>CM053559.1:53952341-54149868 GCA_028646485.1 Cryptoprocta ferox | reverse complement strand
CTAAGTGAAATAAGTCAGGCAGAGAAGGACAGATACCATATGTTTTCACTCATAAGTCTAACAGGAGAAACTTAACAGAAGACCATGGGGAGGGGAAGGGGGGAAAAAGAGTTAGGGAGAGGGAGGGAGGCAAATCATGAGAGACTCTTGAATACAGAAAACAAACTGAGGGCTGAAGGGGGAGGGAGAAAGGGAAAGGGGGGTTATGGACATGGAGGAGGGCACTAGTGGGAAACAGCACTAGGTGTTATATGGAAACCAACATGACAATAAACTATAACTTAAAAAAAAAAGAACTTTAACTTGCTTCAATCCAGTTAATAATGACCCCTTGAATTTTTAGACAGTGTTTCTCCCAGCAAGATAAATATATAACCTTTCAGTATTTAATTGAATTTTTAAAAATTAGTCTACTGTATATATAGCAGTGTAGTTGGGCCATAAGGGATATGGACCCACACATGAAGCCTTTGGGCCAAGATGGGTTTCAAAATTCAGAATTTTTTAGACTTCAGAAAAATGTACTTGCTTTATGTTACATGACATTGTACAAGGTCTGCAGCAGCACTTCATAATCAAGTTAACATTTTTTTTAAGAAAAATTATGATGATCACACTACGAAGTAGGATAAACAAAGCACACAGTCTTCAGTTCAGATCAGGTTTTTCAGATAAAGTTTTGCCACTCTGCTACGATGTGCTCAGGTCAAGTTTTACTGACAAATGAGTTCGGGTCAAGATAGGTTTTGCCACAAAATATTAAGAAAACATTTTATTTTCAAGGATTTTTGGATTTCAAAACAGTGCATAAGGGATTGTAGACCTGTTGTAAGAATTATTGGAAAGTAAACCCATTAGCATCTCATAATTTTTCTGGAGCAATTATAATTTCAAGTAGTTTCTGGATAGTTCTCTTAATCTATTACACACCATCTGTCCTGTGTTTTGATTGAGCAAATATCTAAAAGACACCATTCCTCTGTTAGAAGGAAACAAAGGGAAGAAAATAAATGAATCTATGAAAATGTGGGTGACTAAAGTATAAAATATGAAAATAAAATAAGTATAAAGGATACTCAGAGATGAGAGAACTCAGTGTGGTCTTGTGTGAGCAGTATACTTTGCTTGGAGGAGGTAGACCAACTGTTAAAGTTAAGTAGGGTTTTGATGAAGAGACGGAAGGAAGAAGACGTCAAGTCTTATAAGAGCTTGGGTACAGGAGTCAGGCAGGGAGAAGATCGTTAACAAAAAATAATCACCATCTGTCGAGTACACAGTGATTGTCAGGCACTCAGCTTGATATTTCAGTTTCCTACACTCCTCACAGCAACCCTATAAGGTATCACCCCAATATGCAGGGAAATGTAGCTTCAGAAAAGTTAAATAGCTTGCCCATGATCCTGAAAAGGGCAAACCAGACTTGCGCTCAAATCTATGACTCCCAACATTCATGCATTTTCCACCATGCCATGCTGTTTATTTATTTTTTTAATGCTGTTTCTTGATAAGTGCTTTTTGGTCATATATTATGTGTGCTGGGTTATGCCAGGTGCTCTGGGAAAACAGAATAAACCATGATAGGAAATGGACTTTGAGAAGTAAAAGAGAATGAAGGCACAATACAAAATAATTAATTTTGAATTAGCAAGACATTTTTAAACTGAACTAGGCCTTGAAGCAGGATCTGAGAAGGTAGAGAAAGGGCTTCTTTGGAAAGAATAATTAAAAGGGCACAGGTGTGACAAATAGGTGGGACAACATGGTTTGAAAATTAGAAAACAAGTTCAAAAAAACATGTTATAGAAATATCATCATGAGTTTTGAAAGGCAGGCAAAATAAATTGTTCTCATCTTTTGGAACGGTGATTTTCCTTAGAGTTTGTATTAAAGATTCCCTTTGGTAGAAATGATTCTTTCCTTTACATCTGTAAACCTTTGTTTTAAAAGGAGAGTTTTTAAAGATAGAATTTGAATAATAATAGGTTCTGGATGGAGAAAGAGAGGATTCAAACACTCTAAATAAAGTTATTTTCTCTTACTCTGTTAGGAGATGGTTTTGATGTACTTACTCCTTACCCACATGGCCTCTCTTCTGCTACTCACGCAGATGTTTGTAAAACACTTTGCCAATGAGCTATTAGCCCCTCTGTCCTTGCTTCTGTCATCTGCTGATCTCCAAGTCACTCTTCCTCACTCACTGAAAAATATCAACTCGTGCAGTCTTCCTCTCCATTTGGTTGCTTCCCTGAATGGGATTAAAATTAGACAGTCAACATGTTGGGCTTTTAATTTCTTGAACCCCGTCATCTCCAGTAACCTCTGCTCCACTCCAGATACCTATTTCCAGGCTCATACCTTGGACCTTGTCCCCACCTGTTACTCCTTCACCTTCAAAATTAAGCATACAGCTCTTTGACAACAACCTTGAGGACTTGAACTCAGGACCCTGAGATCAAGACCTAAGCTGCAATCGAGAGTCAGATGTTTAACTGACTGAGCCACTCAAGGTGCCCCAACCTTTTATTCTTCTAACTTGCTTATTCAGAATGCCCACTCTAATTATTTCTCAAACTCATTGGGCTCTCTATTCCATTCAGCTTTCTCCTTTTAATACTTCCCTTCTTATCCAACTCCAAGTTCATGGATTCTCATTTTGTTAATGTTATTTCCAATACCCTATCCAATATTTTGATTTTCTATCTTACAGATTAAGTGCAATTTCCTATAACAAATGTGTTTATAAACTGTGTAATCATCATATGCTTTACCACTAAAACTTATGTCTGAGAGTACTAAGCAAAAATTTGATATAAAAATTGAATATTTTGGGACCCAGGTGTCAATTGATAGGTGAATGGGTAAGGAAGATGTGGCATATACACACAGTGGAATACTACTCAGCCATCAAAAAGGATGAGATCTTGCCGTTTGTGACAACTTGGATGGACCTAGAGGATATTATGCCAGGCGAAATAAGTCAGAGAAAAAAACAAGTAATATAACAAGTAATATATGATTTCGCTTATAGGTGGAATATAAAAAACAATTGTTTGGGGCACCTGGGTGGCTCAGTCAGTTGAGCATCCCACTTTGGCTCCGGTCATGATCTCATGATTTGTGAGTTCAAGCCCCATATCCAGCTTGCTGCTGTCAGCTCAGAGCCCTCTTTGGATCATCTGTCTCCTTCTCTCTCTGCCCCTCACCTATTTTCTCTTTCTCTCTCAAAAATAAACTAACATTAAAAAAATTAAAAAAACAACAAAAATGAATAAATGAACAAAAAGCAGAAGCAGACAAATACAGAGAACAAACTGATGGTTGCCAGAGGGGCTTGAGGTGAATGAATGAACAAAATGGGTGAAAGGAAGTGGGTGATACAGTTATGGAATAAATAAGTCACAAGGATGAAAGGTATAGCATAGGGAATATAGTCAATGGTAATATAATAGTATTATATAGTAATAGATGGTAGCTATGCATATGAGCATAGTATAATGTATAAACTTATTAAATCACTATGTTGTACCCCTGAAATTAATGTAACATTGTATGTTAACTATACTTCAATAAATATACACACATAAACATACATACATAATTTTAAAAAACTTTAAAAATTAAACTAGGCATCTAATACCACCTTAGCACTTTTTAGGTACAGCATTGTATCTTTTATAGCGTTTTCATTCTCAAAATTTCTTGACAATTATTTTGTAAATGATTATACTTAGGATTTATTTTCTAGAAATATAGAGTCTTGGGGCACCTGGGTGGGTCAGAGTTAAGAGTCCAACTTTGGCTCAGGTCATGAACTCATGGTGATGGGTTTGAACCCTATGTCAGGTTCAGTGCTGACAGCTCAGAACCTGGAGCGTGCTTTGGATTCTGTCTCACCCTCTCTCTTTGCCCCTCCTCCACACGCACGCTCTCTCTTTCTCTCTCAAAAATAAAACATTTAAAAAATAATTTAAAAAAAGAAATACAGTCTTTAGAGTTTCTATGTAGCCTAAGCAATGCTTCAAGATAACTTTATTAAAGTTTCAAATAAAATTATATATGATGTAGAACATACAAATGATCTTTCAACTAATAAAAACATTTATCATAAAAATTAAAAATAAACAAATTAAGGGCATAAAATGAGTGTTTTGGGAAGTTTCTTGCACTATAAAGAGAGAAACTATGTAATTCATGATATTAATAAACACAGCCTGGGGCGCCTGGGTGGCTCAGTCAGTTAAGCGTCTGACTTGAAATCAGCTCAGGTCATGATCTCACCATCATGGGATTGAGCCCCGTATCCAGCTGTGCGCTAAGCTTGGGGCCCACTTGGGATTCTCTCTCTCCCTCTCTCTCTACTCCTCCCCTGCTGGCGTATGCACATGTACACACACAAGCTCTTCCTCTCTCTCTCAAAATAAACAAATAAACCTCAAGGAAAAGAAAAGAAAAGAAAAGAAAAGAAAAGAAAAGAAAAGAAAAGAAAAGAAAAGAAAAAAGAAAAGAAAAGAAACTGAGCAAGTAGAGATGCATACTTGAGTAAAACTTTTGCCCCACCTGGTTCCTAAAAGTGCTCTCTCTTCCTTGCACAACTGGAAGTCACTGGAATGTAAATATTCTCTCACCTCTCTTCCTTACATTACTGACAGGAGTAACAACCAGCACTACTTTGAATTCTTACCATATCATGTCAAGAAGGTTCTTTCCTCTCAGTGTTTTAAATTACATACCTTTATTTGGGGGGGCACACTTGCATATCAGTGGTAATTAAAGTTAATTAAGGTACTTTTTAAAAGGTAATCTCTACCCCCAGTGTGGGGGTGGAATTCACGCCCCCGAGATCGAGTCATGAGCACTACTAACTGAGCCAGCCAGGCACCCAAATAAAAGTTATTTTAAGAAAATGTTGGGGCACCTGGGTGGCTCAGTTGGTAAGCTCCCGACTTCAGCTCAGGTCATGATCTCTCAGTTTGTGGGTTCGAGCCCTGCATCTAGCTCTAGCTCTGCATTGACAGCGCGGAGCCTGCTTAGGATTCTCTCTTCCCCTTCCCCTCTCATGCTCTCTCTCTCTCTCAAAATAAGTAAATGAACCTTTTTTCAAAAAAGTAAAAGAAAAAAATGTTATTAAGATAATCTCCTGAACTTTCAAATCTTAACAAAAGCTGAATCAAAATTTGAGGTTGAAATATGTTTTTACTTCTTCAGATTTCATCTCCTCCCACCTTCTCCATTTTAAATTCACCCTTTTTGCCTGCTCTGTGAAAGTGCATCTAGGTCCTTTAAATTTAATTTTCTTTTCTTTGCCAGCTGGCATGATGCAAAGCTTTGTCAGTAGAAAGTGCTGGAAAGATGCTGCAGTAGAAAAGAATTCCACTTCCTCGTTCCTGTATGCTCACTCAACAGGCTCCCACGGTGCACATGACTTCTCCAGTGTTCAGCTATTGCAGTCGACTCAGCTTTCCCAGGGTCTGCCTCCAGCAGTGGAGGGGGCCTCTTAAGATGCTGATTCCTACAGTGCGTGGTAGCTAGCAGCTCCAGCACCCAGCACCCAGCAACTCGACCCGCAACACCCAGCAACTCTGCCCCAAACTGGGCACTTTCGTGGCAGAGTGTCTGCCGTGAGATACTTCATGAACATCTTTCTCTACAACCCTAGAGGGCAGATTTCCAGCAAGTTCCACGTAGTGGCTGTCCAGCAAGTTCCAGAAGGTGGATTTCTGGCAAGCTCTAGAGAGTAGGTTTCCAGCAAGTTCCACTAGCTCCGTAATACAGGTGCTTCTTTGTGAGACTTCTTCCTTCAATGACTCATAGCCATGCCCTTTCCATGAGATCTCCTGATCTCAGCCCCAGAGGGGCGCTTGCTTGGGCATGTGTCTCAGCCAGGGGATAGTGGTGGTTCCTTATATATTGTGTTCTTATGATCTTTTGAGTTCCCTTTACTCCATATTAGCCTGGTTAATCCAATCCCTTGTTATATTTAAGAATTCTTTTTTTTTAATGTTTATTTGTTTTTGAGAGAGAGAGACAGACAGACAGAATGCAAGTGGGGGAGGTCCAGAGAGAAAGAAGGAGACACAGAACCCAAAGCAGGCTCCAGGCTCTGAGCTGTCAGCACAGAGCCCGACATGGGGCTTGAACTCACAAACCACGAGATCAAAGTCGGACACTTAATCTACCATGCCACTCAGGGGCCCCAAGAATTCTGTCTATTTAAGTTTCCCTGTTCAAATCACTGTGTAGTTTCTCCCTATTGATTGGACCGGACTGATAGAACCACTATGCCCCTTACTTTAGCTTCATAGGTAGAAACTGTCTTATTTTTCCTTCTTCCCCATAAGTACTCAGTGAGTTAATTTATTTCTGACCAGCTAGGGTTATTGCCATGTAGCTCTTTGTTGTACTGCAATCTTGTACTACTATTTGATGTTAATTATGATGCATAAGGGCTAGAATTTCTTCTGTAACATATAGTTCAGGTTGTAGAATTCAATGAACAATGATTTATTGCCATTTAGCATTGGGTTTCCTAGATGAAAGAAATGTCTTTATTCCCAGACGAGGCCACAGCTATACTGATCCTGCCATGAGGACAAAGGGAAAAATGAAATTATTACTAAGCACCTAGGTTGAGCATCTTTAGAAAGTGATTTATAGTACATTTTATTGGTTAATTGTGAAAATTGACACATTAGAGTTTGGTTAGTATAATACAGCAAGTTCTAAGAAGCTGAAAGTAGATACAATTCCCTTTCTGGAATCTTTCCTTCTCTATACTTCTCCCTCCTGTTCAGGAACTCTTTCCCAGGCTCAACAACCCCTAACCCTCAGGCAGCAAGCAGTCTTATACAGGGAAAGAAAAGAAGCTTAAGTTCAATATTAATCTCTGTGACTATGAGGGACTTAAGGCAAGTACGAGGATCTCAAAATAAGACTTGTGAGCATGGGGCACCTGGGTGGCTCAGGTCATGAACTCACGGTCTGGTCCGTGAATTTGAGCCCTGCATCAGGCTCATTGCTTGTCAGCACAGAGTCCCCTTCAGATCTTCTGTCCCCCTCTCTCTCTGCTCCTTCCCCACTCATGTTCTTTCTGTCAAAAATAAACATTAAAAAAAGAGAAGAAAAAAAAGATTTGTGAGCTTGAAGAAATGAACCTGTCATTATAGGTTTCCATACAGCCATGGGGACATCTCTGTAGAGAAGGGACCCTTCTTGTGCTTTTTAAAATCACAATTGCTGTCATTCCAGAACTTTCTTTTACCCCACATCCAACTATCATGCTATTTTTCTTCTTCCCTTCCCAACTTAAGTTCTTTAAATAGCAATCAATCTAGGGGTGCCTGGGTGGCTCTGTCAGTCAAGCATCTGACTTCAGCTCAGGTTGTGATCTCACAGTTTGTGAGTTCAAGCCCTGTGTTCGGCTCTGTACTGACAGCTCAGAGCCTGGAGCCTGCCTCAGATTCTGTCTGTCTGTCTGTCTGTCTCTCTCTCTCTGCCCCTCCCCCACTCACTCTCTGGCTCTCTCTCAAAAATAAACATTAAAAAAAATTTTAAATAGCAATTTGTATGACTAAATATATTTGAAATATCAACACTATTATTATTATTATTATTATTATTATTGGTATCTCCCCCTTCTATAGCTTGCCACTTTCCCAAACGTTGCCCACTATCAAACCCATAGATTTGTTGCCACGGGGAAGGGATATAGAAGGAAAATCTTTCTGGCATTTGTTTCCGAGATCTCAAACCCCAAAACAGGAAGAGGATTTAGGATGTGGAGAAAATGGCTAGAAAAGAAGCCAGGGATAGGAGAATAAAGGTGGAGTGAGAACAGACAGCATCCTCTTCCCCAACTCTGGAAATGCATTTCTCTGGTCTTAGGGAAAGGTGGAAGAGTACATGTAGGTGCACAGAACCACGCAATCTGTCTAACCTTTCTGGGTCTCCAAATATCCCTGCCCCATCCTAGTACTGTGTAATATTCCAAACCCCTAATAAAACTGGGATTGAGGAGCCCAAAATAGAAATTGAAATGGTGGACTACATCAGTGAATTATTATTATTTTTTTTTACAGACTTGAGTCATGGGCTAATAGTCATTCATACTCTACATGTGCATTTCATTTATTTTATTTATTAGAGGGAGAGAGAGAGTAGGGGAGGGGCAGAGAGAGAGGGAGCGAGAGAATCCACAGTAGGTTGTGTGCTGTCAATGCAGACCTCGATTCAGGGCTCAATCCCATGACCCTGGGATCATGACCTGAGCTGAAATCAAGAGTCGGATGCTTAACCAACTGAGCCACCCAGGCGCCCTTCATACTCTACATGTTCACTAACCTTGTACCCCCATTTCTTCACTCACCATTCATTCCTCACCTCACACAATGTGCTCACCTCCACAGGTCCACTGCAAAGGCCTATGATAATGTCATCAATAACCCTCAGATTTCACAACCTGGTTTTCAATTCTCAGACCTTACATCCTTTTCAACAGACAGGCCAATGTTGTTGATATTATTGTCCACTCCTTCCTTCTTGAAACTGTTTCCTACCACCCCTCTGTGATGCAATTGCAACCCAGTCTTTCTTCTGTTTCTCTGAATACTTGTTCTCAATTTCATTTGCACGCTTCTCATTTTGCAATTGCCTCCTTATACAGATCTTCCTCAGAGTCCAGCTTTCTGTACCTTCAGCTGTAAATCCTTTCCTATTATTATTATTATTACCTATGTTCAACTGCCAAATATACTAATACTTTGTTAACAACTATCAGATCTCCAGCCCAGGCTTTCCTCCTAACATCAACCCCAGGTATATATTTCCAATCATATGTCATCATAAACTCAACACAAACATCATAAACTCAACATCCTGCAGGAAACAGATAATACACTAAAGAAGTCATTGAAGGGAGTTTAGTAAAGAGTTTGAGAGATTCAATAAGAATTCACTAGCAACCAAGGGAAGCAGTTATCCCCATGAGGCCTAAAGGTGCTGGGGAAGGAGATGTTACCTGCAGGTGGAGAAAGGGCTGCCGGACAGAAGCTGTGGCCCCATCCATGACCACTGTGGCCTGTCTCCATGATCTCTTGCTGATACCCATTGGCCAAACCCAACCTGAAGCCAAAGGTCAAAGGAGCACAGGTGACTCCATCCACAAAGGTCAGCTTCCTGGGCCACAAAGCAGTGGGGTAAAGGGTGGAGAAAAGCTCTGGTAGGATAATGGAGGCTCATTAGCACATCACTGCAGTGAATGGCATCACCAGTTACCCAGTCTTTCCAGCCAAGAATCTCAGAGTTTTCCTCAACTCCTCTGTCTCACTTCCTCCACTATATCCAATCAGTCACCTTATCCTGCGCGTGTTACTTTCTGAGTGTTTTTCACATTCATCCCCTCCGTGCATCCCCACCAGGACTCCAGCTCTTCTCATCTTGATAAATTCGTGCATCTCTTATTGAGGTTTTCAGCTTCTAGCTTCAATCATCCCTTCACCATCCCATCACAGTGCTACTGAAGTTATCTTTCCTTTTTTTTTTTTTGATGTTTATTTAATTATTTTAAGAGAGAGAGCCTATGAGTGCACATGTGGGAGGGGCAGAGAGGGAGGAGAGAGAGAATCCCAAGCAGGCTCCTGCTGTCAGTGCAGAGCCCAGTGCGGAGCTGGATCTCATGACCATGAGATCATGACCTGAGCCAAAATCAAGAGCCAGGTCGCTTAACTGACTGAGCCACCCAGGTGCCCCACTACTGAAGTTATCTTTCTAAAAGGCTAAGCTCTAAGCTCTAAGCACTTTAAGGGCAGACAGTGCTTTTACTCTCAGGTTTTAACTTTTTTTTTAATTTAAGGGGCACCTGGGTGGCTCAGTCATTTGAGTGTGTGACTTCGGCTCAGGTCATGATCTCATGGCTTGTGAGTTTGAGCCCCACGTCAAGCTCTGTGCTGACAGCTCAGAGCCTGGAGCCTGCTTCAGATTCTGTCTGTCTCTCTCTCTCTCTCTCTCTGCCCCTCTCCTGCTCTGTCTCTCTCTTTCAAAAATAAATAATAAAACATCTTTTTAAATTATTTAACGAATTACAAAATTACATAATTGTAATTAAATAAATTATAAACATCATATACAGTAATTCCAAGGAAAGCCAAGCAGTACTGATGTGTTAAGTAAAAGGTGAAATCTTCTAAAGAAGTAACCATTGTTAATAATTTTGTTTTATTTTTCCAGAGAGGGTTTTTTTGGTTTGTTTTTCCAGCTTTACTCAGGTATGATTGACAGATTTTTGTTTTGTTTACTTTTTATTTTGAAATAATTACAGACTTAGAGGAAGTTGCAAACAATGGTACAGAGACCCTGTATTTCACCCAGTGTTGTGGGTTGAACTGTGCCCGTCCCCAAATATGAGTTCAAGTCCCAATCCTGGGCACCAACGAATGCAACTTTATTTGAAAATGGGGTCTTATTAGATATAATCAAGTTAAAATGAAGTCATACTGGATTAGGGTGGGCCCTAGTCCAATAATTGGTGTCCTTAGAAGAAGAGGGAAATTTGAACACAGACACACAGAATACCATATGACAACAAAGGCAGACCTTGGAATGACATCTGTACAAGCCCAGGAAAGAGAATTACTGGCAAGGCCTGGAGGCTAGGGACGAGGCTAGGAAGGATCTTCCTCTAGAGTCTTCAGAGAAAGCGGCCCTACCAACACCTTGATTTCATGTTTGTAGCCTCCAGACATGTGAGAATAAATTTCTGTGGGGTTTTTTTTTTTCTATGTTTATTTATTTTTGAGTGTGAGAGAGAGAGACAGAGCGTGTGCGTGTTTGAGTGCGCAAGTGGAAGAAGACTGGAGGGGGGGTGGGGAATAGGATTCAAAGTGGGCTCTGCGCTGTCAGCACAGAGTCCAACGCCAGACTTGAACACATGAACTGTGAGATCATGACCTGAGCCAAAGTCTGACGCTTAAACATACTGAGCCACCCAGGCACCCCCAAAATTTCTGTTGTTTTAAGTCACCCAGTTTGCATTAATTTATTACAGCAGCTTTAGCAGACTAAAACACTCAGATCTCCCCAATGGTAATGTTTAATTTACTATATAGCACAATAGTAGAGGAAGGGAATTGACATTGGCATGGTACTGTTAACTAGACTATAGGTCTTGTTCAGATTATACCCTAGATTGATTTTTTTTAATCACAGAGAAGTATGAACACTCATGTGCACACAAACATGCACATGCAGCATTTCCAGTGCTTTCTATGTTCCTTAGTTCTCAGTTTAGATAAAGGTTTGATCGTTGGTTACGTACATGACAAAGGATTTTTATATAAAGTGCACCCTCAAAACAAGAAAAAGACTAACCAATGGAGAAAATGAGTTAAAAGATACAAATAGGCAATCCACAGAAGGATAAATATAAACGGCCAATGAACACATGAAAAGATACCGAGCTTTACTAATGATCAGGGAAACAGAAATTAAAATCACAATGAAATATTTTTTGCCATTAAATAGTCACAAATGTAGAGACTGATAAGAGAAAGAGATACGCATGTTAGAGAGGTGGGATGTAAATTAGTACAAAATTTTTAGGAAGACAGTTTGATAGTATCTGTAAAATTTAATATGTTTGTACGATTTGACCCAGCAATCCATTTCTAGAATTCTTGGAAATACTTACACATATGCACAGAGATAATATCTACAAAAGCACTTACTGAAATCTTGTTTGAATAGAGACAAAACAGGACAACCTAAATGTTGATCAGTAGGGGAATAGTTACATCCATTTTGATACGCCCATATTATGCAGCCTTTAAAAGAATGAAGTAGATAAGCGATCGTATATTGATATGTGAATCAAAAAACAACACAACAATAGGTATCAGAGAGGCTGTATTCAAAGAGCATAGGTTCTATTTGGATTCATAATCCTGGCTTCGGGATATATACTAGCTCTGGGAACATGGATAATTTGAATATTTACTTAACCTTTGGAACTTCAGTTTCCTTATAGGAAAATGAAAATAGTAGTATTTATATCTATCAGATAGAGTCGTTGTGCACATTAAATTAGTTAATTCATTTACTTATATATTAAAATGGTATCTGGTACACAGCTATTGTTCTGTAAATGTTAGCTACTACCCTTGCTAATGTTTATATAAAAAATCTATATATGTTATCAATACTTTAAATAGATACATACATACATGCATGCCTGCATATTAAATTGTGACTTCTTCTGAGCAGTGTAACTTCCACTTTTAATCATATAGACTTCTTTTTTTAAATTTTTATTTTTGAAAGACAGACAGACAGAGACAGATCATGAGTGACAGAGGGGCAGAGAGAGAGGGAAACAGAATCCAAAACAGGTTCCAGGCTCTGAGCTGTCAGCACAGAGGCAGACACAGGGCTCGAACTCAAGAACTGAGATCATGACCTGAGCTGAAGACTGATGCTTAACCGACAGAGCCACACAGGCACCACTATAGACTTCTTTATCAGTTGTAGAAACAGTTGACTTTTGTGATTGTCCTTGGCCAGTCCACATCTGCACTGCCTTGCTATTTCTGGAGAATCCCCCACCTTATGAAGGAGGCCAAGCATCCACTCTAGAAACTGAAATGCAAGCTACATGCTTTCCCATACTCCCTTGTGGTCAGGGCATGCGCTACAGTACCAGTCAGATGCTTCCAGAATCCATTCAGGCCCAGGAGAGGCAGCCGCTTGGTGGCAGCTACATTCTGTTTCCAGAGGAAGACGTGGCAGTAATTGTAGCATCAGAGGGGTAGCAGAACCAGCTGTGAAGTTGGCACGGGCAGGATGAGGATGTCTTCACAGGGCATGCTGGGCCTATAACTTTCAAGCCTTCCCAAAGGATCTGTGAGCTACTCGCTATCTTTTAAATAAAAACCTTTCCCTAAATTAGCCAGAGTTGGTTTCTTTCTAGAAACCAAGAACCGTGACTGATGGAGTATATTTTTGAAATTAACAACTTTCCTAACTTTTTATTTATGAACAATTTCAAACATATAGAAAAGTTCAAAAATGGTGAAGATAAGTATTTGCATACCATCCAACCAGATTCAACAATTTGTGATGTTTTCATGAATTTTCTTTATCTGTGTGTGTGTATATTCTTTGCTGAACATTTGAAAGTTAGTTTCAGACACTAAGAAAATGAGTAATAATTCCATAATATCCTCATATATCTGGACTGTATTCAAATCTCCCAAATGTCTCGGAAATGCCTTTCATACTTTTTTTTTTTTTCAAGCCAATACAATACATTGTGTTTGGTGATGTCTATTCAGTGTCTTTTTGTAACTTAAAAATTTTAATTAAAAAAAAGGAAATATATGGGCTTTGGTTTTTCTTTCAATGATTTCTACCAAACGATCGACAAGATAAATATTGGAACAGTTACTAAGCACTAATCACATGCCAAGCTTGCTCCAAGACATATCAATATGAATAAGGCAAGGTCCCTGAACTCAATGATACAGGCTCTCTGTGCTTCTCCAAATACACACAATTGTTGGTCTCACTTTTAGCCAGCTCAAGGAGAGGATAGACACAGGGAATATGAGTTAATCATTTCTGTGGCTCAGATCTACATCACAAGAATGGAAGAGCTGAGTGAGGCTGGTGACACGTCTAATAATTTATCTTCCGCTACTTCCTGAATCCTATATGAACGTCTCAGCACAATAGTCAAGGATGTCACTGTCTGATTCCAATCTAACTTTCCATTCTCAACCCTTACCACTTCCTCTTGCAAACTCAAACTGAACCCACACTTTCTGGAATATGTTTCATGTTTTCCCACATGTACATTCCCCTACATGCTTTTTCCTCTAGGTCTATCTTCAAATGCCCATCTATACTACAAGGCCCAAAGTGTATGCCTCAGGTTCAGTGAAAACGTTCTAGAGTATTTTTTAAGATGTATTCTCAGTTGGTGGAGTGTCTGACTTCTGGCTCAGGTCATGATCTCACGGTTCGTGGTTCAAGCGCCGCATTGGCCTCTGTTGTAACAGCTCAGAGCCTGGAGTCTGTTTCAGATTCTGTGTCTCCCTCTCTCTCTGCCCCTCTCCTGTTCTCACTCTGTCTCTCTGTCTCTCTGTCTCTCTCTCAAAAATACAATAAATATTTTTAAAAAATTAAAAAATATTTTTCATTTATATACGTGCATATGTGTATGCATATGTGATATATGCAACACACACAAGCCTTCTTCATTTGTTTTGTTAAAAGCTGTTTTTAAATTTGTAAGAAAATTGCCTTGTAGCCTGGATCAGTGATTGACACTGTGTCTAATCTGAAAAAATTAAGGTCAAGATTTAGCAATTATCTGCTCATGTGATAAAGACATACAATTGAAAATATAAAGAAAAAAATAAAAGCATCTAAATTACCAGCTTATTTACATTGATCATATCTTTAGGGTGACTTATAAATCTTCATTTTCATTATAAGGAGAGTAAGCATAGTTATAGACTTTAAAAAAGTTTTTTAATGTTTATTTATTTTTGAGAGCGATAGAGAGAGAGACAGAGCAGGGGAGGGGCAGGGAGAGAGGGAGACACAGAATCTGAAGCAAACTTCAGGCTCTGAGCTGTCAGCAGAGAGCCTGATGTGGACTTGAACTCACGAACCGCGAGATCATGACCTGAGCTGAAGTCGGACACTTAACTGACGGGGCCACCCAAGCACCCTAGTTATAGACTTTTTAAATTCAGTTTGCTTAAACTAAAAAACAAGAAACCCAAAACAGTTCACCCATTTCTCCTTCCTAAAAACTTATTAAAAATAATGAAGAAATTTCCTTTTCAGAGCACTTTTAATACTCTCCAAAATAGTCCCACGCCTTAGACTGCAGTACAAATACTGTCTTTGTCACACAGCTAAGGTCACATGTTGTTAAAATTCCTTATTAAGGAAAAGCCTCTCTGTGTGTTTTTGATTTTCATTTCTGACCCTTAATTAGAATTAATGAAGTGACCCATTTACAGATTGCAAGAGCTGCCAGGACTCCTAGAATTACTAAAAAGAGTGATGAAATCTGTGACTTTCCTATAACCATCCTACATGTGTAGTTGAGCATCCGTGTGCCTCCCTGTCTATGTGGAAGAGGCTACATGAACCTAAGGCGTGATCTTTGCAGCTTTATCCAACACAATGGCATGAAGAAAAATGTTTATAAAAGAATACATTCCAGGGGTGCCTGGGTGGCTCAGTCGAAGAAGCGTCCGACTTCAGCTCAGGTCATGATCTTGCGGTGCGTGAGTTCGAGCCTCACATCGGGCTCCAGACAGTCAGTGCAGAGCCTGCTTGGGATTTTCTCTCTCTCTCCCTATCTCTCTCTGCTCCTCCCCCACTTGCACTCTCTCTGTCTCTCCAAATAAATAAATAAACTTAAAAAAAATAAAAAGAATACATTCCAATCCCCAGTATCTCTTGGTAGGATTGCTACATTGTCAAACAGTAAAGGAATGCTTACATACAAATAAATAATGCTCTCCTTGAGTGAGTCTGCTCTCCGGTGTGTAATTACTGGATATGTACTTGGGAGTTCCAAGTTTGAGTGAGTGTTTCATTTCTCACCTACAGGATTCAGCTCACCTCTTGGCACCCATGATGGGGTAAACAGAGGCTACCAGATGCCAGAAGTACACCCCTCCCAGCAGCCAGCAGACGGCTGTGCAGATGACAGACACAATGCCCTGAGAGACAGCTCCATCCTGAACTGGCTTGTTTGATTTATCTACTTATTTGACATCTGATACATAGAAAAGAAGTCACATAATTTATATCTAAGCCTTGAAAGCCTCACATTAAAGCACGGACACACCACATGAAATTAAGGAGACCTAGACCATGATCAGTTTTTTGCATCTACCTACCTCATTCCTCTGCTTCCTCTTTAGAAGTAACCATAATCTTGAACTGTGTTTATATTTCCTATTTAAAATATATACATATATTTGGTGCATATGTATATGACTTTCAACTTTGTATTGTTTCAGTTTCCTTGTTTTATGCTTTATAACAATGTTACCAGGATGCCTGGGTGGCTCAGTTGATTAAACATCCGACTTTGGCTCAGATCACCATCTCACGGTTTGTGGGTTTGAGCCCACCATTGGGCTTACTGCTGTCAGCAAAGAGCCTGCTTCAGATCTGTCCCTCTCTCTCTCTGCCCCTCTCCTGCTGGTTCTCTCTCTTTCTCTTTCTCTCTCTCAAAATAAATAAACTTTAAAGAAAAATGATATCAAATTTACTGTAGTCTTCTGCAACTTGATTTTTTTTCACCCGAGGGTATATTTCTAAGATTCATCTGTGTTGTTACCTGCAGTTAGAGTTCACATATTCGTTTTCACTGCTGTATAAAATTCTTCTGTTTAACATAGCATCACTTACTAAGTTGCTCTAAAGTCCCTGGACATTTGGGTTGCTTAATTTTGGGGGGATGGGGTTTGTTGGTTGGTTGGTTTTTGCCATTATGAATGAAGCTGTTGAGAATGTGTGTCCTGGTGAAGAGTTGCACGAGGTCTCTAGGAATGAGACCCAAGAGAAGAACTGTTGAGTCTGAGTGTGCAGAAGTTCAATTTTACAAGTTAGTGGCAACAATTTTCAAAGTAATTCCATCGCACTCCCACCAGCGGTATGTAAGAATTCCTGTTAATCCACATTCTCATCAATACTTGATGTTATCAGACCTTGCTTTTTCTCGACCTAGGAGGTAAAATAATATCTCACTTGGGATCAATCCTGAGCTTTCTTCGCCTTGTGCAACTCTGACAACATTCCAAGCCGCCCCAGAGCTGTGGATCCAGAAGGCATTGAAGGAGGTAGAGAAGGATGGAAAGTTCCATGTTGAACAAAGAAGACACTGAAATTTGTGGAACTGACCCCTGCAAGAGCATGTCCTGTGAAACTCACGGTTATGTAACATGTACATCATTCATTGAATTAATATTTTTAGTTTCACCTATGTGTCAGACACTTTCCTGGGCCCAGGAAAATCACAACGAATGACAGACAAGGTCCTTGCTTCTTTGAGCTTACATTATCATCAGGGAGGAAACAGACAAGAAACAAATGAATATAGGACATAATATCAGAAAGTTAAGATCAGCTTTGGGGACACATAGGCCAGTGCTCGAGTCCATTCTCTTGATTTTTCTGAGCCTTAGTTTCACTTTTTTTTTAATGTTTATTTATTTTTGAGAGAGAGAGACAAACAGAGCACAAGTGTGGGAGGGGCCAGAGAGGGACAGAGACACCGAATCTGAAGCCAGCTCCAGGCTCTGAGCTGTCAGCACAAGAGCCCCTTGTGGGGCTCAAACCCACATACGGCGATATCATGACCTGACCCAAAGTCCGACGCTCAACTGACTGAGCCACCCAGGCTCTCCTAGTTTCATTTCTTATAAATAACAATTATCATCTTGCAGGGTTATTGTGAGAAGTAAGAGCTGGTGTATATAAAGGTTCCTAGTTCAGTGCTGAGCAGAAAGGGCATTGTCTCCTGTTTGGCCACTTTGAGAAGGTTCTCAGGGCAAGGAATTCAAGGACCTCAAGGGTAGGGCAATCTCATCCCCTAGTTTCCTGGAGTTAGACCCCCAGGGCACCACTCCTGCTAAATAGAAACCAAAGTCTATTGATATCTGTTTTATCTAGTTGACCCCTGATCACCTTCTCTCACATACTTGAACTGATGTTTTGATTCTGATTCTGCTTTTGTAGCCCTTTGTGAGGTACTGAGTTCAGTTTTTTTCCAGCCACATAATCTTCCTTGCTGTTTCCCCCTGCCCCCCCCCCACACCTCTGATAACTTTATTTAAAAATTGATTTTAGGGGCACCTGGGTGGCTCAGACCATTGAGCGCCTGACTTCGGCTCAGGTCACGCTCTCACGGTTCTGAGTTACAGCCCCATGTTGGGCTCTGTGCTGACAGCGCAGAGCCTGGAACCTGTTTCAGATTCTGTGTCTCTGTCTCTCTTTGCCCGTCCCCTGCTAATGCTCGAGCACAGGCGCTGTCTCTCTCTCTCAAAAATAAACATTAAAAAATGTAAAAAAATTGATTTTAACATATCAACTAGAAAAAAATATATATGAACCAATCTGGAAAAGGTTGAATACTAGAGAATATTAGGTGATATTAATGAATTATTTGATAAATTTTTAAGTATGATCGTGGTATTGTGGCATGTCAAAGAAGAGTGTTCTTACTTTGAAAATACATACTAAATATTTATATGATGCCTTGGATTTGCTTTCAAATAACCAATATGGGCGGGGGGAGGTGGCAGTCTGGTAAATTGGTTGGAAGCAGAGTAATGGATATTTGGAGGTCATTAGACAATTCTGTCTACTTTTGTATATGTTTAAATTTTTCTATAACAAAAAGTAAAAATGACGTACATATATTTCTGCTTCAGAATATGCTTTGCATGTGCTGTTACCTCTGCCTGGCATGTTATTCCTTCGGACGGCCACATAGCATACTTCCTTGATTTATTCTAGTCTCTGCTCAAATGTCACCTCCTTAGAGGGATTTTTCTCTTGCTATCTCATGCAAAACAGATCCCTCTTCTCCCGATTTACTCTTCTAGTCCTTTATCCTGCTTTGGTTTTCTCTACATCACTTCTCACTTACTAATTTGTGCCATATTTTCATTGGTAAAAATGTGGGCTCCATCAGAAGAGGGACTTTGTTTCATTTATTACAATGCTTCCATTCCTTCAGTGGTGCCTGACACATAAAGGAAACTCAAAAAATATTAATTAAATAAATGAATGTATATGTTATTTAGCTTAGAGTCCTCATCAAAGTCAGATCAGAACTCCTGCTATATTGAGTACCTTTATCTACCCAGATTGATTTCCTCTGTCCAGAGTTCTCTCCTACTCTTAAGGATGGGAGAACGTTGTAAATGCTAAGGCGCTCTATAGGTTTGTAATTATCATTCCCAATCCAGTTTGGAGCACTAAAAAGAAACGATCAGATTACTACCAGATTACTACTCCGAGGTCACCAGGTCTGCAATGTCTTAGAAAAGCTTCCATTTTAAAATCAGCTCTTTTCAAAGCCATTGCCTAGAAGCAAATGTACTCTGGCTAATTTGACCCTTAGAAAAATGGACCATTATGATATTTCACAATTGAACACTGGAGTCTCTTTTTCCTGGAGATAATGTAACAACCCTATCCTTCGAAGAACATATTTTTGGATTGCTTTTCCTACAGAAGTGAATTTACTCTGGGTTCCACAGCTGTAGATTGGCCTTCTCCTACCCACTATCATAGATTCACAAAAAACTGACCAGGCCTCAGCCCATGGAACCAAGAAAACCAGGGTCTTGGTTTTATTCACCAAAACCAGAGCTTTGTAGGACCCATGACCCTAGTTCTCTTTCCTTTACCCTGTTTAATATTTTTTAAATGTCTATTTTTTAAAAAATTTTTAATGTTTATTGTTTTTTATTTTTTTTAATGTTTATTCATTTTTGAGAGACAGAGAGAGACAGAGCATGAGCAGGGGATGGGCAGAGAGAGAGAGAGATGCAGAATCCTAAACAGGCTCCAGGCTCTGCCCTGGCAGCACAGAGCCTGACGCGGGGCTTGAACTCACAAGCTGTGAGATCCATGACTTGAGCCAAAGTCGGACACTTAACCAACTGAGCCACCTGGCCACCCCTTTTTAATGTCTATTTATTTTTGAGAGAGAGAGAGAGAGAGAGAGCACAAGCAGGGGTGGGGAGGGCAGAGAGAGAGGGAGACAGAATCCAAAGCAGGCTTCAGGTTCCGGGAGCTGTCAGCATGGAGCCTGATGCAGGGCTCGAACTGTGAGATCATGACCTGAGCTGAAGTCGGACACTTAACTAACTGAGCCATCCAGGTGCCCCTCCTTTACCGTGTTTAATGTGACAACAGAGATTTCTAGACACTCTTACCAGACTTTACTTCCTCTTTTTCCTTGTTTAGGGTCCTGGTATTATTCCCAGCACCTCTTGTAGGGTGGGTTCAGAGCAGAGGCAGCTACTGAGCCAGAAGACCTTAGAGCTGTCCATTCCCCCGAAGACCAGCCCATTAGCAGAGGATAAACATCTCCAACACAAACTCGTTGTCCTCTTTACGAAGTAACACATTTTGGAAATCATAAGTTTATTTGAGGATTTCAAATGTAGTGTATTTTAGTTTAGAGAAATAAATACACGTCTCCAAGATTCTAAGAACAATCGCATTGCAAACATATATAACATATGTGTATATGATATCAAAGAGGTTTCGTATCTGCACTCCCCTCATAATAGAATGTCACATAATTACTGGGATAATATCTAAAAGGTGAGCAAAATGTTAATATGAGAAACTGTTAAGTATACTAAAGTTTATATAAATAGTGTTAAATAAGCATTTTCATCATGTTTGCTTAACATTTGCTTTCAAGAAGATTTTTCTGCCTACACAATAGACCTATGATCAGGTTCTCACATCTAGTGAAAGACGTGGACTCTGCCTCCTTTGCATACAAATGTTTATGGAAAAAAGCCTGAGATTCTGGGAAAGGCCACTCCCCTGTAAGAATGGTGCCTTATTTTCAATGGCAGAGAGCATGACGAATGACCAACGTCTGCAGCACACAAAGGGAAGGCTAGGTTGTGATATGCCGGAGCAGACTGTGGGGGGAGAAATGTGATGGCGGCAGAAAAGTGATAGCAAAGGGCTTTGGAGCAGGCCTGGGGTTTCTCCCGTCCTTTCAATCTCCCTCAGGATAAAATGTCACACCTCACATTCAAAACAGAATTCTTTTCCACAGATGCTTCCCTTTGTCTACCAAGTAATCCCTACAAAGAATTCAGAGCCTGGATGGCATTCAATGATCAAGAAGCATTGAAGGACAAAAAACAAAACAAACATCATAGGACACAGGAAGCAAATCCAAGTAAGGATGGCTGAATAGTAAATAGTTCATCACTATCAAGATATTTGACACAGAAGTCTATTTTCGGCTTCTCTTGCCCCAGCCTGGATGGATTAATGCGAATCATACACGTATTTATCATGAAATATTTCAGACATTCAAAAAACATAAAGAATTATAAATACCCATGTGCCCTCCTTGATCCAGTTTAAACAATAAAATTTCATCGGTGCAATTTTAAGCCCCTATGTACTCCTCAGAAACTGCTTTCTCCTCCGTACAGAGAGAACTAGTACTCTGAATTGTTTATCATCCTAGGCATTTCATGAAAATTATATTTCATGCCAACCCTATGGAAGTTATGAACATACTCTTTCAATTCCAAAGCTCTAGGGCACTTTTTAAATTGTGCTAAAAATATCTCTCTTATTGCTCTAATAAGTTAATACTAAAAATATTTTTAGCATCACATGAAGCTTTCTACAGTGCATTATTTTAAATGAGTCAATTAATTGGTAGTAAATATCTCAAGTTAACAATAAATTTAAGTAATCTGGGGACTCTGTGGATTAATAGTTTTTATTCTACCTTTTTTAGAACTTAAAAAATGTGGTCATTTAAAAGTAGAAGGCATCCTTGATTACCTGGAGCTTGGCCAAGGTCCATAGCATTTATTGTCATTAGACAGTAGCCCAAACTTAATCCTTTTTTTTTTTTTTTTTTTTTTTTTTGGCTGCCCTTAGCTTCTGCCATACAGAATGTAATACTTTACAGGGACTAGTAACTAAGAGGTGTACTCTATACTCTTTAAGGTAGGCAAAATTCCCAAAGAACTCAGCCTTGTGCATGACACTCCCTGGTAATAATTAGGCATGTTTCAGAGTTGTATGAATGTTTGTTAAGCAGCAGGCCACCATTTACTGAATCTCTGCACCATGATAGTCATCCAAGAGGCATGTCTGCTAGACACCAAATACTTTGGCCAGAATGGCAGAACAGCTGATGCACTTAGAAAGGGCATTGTTTTAGGCTTGCTCAGTAAAATATGAATGGGTCAAATGAAGCACAGTTTATTCTGTGAAGGGCCAGATTAATGAAGCATTGTTGGGAATCAGCAGTGAGGATAAGCTATAGTCCAATGGTTTGGTTCATTGGTTTTCAGTTCCCAGAACAATGACCTGGTATTATTAATTCAAACCCACAATCCTTTATCTAAAACTGAAATCTAAGGAACTCTGGAAGCTGACAATTTGTTCAAAACTTGGTAGATGCCAAAACCATATACTAGTCTGAACTCATTTAGCGGCACATCGTCACTTGAACTGACATTAGGCTATTTAAAGTCTTTATTTAAACCAGTTCTTGTGACTATTTCTATGTTTTGTTGCAGAAACATTAATGTATTTGATGAGAGGTTTTGCTCCTGGAAGTAGCAACACAATATATACAATTACCATTTTATTTATTAAAAAAATTTTCTTTTAATGTTTATTTATTTTTGAGAGAGAAGAGAGAGAGAGACAGAGTGCAAGCAGGGGAGGGACACAGAGAGAGGGAGACACAGAATCTGAAGCAGGCTCCAGGCCCTGAGCTGTCAGCACAGAGCCCGATGCTTGGCTCAAACTCACAGACCATGAAATCATGACCTAGGCCAAAGTCAGACACTTAACGCTTAAGCAACTGAGCCACCCAGGCGCCCCTATACAATTACCATTTTAAAATCCCCAAACTTCTGAATTCTAGACCATAGCTGGCCCTACAGGTCTCAAATTAGAGCTTATCAAACTATAATGGCTCTCATTGTTTGAACAGCTACTGTGGGCTAGAGTGCTCTTACTACTCCATTGCACATCAGCCCTATGATGGAGATAAGCACATCTCTGCATTTGCTTTAACACACATAATGGAATGTTGAATAAGATTCTTCCTGTCACCTCGGATTGCCGAGTAAGACTTTTCTTGTTGCTTCTGATTGCCCCAAAGGTGAGAACAATTAGGTGACAAAACTGAGGACAATAGGTGTTTGCACTTCCCACCTTCAGTTCTGAAGAAAGCCTTCAGTTGTGTGCTCTCAGAACTTGCTAAAAGCAAAGGTGGCTTTGCTCCTCCAGCTATCACCCCAACCACCCAGCAGCTTAAACCTGAAAACCAAAATTCTAGAAGATATACTAGGATTATGAGCTCCCTCCACCATGCTTTTGTCCCCCTGCTTCCTCCTTTCCCATCCTCCTCCTGGACCAAGTGAAGAGGACACGGAGAGAACCACTGGTAGGTTCATAAATTTGGGAAGTGCCTGCAAGAAGAGAGCCATTTTCTGGCTGAGGTAATGATTACGCCCCAGAATTGCTTACCTACCTTCTGTGCCGATCTGAGCAGAGGGAAAAAGAATTGGAGAGTGATGACAAGGAGGAGAGAATGGACATTCGAAGAGCAGCCTGCCCCCTTGCTAAAGAATGGTTGATGTACTCAGAGAGGGCACTATTTTAGTTTTAGCTGGTAAAACACGAATGCGTCCATTAAAGTGCAGTTGTCGTTGGTTTTGAATTAGTCAGATTCTAAACAGGTGTGGCAAGGATGTGGGCCTCTCTCTGGTCAGGTGTGCAATCACAAAGATGGGCAGGCTGGAGCTATCTTGTGGGTACCCCACTCAAGAGAAGCTGCCTGTGGGGCAAGAGCAGCATTAAGGGGGTCAGTAGGGTTCTATGGGGGAGAGAAGAAGGAGTTGACGGGCTTGAAAATGCACCAGGCTGGTTTATCCCAAATCAGAGAAACAGTGGAGACCCCTACAACAGGGTGCCCCAAAGAACCCCTACATATGCTCCATGGGATTCCTGTTTCACAGAGAGCATCTACAGTCAAGAGAGAACACAGTACAAATTAAGTAACATGGTATTTGCCCCTTTGCACTGCCTTTCTCTTTGCCACAATACCAGAGGAGAAAAGGACCCAGGAGGGCATGTGCATGTGGGTCTTCCTTTCAGGCTTCTCTTCACTTTGGTATCCATGGTAAACCCCTGCCACCCTCCATCCCATTCCATCCTTTCCTCCACCCCTGACAGAGAAATTGTTGTTCCTGGCTCTCTGGCTCAAGCATGAACAAAAGCACATTGTTTCTCTCAGCACAGCCAAGCAGGCTGGAATTTTCCAAAAGAAACTGAAGACAAAGAGACACAAGCACATAAAACGCAAAGTTCATAGGTAGAGTCAAGCTAACAGTCCATGTTTCCAATCCTACAGGAGCTACACAGTGCCAAACTCTCAACTGTCCTGTCCCACACCCTCTCTGAGAGTCCTGTCCAGGGAAACTCTATGTCATATCTTCCAGAGACCTTCTCTCCGCACCTTTCTTTATTTCCAATGCTTTCTTAGAGGAGGGTGTGAAAGACTCATGGCTGAATAATGGGTGATACATACATAGAATAAGAAATATCACACTTTCTAAGCCGTTGAGTCAGACAGGCATGACTGGCTTTATGAGAATGCTTTACCTCTTTCAACCTTATTTTTTCTATCTACATGGCACGTACTTTGGTAGAGTTGCAAAATGCTCATATAAATGCTTGCATATGGTAAGTACTCAAAAAACGTTTGCTAGCAGAGAGAATATAGTGAATGATATTGTAGTAGTGATCTGTGGTGACAGATGGTAGCTACACTTATTGTGAGCATAGCATATTATAGAGACTTGTGGACCTAAATTGTACACCTGAAACTGTAACATGGTATGCCAACTATAATTCAATTTAAAAAATGTTGACTGGAATGCCTGGGTGGCTCAGTGGGTGAAGCATCTGACTTTGGCTCAGGTCATGATCTCACAGTTTGTGGGGTCGAGCCCTGTGTTGGGCTGAGAGCTCAGAGCCTGGAGCCTGCTTCAGATTCTATGTCTCCCTCTCTTTCTCTGCCCTTACCTGGCTTGTGCTCTCTCTCTCTCTCTCTCTCTCTCTCTCTCAAAAACAAATGAATAAACACTTAAAGAAATAAAAAATAAAAAAATGTTTGTCATTATCATTATTATTCAGTGTAGGAAGACAGAGCTGGATGGTTTCAAAACCATCTCGTATTGTCTTCCTTTTCCCTATACATTATGTCTCCATCTCTCCATTCTTTCTCACATTCCTCCTACCCTCATGGGTAGGTAAAGTTCATTTCTTCATACCTGGATATATCCAACAGGTTTCCCTATCGATTTGAACAGACCATATTATAGGTTTATGGGAATAAATCATATAAAACTCATCAATCCACACACAGGAGAAGCTTAGCTTTTTTTAAAGTTTATTTATTTATTTTTGAGAGAGAGAGAGGGAGAGCTTGCAAACAGGGAAGAGGCAGAGAGAGAGGGAAACAGAGAATTCCAAGTAGGCTCCATGCTGCCAGTGCAGAACCCAATGTAGGGCTCGAGCTCACAAACTGTGAGATCATGACATGAGCTGAGATCATGACATGAGCTGAGATCATGACCTGAGCCAAAACCAAGAGACAGTCACTTAACTGACTGAGCCACCCAGGTGCCCCAAAGCTTAGCTGGCATCTGGACCAAAGAACCTTAGTACCATGGCACATTATTATATCCCAGGACTAGCTGGACATTTCTGTTTCATCTCTGAAGGACATCTTCATTTCTAAAACCTAGAGGGCGAACCTCAAGGTTAACCACTCATCATCACATTTTCCCCAACTCATCTGGCTCATGTTTGAACCTTCTCATCCCCATCCGGGCATCAAACAAACCGAGGCTCAAACCTTGGCTTAGTATTAAATTACTGACATTAAGTGCTTAATCTTCCTAAGCTTCAGTTCACTCTTTGTGGGATTGTGATTAGACTATCCCCCTAACAATGCCTTTGAAGCTTAAATGAGAAAATGAATGTCAGGCACTTAAGGTCCAATAAATGGTGGCTGACATCATCACTACATGTTTACCATATTGTAATTACATTATATGAACAATTAAGTGGACAACTTATATCCAAAGATTTAAAAAGGACTTTCTTTTATATAATCTCTCATTCACATAGAACCTAGTCAGTAAACCAGAGGATCTCAACATTGAGGTTCATAAGAGTCACCTGTTTACCTCTGACCCCAGGTAAATGTCCTACTCACCTTAGACGAAAGTACAAATAGCACATTTATGGACCTGGATACTATTGCTTTTCTATTTAGGGCCCATCTTTATTGCCAACTCCAATCACAGATTAAACAAAAGTTCCCTTACATTTATTGTTCTTGGAAGCTTGTCAATTAAGGTAAAGAATTTAACTACTAACATGTTTACATTTCACACTCATATTGACTATCGGGGCCCTAGTCTTTGCTTCTGTCCAAAGTCCCTCCTCCAAAATGCAGCCATTTCTTCTCCATAGTGGGAGGTAAAAATGTTTGGTTTTCTTTAATGTTTGTTAAATAAGTAAGTCCACAAGGTAGAGGATGGCTAAATGGCCTTCATGTTGCCACCTTGTCTGAAGAATGAGTGGGTCATGGATACCAGACATAGCATAGCATACTTTTTCTTTTGGAAATATGCCAGTGAGGGGCAGAGCTATGCTGCTGAGTCAGACACACCTGGACTGGAGGTTGGCTCAGCGTGATTCTGGAAAGGTGAGTTTATCTCTTTGAGCCTCTTAAAGATGGAGATAATGATAGCACCTACCCCCTAAATTGTTGGGAGGATTAAATGAGTTAATGAGAAGTGTGTAGCTTTTACTAGATAGCCTCCTGGGTGTGGACCTCACATCTGTCTTTGAGGTTGCCCCAGCCTCTCTTATTTTTGTTCACCTCTTTGACCAGGATGAGAAAACTGGCATGTGAAAAATGGACTTTTAGACATTAGATAAAAACTAAAAAAATATGAATAAAGTGTGAACTTTAGTTAATAATATTGGTTCATTTTCTATGACAAATGTACCTTAGTAATGTTAGTAACAGGATAAATGAGGTGTGGGGTAAATGGAAACTCTGTAATATTATTGTAACTTTCTTATCGATCTAAAACTATTCTAAAGTAAAAAGTTTATGAACTATTAAAATATCTGTTAATATAAGAACTATAAGAAGTCAAAAGTTATACATATGTTTATAATTTATTCCTATCTGTACATAATATTTCTATATGTACAAAATAACCGAATAAATATGGACAGGAATTTTTTATTTTATTTTATTTTTAAAGTTTATTTAAGGGGCGCCTGGGTGGCTCAGTCGGTTAAGTGTCCGACTTCAGCTTAGGTCATGATCTCACAGTCTGTGAGTTTGAGCCCCACATCAGCTGTGCTGACAGCTCAGAGCCTGGAATCTGCTTCGGATTCTGGGTCTCCCTCTCTCTGCCCCTCCCCCACTCTTGTTTTCTCTCTCTCTCTCTCTCTCTCTCTCTCTCAAAAATGAATAAACATTAAAAAATTTTTTAAATTTATTTAATTATTTGGGGGGGAGGGGGGAGAGAGAGAGAGAGAGAGAATGAGAATGCAGAAAGGGCAGAGAGAAAGGATCCCAAACAGGTTCTTCACTGTCAGCGCTGAGCCTGGTGGGGCTCAAACTGACAAACAGTGAGATTGTGACCTAAGCCAAAACCAAGTCAGATGCTTAACCAACTGAGCCATCCAGGTGCCCCAGAAAGTAATTTTTTTAAATGGACTTCAGCCAGGAATAAGGAATACTTTGGTGAGATGCTAACATTGATTACTTCAAAAACGCGCAGGGCTCTTGTGTGAAAGACAAGATATATGCTGTATAGTGCCCACGGCAGAAATAATGAGCAGAAATTACAGATGATGCAGTTTCAGCTCAGAAAATGATTAAAACTCTACACACACACACACACACACACACAGGTATATGGAGGGGGCAGATGACCACCCATCAGGGGATGTTGCAATGAGTGGGTGTCAAGTTGCACTCGATAAAATTTTATGTATTTTATGACCATCTCCTTATGCCTGTCTGTTCTACCTTGCCCTTTTCTACCTTTATGGTTTTTTTCCCCTTTCTTTATGCTTTTGGTACATTACGTTTTAGATTTGGAAAAGACTTCAAAGACCATCTAGTTCTTATCTGGTGTGTGGACTTTTGACTGTCTTCTTGGCCCCTGGTGTTATATGTAAACACATTGCCAAGAATCCCACTTGTTCAACTTAAACTTTACTCCTTGTTCTCTCTTTTACTGGCTCAAGATCCTCATCTCAGACTTTCCTCCCTTTGACAACCTGTCTGGACACACCTCTCTGTCTCTGATATCAGAATGCTCACAGACCTGTTCTTGCTCTCCTGCCACACGTGAAGCCATGGCTGACCTGCTACCAGGAAAGTCCCAGGGACTTGCTAGACAATGAGGAACAGAAAAAGGCTTATCACTGTTTGGCCCTGAGGCTGACATCCAATCTCAGTAATTATTTTCATGCAACATTTATAATCAGGCCATGGCCTTTCATGCCCTGTACATTTGCATAAATAGATCCTAAGAGATGACACAGAAAGGCAACTTGAAAAATGCATCATGATCACAAAACCATACTGCACTAAACCAGAACATGCCACACACACTTTCTAAGATTGAACTGATTGAAC
The DNA here is from genome assembly GCA_028646485.1 of Cryptoprocta ferox. Classification (NCBI taxonomy): domain Eukaryota; kingdom Metazoa; phylum Chordata; class Mammalia; order Carnivora; family Eupleridae; genus Cryptoprocta; species Cryptoprocta ferox. The sequence goes on along the minus strand of CM053559.1, from coordinate 54,121,364 downwards.
CCGAGCTCCTTCTGATTCACATCTTCTAAGTAAGACCACAGATTTACAATGAACTTGGAAGATTCATGTATTCTATAGATAAGACGCCTGGCCCTTTCAACGGCTCACCTCATTTACAAATTCTGACCAAATTCTGCCCAGACCACACTTACTAGCTGCCACCTAAGACCCATCTGATGAATAATGGCAACTTCTAAGTAAGTAACCTTCCTTAACTCCTGCCTTTTGAGATGCCATAATGGTGGTGCTCTGACTTGCTCAATATGTGTAGACCCAATATTAGATTATCAGCAGGTTCCCCTAGTGATCTTTGATCAGGGAGTTTAACAATTCTTTTCCTGGTTATGCAGATTTTCTTCTTGTTTGCCTACCACACACCTACTTGTGTTTCATGAATCCATTTAACTATCACTATGCATCTTTCCCAATTCCTTCTTCACCTCAGTCCTCAGCACCATTTGTTACCTCATCCTATGTGTTCCCCATGCACTGGGCTCAGCCTTGCATTAGCTTTTCTTTTCACTAGATGTACTGTATTTGTATTCTTTCATGTGTGTTCCCCCTTCTCTCTCCACCTGTCCTTAGGGGCACGATCACTTTTATGCATCTTTGGATGTCCAATGTCTACCCTGGTCCTGGCACAGAAGAGACACTGAATAAATAACTGTTATTTAAACCCAGATTATTCTCAACAAAACAGCAAACAAAGCCTAAAGAGAGAGAGATGTGTGTTAATTATTCTTTCTTGGCCAACATCTATGTATGGGGGAGCCTTGTGTAGAACAAATCTCTATAATGCCCATTCCTTTGTGGTGAAAAAAGTCTACATAATCATGCACTGGATGACTAGGGTCATAAGTACGAATGTAGGCATAAAGAGACACAGGTGAGGGGCTTGACAAACTGTTAGCAATCCTATTTTGCAAAGAGGAAAATTGATTACATTAAAAATTTTAATTTTTAAAAATTCTTTTAATTATTAAGATAGTAAATTATATATACACTATAGATAAAGCTAAAATCATCTTAGAACGCTATCTCCATCCTGATGCCAGCCCTACTTCCCCAGAGGTGTTCGTTGTTATCAGTTAATCGTGTATCCTTCCAGATTTTTCTATACATTTATATACATAAGGAAAATATAGTCCTATTTTGTGTATGTTTCATATAAATTTAATCATCAGTGTCTTTAGAGCTTGATAAACACTAAGTTTTACATGTGAGTTACCAATGGCAAAAAAAAATGAATAAAAGACATTCATTTACTCGGCTCTGTTACTTACTCTGTGTCTAAGTAAAAATGTGAAGAATTAAGCATACTCAGAGTAAATGTGTATTTTACATATAACATATATCTTATATTAATAAATATAAATACATGTTACATTAACCTTATGTTCCCCCCAAACTATGACTGATTCCCAGTATTGCTCAGGGTAGTGTTATGAAGATTAATGAGATAATTCATGAAACTATTTCAGCTATTTAAAAAAAATGTTTCAGCTGTTTAGAATGCAAAAGCTAAAAATAAAGCAGTAAGCTTTAAGTGATCAAAAACACCTAAATACACAAAAGACATCTATTATAGTTAGTGGAAAATCAATTATTGCTTTATAATGTAAAGGCCTACATATAGTCACAAATACTTATTTAACAGTGGAGAAATAATAAAGATATCACATCTTTCTCTTCTACATAAAACTCTAGTTTGTCTGTATAAGTGAGTCATCATTACATGTATAATTTTATATTTTATAATAGGAAAATCACATTCATACTCAATAACTTTATTTTAGCACCGACATGAAGTTTTTCCATCCAAACCTTGAGAATACCGTTCTAAAATGTGTGATGAAAAAGTGTCAAGGAATGATGAATTGACGCATTCACAGCTGGAAGTAGTATTTGTGGTGGACTCTATTTGCTAATAAATTGTGTTTTAAAATCTGCAAAAAACTTTTAGAAATGCAATTAATATGCACATTCATAAGCATTCCAGGAAATCACCAGCTTAATATTGAAAAGTAATATGAATAAAACATACAGTCAATATAATACCTTACTTATATAGCCCCTACCTTATGTGTGAAGGCGTTGTCTGTCCTAAACAAGGCTGGAATAGTCAAGGCACAGTTATACCCAGCTAAAAGTTCATTCTTTCCCCATTTAACCATCCTAACAGAGGCTCATTATAACCAATAGTCTTGGTATTAGGTCATCATCTCGTGATATCAAATACAGTGATATTTTAATGACACATCTCAAGAGGGGTGATTTTTCCTTAACTTTATTGATTTATATTTTGAGAGAGAGAGAGAGAGAGAGAGCGAGTATAAGTAGGTGAGGGACAGAGAGGGGGAGACACAGAATCCGAAGCAGGCTCAAGGTCTGAGCTGTCAGCACAGAGCCTGATGCAGGGCTTGAACTTGTGAACCATGAGATCAGTACCTGAGCCGAAGTAGAATGCTTAACTGACTGAGCCACCCAGGCACCCCCAGAAAACAAAATTTTGAGACTGCTAGAAAAAGCTTAGTATACACACACACACACACACACACACACGCAGGACAGAGAGAGAAAGAGATTTATCTTAAGAAATTGGCTCAAGCAATTATGGAGACTGGCAAGTTTAAAATCTGCAATTTAAGTCCAAAGATCATCGGGCTTATTGCCCAGGAAAGACGTAATATTGTAGTTCAAATCCAAAGGTCTTCTGCTGCCAGAATTCCCTCTTACTTGGAGGAGGTTAGTCTTTTGTTCTATTCAGGGCTTCAACTAATTAAATGAGGCCCACCCATTTAATGGAAGGCAATCTCTTACGCAAAATCTACCAATTTAAATGTTAATTTCATCCAAAACACCCTCACAGAAACATCCAGAATAATTTTTGATCACATATCTGAGCACCATGGCCCAGTCAAGTTGACATAAAATTAACCATCACAGAGAATTTGACCACTCTGGCAGAAGAAGTTTAGGGCCTCCCAGAAAGAAACAAGACCACCTGGTGCTGACTAGTCAGCAGCCCATTGCAGATAATTCTGAGATCAATGGAACCAATTAGTTTTGGTTTCAACATGAAGTCTGCTGATCCCCAGAAGCTCTTCTAAGTACAGCTCCAGCCTGGGACTCCTCTATTTGTTATTTATTTTATTTTATTTTATTTTATTTTATTTTATTATTTTATTTTATTTATTTTATTATTTTTTTATTTTTTGGTGGACTCCTCTTTTATTTTTTTATTTTTATTTTTTTGAGTTTATTTACTTTGTTTAGTAATCTCTACATTGAATGCAGGGCTTGAACCATAACCCTGAGATCAAGAGTCCCATGACCCTCCAACTGAATCAGCAAGACATCCCTGGTGGATTCCTCTTTTAAAATCATTTTCCAGGGGTGCCTGGGTGGCTCAATTGGTTAAGCGTCCGGCTTCAGCTCAGGTCATAATCTCACGGTTCATGGGTTCGAGCCCTGCATCGGGTTCTATGCTGACACCTAGCTCAGAGCCTGGAGCCTGCTTCAGATTCTGTATCTCCCTCTCTCTCTGACCCTCCCCTGCTTGCGCTGTTTCTCTTTGTCTCTCAACAATAAATAAAATAAATAAAAAAATAAACATTAAAAAAAGAATTAAAAAAAAAAATAAAATCATTTTCTGGGGGCACCTGGGTGGCTCAGTCGGTTAAGCATCCGACTTCGGCTCAAGTCATGATCTCATGGCTTGTGGGTTCCAGCTCCATGTCGGGCTCTGTGCTGACAGGTCGGAGCCTGGAGCCTGTTTCGGATTCTGTCTCCATGTCTCTGTCCCTCCCCCACATGCACACTGTCTCTCTCTCTCCCTGTCTCTCTCTCTCTCTCTCAAATATAAATAAATGTAAAAAAATAAAATAAAATCATTTTCTGGCAGATATATTGTAAAAAAAAGCCCCCATTTATTATCTCATTTAATCTTTACAATAATTTTGCCGGGCACATTTTATTCTTCCCATTTATTCAAGAGAAAATTAGGGCTCAGAGAGCAGCTTGCCTGAGGCCATGTAGCTAGTAAGTAGAGGAGGTTGTACCAAATACAGGTTTTAGACTACAAATTTTATGCTTTTTCTCCCTAGAGGAAAAACTATCTTTGCTTCAACTCTACTTTTATTGTCATGGGGGGTTTGTACCCTTTGGATGTATTTTATAAGAGCTAATAGACAATTAATATGTTTAAACCACTATACTTGTGTCTCTGCGGCCAACAGCGGAGACTAATCCCTAGTGATATAAGCTCATAGGCTGCTGAGGGTTAACTCAAATTTTCCAAGCTCACAGGGGGATTCAGGTGCTATCAATAATATCTACTGCAGGGCACCTGGGTGGCTCAGTTGGTAGATTACCATGACTCTTGATCTCAAGGTTGTGAGTTCTAGCCCCACATGGGCATGGAGTTTACTTTAAAAATAATAATGATATTGACTCCATATGAAAGAACAGGCTTTGAAGGGAGAGACTACAAAATGAGTGATTTAGTCAACACTTTATATTTGAGCTCCACATTACTTCAGTGATGACCTCAGGAGAAATAGCTCTGACTCTGAAGCCAATTCCCAAACACATTTAATATCCTTTCCATATTTTATTCTTCTGATTAAGCAAATAATCGTGATGCTTATGGAAGACAGTAGGTTTTGCCAAATTTTCTAGCTGAGAATAGATGCAAAGATCTCTTTTGCTACATTCCTAAGATGACCACAAAACTCCAGGTTTAAAAACTGATATTATAATTTGTGCTTATATGAGAATGAGTTGCATGAACAAACTATGCATGTCAATTTTGTTTTTCTTTTTGAATTTCTATCACTATTTTTAGCTCTTACTAGCTATGATGCTCATCTTTTACATGTTCCATTTCACAAGCTATTTTATGCACAATAAAAAAATACATCTTTTCTGAGAAACATTTTTATGTCCATAGGCATTCTGCCTTATGTGTACAAAAGTTTCAAAGACAAAAATTGACTTAGTGTTGGGGTGGGTGAATTTTGTCATGAAGGATAAGCAATTGTTTCACAGACTATTGTTCTTTTCAGATTTTACTTAAAGCTCAATAAATGGCATGTGTACCTTTGGTTGAAGACTGCTCTTCTATAGCATCAAAGAAAATAGATTGAGAAATAACCAGATAGATACTATGAACTGTCTGAAAGGCAATTCGAATCATCACAGAATCTGTCTGCTCATGTTGGCAAGCTGAGTTGATAGTAAGAATAAATGTTAGGGGCACCTGGTTGGCTCAGTCAGTGAAGCCAGCAACTCTTGATCTTGGATCATGAGTTCAAACACCACGTTGGACACAGAGTTTACTGAAATATAAAATAAAATTTAAATTAAAAAAATAAAATTTAAATTAAATATAAAAAAAATTTAAATTAAAAAAAATTTAAATATTAGTCAAGATACTTTTGGGTGGAAGTAAAATAACAAAAATTATTTTTGCTTTAAAAATAACTTATTTTGGGGGCACCTGGGTGGCTCATTCGGTTAAGGGTCCGACTTTGGCTCAGGTCATGACCTCATGGTTCGTGAGTTCAAGCCCTGCATCGGGCTCTCTGCTGACAGCTCAGAGCCTGGAGCCTGCTTCAGATTCTGTGTCTCCCTCTCTCTCTGCCCCTCCCCCGCTCATGCTCTGTCTCTCTCTGTCTCGATAATAAATAAAACATTTTAAAACATTTTTTTAATAAAAATAAAAATAACTTATTTTTATCACAAAATAGAAGTCCAGAGAGCTCTAAGCTGGTTTTTCTGCAATTTCTTTTATTTATTTATAAAGATTTAAAAAAATTTTTTTTGTTTTGAAAGAGAGAGAGCGCAAGTAGGGAAGGGGCAGAGTAGAAAGGAGAGAGGGAGAGAAACCCAAGCAGGCTCTGCACCACCAGCGCAGACCCTGATGTGGGCTTGAACTCACGAACTGCAAGATCATGACCTCAGCTGAAGTTGGACACTTAGTTGACTGAGCCACCCAGGCACCCAAGCAATTTCTTGATCACTTTGCACAGGATAGTCTTCTGGAATTCAGTCTTCACCCCTTCTATGCAATCACATCAAAACCAGAAAGATTGGGGTGGGAGGTAGGGAGAAACTTTTCTTTCTTTTCTTTCCCAGAAATTCCCAACAGACTTGCCCTTATGTCACAGGCCAGGATAAAGGTCACAAGAGAAGCTGAGACTGCAACTACTTGGCATCGTCTGCCTCTACTGTGGGAGGCAGTCCTGCCCGTGAGGAAGACGGGAGAGGAGGTATGACCTTGGGAAGGCAGCCAACAGTGTCTGCCACAGGGGCCTTGTAGCTATGGTCACTGCATGTGCCTTGCTGGTTTCTTATGGCCAATGAGCTAAAATATGGAATGTGCACTGTCACATGGAGTAGGACGAAGATTAGAGAGTGGAAAACAAGTGGCTGGCAGTCCGATGAATCAGTAACCTGCAAGAGAAAAGCTGCAAACTCTCCCTAATTCACAAAGCTACTCAAGTCAGCAGGACAAAACTGCCAGGTTAATCAGCTGGATACTGAATATCAAGTACCCAGAGTTCCCTCAGAAATCCTCTACGGATCTTTTTCCAGCCCTCTGAAGCATCATACATATTGAAAGTGATCTTTCTGTTGGGGTTTCCCCTCCTAATGGTTTGACCGGAAATTGACTTTGTATTTGTTCACCTTGTTATTCAGGAGTTCTGTCACACTGTCCCTAGCAGGCAGTTAGGAATTCACAGTTAGAAATCCAGAGGGGCACCTGAGTGGCTCAGTCAGCTGAACATCAGACTTCAGCTCAGGTCATGATCTCACAGCTTGTGAGTTCAATCCCCACATCGAGCTCACTGCTGTCAGCAAGGAGCCCGCCTTGGATCTTCTGTCCCCCTCTCTCCCTGCCCCTTCCCCACTTGCACTTTCCCTCTCAAAAATAAATCTTAAAAAAAAAAAAATCCAGAAGCCAATGCACAGGGTATTCTAGAATCTGCTTATTAAAGATAATATGATCTCTCATTTGCATTTATTAATGAGGACACCCTCCCTACAGAATCCAAAGAATGGTGCCATGCCAGATTTTTGTTTCATTCAGTAGAATCCCAGAAATTCAGTAGAATTTCTGAGGCTTCTCAATAGCCTCAGAAAGAGCTCTTCTCATTAGAGATATTTTCATTAGAACAAAATAGTTAATGCATAGCAAAACAAGACGGGGGTGGGGGGGGAGTGACTGGTCATTGTGTATTGTAAAGTATGGACAAACACCTATTGTTTTGTTGCTGTTGTTAATAAAAACATGATAATAAACATCCTGATCAAATTTAAAAGTCAGGCATTTGAATATGTTTAATTAGAAGGACTAGTGCATAGTGCCACAGTTAGTCAAATCTAGAGTTCCCATTTCAGACGTAGATCATAAATGTGGGCATTATTGCCTTTTACAATACACCATTGATAGAACACCAACTTTAAAGCCAATTAAAGGTTGGCAATCTTCCTACCATTGGCAAAGTAACACTTGTTAACAGTTCCCCTTGTGACACGTTTCAGCATAATCACTGATTTCTGGAAACCTTATTTAGCACTTACGGATATTTTGAAATCTCTAATGAATTTCTTTTTATAGACATTTTTACGTTTTACTCTAATTTTTTAAAGGTGTTCAGGTAGTTTAATTTTATACACTCAGATGGTGCATGTACCCAGATATTTATAAGTAAAGGACAAAATGTTAGAGTATGTAGAACCATACTCTATAAATAATAGTTTGCTCATAATACTCAGATTTTAATGGTTCCATTTCTGAAATCTAATTGTACCCAAAGTCATTCAGGAAAACTTCACATTAGAATCTGAATATGCAGATGCCATTCTGTTTAATAAATTACAAGTTCTTGTTATTTAAGAATTGGTTAAAAAACAGAACAAGTAAATTCCTTCATAGTTATTTACTTCAAATAAAAGTGTTTTGGAGGCTAACAAAAGCTTTTTTTCATTTCATCTGGAAATAATTTCATAAGCTTGGCAAAGATGTGACAAACCAATAAGCTAAGAACTTTCGAGTTATTTTAGTCTTGAGTTACCAGCACAGAACAAAAAGAGTTTTCACCAATGAAAGAACAGACTGATTATGTGCCATGCTTAATGCTAATGTGAAAATGAGCAATAGTGCCTTCTCGCTTAGGTTTGGGATTCTGGTGTGCTTCAAGTAGATAACACTAATGCAAGATGACACTATACATTCAGGTACTCAATATTAGAAATTAGACAATATTAAAAAAAGATTATAGAAAGCGTCCTGATATTCAGTGTTGGAAATAGATATTATAGATGACACAATGAATCCAGATATTGACAGTAGATTGATTCAGGTAGAAGTAAGTGGTCTTTAAAAAGATGGGCAATCTTCAGGACCCACTTATATCATTTTTGCTTTTTGTTATCTAAACATGCATAAAGTAATGATTTTGTACAAGATTAGAGGATCACAAGAGCCACATAATTTAACATGTCTTTATCTTTTTCTAAAAAAAAATGTTTATTTACTTTTGAGAGAGACAGAGCGTGCACACACACACAAGCGGGGGAGGGGCAGAGAGAGAAGGAGACACAGAATCTGAAAAAGGCTCCAGGCTCCGACCTGTCAGCACCCTTAACCAAGTGAGCCACCCAGGGGTTCCCATGTCTTTATCTTTAGCTAGCTATTCCTTGCCACATGCAGTGTTTATGTCAGGACAAATATCAATACAAATGTTTAATTGTTCCTTTTTGTGTGTGTATATAAAAAAAAACCCTACTGTTGTAATTATTGCAAGTTTAATTAAGTACATATTGTTCAGTTTGACTTAACAAATGGGAAGATTCTTCCAAAGAAATGTGCTAGTTGTCTAGAAATAAGTTTATTTTATTATTATTTTTTTTAAACGTTTGTTTATTTTTGAGACAGAGAAACAGAGACAGAGCACGAGTAGGGGAGGGGCAGAGAGACAGACACACACACATAATACAAAGCAGGCTCCAGGCTCCGAGCTCTCAGCACAGAGCCCGAAGCAGGCTCCAACTCGTGAACCAAGAGATCATGACCTGAGCCAAAGTCGATGCTTAACCTGAGCCACCCAGACTCATTCCAGTCCCTAGGAATAAGTTTAAATGTAGACTAATATACAAGTTTAAAGTTTGTAAATGATGTTGACAAATCAGAGACGACCCTCATAAATAAAATTAAGCCTTGATGAAATAAATTACATCTTTATGGTGGCATGGCAGAGACAATTAGTTGCCTCTCCATATCAGTTAATCTTTATTTCTTAGTCATAGCCTGATTTCATTCAGGGTGGTGAGGTATCCAACAAAAAGTCTCCATTTTCCGGCAGCCCTTAGAATTAGCAGAGCCTCAGGACTAAGCTCTGGCTAATAAGAGGTGAGCAGAGCGGGGCTTCTGAGAAGGCCCCTTAAGGGCATTGATTCAGCCTGGAGAGTTGGCTTTTTGCAGTTCTCCCTTTCTCCTTTCTGCCCATGCTGAACTTGGACCATGAGCTGACCTTGAGGGTAGAAGCCCTACACACATGGAGCCTAAAGATAAAAGGGGCCAATGTCCTTGCAGACTTGGTCAAACATGGGCATGCAAAGCTGTGCGGTCATGTCAGGAACCCTGTTGAGAAGGCCTCAAGCTTAGCTTAATGTTCTATTGTCCCTATCTTGAAACTCTTTAATAATTCTGTTTTTGAAGTTGTGCTTTCTTTAACTTTTAAAAAATTTTTCAAATATTTATTTAACATACATTTATTTATTTAAGTGGAGTGATGATCTATGGAGACTCTTTTTTTTAAGTTTTTAAATTTATTTTGAGAGAGACAGAGACAGCGCCAGTGGGGGAGGGGCAGAGAGTGAGAGAGAGAGGGAGAGCGAGAATCCAAAGCAGGCTCTGCACTGCCAGTGCAGAGCCCTGCTTGAGGCTAGAACCCACGAAGCTGCAAGATCATGACCTGAGCTGAAACCAAGCATAGGAGGCTTAACCCACTGAGCGACACAGGCGCCCCAAACATTTATCTATTTTTGAAAGAGAGAGAGATATGTGTGTGCAAGTGGGGGAGGAGCAGGGAGAGGGAGACTGAGAATCCGAATGAAGCAGGCTCCACACTGTGAGCACAGAGCCTGACTCAGGGCTCAAACTCATGAACGATGAGATCATGACCTGAGCCGAAATCGAGCTGGACGCTTAACTGACTGAGGCACCCAGGTGCCCCTGAAGTTGTGTTTTCTAAGTGATGGCTGATAAAGCAACAGGGCATGTGTGTGAGATGATGGTTACGTGCAATATGCTTGTTTCCTGTTCTTTGTTGCTCTGTTTGCATACAGCCCCAAGAGCTCAGAATTCCTGTGGTCCCACAATGGGCTGGGAGTTCAGCAAGACTCAGTGGAGTTCAAGGAAACATTGTTACATCTACAACTGATTAAGCTGGGTCTCAGCCCTGAGAGGCTGCACTTTCATTTGAACCAGAACTTGCTATGCAGAAAGAAGGCAATGGCATTCCCTAGAGACATGACAATCAAGGAATGCTGCTGTATCATTTCTGACTCTCATTACTTCCCTGCAGCGGTCAACAACTTACACTGGAAATGATGACAGAAAAGGAAAAGGAAGATAGGCAACCCATAGTTCCTTTTCCTTTCAGTCCTTCTTACTCATCAGCAAGGTGAAGGTGGAGAGTGTTGGTAGGAAGTGTGTGTATCAAGAAGTGAAAGAAAACCAGTTGATTTTATTTCGTGCAATGTTGTTACTATTCCAGTAAGAACAAGGTACAAATACTTGCACAGATTATGGCACATGAATTATGTGATCTCAATGATTCCGCATACAATTTAAGTATTCTTATATTTGCATTTAAAACACATTACTCAATATAAAGATGAAAGGGAAAATTCACACAATGTAAATTTTTCTCTATTTTGTTACTTAGAATGACATTAAATAGAAAATAAAAAAGCACCATGACAAGAGGGAGTTTTTAGAAGAAAATAAGAATTTTTTTTAAAAATGTGTTTTTAGTGTTTATTTATTTTTGAGAGAGACACAGAGACAGAGGTTGAGTGGGAGAGGGGCAGAGAGAGAGGGAGACAGAGAATCTGAAGCAGCCTCCAGGCTCCAAGCTCTCAGCACAGGGCCCAACGCGGGGCTTGAACCCACGAACCGTGAGATCGTGACCTGAGCTGAAATCGGACGCCCAACTGACTGAGCCACTCAGGCACCCCAACAATTTTTTTTTTGAAAAAATATTTTTATTTTTATTTTTAAAAATCTCTATGCCCAATGTGGGGCTTGAACTTACAACCCAGAGATCAAGAGTTGCATGCTTCATCGACTGAGCCAACCAGGTGCCTTGAAAAAGAAAAAGAATAATCTTTATATTTTAGTATTTTTAATGGAACTTCTAGTTTTTAAACAAAACGATCCACATCTTCATTTTGCACTGGGCCTTGCAATTATGTAGCCAGTTTTGACTTCTCAGAGCCAATCCGCCATCTGTTATCTGCCTACTTTTGTGATTATTTATTTATTTTTAAAGATTTTATTTTTAAGTAGTCACTACCCAAGATGGGGGTTCAACTTATAACCCCAAGATGAAGGGTTGCATGCTTTACCAACTGAGCCAGCCAGGTGTTCCGCTACTTTTGTGTTTAAATCACTGTTATTTTGGGGGTGCCTGGATAGCTCAGTTGATTAAGAATCTGACTCTTGATTTCGGCTCAGGTCATGATCTCATGGTTTGTGGGTTCGAGCCTTGCTGTTGGTCTTCGCACTGATGATGTGGGACCTGCTTGGAATCCTCTCTCTCTGCCTATGCTCTCTCACTCTCTTCTAAATAAATAAGTAAATTTAAAAAACTGGTTTATGACAAACTAACAGGAGAAAAGTGTACACATTTAAAAATCAATCAATCAATCAATCACTGTTATTTTCTTATAGTTGAATCTAATCCTAAGTGACACTTGTAGTATGTGGTGTGGCCACTAAATCACTGCTAACGAAGAATATTTGATTATTGGGAAAACTTGCTTTTGTTTGGGTTCTAAAAAGTGAGTTATGCACAGTATGCAACTTTAAAAAAAATACACAAACACATAGAAACATAGAAAACACATAGAAAAAAAGACCAACAATAATTATACAAAAGTATTCATAATGTTTATGTTTAGGGTTTGGGATTATTGATGATATTTCTTGTCTGTGTGTGATTTTTTATATTTTTCAGACTTCCTAAAATGAATATCAATTACTTTTATAATTAGAAAATTTACAAATGAATACTGAACTAGAGACTATGTAAAACTGAACCTCGAGTAATTTTCTATAGTTCCCTTAGTTTGGAGGTTTCCAAGTTATACAAATGATACAGGCTGATTGTAACAACTGAAACAATACAAAGTTTTATAAAGAAAAAAACTGATTTCATCTGTCTGTTCTATCCCTGCTGTCCGTGTAGGGTAAACACGTTAGAAGAGTGCCAAGTATCTTTCCACAAATTACGTAGTATAATCAAACCTATGTAATTTGTTCATCCCACACACACACACACACACACACACACACACACGTATGCACAGGAAAAGAAAAGAGAAGTTTATTGATTTTTTAGGTTTACCTGTTTTCTGTGAAACTTGAATCCTATTATACACATTACTCCACAAGTTATTTTTACTTAATATATCATGAGCTTCTCTATAAGCCAAAACATATAAATTTAACTTTATCATTTTTCTTATTTCTCTACACTATAGAGACACATGTTATATTTTGTATTCCATTTTACCCATTTCATTTTGGAGCTCGGTGGTGACTTTTCAACAGAATTTAGTGAACATTCTATTATGTTGTGGAGGGAAGGAAGTGGTTTGTACAGGTGGGGTGTTCCTTCTGAGTGAACTCACTCTGCCAATCTTGATCAGAAGTTCATCAAAGGAAATGCTTTAAATTTGCGTTCCAAACAAGATTTCTTCCCCACCCATCTGTTTTCTTTTGCCTCGACTTTCTTAGTCCATATTTCATCTTGCATTGTACTAAAACGTCTAGTCAGTCCTGTGGTTTGCAATTTGCTTTTTGATGCTTTATCCTCTTCTTCTTTAAAAGGAAACGAGATGTGGTACCTTGAAGAAGTAAGCCAGAATATAATTCAATATTTATTAGTTTAACCTTAGAAGGAAAGGGAAAACGGAAGCTTTCAGTACAACCTGTAGTACCAATAGTAGTGCCTGCGTAGGCACTGAGGAAATCTTTTGGGGGCAGAGGAATTACGAAATAGACCATGCTGATATTTAAAAATGAAGGTTCTTCCTTCGTGAGACTGAAAACAGATTTGCACGTCGTTGTCTCAAAACGGACCGGTGTGTGGCTTTGTGCAGACAAAGTCTCAGTGAGTTCTCAGTGACCTCAATGTTCTTATTCATATGAGACTGTTAAAAGAGTCTGTCTCCTCTCAAGTGTGTGTGCATGCACTTAACTGCGCTTAAATCTTCATTTAATCTGAGCTGGCGAAGAGTTGCTCTACAAACCAATGGTTCTCTTATCATTTTAAAATATATTACATGAATAATTAAGTTATTTCTTCTCTATAACAAGTTCACCATGGCATCATCCACTGATAATGAATCCACACCTTCTTAATGTTGCTTATTTATGGCTTCGTCATCATTAGTAATTACTCACTGTGCACTGACTGTGCTCTTCAGTCTCTGCTGATGAGACTAGAAAATGTTCCTCTCACCACAGGAAACACGTAATTACCCTTCGGGGATTATTTGCTTGAAAAAAAAATTGATGGAGTTTTTATTCCCCAAATAAGTGGACAGGAAAATCTTTACAGGGTGCAAATGCAAAATGTAGATGAAAGAGCCATCACATCGAATACGTTGTGAAAACATGTGAAAACCCCTCAAATCCTACAGCCAGAGTTATCTTTCCAAAAGCTCCATCTTTGTACCCAGAGATACAGTTGGGCCCATTTGTTACTTTAAGGGCTTTTCCCACAATGCAGATAGAAAATAAAAATTGAACTAAGAAAATAAAATTAAAGTGAATCCTCAGCTTCAAAGGTGCATCAAGAAATGACTCTTTCTCCCCAAGCCAAGGTTATTCCAGGCTAAACGTGGTGACTAAAGAGGGCCTTGTCCTCCAGGACTGGCCTGGCCAGAGGCAAGCTTGTGCAATAGGAAGTGTGTCCCTGGAACATTCACCCTGTCTCCAAACAGCTCCCTTTGCCCTTTGTAGCCACCTCTCCTCCTCTCTCCGGTTCTCAGGGATCTCTCTGTCCCTGGCTAAATTTTGCTCTCAGTTGGCAGCTAATTAATGACTAAGAGGGTACATTTGTAGAGAAAACCGTGCTGCTAAGGATTTACAATGTCTTTATGTGTTTCAACATCTTTCAGTTATTAGAAACAGAGAGGAAAATTCGAGTTAGTAGAAAAACCAGTTTGGCTCTGGGTCAGTAAACTCATCTGGCAATTTAATAGAACGAAACCTCAGTAATTAACTTTGCATCGTATTGTGCTGAACGACCCTACGGATATCTAAGCCACAGAGATAGACAAGGGAAGGTAAAAAAGTTAGTAGCACTTTTGGAATTTTCTTTTCCATGGGGTCGAAAAAGGCATGGGATCTACCAGAGTCTGGAAAAATTGCTATTTTCTATTTTGATATTTAGCATGTGGGGAGGACCACCACCAGGAGAACTGTAATTGGAAAGTTTTGGTCTTGTGGGGGTTCAAATATAGGCTTCATAGGCTTAAATATCAGGAAAATAGAGTTTAAGCACTAGTCACTTCCCACCCAGCATAAACAAACAGGCTGAAAGATGGTGGGACGGAAAGCTTTAGTATGTCCTCTGGCCAAATTCTATATTTAACAGGGTGAAACCCACATTTGATTAGACTCAAGAGTAAAAAAAAATTAAGTCAACATAAGAAAAATGTTAGCTTAGTTAAGTATGAATTTTTACTAAGATGTTAATTCTTTTATATCCTTCTTTAAACAGGACATTTTTCATAGTTAATTATAGCTATAAGTTATATGGTTATATTTTCCTAATGAAGAGTTTAAATTGCTGAGGTAGTTTCCTGGTGCTTTAGACCAGGGATCTTCAAAATTCTTTGCATATGTAATCCTGAAAGAATTTTGAAAAATATAGGATCCCTTTAATATTTTACATTGATATCTCAAATATTTACCTTAAGTTTAAGTCATTGTAAAGAATGTACTTCCGGGTGTATTGCAATTTGAATATACACTTTCACCTTTTATCATGTCCTTGGAGCTGTCGGTTTTGCTCATTCAGTTTATGAAATGTCATTTTATATATTTATTTATGTATATATTTTATTTATATACTTATTTATATATTTATTATATATTTATTTATATATTTATACCTTTATTTATATATGTATAATTCTTGAGGATAAGTCATAGATATTTATCACTTTTTAAAAAATGTATTTATTTATTTTTGAGAGAGAGAGAGAGAGAGAGAGAGAGACAGTGTGAGAGAGGGAGGGGCAGGGAGGGAGGAAGAGAGAATCCCAAGCAGACTCTGTGCTAACAGCTTGAACCCACAAAACCATGAGATCATGAACTGAGCAGAACCAAGAGTTGGACACTCAACCAACTAAGCTACCCAGGGGCCACTATATATCACTTAAAAACATTTTTTTAAAATGTTTATTTATTTTTGAGAGAGACAGAGAGACAGAGTGTGAGTGGGGGAGGGGTAGAGAGAGAGAGGGAGACAGAGAATCTGAAGCAGGCTCCAGGCTCTGACCTGTCAGCACAGAACCCAGTGGGGGGCCCGAACCCAGGAACTGTGAGATCATGACCTGAGCTGAAGCAGGACACTTTTTTTTAATGTTTTATTTTATTTTTGAGAGAGAGCCAACATGAGCAGGGGAGGGTCAGAGAGAGAGGGAGCTGAAGACAGGCCCCAGGCTCTGAGTTGGCAGCACAGAGCCCAATGTGGGGCTTGAACCCACGAACCGTGAGATCATGACCTGAGCTGAAGTTGGATGCTCAACCGACTGAGCCACCCAGGCACCCTCACTGTATATCACTTTTGAAGCCAGTTTTCATTGTCAAACCAATCAGCTAAATCAGACTTACTGTCCATCATTATATTATTTAAACGATTGGGATAATATCATTTTGAATATTAATTTCACTGTGACAGAGACAGAGGAAAGATGGAAAAGGCATGGAGGCTTGCCAAGAGTTTGTTGCCTAGATAAAATAAGACTTTAGGGCTTTTCCCTGAGGCTTTCTTTGCTTTACTTTTGGGTGGAGAAGGGGAGGGTACCCCCTCAGAGGCAGTACAAGTTTCATTATCCACTTTGGAGGTTCCTCCTAGATTTTTTTAGAGCCCAGAGCAATGCACCAAGATAAGACTCAAGTTGGAAGAGAAATATGTCTTCTGTGAGGTGGGAAATGGGTGAATTGAACATGGAAAGATCTGGCAGGCCTCAGGAGGAGGTCTGTTGAGGAAAGAGACAAGTGGAAGGTGAGAATCTGGAGATTGATTACATTAAAACAATCCAAGCACCATGTGCTTTTTTTTTTTAAGCTTATTTATTTGGAGAGAGAAAGGGAGAGGGAGTGGGGGAGGGACAAAGAGAGAGGGAGAGAGAAAATCTTAAGCAAGGCTCCACGCCCAGCCTAGCTCAGAGCTTGATGCAGGACTCTTGATGGATCTCACAACCATGAGATCATGACCTGAGCCAAAATCAAGAGCCAGATGCTTAACTGTCTGAGCCACCCAGGTGCCCCATGCCATGTGTGTGTGTTTGATTTTTTTATTTTTGAAAGAAACAGAGACAACGCAAGTGGTGGAGGGCAGAAGGAGAGGGAAACTGAGAGCCAAGCCAAGCAGGCTCTGTGCTGTCAGAGCAGAACCCCAAACCGGGCCTGAACCCATGAAACCTCGAGATCATGACCTGAGCCAAAACCAAGAGTCAGACTGTCAACGACTGAGCCACCCAGGTGCTCAAACATGTGTATTTAGAAGGAGAATCTTCATCCATGCCAAGAGTATGAGTACCCAGTATACAGTCTGCTGCACTAAACCTGTTTTGGAAGAGAAGTGTCTGTGCTACAAAGATACAACCTACAAGGTAGCCTTCCAGTGGCAAGACGCTCAAATAGCAGTAAGTATTCCAGAAACTCAGTAGGACAAAGGAAACTCCATTAATGCCTCCCATCATCGGAATAGTTCGCATTCCAAGGCCTAAGTCTCGTATGTGGATACAGAATTTCTAGAGATGAAAAAACCCATAAGACACAACATTATAAAGCTAGAACAGTGACAGTGAGGAAACAGCAATGAGATTATTTAATTATTATTTTTTGCCTCTACCTAAGAAGCATGAGGCATCTTCTGATTTGACGTTTCCCCTGAAGAAGGTGCTAAGTTATTCTATCATGTTAAGCGAGAACTCAGAGTAATGCCACAGGTCAGAGGGGTTGAAAGCATGCAAAAATTCTAAGTGCCCCACTTAGAGAATACCAATTGTACAAGAATTTAAATGTAATAAAAGAAAAGCTAATATGTCAAAGGAATGCTTCAAAGGACATCCTTCAGGATTACTCTATGTTAAGTAAGTTTTCATTTTACAAAATTCTTTCCCACAGAGTGTAACTTTCCCTGTCATTTTCCAGGAATGGTGAAAACAGCCAAGAAGAGTGAACTAGTCCCGAGGAAGGGCCAGATCTCTCCTGGTAGTAGATGTGTGCTTTTGTTTTTCTTGGCACTTCTGTCTTTCCTCTTCGGGTACTATTTCCCCATTTCCTCTGGAGGAAATTTCCATTTCCCTCACTTCTCACAGCTCTGGGCAGCCACTTACACTCCTCCATCATAGAAGTTGGCATGTGGTACATGTCTAGTTGGTTTTACTATCCCATCCTCCTGGCCATACACGGGTCCCTGGTAGGCACATGTCCATGGTGGGCCAATTCATATAAATATAAATTGGGACCACATCGATGAAGTTATCCAAATACAAAAATGCTGAGTTTTGTTGAGTTTCTTATGAAAGATGATAAAAATGGAGTTTTTCCACTGGGGTCTAATGTAGACCAGAACCTCGCAGGCTACATGGATATACAGTGGACAGTGAAAAGTAGAAAGACACAAGTAAGTAAGGACACATAATTTATAAAAAGGGCATGAGCTTTCCCAGGCCCTGGACTGGTATTCAAATATTTACTCACATCACAGGTAAATCTGAGACAGGGAGGATCCCAGTGACATAGATGACAGGGTCTAAAAACCAGTGGTCAACAAGCAGAAGTGGCTGGGACAGATGAAACAGGAAAGGCCTGTTATGTCACTTTTGGAGAGCAGCATGCCAATGGAATTGATGGAATTTCCTGTGCTGAAGGGAACTCTGTCTGCAAAGGGAGAGGGGTGCTAGGTTTTCAGAGGAGATGTAGGCTGGTTCACTGTCAAGTTTTGCAAGGCTGGGAGCAAGCTGGGGGATGGGATGGGTGTGTGGAGGGGTACTGAGGCAGCTGTGATACCTGTGTTTCAATAGTGCCACCATGTGGCTGTGACACCAGCAACAGCCTAGCCCAAACCCAATATGCCACCTTGATTGACCAGCTGAATGTCTAGTTTTCTCTTGTAGGGGTCACTAAGTAGGGCTAACCACCCAGTCCCCGAGGTATGGATTTCTTATGGCAGGAGATGGGGAATGGTTAGAGAGCAGAAATTACAGAGAAGAAAGATATTTTCACAATATCATAGAAGTGTTATTTGGATAACAAATGTAAATGGGTCCTCCTTTTGATCCCTAAGTTAGAGAAGTGGGGGTTATAGGTAGTGGTGTACAGGAGTTGACTTGTCCCAATTTGCAAGAGCTGATTATTAAACTTGCAATAATTTTGCAAGTTAGTTGTTAAGCAAATTTGTCATGAAAAATTGACGAAATAGGTCAGATCTAATGACAATAGATTTATTAGGAAAAGAGCAGATTGAGATGCAACTCCATTTGTCAAATCATAGTCCAACATTGGCTACAGATACAAAAAATTAGCAAAAATCAACAAAAGCATTCTGTATGAATCCATTGGCTATATGGAAGTTACAATAAAAATTTTTGTTATTTATAATTTAATTGCTTTATATAAATTGTATGCCACGCTTCCTTTATATTACACAAATTTATAGTAAACGTATTTATACACATTTTTTTTAATCCCTGAAGAGTTGGCTGTTAAATATTTACTAGCACACCACTGCTTATAGATTATATGTTTATAATGGATTGCTAATAATAACAAAATATAAATAATGTATCATTTCATTCCACTCACCCACTTAGTTCCAGACTAATATGACTTCATCCTGAGTCATACTCTATCAATGCTACAAAAAGTTCAGGCTGTTACTAATGCTTAATAGGAATACTCATTCAGTTATTTCCTTAAATGTTTTGATAGTAAATAGGCAAGTGGATTCCTAGGACTCTGTGGTAATACTTTATTTTTTAAGTATATTTATTTATTTTGAGAGAGAGAAAGAGAGAGAGAGAGTGGGGGAAGGGCAGAGAGAGAGGGAGACAGAGAGAATCCAAGCCAGCTCCAACTGACAAACCATATGATCATGACCTGAGCCAAAGTTGGACCCTTAACCAACTGAACCACACAGGTACCTCTATGGTAATACTTTAAAACAACTGTTAAATGCTAAGTGCTTAATATTTGCGTAAGATGACATTCCCACCCATATAGTTCAACTATATGACTACATAAATGGTTAGATCTCACCATGAGCTACTCTTTCATGGAAAAAGTATACAGGTGAATCCTTTTCCTGATGACAACCAACACAATTATTTTTAAGCTCTAAAAAATCAGAAGGATTAGGGAGAGGCTTCCCATTTGAATGGCAAACTGCACTGTTTGATCTGGATGCAATAAATATGATAGTAAGGGAAGAAAAATCAAAAAAGGAAATGAAATCATAAGAATGAAGAGAATCGGATGAGAATCACCAACAGATGACAGTTTTGTTTTGTTTTGTTAATTTATGGAAGTCAGAAAAGAGATGGAACTATGTGATGGATTAAACAGAGGGAAGGAAGCCACAACCCAGATACAATCAGTGGCAGGAGGAGTAAATCTGTCTAGTAGAATCTCAGAGATGTTCTGGAGTTAGAAACTTGGAGTCAAACTGTCAAGTAAGCAATAAAACAAGATAAAAATATTAAAGGACTCAGAGCTCCCTTTCATGGAAAGTTACTTGTTGTACTTAAGAAAAAACAAGGAGGGAAATCAGAAAGAAAATAACCTGGAATACAGAAAACATGGAAATACCCCGTCTTCAGTCAACAGAAATCCCAAATGACTGCTAATGTTGCAGGTCTAGAAATAAGCCTTTCCAAATTAGAGCAAGTATTCAGTGAAAACTAAAATAAATAAATAAATAAATAAATAAATAAATAAGTCTGTAATAATAAAGGAATAAATTCTATGCTACACATAGAATAAATAAGCTGTTGGAAGATATTTGGATGTGGTGAAGAAGGCATGTTCCATTTCTCGAAGGAAAAAAAAATAGAAAGAAAGAAAGGCAATTAGAAACTCCAGAAAAACAAATAAAACTCAAAATAAAGCTGCAGTCTATTAATCAATCTAAAATATAGTATAATTTTGAGCAACTGTAGTAGTATAAGAAGAGGGAATCTATTTGACTATGATATAAAAAGTGCATACATCTTTTATTTTAATGGAAGAGGATAAGGAAAAACAACCCATTTGACTATGATGTTTAAAAAGTGTATGCATCCTATCAACAATAGCTAAAGTATGGAAAGAGCTTTACCCATCGACTGATAGATGGGTAAAGAAGATGTGGTATACATATATACCGGTGATCAAAAAGAACAAAATCTTGCCATTTGCAACAACGTGGATGGAACTAGAGTATATTATGCTAAGTGAAATAAGTCAGTCAGAGAAAGACAAATATCATATGATTTCATTCATATGTGGAATTTAAGAAACAAAACAGATGAATATAGGGGAAAGGAAGCAAAAATAATATAAAAACAGAGAGGGAGACAAACCATAAGAGACTCTTAAATACTGAGAACAAACTGAAGGTTGCTGGTAGGGTGTTGGATGAGGGATGCACTAAATGAGTGAGCGGCATTAAGGAGGGCACTGGTTGGGAAGAGTCCTGGGTATTACATGTAAGTGATGAATCACCAAATTCTATTCCTGAAATCATTATTACACTACGTGTTAACTAACTTGAATACATATATATACATTTCAAGTTAGTTAACACGTAGTGTAATAATGATTTCATTATTATACATACATATATGTATATGGCTCAGTGGAGTGGATTTGTGCTGTGTAGGGCACGTGGTGCCCTCTCTCATGTTGGGAGCTGAGTCCTAGCGGGGGACAACATGCCAACTGCCACGCAACTAGCTGACATTGGCTACAATACATTCTTTACCTCCACGATGCTCTTTGCTGTACATGGGGGCTACCTCTGCAGTGCCCAACCCTACCGCTATTTCCAATGGTACAGCTCCCAGTGCCAGTTGGCAAAAGAACAGAAGACCTCAGGGGTCCTGTAGAAATGGGGGGCTATTTTTCCTTGAGCAGAGAGGCCTGAGGCATGCTGTGGAATGATCTCACCCGCAATCATTTCCAAGTCAAGAGAACTAGGGCCTTAATGGTTTTCCAATCCTACTGAGAAAAAGTGTCCATGTTTTCTCTGGTACTGTCATTTTGGGGAGCCTGTTGAATCACAACAAGAATGGGAGGATGAGGCACATCTACAGACATTAAATATTCTGCCATGTAAAAAACAAATGTATGCATCTTTTATTTTAATGGCTATTGCCAAAAGCCCTTGTAAAGAGGTTCTACAATTTGACAATAACCATTAAATTATAAAATGTATATACTTTCTGACCCTCTTATTACATTTCCAGGAATTTATCCTCAGATGTGCACCCACGTCTTTATTCAAATATGTAAATTTAACGATGTTCATTTCATCATTATTTACAGTGGCAAAAAAACTAGAAGTAGTTAAATGAATTGTGGTGCATCCATACAATAGAAGAGCATGCAGCCTTTAAAAAGAATGAGATAGGGGTGCCTGGGTGGCTCAGTCAGTTGGGTGTCCAACTTTGGTTCAGGTCATGATCTCACGGCTCATGGGTTCGAGCCCTACTTTGGGCTCTGTGCTGATGACTCAGAGCCTGGAGCCTGCTTGGGATTCTGTGTCTCCCTCTCTCTCTGCCACTCCCCTGCTCACATTCTGTCTCTCAAAATAAACACTTAAAATTTTTTAAAAGAATGAGATGTCTATACATATGATTTGAAATGATCTCTGAGATACACAAAGTACAGAAAGCAAGATGTTAGAACAATGTATATATTGTGCTTCTGTTTGAATAGAAACAAGGACATACACATATACATGTGTGAAATTAGTCCATGGTTGACTTGAGAGGTGGATAATACCTGAAATAAATTGGACATTTTCTTTGATTGTCCTTTCATGCTGCTTCAATTTTACCATATGCTTGTAAACATTTTTGTAAAGCTTCAAAATACTTTGAAGTGAGTGGTGCTACCTCTATTAAGAAGATGGCCTATTTTTTAATTCTTTTTTTTCTTATTAATTTTTTAACATTTATTTGTTTTTGAGAGAGAGATACAGAGTGTGAGCCGGGGGGAGAGGCAGAGAGAGAGGGAGACACAGAATCTGAAGTAGGCTCCAGGCTCTGAGCTGTCAGCACAGAGCCCAATGCAGGGCTCGAAGTCATGAAATGTGAGATCATGACCTGAGCTGAAGTCACTTAACCGACTGAGCCACCCAGGTGCCCCAAGAAGATGGCCTATTAAAAAAAGAAGATGGCCTAAATCTGAAATACTCTAGCACTTCGTTCATGGATTGTTGGCCATGGGTTTAGGGTAAGGAGAAATTGACTTGGACATGGATTTAAAATGCCTTACAAGTATGGGCTACAAGAAGGGTTCTGTAGGGAAGGAAACCATTTGGTGGTCTGTGCTATTCCACCATATTTTGCAGGTACATGGTTGCAGGTGCATCTTGCAGGTGCATGGCTGAGTGTTCAGTGCCAAGTGTGAGCAGGCACAGATGACACATAAATTATCTTTATCAGTAGCTCCATCACGCCTGAGATAGACCCACACAAAAAAATGATGGTTTATGATTAAATTGTATGACACTATCCCCTAGCAGGTTTAGGGGACAGGAAAAAGAATAAGAGCTCCCTGGGAATCGCTGACTTATCTTTTGGTCAAGAGTATCCTTTATTTGTCTGACTAATGAAAGAAGTTATGTTGCATATGGAACTATTAGATTCCCTAATGAATCAAATTAGTTCTCTTGAAAGGGTCCCAGCGGCCCTCTCGGTTTGCATCCTGGCACGGCAGAAAGGCCTGGATCCAAACTTTGTCTGCTGGGACATATAACTGACTAGAGTTGCATGGGAGGACTTCTTTTCTCCCAGATCACACTACTGTCAGGGTTTTTCCAGAGCTCTGCCAAGCATGGACAGATGTAGGAACAGTTGGCTATATGTTATGGGAATACCGTCCACAGAAGTCAGCCTCTGTGACACTCTGAAAGGTTGCTTAGATATGTGTCAAGTACTGTCGAGACTTTAGACTCTGCCTGGTACCAAAGAAGTTGGAACAGTGGGAAAGGCGAGGCCCAAAAAACTGGCATGGCACTGGCTTTCTGAGACAACACTCACCTCAGTGACCAGCCTCAGCCTTTCTTCCCTGATGTCTTTGCAGTGGTGTGGGGCATCTGGAGAGCGTTTGCCAGACTTGACTCTATAGTTTTAAGCAGATGAGTCAGCTGTGCACCGGGAGGGGTACCCTGGGCACAGAGCAGCATTTGGGACCAACTGCCTCTGATGGAAACTATCAGTGGGCTTTAATTCAATCAGGTTCCTGTTTCTTTCCCATCTTTGGTTTTCTTTCTCATTCACTGTCTCGCTGCAGAACCTTTGGACTTGACAATATATCTGGGAGCTGTCGATTCAGACTCTTGGCTCTCCTTCAAGGACTTTGCCTTAGACTATTCTACCAGATCTCCTTTATTTGTACTTCATTTAGGTATTCAAAAAAGTTAACTCCACAGACCAAATGCTATCCTTTGAAAGGTATCCTTACAAGGTTAGCCCTTGGTGAGTGCCTGGGATCTTGGATTGGGGAAGGGCTCCCACCACCCTAACTAATAAGAATGGCTCATTGTACCTAAAGTGCTTGTACTGATGATGTGGTTAATGCTAGACACCTGCTTTCCTTCTGGAGTCTAGAATTTTGTGCTAGGTAGTTAGTGGGTGCCTATGTGACCAGCCTCCAGTAAAATTTTGGGCACTGAATCTCTAATGAGCTTCCCTGGTAGACAACATTTTACATGTGTAATCAGAACTCATTGCTGAGGAATTAAGGGTGCCTTATGTGACTCTATTGGGAGAGGATTCTTAGAAGCTTGCATGTGGTTTCCTCTGGATTTTGCCCATGTACCTTTCACCTTTGCTGCTTTTGCTTTGTATCTTTTTGGTGTAAAGAATGTCCTAAGAAATATCATTTTTTTAAAGTTTATTTATTCGAGAGAGACAGAGACACCATGAGTGGGGGAGGGGCAGAGAGAGAGGGAGACAGAGAATCCTAAGCAAGCTCTGAGCTGCCAGCACAAAGCCTGACAAGGGGCTCGAACTCACGAAACTGCAAGACCATGACCTGAGCCGAAACCAAGAATTGGACACTTAACTGACAGAGCCACCCAGACACACCAAAATACCATTCTAGATAAAGCCACAGTCAGGAATTATTTTAGGGACAAAATGTTCACAAATAGAAGAGTAAAAAAGGATGGAAGGAGTTATTAAGAAGTAGTTTCATTTTTCTACCCTAGAAAATGTGAGTTGTTTATTTATTTTTATGGATAGGGTAGACTAGATATAACACTGAATATTTTTTAAGACCAAATATTAAAAAATAGACTAAATAAAACCCTGTGAGGCCTCATCAGTTTTTCTGTCTCACAGAAAAGCAGGGTTTAGGGGCAAGTGGGTGGCTTAGTCAGTTGAGCATCAAACTCTAGATTTCAGCTCAGGTCATGATCACATGTTTGTGGGTTCGAGCACCACATAGGGCTCTGTACTGGCAGCATGGAGCCTACTTGGGATTCTCTCCCCCCCCCCCCGTTCCTCCCCTGCTCATGGTGCTCTGTCTCTCCCAATAATAGATAAACATTTAAAAATTTTTAATAAACATTTAAAAAAGCAGGGTTTAATTTGTTAATGGGAAGGTGACCTGATTTTTTTGAGACAGAAAATGAGCATGGACTTTAAAACCAGATTGCTGTGCTCACTTCGGCAGCACATATACTAAAGTTGGAACGATACAGAGAAGATTAGCATGGACCCTGTGGATGAGACACAGATTCGTGAAGGGTTCCATATTTTTAGTGCTGATGCATAGGGGCATGTGTACCCCAATGTTCATAGCAGCACTTTCAACAATAGCCAAATTGTGGAAAGAGCCTAAATGTCCATCAACTGATGAATGGGTAAAGAAGATGTGGTTTATATATTTAATGGAATACTACTTGGCAATGAGAAAGAATGAAATCATGCCATTTTTAGCAACGTGGATGAAACTGGAAGGTATTATGCCGAGTGAAAAAAGTCAGTCAGAGAAGAACAGATATATGTTTTGACTCATATGTGGATCTTGAGAAACTCACCAGAAGACTGTAGGGGAAGGGAAGGGGGAAAAATAGATACAAACAGAGAGGGAGGGAGGCAAACCACAAGAGACAAATACAGAGAACGAAGTAGGGGTAGATGGGGGGGAGAGGGAAAATGGGTTGATGGGCATTGAGGAGGGCACTTATTGGGATGAGCACTGGGGGTTGTATGTAAGCCAATTTGACAATAAATTATATTCCTAAATAAAAGAGAGATCAATTTAATGAAAAAAATAATAGTAAGATTGCCTGGTTTTATGTTCTAGGTCCAGTGTGATCTTAGACAAATTAATGACCTCTTTATGCTCTGATCATCTCATCTTAAAATGCAAATAATAATTAATTCCTAGGGATGTTGAAAGGACAACCTGAATTAATCCATGTAAAGAACTTATAGTGCCTGGCATATGGTACACACTCAAAAAATTGTAGATGTTATTGTTACTGTTATAAGACATAATTACTGTTCTTAGAAAGTGAATTCACGGGATGTTCTAAATTCAGGGCTATCATGATATGCCCTGATAACTAGTAAAGGAGATAAAAATTTAAAAATCCAGGAGTTTAGGTATAAAACAAACAAAAAAATGGATCACCTGAAGGATAGCTTGAAGGCTCAGAAAACTTCAATGTAACCAGTATGAAGTTGTTATCATATCTTAAGAATGTGTCAGTCAAAAGAAGTGGTTGTTCATCTGTGGGAGGATGCAACAGTAGGCCTTTAGGTTTTATGACTCTTTAATTAAAAAAAATTTTTTTTTTATTTTTGAGAGAGAGAGACAGAGACAGAGACAGAGCACGAGTCAGGGAGGGGCTGAAAGAGAGGGAGACATAGAATCGGAAGCAGGCTCCAGGCTCTGAACGCTCAGCAGAGAGCCCGATGCAGGGCTCAAATTCACGAGCCGCAAGATCATGACCTGAGCTGAAGTTGGATGCTTAACCGACTGAGCTACCCAGATGCCCGGTTTTATGACTCTTTAAAAAAACATTGGAGAACCTGATGAAGTGCTGCCAAATTCTCAATTCACCAAAGACTAACATGAAAATGATCCAACATCATCTACTACTACCATCGCGTCATAAGAGAAAAGATGTTCACCACCAAAAAATAACAATAGCATATTCTCAGAACAAAGCCAGCTGTTCCCAGAAAGTGTACTATCTAGGGAGATATGCTTTTCTTTTTTCTCCAGACAGGTGAAAATCTCATTAAAGACAAGCAGTGTTCTCGTGGACCAGCCCTTGGGCTAAAAAGAAAAGTCACAGAGGCAAATGTTGGTCGTGTCCATTGCCCAGGGAAAAGGAAGGGTTAGGGTCGGAGTTAGGATTAGGGTTGGGGTTGGGGTGGGGTTGGAGTTGATGTTAGGGTCAGGGTCAGGAAAAGGAAGTCTTACCTTCTGCCTCTGACCTGTTTTTGCTCCCAGCTGCAACTCCATTTCAGATGTGAAGATAAAGATAGGAGGTTTTAGGTTTTGATTTTGATCCTGTCACTCCCGAGTGACTCTCTCACATTGTTCTTGAGGGTCATGCATGTTATTAACAGCAGTGATTTGCATTCATTCTCACTGCTAAAATGACCTTCCATTTGATGCATATACCACAATGTATTTCCCTGTTCTGTTGGATATTTGGATTGTTTCCAGTTTTTTGCCTGGAACAATAATATTATGATCTTTCCTGCACAGGACTCCTGATAACATGTAGATACATTTCACTAAACTGAATATTTAAGAGAGGAACTACTGAGCGTATGTAACTTTACCGGGTAATGCCAAAGAATTTCCCAATATTGTTGACCTATTTTACACTTCTTCTACCTGTGTAAGAAAGTTCCGTTTCTAGACCTCTTCATTGTGATTTTAATATGCATCTCATGATTTTTAATAGGATGCCTGTTTTTATCTTTTACTTTTTTCTTTTGGTTGTTTATAGGCTTAATGTTGATTTGTAGGATTTTAAAAATATATTGTGAAAAAAAATAAAAATATAAAAATATATTGTGGTGGGGTGCCTGGCTTGGCTCAGTTGGTGTAGTATGCGACTCTTGATCTTGGGTCTGTGACTTTGAGCCCCACATTGGGTGTGGAGATTACTTAAAAATAAAAATTTTTAAAAATATATTTATATTGTGGATACAGATCCTTGATGGTTTTATGTGTTGCAAACATCTTTTCCCAGTGGCTTGTTTCTTTATTTTTTATTTTGATGAGCAGATGTTCTTAATTATAATGCTGTTGAACGTATTAATACATTTTTTATTGTTTGTGCTTTTGTGACTTGTTAAAAAAATGTTTCCTGGGGTGCCTGGGTGGCTCAGTTGGTTGAGCACTAGACTTCGGCTAGGTCATGATCTCGTGGTTCGTAAGTTTGAGCCCTGCATTGGGCTTGCTGCTGTCAGTGCAGAGACTGCTTAGGATCCTCTGTCCCTTACCCTATTCCCGCCCCTACACTGTTCATGATCTCTCTTTCAAAACAAAAAAAAGAAACATTTAAAAAAAAGAATAAAAATTCTTCCTTATTCCAAAGATACTCTTCCACATTTTCTTTGAATAGCTTTAAAGTTTTTCCTTCTACACATAAGTCTTTTGTTCATCTGGAATTGATTTTTGTGGATGGTGAGGTTGGAAAGGTGAAGAAAATCAGAGAGAAGAAAAAACATCTTTAATCCTACTTTTTTCCTATGCATATAAGTTACACTTACTACAACACAAAATTGTAAAATATTGCAAGAAAAGTTTTGTATCTTGATTTTTTTTTCACTTAACATTATATGAGGAATGTTCCTATACTACTAAAAATTTTTAGGAAACATTATTTTAAATGTTTTCATAGGGGTGCCTGGGTGGCTCAGTCAGTTGCGTTTCCTTTTTTTTTAAATTTTTTTATGTTTTTATTTATTTTTGAGAGAGAGAGAGAGAGAGAGAGAGAGACAGCATGAGCAGGGGAGGGTCAGAGAGAGAGGGAGACACAGAATCCGAAGACAGGCTTCAGCCTCTGAGCTAGCTGTCAGCACAGAGCCCGACACGGGGCTTGAACCGTAAGATCATGACCTGAGCTGAAGTCGGATGCTTAAATGACTGAGCCACCCAGGAGCCCCAACTTTGGTTCAGGTCCTGATCTCACAGTCTGTAGGTTTGAGCCTTATGTTGGGCTTTGCGCTGACAGTGGGGAGCCTGCTTGGAATTCTCTGTCACCCTCGCTCTCTGCCCCTCCCCGACCCGCACTCTCAAAAATAAATAAACATTTAAATACATACATACATAAATGTTTTCATAAACCTCCATATATCTATAAGTTAGAATTAGGTTTGTCTGTGAGTGACCCAAGCCACAAAAAACAAGTTAACAAGACAGAAGTTAAATTCTCTCTCCCATGTAAGTCTGGCAGTGGGAGACCTAGGCCATTGTGACAGCTCTGCTCCATGCTCTACTAAGATATACTTGGACACTACTTTTATCTCTGCTCTGCCACTTCTGAGGCATAGCCCTTGTGCTCATGGCCTAAGATAGCATGCCAACGGTCACATCTACGTCCCAATCAACAGGATGAAGGAAGAAGGGACAATTTGATATATCAAGTGCCTCTTCAGGATGGTTTCTACTATGCTTATGTCTCAATGGCCGGAACTTAGTTATACTGCCAAACCTAGTTGCAACAGAAGCTGGGAAATTCAGTTTTTCTGCTAGTTAGCCACATCTCCAGCTAGAAATTCTATTATCCTGGAAGAAAGGAAACACAGATATTGGGGGAGAGGGTTCTATGGTATATATGTAACATAATATGTTTAGTCTAGTCTTTCCTTTTTGTATATTTTTATTGCCCCTCCTTTTATAAATAGCACTTCTATGAACATATCCTTCTATAATTACTTCTTTCTGGTAGATTTCTAGGGTTACAACCTATGGATCAGAACATATGCTTTTTTTTAAGTGCTTCTTAAAAAAATTGAGCAACGGATAAATGTATTTTCAATATATGCTTGACCAAAAGTTATACTTTTGATCTGAATGAGCACCCAGAATGTTACCCTATGTCAAGATTCATTTCCCTAAGGGATGAGTACTTAGGACAGAAAGTCATTGATTAGACTGAGGCTTCTGTTCAACCCATGGTCATTTTCATATCATTGGGTAATAGAAAACAGGAACCACAAACGACCAAGAATTGGCAACTGGTTTGTCCCTCTGATTAGAATTGTAATCAATTCTAATACTGTACTATATACCCACATATGGAGGGAGTCTGACTAAAAACAAGAGAAGAGGTGGAAGTAACTTTTTCTTTCTCTAAAATCCTTGTAGTCACCTTAAATGTATGCCTGTTCCTGACTTGATCTGTATTTTTAAAAGTTATTAGGGGCACCTGGATGGCTCAGTTGATTACGTGTCCGACTTCGGCTCAGGGCATGATATCGCCGTCTGTGAGTTCAAGCCCCATTCATGTTCAGTCTCTCTGTCTCTCTTTCTCAAAAAGAAGTAAACATTAAAAAAAAAGTTAGTATACCTCATTGTACTTGTGTTTGTAGGATTGTTTCTGGAAAGAAAATCCACAGCTTTATTAACTGAGGCTCTCTACATGCTTTCTTTTGACTATAGGTCTTACATAGAAACTAAATGGGAAAGCTTTTTTTTTTTAATTAAAGAGGAAGAATCCTAGGAGTTATTCAGTAATAACCCCCAAACTATTATCTACCAGCACCCCCTCCTTCAACTCAGTCTCTTTACTTTTTCCTCTTAGCATTTAAACATACTCAAATGTCTTTCCTCTTTAAAATGAAAACACATAAATAAAAACTTCCGTTGGAATTAACTTCCCTCTCAGTTCTCCCTTCCGTCACAGGCCGAGTTTCTTGAAAAAGTGGACAGTAATCACTGTCTTGGTTTTTCCATTTTGCGTTTGTCATTCTCTCCTTGGTGTACTGTGATCTGGCTCCACGGTTTCACTATATCTGCTCTCCCTTACTAAAGCCAACACTAACTCCTGGTTGCAAAAGCCTGCAAAGAGTTACCTCTGCACTTATCTCACTACTTCATAGTAACTGCTACTGTGAAATATTCCTTCCTTGAACTTTTCTCCCACTTTGACTTTTCTCTGATATTGCTCCCTGTTTTTCTCCTCCTCTGCCCCCCACCCCCCCAATTTCATAAGCTCTAATTCTTCCTTAGGGTGTTCTCTGGAGTTTTATCATCAACCATGTCCCTTTATTTATTTACTTTTTTAATATTAAAAAAAATTTTTTTAAGTTAACTCTACCCATGACATGGGGCTCAAATTCATGACCCAGAGATCAAGAGTTGCATGCTCTACTGATGGAGCCAGGCAGGCGCCCCAACCAGGTTCCCTTAAAATTTATGTTCATAATGAAAAAAGAAAAAAGAAAATGTTCATAATGATCCCATCTACACCCACCCATGACCTACATTACCATCTATTAACCCACAAACTTCCAGATACGTATCTCTAAACTTGGATTCTCCATCTGGTCAATTGCTGCTGGACACATCTACTGCAAACTCAACATAACCCAGTTCCCCACACTGGGCAGTGCCACTTTCATCTCTAGTCACCCAAGCCAAAAAGCTAGGGTTCCACCTAGGCTATTTCTCTAGGTTACTTCCAGCATACTTGCAAGCATGCTTCAGCTTCTGGAAGTAACTGGTAATAACAGTTTCGCCTCCCAGATAGATTTCACACCTGTCTTTTTTTTCTCTATGCCCACCGTCACTGCCAATGATGGTAGTTCCTAAGCACCATTTATGCCTTGGTTTTACCATGGCTGTGGCTCTCAATATTCCCTGTCCAGCAGCATTCTTTGAAGAAATTAAAAACAAATTCAAATGCTCTATGACTTACACCAGAACTTACTTGTGGACAAGAACTGAGCTTTGGTATTTTGAAAACACTTTAACATGCATTTGGGATATTGCAAACCACTGATTTATACTTTTTACAGAAAATTGGGCCAGGCATAGAAATAATCTGAACAGGAAATATCAGAGTGATTGAAGGCTACCAAAATTATGTCATGGGCCTCTGGTAATTATATCTTTCAACAAAACCAAACAAACAAAACAAAGCCAAAAATCTCTATTAGTATTTTTGTTATAATTGATATATGGCATATTGACATTTTTTTAAAAAATTCAGTTTGAGAGGAGCCTGGGTGGCTCAGTCGGTAAAGCCTCCGACTTCGGCTCAGGTCATGATCTCACATTCGTGGGTTCGAGCCCCGCATTGGGCTCTGTGCTGACAGCTCAGAGCCTGGAGCCTGCTTCGGATTCTGTGTCTCCCTGTCTCTCTGCCCCTCCCCCTCTCATGCTCTGTCTCTGTCTCAAAAATAAAAAAAAAAATAAATAAAAATAAATAAAAATTCAGTTTGAGATATTCCTAGTTCTTGGTATGATGAATGCATTTCGATGGAAATATGGACATTTGGTATTATTATACTTCGTATCTTTTTAAACCACCTGTTTGAGCTGGCTTCTCCTGACACTGCCCTGGCAAAGGAATAGAGGGGGCATTGTCTTTGTCAATGCCAGGTAAGGGCAGAAGTGTAGGTTCCCTGTTCTGCCCAAGTAGACATTGATGGAGTAGGGGTGGGGCTCCTCATTATTGATGGGTTGGGGTAGGAATTCAACTCCCCACTAGGCTTCCACCGATACTTCCCTAGCCGGGAGGGGTAGGAGGGCCTCATTACTGCTCTCTATGTGGTCTCCACTGGCACCATAGCGGGGGTGCTTGGCCTCCTTACAGGAGACAGTGGTGAAAGTCCCGACTCTTGACTCTCCACTAGGCTTCTCCTCTGGCTCCATCTCAGCAGGGAGGAGGAGGGGTGTCTCATTACTGTCAGGTAGGGTTGGAAATCCAGGCTCCCCATGTAGTCTTTAATGGCACTGTGAGGAAAGGAATGGGGACGTGTGTGTGGAGGGGTACTTGTTATAATTCAGCAGTGGGGATATAAGTCTTGGCTCTCTACTTGACCATCTCTGACACCACACCAGTGGGATTGAGGTATAGGGGTGTCAGGGTGTTAGGTTGTTGGGGTGTTTAATTATAGCCTATAGAGTGTGCAAGTCTAGGCTCCTTGCTTGGCCTTTGTAGGAATGGGTAGGGGTCACAGGTTTTGACTGTGTGGTGCTTGTCTACAGCAGGGTAGTTATTTTCTAATGTCTTGGTAGGCTGTCCCTTTCTTATCATTTGCTAAAGAGAGTAGCCTTTTAGTGGGGTAGTTCTGTCTGTGCCTCTTGGCATTTTTGGGCTTCCAGGTTTTTGTTTTTGTTTGTTTTTTAAGTAGCCTCCATGCAAAGTATAGAGCCTAATACAGGGCTTGAACGTACAACCCTGAGATCAAGACCCAAGTTGAGCTTAAGAGCTGAATGCTCTACAGACTGAGCCACCAAGGTGCCCCATGGTTCTAGTTTTTGGTTTCTCTAGTACCCAGTATGGGAGCATAAGGCTAAACAAAAACCCAGGAACTTACCTCTGTGTTCCTCTTTGGGTCCTGAGGTCCCTAGCTGGTATGCTGTTTTTTCTCCACTTCTCAGAGTTTCTTAAATTTGTTTTAATGTACAATGTCCAGAGGTTTTAGTTGTATTTTTTCAGAGAGATAGAGAAAAATAGACTTACTCCTTCCTCCCAGAAGCAGAAGCGAAGATCCTGTAATGTATGGAAACACAATTTCAAAGAAAACTACGTGGCAGAGATCTAGGGAGAAGTTACAATGCCTTCAAATAAAGATATCAGGAAGGCAATCAAATAAAGCCAGCCATAGGCAGTAACAGCCTTTGCAAATACAATAATATCTGCAAGCACCTTCAGATAGTGATTACTGAAAAAATAATAATGCTTATTATAAACATCTATGAAAATCCCAGAGCCTTAATTTATGAATCAGTATAGGGCTTCTGGGAGGAGACACTGAATTATATGATGTAAGGATACGGAGAAATTGTGACTTATCCCCTGGTTCTGGTTGAGGAAAAAGGAGACAAATTTTCAACGCACTCATTCCCTTTTCAAAGCCATCACATTAATTTTTTAAAAAAGAAAGCACAAATTAAAAAGATCTCATGCCCAACTTTAGTTCTGTCTGCTCCTTCTTTCGGAGCCCCTTCCTCCTCTCTCCCCTTTGAGTCCTAGCAAAATGCTGTTCATAGGAGGCAACTTTGTATAAAGAAATACTCATTTTCAAGAAAAGATCCCTATAAACAACCTAGAGAAACAAAAACAGTAGCTCACAATAAAAATGACAAAAACAATCTGATTGGATATAAAATCTCAAGAGGACTGGGATATAAACTTTAGGAGCTGGAGACCAATTGATAGGTTGTCCCGTCGTTGCAAATAGCTCTGCTATGTAGGTTGACATAGTTGAAAGGCAGAGCACATTTCAGCAGTTAATTATAGAAATCCGTAGGGCTACATTTATTGGTTGCAGGACGTTTATCCCAGCTAAAACCTAAATAAACTGTGAAGAGAAGATCTGGTAGGACATGCTCCAGAAACCAATAAATAGATTTGGGTGGGAACCCAAATCTAGGAGACTGTCCCAGTAGCTGGAATGATTTTTTCCCCCCTTTCTTCCTCCCTTCTTCTTTTTGGTTGGTGTGGGGTAGAGGGCTGGGGTAGAGAGACAGCCAAAGAAGGCAAATTGTTTTTGTACCAGTTACAAATCTGAACCTTGCACTCTGTACCAGTTCCCAGAAACAATGACAGAAACTGCTTCGAAATTATTCAATTCCTTTCCTTTTCCTGTAGGCCCTTCCAATCCTGCTTTGGAGAGATGCAAAAATGAAGGTCAAAGTCAAATCTGTTGATTCTGCTACTTAAGATTAAAAGGTTGGGTGAGCACAAGCTAGGCAAATGATTAAGTAGAATGAATTTAGGCTGGTGGTGGACACCCTGGGATTTCTATTCTCCTAGCGACTCCTCACTGTTTTTCTTCCTGTAGTATTTTTCCAGCAAAGGTTGCAAGTCTTGCTCTGGATGTCTCCCAACCTTTTGCTGGGGTCAGTGGAGACCGGAAGCCCTGCAATTATTGCCAAGGGGTTCCAAGACTCAAATGTGTACACCAAACACAGAAGAATGAATAAATCTCTCTCTGACACATACACATTTAGACAATTCTCTAGATTTTCATTTAACCTTACTTAGGTTTTGCTTACGAAATGCAGAATTTTCAAACATTAGAGAAATACATATTGGAATAGAGAGTACACGTTCCTAGTAATTCTATCCTTCAAAGAGAACAATGTTACCAACTTGTTCTCCTACTATTTTTCAAATTTATGGAGAAACTGTTGTGTTAAATAAAAGGAAATTAATTTAAAAATTATTACATCTATGGTAGATTTCTGTTGTTTCTCAACGCACAGACGCTAAAAATACAAATACTAACATCAGGAGATCCACAAATTGCTAAAGTTAAAAATGGGTCCCTATACTTAGAAAAGCTAGGAATTTCTGCACTTGACTAAAAATTGCAGCAGCTGCTGCGAATTAAAATGTTTTCCCCGTCTCAGAAGAGGTAACACACGCAAATACACCCTCCGAGGGGGCGGTTCTCGGAGGGGGATCAAGAGCTCGTTGGTGGCAGCCACCGCCTCCCACACACCCGCTGCGTTTTGATAAACAAGGAGACTAGCGCCCGCAGTCTGTAGAGGAGGGAGGAGGTCGGGGGCGGGCCCAGGCCTTTGCTGTGGTGGGGATCGAAAAGGCTTCCTATTGGTGGTTAGCGAAGTGGGGACCGGAGAATCTGATTGGTCTGGCCCCCTGTCCATAAGGGGACTGAAGAACCCCGGCTCGCCGGGCCGCGCCTCTCGGCGTCGCGCTCCTCCCCTCGCGGGTGGGTGCCGACCCTGAACTGCAGAGCGCGTGCGCGCGCGGCCCCACGCCGCGGCGGATCCCGCCCGCTCCGCGGCGCACACTCGCAATCAGTGGGCGAGCCGGGAGCCGCGGAGGTCACCGCAGGGAGGCGGGGCGGGGGCAGCATGGCAGCCTCCTTACGGCTCCGTGGAGCCGCCTCCGGCCTCCGGTATTGGAGCCGCCGGCAGCGCCCGGCAGTGGCCAGCCTTGCAGTGGGTAAGGACCTCGCGCCTTCTCCCCGCCGTCCCTCCTCTGGCTGCCCGCTTCTCGCGCCCTGATGGCAGAAGAGGTGTTTTCACGGGAGGCGCTGCGGTTGGGTCCGGGCTTAAAACCCCCAGTTTTGGCTGGTCCCAAGGCCTGGCCTCTTTTGCGGCTACCTCTCGCACAGCTAGTGCTTCCTCCCTACTACCTCCGACCGGGATCCAGATGAATGGCGTTCTGCGTCTCTTTCGAGACCTAAGGGGTGGGATGAGCTTGGGGTAAGGGAGGAGAATTTGGCTCCGGGCCGTGCTTTTTGGAATTAGGGCTCCGAGGACAATTGGAGGGCCCATTCCCAAGGGCGACCGGCACCTACCCCTGCGATTCCTGGGCTTACAGCTCTGGCTGACCTTTCAGCACCCCGCAGGGTGCTCCCTGGCTGGCGTGCCCTCGGGCTGCGGGACTTGATTTTTGTTTAACCACCTTAATCGAGTAGGTTGATCTTATACAAGTGGTTGTGTGTACAAACCAGATGACAGGACCAGCAAAGTTTTAAGTCACTTTTGACCATCTCAAAACTGTGGCCTGAATCTATTCCGTTCCTCCCCCGCATACCGTTTTAAGTGATTGCAGCTAATCATCGACTTAGGAGGAGGCAGGTTTTAAATCCTCAGAGATAAAATCATTGTCAGTTTTCAGGTGAAGAACTGAAGTGAATTAGGGTTATCCCAGCAGAATCTAGAAAGTAGTTCTTGATTCTTCCTCATTCCTGCAGTTTCTACTACACCAAGATTCCTCTTTAATTGAAAAATTGGTTGATATGTGGGGACACCGCCATTGTCTTTCTGTAAAAGTTTGAGAGTTGTAACAGTGCCTTGTTGAGCAGTTTCATACTCAGAATTTTTTTTTTTAAAGCGTTGGTATTCATTTTTTCTGATCACTTAAAAATAGGCTAGGAACTTAGTTAATAGCTCCCCTTCCTCTTGCTCAGTAAAACCTAAGCAGAGCTGTGAATTTCCTCTCTGGCTGAGACAGGCGGACTCCCTGTGATTCAAGAGAACAGATGTCTGATACAGAATCACGGTAACAAGATACAAACTCACAGAATCTGCTAAACTTGAGTGTAACCACTCTTTGAGCTAACGTGTATGTACTGAGCCACAAAAAAACAATGCCTCCCACTTTGGAGGTACATAAAAATATATGTATATTATATATAGGTAATATATTTTATATAGTATATATATACATATTAAGTCACTTCTCGGCGGTACTAAATGCACCCGTTTTCACATGAATGTGCTATTCTTAACGTTTTGATTAGTGAGGGAAGACATATGTGCTGTTTAGTGGTTTTACAAGGTGTCCTAATGATACTTTAATGAACCTTTGATGTACCCTTTAGAGTTATGAAAGTTCTTTCAATTCATGCTGAAGGGCCCAATGCCTAAAACTGTCCTACTTGCCTCTAAACTGGATGGGTCTACTTCACAATGCTGGCTAGGCATATACTTTTGTTCTTTGGGTTCTTAGACCCAAAGGTGTCTGACTATAGGTTTATGATAAATTTTAAATATTTCATTTCGCGATGGTTACTTAAAACACTTCAACAGTTGTTTTTACTCAGTGGAATTGTTTTAAACGTTTCTGTTAACTTTACTAAATTTACTTTTGCATTAATTTTTTTTGAAATTGGAGCCTTAAAATTTTTTTTAAAAAGTTTTACATGCAAATTTAGAGTCTAGGGACATAAAAAGAGCATGTTCAAATAGTGACATTATTCAGTGTTCTGAATTGTGTGGGATATTTGTGTCCATATTATGTTTAGGATGGTTGTATCATGGATGATAACCATTATAAAGATCCGTACAATTTACTTAAAAAGAAAAGAAAGAGAGACCTAAAGTTTGCCGATTCATGGCATATCTTAATTTTAAAATGTTTAAAGCATAAATATGGAAAAATAAAAGAAATACTAAGCTATACATATATTACTATTTTATCAGCATTTATTAAAAAGTTTTTTTATTTTGGGGCACCTGGGTGGCTCAGTCAGTTAAGCATCTGTCTTCAGCTCTGGTTGTGATCTCACAGTTCATGGGTTTGAGCCCCACATTGGACTCTGCCCTGACAGTGTGGAGTCTGCTTGGGATTCTCTCTCTCCCTCTCTCTCTGCCCCTCCCCCACTTGTGCTTTCTCTCTCAAAATAAATAAACTTATAAACATAAATTTTTAAAAAAATTTTAAAAGTTTTGTATTTTATCTTAAAAGGTAATTAGATTTGTTTAGACTTCTTTAAACAAACAAGAAAAAAATCTCCAATTATAGGCCCTTTGTATGTATTGTGACTCATCAACATGTACATGGAAAAATAATTTGTATCAGATCATCTTAAAATGACCACCTGACCAAAGGTGGAATGGGAAAATTAACCAGCATCATGTGCAGAAATGAGAATAAAAATTTTTAATTATTGGCCTTTTTGTATGTATGAAATCTATTTTCAATTTTCAATTTTAAAATATTCTCTATTTTCAAAGCAACACCTACTATAAATAAAATATGTGGCATTTTCCCCTGTAAGCCTCGAGGGTTGTATACAAAGCTCTGAAAAGCTCCATATTGTCCTTGGACCACAAGTTGACCTTAAACTTGTAAGATTACATAGGGAGGTTATGCATTTCTAAAGTATCTTGACTGAAATAATAAAGGTCTTTGTAGAGTAAGTCATCACTCTTAGTTTGGTAATTCCTAGTATTAAAACAAATAGAATAGATATGACATAATATTATGTGATAAAGTAGTATACAAAGTCATATATACCATATAATCTCACAATATAATGAGGAAATGCACTTAAAAGACTGGAAGGGCTATGCAAAATGCTAATAGTGATTATTTTTGTGTCGTGAGGTTAGCTTTTTCCCTTATCATGATACTTATATTTTCCAGTTTTCTGCAATTTTTGCATTTTGAAACTTAGAGCAGCCTGGTTTTAGGGAGTACTGAATGTTACCAAGACATGGATAGCTTTGCCCCTGTCTCATTGGAGAAAAAGAATGTAACCTACAAATTTACATTTGGGATTTAGAAACTAATGTTGCGAAATTTTGTAGCTAGTTTCTTTATCATTCAACCAGTGTCATCTCTATATTGTGTTGACTGATTTTCTGCCAGCCCCGATTATAGCTTTTGTCTAATTCTGCTATTTCTGCACATTAATGTGTGTGGCTTATTTAAAGGAAGATATATTATTTAAGTTTGAAAGCTTTTAGGGTAATTCTGTTATACTCATTTGAATACCTACCTCTTTGGGAGCATATTCTTTTTTAAAAAAATGTTTATTTATTTTTAGAGAGAGAGAGTGCACACATACACACCCGTGCGAGCAGGTGTGGGCCAAAAAGTGAGGGAGAGAGAGAATCCCAAGCAGGCTCTGCACTGACAGCACAGAGGGCTTGATCCCATGAACCATGAGATTATGACCTGAGCTGAAATTAAGAGTCAGATGCTTCACTGACTGAGCCACCCAGGCACCCCAGAAGCACATTTTATACTGTCCAAGCACTCCTAATGCTTCACCTTAACTAAAAGCTTATTTCCTTAGATAGAGAGCATCCCCTAAAACACTCTTTATCCCTTCTTCTAACACTCTGGCTCTTCTTACCGGCTAGGCAAAATGGGAATCTGGTATAGGACTTGTACCCCAGTGCTGCCATTTGACTACTGATAGTGAAAGTAGTAAATACTTACTGACTAACATGTGCCAGGCACCATTTGACACCTTATGTGTATTAAGTAGTCCTTAAGTATCTTCAGGTAACCTGAACTAGTTTCTCTTGTTGATAAAACTTCATGGCTAGGTAAGTTAAGTAATTTGTTACTTTAAGGGCATACATCTAAGATGTAACCTTGCCCAGATAGAAACCTAGGTCTTCAGAGTTCTTAAATAGGATCATCATCAGTAAATACTCTCTTCTCTTTTGACATTAAATCATGTAATTACACTATCCTTTTCTGTCTTTGCTACAAACAAAGATGAATGAAGAGAACAGCTGAGCCCATCATTCAAGACTTCATTGATTTTCATATCGGCCACTCCAAAGCTGGGTCTCAACTTGAACAACTAGCATCAACACTCTACTTCACCTCTTCCAAAATACCATTGCCAGGAATTGCTATATTGCCAATATTTCAAAAGCTGAACTAGTCTTCTGGTTAATATCCCCCCACCCCACCATTCTGTTAACCAGCGTGCTATATATCATCATCATTACACTTGGTCCTGTGACCCCTTTTTCTCCCCCCAAATACATAGACATACTTTTCTGCTCCCTCATTTCATGAAGTCCCTCTCTAGGTTTGTCTGTATCCAGCTGAGACCTCAGACTTATTTATAATCAGGGATTTCAGCAGTGCCTTTGATAGCATTTTGGGTATTATTTTTTCTCCACCTCCTGCTCTTACTCTGGGTAACTTCTATTGTCTGTGGTCTGTGTTCTCTTGGCTGCCAGGAAGTAGTGTTACTGAGAGTCACAGAAATTTGCTGATTAGATACAATCCTTTTGTTAATTTCTAGTTCATTTCCAGTTAATTTCTCTGTTCCATATTCAGATTACCCACAGCATTTCCAAATATTTTATTCAGGGCTGTCAGTCTGTGGAACCAGTCAGATGTAATAGATGACGGACGCCTGGGTGGCTCCCCTCGGTTAAGCGTCTGACTTCGGCTCAGGTCATGATCTCATGGTTCATGGATTTGAGCCCTGCATGGAGCTCTGTGCTGACAGTTCGGAGCCTGGAGCCTGCTTCAGATTCTGTGTCTTCCTCTCTCTCTGCCCCTCCCCTGCACGTGCTCTATGTCTCTGTCTC
This sequence comes from Cryptoprocta ferox, assembly GCA_028646485.1. Classification (NCBI taxonomy): domain Eukaryota; kingdom Metazoa; phylum Chordata; class Mammalia; order Carnivora; family Eupleridae; genus Cryptoprocta; species Cryptoprocta ferox. The sequence goes on along the minus strand of CM053559.1, from coordinate 54,080,635 downwards.
TCTCTCAAAAAAAAAAGAGAGATGGGATCACAATGATTGGTTTAGTTTTTTTTTTTTTAAGCTTATTTATTTATTTTGAGAGAGAGAGAAAGAGAGAGAACGAGTGAGGGAGGGGCAGAAGAGAGGGAGAGAGAGAGAGAGAGAGAGAGAGAGAACCCAAAGCAGGTGCCACACTGCCAGTGCGAGCCTGATGCAGGGCTTGAACTCAAACACTGCAAAATCATGACCTGAGCTGAAGTTGGTATGCTTAAGGGACTGAGCCACCCAGATTCCCCATGATTGGCTTAGGTTATTTGGAACTTGACCTTCGGTCTGGGAGGAAGGGATATTAGAGAGTCAACCCGCAGTATTTAATGGTGTTGCAACACAGATTATCTTTGCTGGATCTACTTTATCACCGTCTTTTCGCTGTAATTGCTTCAGAACTGATTTTATCTTCATATGCCCATTTGATGAAACCTCTCTCTAGTCATTCACTAATATAACATTATTAAACACTCACTATATGCCAATTCATCTATTTTATTTTATTATAAAAGTTAACAAAAGTTAAATGCACTTGGTAAAAACTCACAAGATTGTAAAAAATAGTCTTTTCTCTAACTCTGACCCATCATTCCACCTCTCTAGATGTAACTACTGTTTCTTACAGAAATTTAGTAAAAGTTGATGCATATGTATTCTTTTCTCTCCTTATACATGGCATGTTATTATGCATAATGCTCTTTATCTTTTTTTGACAATAACTTATCCTGGAGAATTTTTCATTATTCTTTTAGATAACACATTCTTTTGAACATCTGTATATTCTGTTACTGTATTGATTTTCTATGGATTATCAAGTGCCCTGTTAATGTATATTTGGTTTTTATGAGTCGTTAAGTGTCCTGATAATGTGTATTTAGTTTACAGTTTTTCCGCTGTTACAAATAATACTATAATAAAATACATTTTTGTGTTGTTCAGAGTTTATCTGTAGTAGGAATCAGCAAATGATGGCCTATAACTGGGTCCCTGTTTTTGTAAATAAAATTGTATTAGAATATGAGCGCAATCATTTGTTCATAGCTTGCCTCTGGCTGCTTTAAAACTATAGTGGATGAGTTGGATAGCTGTGACAGAGGTCTCTTGGCCCAGAAAGCTGAATTTCTACCTGACCCTTTAGGAAAAACTGTGCTGAGCCCACAGTATAGCATAAAGTCCTAGACATGGAATTATTGGGTCAGAGTATATGCATTTTAAATTTAAATTTCATAATAAAATTCAGTTGTAGATCATTTTTGTCAAATTGCCATCCAGCAGGCTAACCTAATATGTAACCGTACAGTATGTGAGTGCATGTTTTCATCCGTGCTTCCTTGCCAGCAGTCTTACCAGAGAAACAAGTTTGTTCATTTGATAAGTGAAGAATGGTATTACCTTGCTTTGTTTTGTATTATTCCAATTATGACAGAATTGAGTGTACTTTTAAAATTTTGTCATCTACGTATTTTCTGTAAACTGTTATTTCGTGATTTTGTCTACTTTAAAACTGGGTTATTCATATTTTTCTTGTAGATTTTAAAGAGTTATTTGCATATAAACTAAAGTAATGCTATTTCTATTTTGTGTTGCAAGTGTTTTTCCTAGTTATTTATATTTTGTCATGTTTGTGGTATTTTTTCCACATAGATATGCTAAGTTTTTTCCCTTTGTTTTATTATGAAAATTTTGAAGCAAAAATATTGAAAGAATAATTCAATGTATATCTATGTACTCTTTGCTTAGAGTCAACAATTATTCGCATTTTGCCATATTTATTTCTTTCCGAATATATTCATATCCTGCCTGTATCATTTAAAAGTAAAATGCAGATATCGTGACATGTCAACCTTAAATAATGCAGAGTGAATCTCTGTAGAATAAGGAGGGTCTCCTACATAATCAAACTATCACTTAATACAATTAGCAATTCCATGACATGCTTTTATATCCAGTTCATATTTAAAATTGCATAATTTTCTTAAGAAGAATATATTTTACAGCTTTTTCTTTTCTTTTTTTCCAAATCATGATCCATTCAAACTTCACCCATTTCATTTGATTGATATGTCACTTTAGTATCTTTTATTTGAGAATTGTCTTGTTTGTCCTCTAAACATGTTGACTTTTTAAAAACAGCTTTATTGCAGGGTGCCTGGGAGGCTCAGTCAGTTAAGCGTCTGACTCTTGATATTGGCACTGGTCATGATCTCATGGTCGTGGGGTCAAGCCCTGCGTCAGGTTCTGTGCTGGGCATGGAGTGTGCTTTGGATTCTCTCCTCCGTCTCTATCTGCCCCTCCCCGGCTTATGCTTTCTCTCTCTCTCTCAAATAAAAATAGACTTAAAAAAAGCAGCTTTATTGCAATATAGTTGATCCATAATAGACTGTACATATTTAAAGTATACAATTTGATCAGTTTTGACATATGTATTTACCTGTGAAATCATCACCACAATCAAGATAGTGAACATATCTGACACTCCTCCAAATTTCCTCCTGCCCTTTTCCATACACAAATACTTGTAATTATGTACTTTCACTGGATATAGATTCCTACCTTGACAGTTGTTGTTTCAGTACTTGAAAGATGATGCTTGCTGTACTGTGTTCTCACTTGCTTTGTTTCTGACAAGAAATCTGCCTTATCTTTGTTCCTCTGTATATAATGTTTTTTCCTCTGGCTGCTTTTGAAGATTTTGATTATGATGTGTCTTGGCATAGTTGTGTTTAAGTTTCTTGTGTTGGGGCTCATTGAACTTCTTGGATTTTGTGTGGTGGAGATTTATAGTTTTCATAAAATTCGGACATTAAAATTTTTTTCAATATTTATTTCTTTTAGAGAGAGAAAGAAATAGAGTACAAGCAGGGAAGAGAAGGGACAGAGGGAGAGGGAGACACAGAATCCGAAGCAGGCTCCAGGCTCTGAGCTGTCAGCACAGAACCCAATGTGGAGCTCGAAATCCAGAACCGTGAGATGATGATCTAAGCCAAAATTGGACGCTTAACTGACTGAGTCATACAGGTGTCCCAGTCATTTTCATCTTACACATGGTCATTTCATCTTGTGAAATTCAATTTTGAGTCTTTGTATGTTCCTTATCTCTACTTTTAGAACATATGAACTACATGTCTTATAACTTTTAATATCCTTGTCCTCTAATTTTAACATCTTTGTCAGTTCAGGGTCAGTTTCTTCTTTTGGACTTATAAATGTTGACATTCCCTCAGGCTTCGTTCTGTTATATATATATATATGAGAGAGAGAGAGAGGGAGGGAGTGAGGGAGAGAGAGGGAGAGAATGCATGAATGCATGGCAGGGGCAGAGAGAGAGGGAGAGAGAGAATCCCAGGCAGGCTCCACACTGTGAGCTCAGAGCCCTGACATGGAGCTCGATCTCACAACCATGAGATCATGACCTGAGCTGAAACCAAGAGTCACACATTTAACCAACTGAGCCATCCAGGCACCCCTCTTCTTCAATCTCTTTAACTCTGCTCTCATTTGGCAATTTTATCAACTGCCACAATTTCAGTTCTTACCTTAAAGCAGATTGTTACCAAATACGTCTCTTTTTCTCATTCTATCTCTGAGATGATTATAATTGGTTATAATATTTCTAAATCTGTGGGACATCTTTCAGCTCACTGACAGTTCACAGTTACTTTATTTAAAATGGAGATGGCTCTTTTTCAATTTCTCCACTTAGGTTATTGATAGCACTATTTTCTTGCTGTCATCTTTGATCTTTTCCTTATTTTAGCCCATAAGCCAATCTATTGCTATGTCCTTTTACTTCTGCCTTTGAAATATTTCTCATATCTGTCTTTTCTATGGCCACTATCTTTTATTAACTCTGACCTTATTTATGAACTGAATGTTTGCCATCCCCCCACCCCCCTACACCTTATATGTTAAAATCCTAGTCCCCCATGTGATGGCATTAGGAGTTGGGGCCTTTGGGAAGTAATTCAATTCTGAGCGTGGAGTCCTCACGAAAGGGATTAGTATCCTAAGAGACAGGAGAGCTCATCCTCTCACTCTCTGCTCTCTACCATGTGAGGATATAAGAAGATGGCCATATACAAGACAGGAAGTGGGCTCTTTCCAGACACTGGATCTGTTACCACCTTGATCTTGGATGTCCTGGCTTCCAGAACTGTGAGAAATAAATGTTAGTTGTTTAAGCCATTCAGTCTATGGTATATTTGTTATAGCAGCTCAAATGGACAAAGACCTATAGTAGTATTACTATTATATTTATGTTAGTCTTTAGTAATATTACTATTGTATTTATATTAGTGTTGATATTAGTCCCAGTGGTTTATTTTTGCTTTTGTTATCCTTGCCCAAGGAGACATATCTAGAAAAATGTCACTAAGGCCAACAGTGTCAAAGAGATTGCTGCCTGTGGCACTACTTCTTGCTTAACAAAATATAGTCAAATTGTTTAGCATGCTTCCCAGCCTTCCACATTATGGTTGCATTGTTTGTTTCAATCTTAATTTTTGTTGTTTTGTTTCTTTGTGCATCCTCTAGGAAGAATGGAGGGCAGTGTCATACAGTGTTTAAAAGTGAAGAACCTAGAGTCAGATTTGACTGGATTCGAATCTTGGCATTGTAATTTAGTAAGGTCTTGGGCATTTTATTTATATTGACTAAGTGTCACGGCTTTCAACTGAAAGGCATAATGATAAGATATGATGACAGTGCTATTTATAAAGTGCTTAGTAAGTATCTGGAAAGTAATCAAATTGCCAAGAATATTAACTTTTACTGTTACTTATTTTTTCTTGGCTTTCCTCTTTCTTTGCATACACTCATGTTCCTTTTTTATAAGGAGTTTCCTTCCTTCCTACTCACCTTTCCGTTTGAAATCCTAGACTATTCAGGTCAAATGCTATCTTCTTTAAGTGCCAACCAGATGAATTCTCCTTTATGTCAACACTGTTTTTTTATACTTCATCCTTGACTTTCTTGTATTAGTGTTTGTGTACATTGTTTATTTCCTTTTGGATTTTAAGCTTGTTGAAAGCGAGGGCTATATATCCTTGTGTCTCCTGTGGCATCTGGCATGGTACATAAGAGAGTTGCTCCGTATGTGTTGAATGTGTGAATGAATTGTGGTTCTACCTTGCCATGCTTATTGTTTGACCTAGAGTGAGTTGCCCATTAAATGAACTGTCTGTAAATCACAGTCTTCCTAATTTCTAATGTTTTTAGTTAAATTATACCTTTCCAAGCTTGATACCATTGTCTGGCACAATAGTTATTAGCATTATTAGTTATCAGTGTTAGAGTTCTCTTACAAAGGATACTTCTCATTCTGTTGAATATCAAAATAAAATTTCAATTAGGTGTCATTTCTCTGTCATTGCACCTCTTGTAGACCAGAAAAAGTCAGACACAGGACTCCTATTATATGCACTGTGTTAAACTTAGCACTGGTAAGGTGATGTAGGACAAGAATAACACCCATATTTAATGGAAATGTTAGAGTCAGTCATCAAGTTTAGGAATTACATATGCTTCTCACCCAAGAAGACCTCTACTTCTTTTTTCTTTCTTTCTTTTTTTTTTTTTTAAAGATTCTATTTTTAAGTAATCTCTACAGTGTGGGGTTTGAACTCACAAGATCCAGATCCAGAGTCACACTTTGCACCAACTGACCCAGCCAGGTACCCCAGAAGACCTCTATATCTTAAGTTTTGGGGCTTCAAATAATTTTCTTTTAGTCAATCTAATTGCATTTAGATTAAATTGAAGGCAGAGCAGGGATTCATCAGTTGAGAGGAGCTGAAACTAAAAGGGTGACTGTGGTTAGTTGGTGCACTGCACAGTTTTATAATGGGAGTCTTTAAAAGACAGGAAAAATAAAGCTGGGAATGACCAGGGAAAGGGGAAGCGGAGTTTCTTCTCTCAGTAGACTGGGAGCTTTTCGGGGGCAAGGACTGTATGTATCTTGCTTCTGTCCATCTTTGAGCTCTGTCATAGTACTTCACGCAGTAACCATTTGTTGAGTGGAGTTCTAAATCTAGAAATGAAGAAAGAGCATCTAAGGTTATTTTCATGGCAATGCAAAGCCCTTTGCTCCCTCTTTCAAAACGCATTACTTCGAATTGTGTGCCCCAGTATGGTTTCAAAAGGCCTTTTGTGAAAAAGAAAAAATCAAATAAAACAAAACTCGTATGCAGCTCTTTAAAAACAATTTTTTTTTTTCTATAAATGGCAGTGCCCCTTCTCTGAAAGCACATGGAGTTGTTAGTCCTGGTCACTGAGACCATTACTCTGGCCATTTAAAGCCCATGGAAGCCTTCCTGTCTTCTTTCCTAGAACCCACTTTCTAAACTGGTGACTTAGTTGAAATACATTCTCCTGGATTTAACATTTTATTAAGATTTTTAAATACCATTGGAGGGGGTGCTTTCCATAAATGTGGGTGTAGGAAGATAAAAAACTTTTCCATTCTTGGACTTCATCCAAGAGGTCCAAGATAGATGTTTTATTGAATATTTCCAGTTTTTCATACACATTATTAAAGGAGGTAATACAGAATGGAGAATCTAGAATACTTCATATAACAGGTAAAGTACATAACGTTTTAGAAACAATAACCTTATAAGATTTATTGTTTAAAATGGTAAAGAGATGTTATAGAAAGCAGGAGAGATTGCTTAAAACTATATAGTTGTTTCCTGCAGAATTAAATAATAAGTTTGTGTATGGTTGATGTCTTTATATTTTAAAGTTTATTTATTAATTTTGAGAGAGAGAGAGAGAGAGCAAGCAGGGGAGGGGCAGAGAGAGAAGGAGGGAGAGAGAATCCCAAGCAGGCTCCACACTGTCAGTGCAGAGCCTCATGTGGGGCTCAAACTCACGAACCATGAGATCATGACCTGAGCTGAAATCAAGAGTCAGATGCTTAGCCGACTGAGCCACCCAGGTGCCCCCATGGTTGATGTCTTTAAATGTGATTAGCTTAAAACTAGCATTTTAAAGGTTTTTTTTTTTTGTTTGTTTGTTTGTTTGTTTTTAATAGAAGACATCTAGGGATGCCTGGGTGGCTCAGTCGGTTAAGCATCCAACTTCGGCTCAGATCAAGATCTCACTGTTTGTGAGTTCGAGCCCTGCATCAGGCTCTGTGCTGACAGCTCAGAGCCTGGAGCCTGCTTCGCATTCTGTGTCTCCCTCTCTTTCTGCCCCTCCCCAGCTCGCACTCTGTCCCTCTCTCTTTCAAAAATATATAAACATTAAAAAAATAAATAGAAAACATCTAAATAACAGTTGACTTTCTAACATTTAATGAATGTTTACAATACAAAATGTCACTGCCTCTATTGAAAGTAATTTATTGAAATCAGTGTGTTCTAGGTCAATGGCATCTAAGACTCCAGTTGGATTCATTGGACTGGGAAACATGGGGAATCCAATGGCAAAAAATCTCATGAAACATGGCTATCCACTCATTATTTATGATGTGTTCCCTGATGCATGCAAAGAGTTTCAAGATGCAGGTGAACAGGTAAGGCCTTTTCTTTATATTTGTTCCAGATTTTGATGTTTAAAAATAAATCTGCGTTCTAATAAGTGACAACTTAGGAGTATACCCAATGGAATTGTAAACCTACTTCACTGTTAGTTTTATACATATTATGTATTTATTATATATATGCATATATATATGTATACATGTAGTGTTGTTAACTTTCATCCAACATCCCGGTATGCAACAAAGATTGAGGGGGATCTATTCTTTGGCAGGTGACTTGGAGCATTTCCCAGGTTAGGTCAAAGGGGCTTGCTTTGGCTATGTATTAGTTTTCTTTCAGTAACTTTATGGACTGTGCTGTGAAACCAGATAGTTTGGTGGAAATAGCTTCCCATGTTATTGAGAGGCACAATTTGTCTTAGGTCGAGAATAGGCTTAGGTGCTATCAACAATAGCCAAATCATGGAAAGAGCCCAAATGTCTATTAACTGATGAATGGATAAAGAAGATGTGGTTTATATATACAATGGAAATACTAGTCAGTGATTAAAAAGAATGAAATCTTGCCATTTACAACAATGTGGATGGAACTGGAGGGTATTATGCTATGCTAAGCTAAATAAGTCAGAGAAAGATAGATATCATATGATTTCACTTATATGTGGAATTTGAGAAACTTAACAGATGACCGTACAGGAAGGGAAGGAAAAATAAAATAAAAACAGAGAAGGAGGCAAAACATGAGAGACTCTTAAATACAGAGAACAAACAGGGTTAATGGAGGTGGGGGTTGGGGGAGGGAAAATGGGTGATGGGCACTGAGGAGGGCACTTGTTGGGATGAGTGCTGGGGGTTGTGTGTAAGTGATAAATCATGGGAATCTACTCCTGAAGCCAAGATGATACTGCCTGTTAGCTAACTTGTGAATAAATTAAAAAATAAATAAATAAAATAACTTCACACACACAAAAAAGAATAGGTTTAGGAATAGGAAACTTAGTTTGAATCCCAGCTTAGATACTTCCCTGCTGTATTACAAGGGGCAAGTTATTTCACCTCCGCTGATTTCCTCATCTGTAAAATGGGAATGTGGACAACCTATGTCATTAGATTATGAGGCTTAAATGAGAGAATATATGTGAATGTACTTCATAAATATAGTATGGCAGCACCTTATGAATAAATATGTTATTGGCCGTAAACCAGGAGACAACCTAGAAACAAACACTGTGTGCCATAATGAATTACAGAGCTGAGTTAGGACAGACCTCTAGTGTTTTGTTTTTAGGCTATCATTTCAGGAAATTTTGGACCAGAATATATCCTGTTAGATGATAGCATCCACTGGTCAGGTCTTGTTTGGATTTGTTAAACTTTATCAGTAACTCACATGACAGGAGATCATGTATTAGTAACTGAATTTGGAGTTTTGTTTTTTGAGACATGAAGGAAAATTCTTGTACAAGTTGTAGAATGGTAGCTAAGGGCTGAGGATAATCCCAGAATTGGGAGAATCCTAAACATTTCCTGAGAGATACAGAAAACTGTGAGAGGAAAAATAAAATTAAACAGCTCACTTCTGGATGATAGACCAGAAGTAAGTACTAAAAAATGTAATGCCTATGTATAGAGCAAGTTTAGGGTTCTAGAGATTTCTACTTTAGGGCAGCACATATAGGTTGAATACCTACTGTATGTACGTCTAGCAGTGCACATAGGGCTGTGGAGAATGAAACAGGTTGAGTTGGATATGGCAGGGTAATAGGTGTGTCTCAGGTGGCAAGACTAAATAATATTACAAGGGAGTTTCTTTAAAACTGTGTTTTGACTATAATAAAGTACTGAAGCAGTTTTTGATGAGGAAAGAATAACCGTGAAGAGTCCTTTCATTTCGCACAGGAACTATACAAATATTGTATATAATCTTTGCTTGCCTCCAAACAGAAATGGCACAGTCTGAAATGAGAATCAAAAAGACAGGATCTCTCAGATGGCTAAATAGAAATGAGAAGGGGCGCCTGGGTGGCTCAGTCGGTTAAGCATCCGACTTCGGCCCAGGTCACGATCTCACGGTTCGTGAGTTTGAGCCCCGTGTCGGGCTCTGTGCTGACAGCTTGGAGCCTGGAGCCTCCATCGGATTCTGTGTCTCCCTCTCTCTCTGCCCCTCCCCAGTTCAAACTCGTGCTCTCTGTTGAAAATAAATAAAAACTTAAAAAAAAAAAAAAAGAAATGAGAAGATTCTAGGACCGAGTACTCAGTCATCGGATATTCCTTCCCCCATCCCCCCCCTTTTCCTTGAGATGTATAAGTGGGTGTAAGAAAGGAAAGAAAATGGACTCTGGGTAGCTGCTCCTCCCAGATTACTGAAGAGTAAAGACTGCCCTTAGCGTCTTGTCTGCAGTTCCCACCCCTGCCCCCGGCACATGGTGGGAAGAGTCCTGTGGCTGGTTCAGACTCAGGCAACAGCCTAGATGAGAGAATGCTCTTTTCCCACATCTTCTCTCCCTCACATCACTGGTTCCCCTAAGACCTTGGCTCTGTGAGGTCTTCTGAGTATTGATTGGAAGAGCAGTGGACAGTAGGAGAATGTAAAACTTGGGTGAATGAAGGGAGAAAAATAAAGGCTAAGAAAGCTTTGGACCCGAGAGGAAAGTACCATTCTATCATAAAATGAACCGTTTGTTGGTAAATGATTTATGCTGGCAGCCTAAACGACATTTTGAATGGTGGCAGTGTCGTTTGAACACGTGTGATTTCCTAAGAGCGCTACTTTACACGGTAACATTAATTTGAATGAATAAGTTCTGGTATATTGAAATGCCAATATTATTATTATTTCATAGCTATGTTTAAAATATGTTCATAAAATATTGGGTGAAAGAAAAACTGAGTTTCATTCTGCTACTAAAAGGCAAAGACCAGACCTGGGATGGGATGGAAAAATGTAGGTGAAAATCTGGAAACTTCTTGCCATCGTGCACAACAGTGTAATGAAGGGTTTGATGGTTTGACAATTCAGAGCCTGTTTGTGTTGACGCTTCCATTTTGAGCACATGTATCCCCTACCTTTCTCCCAATATTACTGTATCAGATAAAGCTGATAAAATGGCAGCCAAAGAAAACAAGTTTTTTTCCACCCAAAGATTGCACAGACTGGCTGGTTGATTTCTAATGTTGACTGTGCTTTCAGTGGGAAATTTGCAGGGAGAGGAAGCATCAAAGTAGGGATATCTGGATCATAAAGCAAACAGTTGGTTCTAAAGATCTTTGGACATTTCCTTGAAGAAGTGCTTTTTCTTTTTTAAAAAGCAAAAAGTGGGGATTTGTTGTTTGGTGTAACCGAAGGGTTGGGGAGTAGTCTGACTGAGGCACAGTCGAATTTTGGGCACAGATGTAATCGGATTCCTTTCTCTCTGCGTCCTGTCTCTGCTTTGCTCAGCGGTTTCCCCCTCCCCTCAAGGTGCAAGATGGACACCTGCAGTTCAAGGTGAAGAGAAGCTTTAGAATATTCTGATCCTGGAGCTTTTCTTCAAGCCTTAGCTAGTAGTAGAACATAGAAAATGGGTTATGAAGGAAATAAAACTTGACATGATAAAAACGTTTGTCATGTTTGATGGTATTTAATCAATATGTTTGTGCCTTTAAATGTTAACGTATTCTAGGGGTGCCTGGCTGGCTCAGTCGGTAGAGCGTGCGATTCTTGATCTTGAGGTCATGAGTTCAAGCCCCACGTTGGGCACAGGGTTTATTTAAAAAGAAGGTTAACCTATTTTGAAAGGGCATTTATAATTGGTTAAGTATGTTATTTGGGGTCATTTCCATAAACAATGTGGGCATTCCTCTTTCAATATCCTTTTATTATACCCTTATTTCTGTTGGAAACTCAGGTTTAACCTATGATGATGCATCGTTTCAGCCTTTTATAAGAGTCTAAAGGCTGAAATGTAATCCATGGTAATTATCAAGCCTTTGTATGTTAGAAATCATGACTTGATAAGTTGTAAGTACAGTGGTATAAAAATATAAACCTGGGAACCAGACTGCCTGGGCTTAAATCTCAGCTGTGTGGCTACCATATGCTGGCTGTGTGGCTTTGGACAGATTTTTTATTTAACTTCTCTCTACTTAAATTTCCTCATTTTATAAAAAGGGGGTAATAACACTACCTATTTAGACCTGGAGGACCTGACACAGGTGCCGTTTTTGCTGTCGTTACGGTTGTTGTTATATCCCTACCATTTTCTCCCAAATCTTCAACCCCCAACACCACCCATAGAAACACACCACTGTCATTGTGTCATCACCAAGTCCAGAGTGCTTTGGAAGAGAGCTAGAGACATATTTTTAAGTAAAAGGATGATGGAAAAAATTAAAACCAAACGAGGAGATAAAGTGATTTGATAGCATCCCAGCTTAAGGACATATTCTGTGCTGTCCCTTCCGTCCCACTTTAATTTTGTAAAAGATAACTGATTTCTTTTATTAAGCATTAGCATCAAGGGCATACATACAACTTGTGCTTCATTTCATTTTTGTTGTGTAGGAATTTCCTTGGAGATGCTGCTGATCTATGCCAAAAGGCTTGGGGTTTACACCATTTATGTGTGAGTTTCCTGCTGGATGAATGAGGCTTAACTAGATGGTCTTTTCTTTTGTTTTCTCTTTAAAAACTTGGAAACTATCTTGCTGTTCCTGGGTTGTAAGGCTGAGCATATTTAGTTAAGTAATTCTCTTGGGATCTAAGCTGGCCTCCACTTGAGTCTTGTTAAATGAAAACTTTAAAAGCCTCTTGCTGAGTGGGCTCCATCATTGTTGACCAGATGTTTCAAGATATAGGCACAAACTGTTTTTGTCAGTTTTTCAAGTGTAGTGTAATTTTGAAGTAACAGTATGCTTTTCTGTTTGGAAAATTAAAACACATGGAGTAGATCGTTGTCTGCTTCTAATGGATATGTAAAAAGGAGGTGCCTTTTCTTCAAATTATTCTGGTTCTGGATGCTCTCATCCTCCCTCCTTCCCGCTACCCAGCAAAGCCGATTTTGTCTTCAATTCATCCGGTCTTCTACTCTTCATATTACATACGTGCCAGTGATGGGTACTGGCATACAGATGAATCTAAATCCAGAGACATCGGCTACAAAAATTCTTAAAGACTAAAGCTATTGTGATACACAAGGGAACCCCTCTCCTGTAGTTAAAATTGAGATAATGGAAAAATAGAGACATCTTAATTCATAATACTTTAAGAGTGAGGCAGTTGGAATTAGCAAGAGACCTGTCTGCATGGTTATCATGGTTATGGCAGGGCAGAGCCATGGCCCAGCGTCAGCCAGGTCAGTGACTGTGCACACACATGGAGGTGTAGAAGCGTCTTGCTGATGCTGGGCCTCTGTACTGACCACTGTAGATGCAGCCTATCCCAGGAGCCCTTTTCCACAGAGGCTATACCTTCCGAGAACTTAGGGTTACTAGATGTGAAAATTGTCTTTACCTAAGTTTCCTTTCGACTTTAGAGATAGAAACCCTTAAAGATAACCCAAATGATTTCGTAGGTTCAGCAACTGAAGCCTGAGAGGTTAACTGATCTGCACAAAATCACACACTGGCTTAGTGGCTGAGCTGCAACTAAACCTGGGTCTCTGGGGGTGCTTGGGTGGCTCAGTCGGTTAAGTATCTGACTTGGTTCAGGTCATGGTCTCACGGTTGGTGGGTTCGAGCCCCACGTCAGGCTCTGTGCTGACAGCTCAGGGCCTGGAGTCTGCTTCAGATTATGTGTCTCCCTCTCTCTCTGCCCCTCTCCTGCTCATGCTGTCTCTCACTCTCAAAAATAAATAATAAACATTAAAAAAAATTTAAACCTGGGTCTCTGGCTTCCCAAATTAGTGTTCCTTTCAGTGATCCATGCTGTCTTTGCTTATCCATTCAATTAGTAAGTGTAATTGAAGGGACTCTAATTAGTTTGGCTCCTAAAGGCTTCTGTGGTTAGTGTCAGACTGGCAACAAGGTTTGTCCCTCCCCCCGCCACCCCTAGCTTTTGAGTTGTGGCCAAATTTTGTCAATTATTTCAGAGTCTTGAAGACATCACATGGAAGTGAAGATGATTTGAATAGCTGGACACACGTGTCTGTCTATCTGTCTGATAAACATTCCTTCTGCAGTGCAAATTAGAGACCCCTTATTATAATGTACCAAATGTATATAGTTATTAGATATGGAGCAGTTGTGGCCGGTGCATGGTAACATTCCAGCTATCACTATCATTGTGTGTTTTTTCCGGACCTGTGAGCTTTGACACCACTTTTCTATGTAATGGCGGGGTTAGCAGTACTCTGGCAACCCAGGCATCCCAAGAAGCAGATGCTAGGGATGCAGGGGGCTGATTGGGCACCCCATGCACTTGGCAGTTGCATGAATTGGCACTGCCAGTTCATGGGTATGAGAAGCTTGGAGGTGTGAAGTGCAGTTAGATCTGGGAACTAATTGTTGGTGTCCCTGAGGGCACCTCTCAAGGAGTTATCTAGGTGGAATTGACTTTCCTTCAATGGAAGAGACTCACTGAATTCCTAAGAGAAAGTCTGAAATTGACTCTTAGACCTCAGGGCTTACCGGGGTCCCTGAAAGAGCAAGAGAAATGGAACTGATAATGGAAGGAAAGTTCGCTGAAAGGTATGCCATTGTCTCACACCATGTGCATTACTTCATTTAAGGAGGGAAGGCTCTCTGTGTAACCCATAGTTTTGATTCAGTCCAGGGGTTGAGAAATAGGACGCCTACAACTTTTCCTTTTTTTTATACTCATCTTACTGAGCTCTGTTTTTCTTGAGTAAACTTGAACTGTTTGCCAGCAAATAGTCACCTCCTTCTGAATCTCAGCATTTATTTGGGCATAGGAAAGGATTTTACTGAACTGAAGTATTATTTTGTAATTGCGTGGAAAAAAATTTTTTTTCAGAATTTTTTGGGGCAAATCCTGATGATGTATCAAAATGTACATGTTGAATGTGCTGCCCTATAGACTCTAAAATGCCATATTGCCTTTAGAATGAAACATTGAAAGACAGAGAATATCTGTTTTTTTGTCTTAGGGTCCGAGATAGTTTATGTTATTTGTTATTAATACACAAAATGCTAGGATTCTTGATTGCCTATAATTTTAAAATATGACTTAGGAAATTATGTTAAAACTGTATCTAGAATTTGAGTTAGGAGCTAATAGGCTTCTAGGGTAAACTGAATTGTGGTCACCTCTAGCTCACAATATTTAAATCACACACTGCCTTCCCATTCTTTCCCTCTCATCAACTGCACATTGAAGACAAAGAGAAGGCATTAGGTGTAATTCTGCCATACAAAAAACAGAGGCATTCCCATTTCCAGGATGCTTACGTTTTCTTCACGTTTCCTAACAGAAAATATGTCCATTGTTAATACCTATATACATCACTCTACAGAGAAATCTGCAGTTATCCTCCTGATGGCCCTTTGTCTTTTTTTAAATAGAACAATTGGGGTGATAGATTCTTTCTCTTAAAGGAGAGTTGGACTCAAGACGTGAGCTCCTAGTCTCTTCTGACCTCTTCGGTTGCCAGGTGTATCAGGGTGCATGTGTGAGAGAGAGCGGGGGTTTGGGGGAACGTGAGTGAGGGCGTATACATCCGTGCATGCATGCACACACACAGGGTGGACAGTAACTTTCCTTTAGGGTATGTTTGTGGTCATCATAAGGCAGAAACGAGGGCGGAAGTGAGATTGTACCTTGATCCTATTTGTGTGTCTTGTTATCTGTAGTTTCCACATGTGTCCTGGTAGCTTACACGCTCAGCCTTTATGGTGGTACTTACAGCTAGTACCGTAAGTGCTCATGTCCTTGTCCTGACCTTTTCTTTTCTGTATAGGCTTAATTTTTTTTCCCTTGAAAATGGAGACTAGAGAATGGTGGTAGACGGGACTTAAAATTTTACCAGGGGATCTTGCTACCCATGAAATCACTGGTGAATCCTATACTTTAGCTTCCTACCATCCCTGTTGCACTAGGATGTTTTTCTTAGTCAAAGCATCTACCAAAAAGTGTGCTGTTTAAGGTTTCAAGTTGGAGGAATCCATGAGAAGTATGTCTGTTCCCAGCACTGTTGGGTTTTGCCCTTTCCCCCTCAACTCACTTCACACTTTTTAAAATAAACAGTAGATTTGATTCCATAGAAACTGCATTTGTACGTGTGTTAAGGAATAGACTCTCTTTTTAGGCAGTAAGCTTTTTTTTTTTTTTTTTTTTTTCGGTCATTGGGAAATAAATTCGTTTTATTCACCATCACTCCTGTCAGCATGCCTAAGAAGTGAATCCTACTTGTGCTCTTGAAACTGCCTCCATTTTAATTTAAATTATGTGCCTTTGTAATTTTTTTTAAAGGTAGTGTCTTGCCCAGCAGATGTAGCTGAAAAAGCTGACAGAATTATTACAATGTTGCCCACCAGTATCAATGCAATAGAAGCTTATTCTGGAGCAAATGGAATTCTAAAGTATGTATCTCTCAACTATGGAAATTCTCATGTTCTGATAGTTCATGAATTTTGTATTTGTTAACACTTTAGGAAATTACAATGATGTTTGTTTAAACTTTCTATACTGTTTTCTTATTTCTTAAAAGTGAATGGTGTGGTTTCTCTCTTATTGTAAAGGGTTTCTTTTTTCACTGAAAGCAAGTATGTGACTTTGGGGAATAATTTTTTTTGCTTCTGTTTCTTTCCTTAACTCTTGCATTAAACTTATGCTTTCATTGCTAACATGTTTAAGAGACTTTTAAAGCTTGCATTTTAAACCGTACAAATGTTACAAGCATAATTTTCTTATGGTTTATAGAAATTCAGGAAAAGGTTTCTATGAAAAATAAAACCAAACATTGGAAAGAACACCATTATTTAACATTTTATTATATTATAAAAAGTTATTGTATGTCCTCTGGGTTAGTACATCTGTAGTAAGAACTTTGAGAAGTTGGAATTAAAGGTTAGCAGTAGCTCTTTAAATAAAATATAATTTGGGTCAGAGTTTTCTAGCCAGTGCTTAGTTAGCTTCCCTGGCTTTGAGAACCTTTTGGGTTACTTTCTGCCTATTGCCAAATCCTTGTGGTTGTGTTATAATGACAATGGTTGAATTTCCAATTTATTTTTCTGGTCTTACTGATTCCTGTTTCTAACTTGTTTTGTTGTTGAATTTCAGCAAGGAGAGAACAAACTGGTAGGTCCTGTGGACATACATAGGGCTAAAAGAAAGGATTTAATTTCATGAAACTGTAATACATGAAATTTGAGGTTTTTGGAAGTTGAATTGCTTTGGAAAACTAACTTGCAAGCAAAAGACAGTTGGATATTAGGCAGAAAGCTGATAAGATAAATGTTTAGATTTCGGGGAAGGTTGAAAGACACTCATTTTGGATGGAGCCGTCAGGCCTATGGTGTGTGTGGTCCTGAGGTGACTTAGTGGTCTCATTATCTAGTCTGTTCCAATTACGGCCCTGCTTAATTGCCTGCTTATTTGCCTCTTCAGGAAAAGTCATTAAAAATTTGTGTGGAGACAAAATGTTTATTAATATTCTTTACTAAGGAATATGGTGGCCAACTAGCAGAGCAGTTTTGTCTAGGGAGTGCTTTCATATATTGCGGCTTTACATTGAACTATTATTTGCTTTTTATGGGTGGTTCTTTATTTTCTTCTGGGTCAGGATCATTTCCCCATACCCAGTGCCCATATGTAATTTTTGAGAAAATTTCGCATTTGCTTCAAGATTTAAGACCCTTGAGTGCCTGGGTGGCTCAGTCAGTTGAGCATCGAACTCTTAATTTCAGTTCACATCATGATCGCAGGGTTATGGGATCGAGCCTTGCATCAGGCTCCGTGCTGAGTGTGAAACCTACTTGGGGTTCTCTGAGTGTGAGACCTATTTGGGGTTCTCATTCTCTCTTCCCCTGCCCCTCTGCCCTGCTTGCATGCTCGCTCGCTCGCTCTCAAATTAAAAAATATATATTTAGGACCTTAAGAATGTTAATATCACATAATTAACATTAATTATTGGTAAGCATAATTCTTATGTTTTAGGTTATATCAAGTGAAACGCCACATACTTCAGTGACCTATAATACAACATGCTATTTCTTTTCTGTGGAATATACCATTGCATTTGGACCAGATCAATTCATATGTTTAAAATGGGTGTTTATACCATTTTGTATGCTATTTTTCCTATAGAAAGAGTTTTCTTTCTTTTAATAGCTTTTTAGCAATGATTTTCTATTTCTTTCTTCAGTATTTATATTTATTCATTTCTAATTTTCCAGTCATAATTATGATTGCATGTCATGTGGGTTAGTTGATCTGTAGTGAGGACTTTGGGAAGTTTGAATGAAAGGTAAGCCATAGCCCTTTAAATAAATTATAATTTAGGTCAGTGTTTTAGCCAGTGAAGATAGACATAGATTATAAGGGAGCCACTAGATATAATCTGTACTTACAATGCAAACAAAATTGTCTTATTTTAAGAATGCCGTTTAGTATTGGTGTAAAATATGATAGAGGAAAAGACTGTTGCCCTGCTTTGCCAATGTATATATATATATATATATATATATATATATATATATATATACAAGTTTACCATAAAGAGCAAAAAAAAAACTGTATTTGTGAGGTTTCCAGGTTCATTCCTATATTTTCCTTTCTGCCTCTTTGATATTTTATTTTGTCTTTAAAAAGCTGTAATTATTAAAGAATATGCCACCTTGGAGCAAATGGCTAAATTTCAGTGGCGTGTGTTTATTCTGTCTAGTGGAAAGGACACGGATATGTGGAATTGGCAACATGGCTTATTAAAGACAAATAAAATACTTTTTAAAGAGCCCAGCTATTATACAAACAAAAATTTAAATCTTACCAAATAGACCTTTTAAAGTTAACAGGTGTTTTAAATTGCTTACCTATATTATTTTGGTATGGTGTATTTCACCTGAAACCAGAATTTATAGCATGTAGTTTATTAGATTATTTAGGTTTGTTTGAAAGAGTTTAGGTTTACTTTGAACTTTAATTGATCTGAAAATGAATTTGAGATTTTTAACCAGTTCTAATAATGTTTTTAATATTAAACCAAAGACCTCCTTGATATCTGGCAGCTTTTAGTAGATTCTAATTCTGTAGGTAGTTGCATGAAATGTTTATTCAGAATTGCAAACTCTATTTTTAAAACGATAAACCTATAATTAAACTATTATTTTTATCTATTTACTTAGAAAAGTGAAGAAGGGCTCACTATTAATAGACTCCAGTACTATTGATCCTGCAGTTTCAAAAGAATTGGCCAAAGAAGTTGAGAAAATGGGAGCAGTTTTCATGGATGCCCCTGTTTCTGGTGGTAAGTGGCAGCTAACATCTATGCACACCTTTTTCTGTTTGTCAGAAGAGGCAATTACAATTTTATGGTACCCAAGACATATCCAGTTATTTTTAGACCTGTTATAGGAGTCCCATTTCCTCACTGAAAACAAAAGCAAAACAAAACTCACTTCTGTCATTTAGTACGCTCAAAATACATTGCTTGTTCTTCGAAGTTCAGACGAAAGGATGTCACAACTTTGAAGAGTTGTGAATTTTTGTTCCAAACTACTGTGGGTAGGGATAGGGCTATTCCTAGAAAATTTAACTTTTCAGAACAGATTCAAGAAGTAATTAGTGTAAATCATCTTTTAACTGTTAAAGAAGTTGAAGAAATGGTAAAAAAAAAAATCATTTTACAAGGGGAACTTTAGGCCCAGCTGATTTTTCACAGATGAATGTTCCCAGGATTTCAAGGAGCAGGTCATCTCAATGTTTATATGAACTTTCCCAGACAATAGAAAAAGAGGAAACACTGCTCAACTCATTTTGGAGACCCGTGTAACTCTGATACTTCAAGCAGAAAGAGAAATGAGAGAGAAAAATTTTAGGTCTATATGAGTCATGAATACAGAAGTAAAAATTTTTTAAAAGCATATTAGCAAACTAAATCCAACCATGTATAAAAGAGATCCAATTTTAGTAAATGTGCTGCCGAAACGAGCACTAAAAGAGATCAAACACTACAGTCAGGTTTGTTTTATCTCCTATGTACACAAATGACTTAATATTAGAAAATCTGTAAATAAATTTCACCACATTAGCGTACTTAAAAATCATATAATCATCTCAATCAGAGGACAAGGATTCTCACTAATAAAATTCTAAAAGCATATTATTATATCAAATATTAAGAGTGGGTATCTGGGTATTTTGGAATGATAGTATTATAAGTATTATGATTTTCCATGATTTGCAAATTTTCCAAAATTACTGTGTAATCAGATACCATATACATACATGCACGCGCACACACACACACACATATGCATGTGCGTAAATATACACATATAATTAGTAGTTGAAGATTTGTTTCTAGTTGGAGACTTTCTAGAAAGGCTGGACTGAAGAAACCAGTCATTTGCTTACGACCAAGACAAGATTTTTAAAATTATTTTCTGTAAAGTTCTAATTTAATCGGAGGAAAATAAAGATTGCTAAATGGAAGGGTGTCCTTTAAATTATAAAATCATCATCTCCTTACAGTGCTAAAAATAGCTAACAGCTAGTGTGGTACATTGTTACAGTAATGACCTTGAATGACTCACATCTCTGAATCCACTCTGTATCCATGTGCTGCATTGACTCTCAACTATCTGACTTGCTTTGGCCAGTGGTGTGTTGGCAAATGTTACACAAGGATAGACTTGAAAAGCACTTTGCCCTGTCTTGCTCATGGGGACTCTTCTGCTGTCACTTGGAGAAGCCTGGATTAACCTCCTAGAGACGGACTAACCACCAAGCATCCGAGTGAGACAATCTTGACCAGCCAGCCAGAGTCAAGTTCCCAGATGACTGCAGATGTATTACTGGCCTCAGGCAAATGAACTGCCCAGCTACAATAGTCCAAATTGCTCACCTACGGAATTGTGAGCAAATAAACCCACTAAGTTTGGGGTGTTATGCAGCAGTAGATAACTGATGTAGCCAATATAGCCAATATTTACATTATTATGTAGAAGTGTTTGTTGCCTAATGTATTGATCAGTGTGCCACCTGTGCTTATGTAGTTCAAGTGTTCTAAAGCCTTCCTGAAGAATGACAGTACCACAGTTAGCATAAAGGCCAACTTTAATGCCAAAGCTAAGTCGCTAAAATGAAGTTTATTATTAAGCCAGTCCAGAAAAGAGTTTTGTTCGCTGCAAACTGGTCCCTGACTTGTATCTCTATATTCCTGATTACAAAGGAGAATGTTTGCCTAAATGCTACCGAAGAAGCCACCCTGGTGAGCTGATAGGAGATACCTATATTTAGTAAGATCTGGAAAAGTAAGTTGGTAAAAATTCAGTAAGTCTTGTTATGGTGTTTTCATGGACTTGCTGGAGTTAAATAGTATATCTAGCTTTTAAGTGTCTTTTGTGCTCTTAGAATTGAGTTTTATTAGTAGAAGGGACTCCAGTAATAACTTAATTTGACTTTCTTATTTTATACATGGGAAACTGAGATCCAAAAAGGTTAAGTGGTTTGCCCAGGGTTCTCCAGCTTGATAGCCAATCTAGAACTAGAATCTTATTCTCCCAACTCAATCTAAGTATCTTCCCATACTCTGCCAGAACTTTTCTTCCTCTAGTCCCACCCTGTGGTGGCCTTTCTCTTTTTCAAAGCAGTGGCCTGTTAACACCGTTTCTAACAATTTTATCTGGTGCTGGTCCTCTGTCTTCTGTCTTGTTAGCTAACTGGCACTAGAATGTAGTGAAACCTTTGGTGGGGAGGTGAAGGGAGAATTGCCTTCTTTTCGAACTCTCAGAGATTGGCTTCTAACCTGGAAGAGGCCTAACATTTCTGTTCCAGTCGTTTGAGAAGAAATGGTTAAGAGAACATAATTTTCAAATCTGGGGACCTCCGCAGAGATCAGATTAGTCTTAACTGTATTGACCCCATCCTGAAAATGTTTATTAACTGGCTTATCAGGAGTCTTTTGTTCTGCTGATGAGTTGGGATAGTTGGCTTCTTTCATGTTTTGGGTCCACCGGCCGGTGCTGTTTAATCAAATGTACAGAAAAAGAGAAAGTAAAGTAATATTTTGACACCTCCCTAACATGTTTGAATTTGACTAGGATAGAATCTGTTCTGAGGTTTAAGGAGATGGAGTTGACAGGATTATAACTGAAGGCAGTGAAGCTATTTTCTATGCCCTTCTTCTGTGTCCCCGTAGCATAGTATCTTTGCCACTGCAAGGAACATGGTGTCCTTGTTTGTGCCCATTTCTTCCAGTGCTAGACTCTGAAGAGAGCAGATGCCATGCCTTTCTCCACTTTCTATCTCCAGTGTATATCTCCTGGTGAGCATGGAATAAAGTATGATTGATCGAATTAAAGATCTTTTTTTTTTAATTTCAAGATTAATGTTAAATATTTTGAGCTTTCCTGCAGTAATTTCCTCACTCCCAGACTGTACTCTAGTTTATTTATCTCCAGATCATTGACCTCTCTCTGAAGTTCAAGTATCTGCCCTGCATTCTAACATCAGTCATATATTAAGTGATTACTGTGTTCAAAATGTTATATTGTAATATTAGTTGCTGTTGGGAAGTGTGATTATGATCACAGGGGTGGGGGTAGGATAAAAGAAGTAGAATAATATTCAGAACAACTTAAAGAGGAAGTTCTTACATTAGAAGTTTAGGATTTAGGAAAACATACTAATAAAAATGATGTGTGAATAGTTATAAAGACCAAAATAATGTAGCACAGCAGTCTTCCCAGTACTTAGCAACCAGAAGGGTAACTCTTAGCTAACAATTTGATCATAGCAACGTGTCAGGCATTGTAAAGAAATAGTCTTTGTCCTTTCAGGGGAGGCTGTTAATACTTACTTTGACTTTTACCTGAATGGATATGTAGAGAAAGAATAATACCAGATTAGATTTATACAGTTGATTCTGGGGCAACAGAAGAATTTTTAGTTCTGGAAATGGAAAATTTATGTTAAAGGTTAACTACAAACCTCATAGGTGACTCCCAGTTCTATCCACGGGAATAAGCCAGTGGAATTTGGATTTAGATTTTACAGTTCGTTAGTGACTATTCTTTAAGCAAGGAAAAAAGGAAATTGGGTAGTTCATACAATTCTCTTACCACCTTTAGGTTCAGTTTTTGTTGTACTGTTAATAAATTCAAAATTCACTTGAATTAGGTATAGCCTAGAACTTTGAGGGAAAGAAAGGAACTCTAAAAATGAAGGTTTTATTTTATTTTATTTTATTTTATTTTATTTTATTTTATTTACATTTATTTATTTTCAAAAGAGAGAGACAGAGCACAAGTGGGGAGGGGCAGAGAGAAAGGGAGACACAGAATCTGAACCAGGCTCCAGACTCTGAGCTGTCAGCACAGAGCCCATCGCGGGGCTCGAACTCATGACCCATGAGATCGTGACCTGAGCCGAAGTTGGATGCTCAACCGACTGAGCCACCCAGGCGCCCCTAAAAATGAAGGTTTTAAGAAAATGAAGGTCTTCCATTTTTTTCAGTGAAATGTACTTAAAATTATTATATAATTCCTGCAAGATTATATATTGTTTTCTGATTATACACTCTTTTCTTTTTATTATGGTGACAGTACCTTGATTGCAAGGGACATGCTTCACTCTTCATTTCATGCAACAAACCTTTATTGAGTACTTTTATGTGGTGGGTATGGTCTAGGCATTGGAGTTAGTGCTTTGAAGATAGGCAAAGTCTTTTGCCACATGGAGCTTATGAGTTAGGAATAGAGAGAATAAAGCAACAAAAATAATTTTAATGATAAGTGCTATGAAGAAAAAAAAGGCAGAGTAAACAGGTAATGAAACAGAGACTTAAGGGGAAAGTCATTTTTCATAGAACGGGCAGGATGCCTTCTCTAGGGAAGCAGCAGTTAGGCAGAGACGTCAAGGCACAAGTCTAGGGGAAGGGTGTTCAGCGAAGGAAGCTGCACTGAGGGCTCGAGGTATGAACAAGCTTGGTATGTTTGTGGAACATATATCTTTGTATCACCATACTTGGCAGGTAATTGCACTCAGTGTTTATTAAAGTGACTTCCTGTATGTCTAACTCCATGCCTTCATTGATCCACTTGTGGTTATCAAAGTAAAGCTAACTAGGGTTTGTGTAAGTTAGCCAATGACACTGGCCTCAGATAGGATGCCTTAAATCTATTTATCTGTCTTGCGCAAATCACGTCATTATGAAAGCTGTAATCTTTTAATAGTCAAATGTTGTTTAGTCACACCATTTTGGATACATGCTTTTTTTTTTTTTTTTTTGAGAGGGTCTGCTTCTGTAAGGTTAGCTCCAATTTGATCAGCTCTCATGTTTAATGAATGCTAGACATAAAGCAAATTAAAAACAATTGTTTGTGACTAATGACCAAATACTGTTCAGTCTGTTCCAGGGGCATAATTACAGCACCTAACTGTGCTTGAATAATTGAAGAATAAACTCACTGACTGCCTAATATGTCTGTAGAGTTGCCCAGAGACCTTGAGTTGAAGGGACTCTGAAGTGGCACTTGTACTTAGCCCAGGGCTGTCTGAGCCGGCAAGCCTCATTGATTTGATGCGCTGTATCGCTCCAGTTAGAGATTAATGTCAAAATTAAATAATTGAACTGGTCTGTATGTATTTGCTTACCAGGAAACCAAATTTTATACTCTATTTAGCTGGGTTAAGTTTTAGTAATTTGTTCGAGGTGTTCTTAGAGCATGGAGTAGTGAGCACAAAACCTATTAAGGGATTTCTGGTAAGAGCCCTGGACTTACTTGCTCAGTTCCTCAATGAGAGTCTCACACACACTCCGTTATTGTTTTTAAAATCAAGTGTGTAGTCGTGGCCTTAACTGCTCAGTGAACTGGGTATCTACTGTTTTTCCACTAGATCTGTACCTAATTTAGAGTAAAGGGACCACAAAAACAAAAATTATTTCTGTTTTGGCACCTAACACCATTATAGTTAAGGATTTGTTGGCATTTCATTAAAACGTTTTCTTAGAGAGGTTTATAACTTGGCAGATTTACTTGCCTTTGGGCTAAAACATTGCTATTTCTGTCCAAAAGTAAATGCTTTTACCAAATTTCATACAACTGAATTTGCGTTGGTATATAATGTGTGGAGAGGGAAGAGCTATCAGAAGAGGTCTTTTTTTCATGTTCTCACAAGATGATTGCTTAAACAGTAGTATTATGTGCAGCACTTATTCTTACATTTTAGTCTTAACTCAGGAAGATTTAATTTTTTTAATGTTTTGAAATGAGTTGATTTAACATGGTTAAGATAATTCGTTTTCATGAGTCCTTCCTTTTAAAGAATTGTACTACTATGATTTTTAGTTCTTTTTACATTATTAGCTTCTATTATAAAATTTGAAAGCATTTTGTGGCAGGGGCGCCTGGGTGGCTCAGTTGATGGAGCATGTGACTCTTGATCTTGGGGTCATGAGTTCAAGCCCCACGTTGGGCATAGAGATTACTTAAAAAAAAAAAAAAAGAATTTAGGGGCATCTGGGTGGCTCAATCAGTTAAGCATCTGACTTCCGCTCAGGTCATGAGCTTACAGTTCCTGGGTACGAGCTCTGCGTTGGGCTCTATGCCCGGAGAGCCTGCTTCGGATCCTCTCTCTCCTTCTCTCTGCCCCTCTCCCACTTATTCTGTGTGACTCTCTCTTTCTTTCTCTTTCTCAAAAATAAACATTAAAAAACGTTTTAAAAAAGCATTTTATGGCATTGATTTTGTATGAGAGACTTGAGTTACTCTGTCTTGAAAAATATTAGCTAAAATAAGCCTTTCCTTGGTCTGTTCTCATGCTATTTAAAATGTTAGTAACTCAAATAATTAAAGTTTTCTTTAACTTTGTTTGATGGACAAATACATTTCCTTAAAAGTGACCTAAGATTCGTCAATACTAACACCTAGAAATAGGTTAATTTTGTCAGCTGTTTACAGCTGTTTGTACCCTGTTTACATATGGGTAAATTATGTTTACATTTACCCATAATTTTACTTATCACCTTGTATTCATTAAGGATCCTTGTCTCTGGAGGATACCTTTTTTTTGGCCTAGGATTTTCTCCAGTTTGCACAAGTAGTTCAGAAATGTTTGGTAAACAAATTCCAAGGATTTCTTTGAAATTAGTCCCTAAGAAGAGGTGCCCATAAAAACCTCTTTTTACATTCTTTGGCAGGCTTAAGGCTCCCCTACAACATGTCACGGACAGGAGTCCCTATATAAGTAAGGTGTTAATGAGTTCTTAACACGTTTAGAGAAGACTGCTGCCTCACGGCCCAACCCAAGCGTAGCTGAGGCAGCTTTAATTATCTGTCCCTTAAGAAAATAGTAGAAGAATGGGTTAGAGAAGGCCACTGATCACTTCTCTCAGTGCTTGTGTTACTGTTACCATTTATTGTTAGTTATAATTATTATTGCTAATAACAACGTAGTTTATTTCTAAGAATTTACTCTCTTGCAGTTTGCAGTCTCCCCATCTCCAAATCTGCAGGCTAGGTTTTAATTGCGGTGCATTCAATTGCATTGACATTTTCAGTCAGGTAACCATTACCGGGGTTGATCCTGCCAGGCTCTGTCCTGTGGTGGAGGGACACTGAGTTCTCTTCACATTGGTTATGTTGGAAAGTGAATGGATAAGACAAGGGTCCTGTCTGAAGTAATCCTAGGGTATTTTTAATGTCCTTTAATTGCCATTCAGGATGTAAGTCAGACCAGACACAATTGGGTCTGGTCACAGTTGAGAACTGCCTTGTGGTGTTTATATAAAGGTAAGGTATATTTAGCAAATAAATCCCCTGAAGCTATTACTTATATATAATTTATTTTTTATTAACATCTGTTGATGCCTAAGCAGTGTGAAATTAGTTCCAGTATACCTTGTGTATTATGTCTTTGTTTTGTTTCACTTGGGATCCCTGGATAGCACTGGGGGTAAAGTGGGAGGAGGAAATGGAATTAAGAATTTGACAAGGGCCTTGCCATTGCCATCAAACCATTATCAGACTTATTTGTGGTTTTCTAGACGTCTGATTTTCTTTTCTTTTTTAGACGTCTGATTTTCTTAAAGTTTGATAATGTTAGCAAATTGAAAATATAGTAAGTTGAATTTAAATCTTTCTCTATATTTGCTGTATGATTCTATTTTGTTTTGCATTGCTTTGGGTGTTTTAGTTATGAAAATTTTAAATTTAGAGGCCCATTTCATAGTAAGGACCCTTCCATAGGGCCAGTGAAGGCATGGTAGCAGACTTACTTACCTTCTCTTCTTCCTTCCAAGTGCTTTTAGCTGGACCTGAAGGTAGAGGGTTTTTGTTGTTTTGTATGTAGGTCAGATTACTTTTATCAATATAAGAGAGGTGGACTTTTTTAGAAGAGTATTAAGGGTTTTAAGATTTGTCCCTGACATCTTTTTTATTTAATTATTGACTATTAGTTATGGTCATCAGAATGTTTATTCACTGTGGTCTCAGACGGCATTGTTCTTGGGGAGGTTTTTTAAAATGAAACACAATATGAGGCTGGTCGTACAAATAGTTTTATCATTAATTACACTTCATTTCCCTTAATTCTTATGTGTTAGGGTAATATTTGTTCTCAAGTGACCAACGTTTTTAGTGTACTGTGTACGTATAATAAATTATATACGTCTTGGCAGACACTGAAATGGTTAATTGGCTTTTCCAGCCAAGATAGGTTTGTAAAACTTTCTGAAAATTAAGAAATGGGAGGGAAAGAATTTTTCGTCTGCATTAATGCCATATTTTATTAACCCTTTGCCTATAAAGCATATTTTTAGGCTATAAACATTTTCTTGCAGCACTTTTTCATTAGACAAGCAGCTAGAGGAAGAAGAATAGTTGATTTGCTGTAATTGTCAAATATCTGCAAACATTCCCATAGTTAGGGGAATTATTTGGACATAAAATCCTAAGTAGAGATGAGATTTTTTCCTAGAAGTAAATGATAATTTGAGAAAGGAATACGAGTAACAGCGTAATAATGACTCTGAGATCTGTTATCTTTAATAGCAAACTTTTAAAAACATCATTAAGAAATACTTGATGATTTCTCATAATCTTTCATTGGACTATATTTTTATATTCTTATTAGTACGTGTGTAAAATCAACAGCTTTTCATGATAAGGCATTTACATCTTAAATTTTGCATACGGCTCTATTAGGAAATAGACGGAACAGCACTGGCTATTTTACACTTGAGAGGAATAGTCCATGTTTGATTCAGAAAAGTTACTTTATGTAACGTTCAAGGGCTAGTGGACAAGGGCAAGAGAGAGGAGAGAGAGGGAGGCAAGGCAGGACCACGTGGGGGAACAGGAGAGGGAGATGACATTGTCCTTTTCCATTTTAGCTGGTAGTTAGGAGTAGAACTGTAAAGTTAAACTTTTTGGAATTGTTACTACTCCGAGTGGGAATATAAACTATATTGAACAAAATTTATTTAGCCTGTTAAAAAGTCCACCTAAAACTATAGTTAATTAGTTTACATTATTACATCACTTCTAGTAGAGACTCAAACTAGTACAGAGAAAGAGGCGCTCTATCAGGTGAGCTGACTGCTACCCATATGGGGCTTGCAGATAATGATGAGTTTAAATTTCCTCTTAGAGCTAAGTGAGAATAAAACTGGAGGCAATAAATACTCTTGGCCAAAGCCATTAAATGAAAAAGCTGGGAATTCTCCAGCTCTTGACTTAAATTGTTTGTTTATCAGCTGGCGCCTAGTCTGGAGTCAAGAGCTAGAGATTTCTATCTGTGACAGAACTTTGAAACTCTTGCAGGACACTTTCATTTCAACTTAAGGTAACTTGAGTTTATAGCTTTGGCTTTAAAGATTACTAATGATTTACTCATTTCCTTACCATTTAACCAGAGTGGACTTTTTCCCAGGAAGGGATCTGTGTTTATTTAGGGCCTTTGTCTGCGGAGGGATTAAAAGGCAGCCCACCAGCATTGTGAACTTGATGGTAATAAAAGGTCACCAAAACACACCATAAAAACATTCTTACCATGGAATTAATTATACAGTGTAATTTTACAAAGCAGCTCGGTTACTCCGTCCTTGCCATCCCCCTACGCCCGTTCTTAAACATTTCATCTCTTAAAAATTAAAGCTTTGGTATAATTTAGGTTTTTGGAGAAACATTTTGCTGCTTTTATGGTATTTGAACCTTGAAACAATTGTCACTTGTGTTTAATTCCTTAAAAATTTTAAAGTTTTTTAAGTAAAAATTAATCATTGTTGTTAAACTGTGGGATGAATAACTTGTTTGGAAGAGGGTAGAGTAGTCTCAGGGATGGTTGGGCTTTCAACAGCTCAGTTTCTGAAAACCTAAGACGAGTTAAGAGTTTTTTTTGTGCCACCAGGTGGCATTGCATCCAAACCTGCTTGTGATAAAGGGAGGTTTTTAAAATAAATTCTTTTTTGTTCAAGAGAGGTCATAATAGTTTTCCTAGATTTTGCCTTTGAAGTTGACTTAAAAATACATCTAATATCAAGATTGATTAAATGTCTCCACCGACCTGGAAAGATTTCTGAATGCTGCAAATGTTTGCTTTTAGGTGGTTAATATTGAAAGTAAAATGTTGAAACATGTGCAGAGGATTGCTATTTTTTTTAAGTACAATGAACATTTAACAGTTGGTTATTTTTGTTTTACTTTTCTAAACACTGGAGAGAGGATCCTGCCTATAAAAACCTTCACAAATGTTGCAGAAACTCCCCAGTCCGGCAAATCACCCCTTCCCCCTGCACACACACTCACACCCACCCCAGCCCTTATAAAAAAAAAAAAAAAAAAGTGTCAGCAGGTTTCACTGTATGGGAATTTTTAAAAAGAAGTAAAGACCTCTGAAAGGTGCAAGTCGGTCCTTTTCACAAGCCTAACTATGAGATTCATTAGGCAGTTCATGCTCATGTCTTAAAAGCTGCTTTTGGGAAAGTAAATTCTTGCAGTTTCCTGTACTGGTTTTGAGGGAGTCTTTATAGTCTTTTGAAACAGCTCATTTTAAGACAGTGATAATGTAAAGGCAAGAAAAACAAAACCCTCATTATACATTTCATAAAAGTATAATATTTAAATTAAAATACACATTGTTCTATTTTTATGAACCTGCACATATGAATGAACTGTACAGAAACACATTATTTAATACAACCTATCCAGGTGCTATGATATGTTGTCAGAATAAATAAGGTTCAGTGTACACTCTATTGATTTTTACCCTTTTCAAAAATGTATTCACCATGCAGAGATGTTTAATGCTTAGCTTTGATCATTTATCAAAAAGCTTTATGAAATTTTACTCATTTTATATTCTTGCCTCTTCTGTCCAGGCTTCTTAGAAGTGTGCACAACCTATTTAAGAAATGTATATGTTTTCAAAGAAAATGTTTGACCCCCCACCTTGATGTTCCTGCTTTTAAACACACAAGCCCATAACCCCTCCTTCTCTATATTTTGAATAACTTGATTGCAATGTGTGTTGTACTAAAACCAAATCTATACAAACTTCAGTATTATGAAAAGAATTATGTTTTAAAAATTATAAAAATTTGAAAGTGGTACATTTGAAAATAGTCTAGACAAAGGTACTCAAGACATTTGACCCTGAATATTTTACTTTTAAACTTGATACAACAGTCTGTTTCTTAGCTTTGTTGTATGCTGATATTCCTACTTATTTAACATCAAAAAGCTGTAGTGGTTTCTCTTTATAGATTGTGCCTGTGTTCTGGAATTGCCTCCTGCTGTCCATGAATTGCTTCTTGGCTTGTTTTGTTAGAATTTCTCACCAGGGTTTTTGTGAGCTATGTAGCAGCATTAAAAAAAAAAAAATTTGATACAGTAGACTGGATTAGTAAAAATTATACTTACTATTCATAATGATAACTGAGTAAACCTCTGCATCAGCATATCAGTTTTATGTAAATGAAAGCCCATGCAAATCTCATGTAATAATATGCATGTATTAAATTGCCTGTAATTTCTCTGTTTTTCTAGTTATTTCTGTAATATGAAATGATTCTCTTTTGCAGAAATTCCCAAAACCTACTTTTTCATTAAAAAATAATAGGAAAAAAAATCCTTACTCGTTTCAGGGCGTGTGTAATTTGGTAATGGAGCATTTAGAGTTTGGCTTCTTTCATTTCAGTTGGAAATAGTATTGGTGTAAGTGAGTGTTGCCATGGGAACCTCCACGTAGATATAAAAGGCAAGACTGTCTAAGTGGAGGAGGAGGGGCGATGTACTAAAATACCACTGGCTTAAATGATCTATTTTATATGTATGTTGGGGGTGTAGGGGGAGCTAGTTTGAGAAGAGAAGAAAAAGTAGTGCAGAAAGTAAATGTTAAAAGGTAAAATCATGTACTCATACTTAAGGAATCACATAGTGGAAGTGTTGTAAATTGGAAATGTGATTCTTAATGATTTGTGTCATTTGCATATGCTGGGAGTCTTTGCATACCTTATTTTTAAACTATGTTGACAGCACATGTTTAACTTACTTGATTTTAGATAAAATATTTAATAAAGTGAAATTTGGTTGGAAGGTTAGGATTTTGGTCTCTGGGTTGGCTTTAATTATAAATTTATTAAAGATAATCCTCATAGTTAATTCTTTTCCAGATATTTAATTTTTGGAGATGTTTGGCTTTCAAAGGAAAGCTGGCTTTAGAGTATTTTTAATAATAGATTTCAAAATTTATATAATTTTAAATGTTACTCAAGGAAACAATGACTTACTGTATTTGCATGTATAATGTATGGTTTTCTAAAAAAAAAAAAAAAAAGAATGGAAACAGCAAAAGCAAGCATCAAATCCTTTCCTGTCCTTTAGGAGCGCGTGTGTTGCTATTAATAAAGATGATTAGAGAACAGCCAATTTAACTGCATATAAAATAACATTTTTGTTGTTTGTATATTTAGGTTACAAAGAACAGTGACATTGTGCCCAACATGAGTTAGCTGGTAAAAGTGCAACATCATCATTGTACTTTTAGCACTATAGATTCTGGTTGTCAGATACACGTGTAAGAAAAGAAAAGACATTAACCTGGGAAAAACTGTTTAAACTTACCTTTTCAGTCAGTCCAGAGAAAAAGCAAAGCTGTCAAGGTAATAAAACATCCAGAAGTTTTTAAAATAAAAAGTAATTTAAATTAATAAAAGGGAGGTGGGAGCGGGAGAAGAAAGAGGGTAAAAAAGACGGCACTCTCCTTCCCAGGCCAGGCAGCATCTGATGTAAATTAACCGCAGTGGAAGTGTATTGTTTCCAACTCCACGCAAACAATGCCAGGCGTCTCTTCCAGAGGCTTGGGTGTTGGCGTGGAGAAGAGGGTGTTGAGAAGTAGGGAGTGAGAGGTTGTGACGAGTGTAGGCTTCAGAGGATTCTGGGGCATGGGAAACAACAGGGTTGAGCATAAAGAATGAGAAAGGATGTTTGCATATCAAGTTAACCAAGTTTAACCTTCAAGAGGTATGAAATAATTCATAACGGTGAGAGACTGTTTAGTTGCCAGTAATCTTTTAAAGAGACTGTAAAATGTTCAGCAACCAAGATACCCACTTTGAGGTGTGCTTTGGCATAGGGTATCCGCTTAGTTTTAGACTTCTTAAAACAAAAAAAAAACCTTAAAAAATGTATTTCTTGGAAAAATAGATAATAAAAGTGATAAAAAGTCAAGCTCATCAACAAAATACTTTAAGAGAATGAAAGTAAGGGCAACAACATCTGTGTTGTTTTTCCTTTCAGTTTTTGTCTCCTGCCCCCCCTCCCCAGCCCTGCCCCCATCCTCCAGCTTCCTTGGGAGAAAAATGTGACCATCTTAGGGTGGAAAGCATAAAATTGTACATGTCTATCAATAAATGGATTCAAAATAGCATTGCTTTAATCACCTTAAAAAAGTTTCATAGTATAGAATTTTCTAAAAGAAAGCAGCTAATATTTATTATTAAGGACCTTTGGTGTTTCAGGCTATCATGCTGGAAAGTTTATGTACATTAAGCCATTTAGTCCTTACAGCAGCCTCATGAAATGCAGATTATCCTCATTTTTTAGTGAGGAAGTTGAGGCTTATTTAGGAAGGGACCACACGACAACATGTACTTACTGTAAGAATTAGCCTGATGTAGCAAAAAGAAGGCATTTTAGGTGGAAGATTTCAGAATATTGTCATAGGACTAGTATCTTTAAGTCTGGCACTTGTTTAGGTAGCTAGGCTTTGGTTTGTTTATTTAAAAACAGAATCAGTAGAAATACTTTTTCATGCCCCATTGATATCACCACCATTCAGTGACATACTCCACCCCAAATCAAAATAAAGTTAGTCAATGAAAAAAATCCATACAGGTAATTGAAAGCAGTTTTGTTTTTTGGTCTCATATGCTTGAATCTAGTCAACCACAGAATAAGAGACAAGAAAATGTGGAACCGGAAATAAAAACTGTTAAGTTTTAAGCCTAAAAGAACTTCCTTGGAAGGTGTTTTAGAAGTTGGGTGTTAAAAAGAGCCAAAGGGTATCTTATTTAGTTAGATAGAGCATGAGTGTACAGGACAGTTTCACATGTGCTTTCTCTTTTAAATTGTATTTTAAATTTTTTTATTTTCCAAAATAAATTATTTAGTCACAACTTTTTGAATACCAGAAGTTGGCCTTTATAAAATACCAATTTTCAGTGTGAATGTAGCCTTTTTTGATATATTTGTAGTATTCAACATAAAGACTTGGTGAATTATGATGTGTTGGGAATTGACGATTTTTATCTTCTCAATATTTTTAACCTTTCTCAGTATGCACAGTTCTTCGGTCATATTACTAAAGAAATCCCTCCCAACAGCTTTAGAAAAAGGCCTTTAATAGTACTGCAGGTGTGTGTGTGTGTGTGTGTGTGTGTGTGTGTTGTGTGTGCATGTTTTATCCTAAAGGTAACTCTGTGAAAGATACTTTCTGTGCCTAGTTCAGATTATGTTAACAAACAAAAAAAAAACCAATGAATAAACAAGCCCATATTCATCATAGTCTAACTATACGACATAGGTTTCATTGAAGGCTGTTATAAGATCTGAGGTTTAGGACATCTTGCTTTGCCAGTTTTTCTCAGAATTTTATAGAAATCAAGTTTGCTGAAGTTTGAAATGCTAGTGTGTATTTGGAAAATAAAGGGAACCCTGAGAATTTTAGGTGTTTAAATGGTCTGATGTGTCTGATATTATCCTTATAGATTTCTAGCTCCAACCATGATTGGCAGGTTTGGAAAGAAGAATGAAGGGGAGGAGCCCTTTCCCTTATATTGGCGTGTTCAACAGGGAAAGACAAACCACTGCTCTTGTCACCACAGCTTAGAGCACTAAAGAAGAGCCTTGTACCAGTTCTTAGGTTTTTTTGGTAGACATATGTGAAGCTTTTTTCATTTCAGTTTGTTCTCTTTATTCTTAATATTCCCAGCTTGTTATATCCAAATTGTTTCTAGAAATGCTTACTAGATAGATTGTTGTGAAAGGAAAGGGTGGTAAAGGCAGAGCAGAAAATAGTGGCAAGAAATGCTGGCAAAAAAAAAAAAAAGCTATTCTGACCCTGGCCCTTACTGGGGTTAAGTTCCAAGGGAGTAAGGATTATTAGTGGTCAGAAAATCATCCAACTGGGTAGTGATGAAAACTGGAGTTCAGCCAAATTTATTTTTGTGTGTTTTTCCTCTTTTCCTGTTTTTGGTTGTATTGGAAGGGACCTTTGGTGGGTCATCTGATTATGACAGGATGAAGGTCAAATTTAGTTTTGCTTAACCTCAGTGATGTTATCTTTCTAACCAAAGTGGCCTACGATAATGAGATTCTTCATCAGAAAAAAAAATGAGCAATTCTTGCTCTTTATCTGTATATCGGTTTTAAATGGTGATGTGGTTTTTGAAGATTGAGGTTGTGATTTTGAAAGGGTGAACTGTGATATTTCAGGAAGTATGCTAATGTGAGCATATAGCAGTGTTTTTATGAAGGGAAGGTTTTATGGGAAAACTGTAGGAATGAGGATAAAGAAAAGTAAGGACCCTAAAAGAAAAATGCCCATTTTGTTTTTGTTGTTGAAGGGAGAGAACTAGAGAATATATAGGTACTATCAATTGTATGCGGATGTAAAGTTAAAAAATTTAGGGAAAGAAAGCGTTTTAGAATGCTAATTTTGATGTCCATGCTGAACACCGTTACTAACTAAATTTACAATACAGTTGAACACCAAAATAAACTCGAAATAAATTCCAAAGTAAGGAGTTGCTAATTTTTATTTTAATTTGCAGTATGTGTCATGTGGATGTAAGGATCACAACTGGGGAATGAGTTTTGGGAGAAGGTACTGTGGAAATGAGCTGTTTTGTGGTTTCATGCTCTAACCATTTAGTATTCCCACTTATTTTCCATTGGGAATCACAGATGTGCATCTGTGTGGATGTGAGTCTTCACCTGGCACTTCTCTACCCTGCCAAGAGCAAATGTTAGCATGTAAGAAATAGGGGGTTAGTTTTCTGTTATTTCCCCCCAATCCCATAGTAACTTAAGCTGAATTTTTTTCCCATTGATAACTAAAATGAAGGTTGATAGACTCTCTTTTTACTTATGTCTGAATTTGAAATGTTCTTGAATTTTTTATATGATACCACAATATGCACAATTACAAAGAGAAGATCAACAAACATCTACTTAGTTTTTCATGCAAACCTTTTGTTTTTCATGCAAACATTTTTTGAAGGGAGAAAAAGGTCATTCTGAATCCACCCCTCATTTTTTGAGTCATTGATAGGTAATTTTATTTGCAATGTTTTACTTTTGCCTGCTGAATTTTAATCATAATTTTTAAAACTAAAAAAAAGTAAATGTAAAAGATTCAAAATAAAGTTTAGGATGAAAAATTTATCTAATTGCTTCTGGGTTTTCTTTTCTTTTCTTTTTTTTTTTTCTGTGTTTCCTACTGAAATTCCTTCCTTTTGACCCTTCTTTAAATTGGACCCAAGGAAGGCATTAGTAAACTTTTTTTTCTGGACGCCAAACCACAGCTTTGATGGACTCTCTAGGTCATCTACTCAAATGTGAACCCATGTCTTTGATACCGTGTTTGCTTTATGATGGACTCTTAATTATTCTTTCCCAGTAATGCTTTAAAATGAATGAATGGGAACATTCTCCTCTTCTGTTAAGGTGTTCTGTATCTGATCTTGGTTTGACAAGGATGGTTGTTTTGTTGTATGTCTAGTTTGAGTTGTACTTACTTTTTCTTAGTTGTGCTTCTGAGTGGGAATACTCTTTGCTTTACTTTTCAGTGTTCACCCAATACATAATTATTGAAATGAAATGGCAATAAAGCTTGTGTGGGAAAGAAGTCCTCGTTTCCTGTCTTTGTTGGCACTTGTGGGTTCCTAATCTCCTAAGAGTCTTGGGATGTAGATGTGTACATCACAACTAGGGGTGGGTAGTTTTTATGGTGAGGAAGAGGGAAAAAGATAGTATTGAAGCAATTCCTGTCTAGGTCTGCAAAGTGCAGATTGCATTTCTCTTTCAGTGGTGTTAGGTTTATGGCCCTTTTTTTGGAAAGTGCTATTAAGTGTTTGGAGACCTTTATCTTTCTCTGTTTTGTTGTAGCAGATGGAGTTGTCCTCTGGTGGTTTTGCTAGGTATGATAAATGTTGTACTAAAACTGCTTGGTGGAAGTTTGATCTGGAAAGATTACTGGGTTTTTCTTTTTTTCAGTTTCCTGAAGAAAATGGAATCCTAGTATTCAGACTGTTGGAGGGCAACAAGCCATCAGCAGATCAGCAATAATAATATGTACTTTTCATTGATGCTTGTGATTTTTTCCTCTTTTTAAAAAAAGGTTTAGGAATAAAAATGAGAAATGATGATCAGTTTTGTCTGAAATAATGTAAATGGTAGAAATGATCAAACCTTTTCCCTCAGAGCATACAGGGAGAGATGTCTACACGATGCAGAATTGTTCCTATTTTGCAAAGTAAGAATGGAAGCAAAGAAGTTACGCAGTTTTCTTGTGTTCACAGAAAGATTATTCAAGGGACATGTGTCCATAGTTTTACTGCTAAAGAGACTTCTTTGTGCATATTTCTAATATTCTAAGAGGCATGTCTCTCTTTGGCCATACTTTTTTTAGTTTAATTCTGATTATTTTGACTTGTATAACTTTTGTAATTATCTATTTCTAATAGCTTTTATGCAAATCTGTGGTTTATCTACACTCGAGTTGAGAGATACTAGCCACCACTTAGATATTGTATTGAAACAAATGTTAGATCAAATCATTTTGACAAATAAACCTGTTTCTAAAAACAGGAGATTCTAACATAACTACCTGGCATTTGAAGACATTTTTTTTTTTCTTCTTGAGGGATTCTCATTCTGGATCAACTGGATGCAGTCTGGGTATAAAGTTGAACTGAACTGAATCTGTGGGGTGATTTGCAAATATTAATCATCCTCAATTTCAGTTATTTGCATTAATGAAGTGTTAATTTAGGGAATTAAAAGCTGACTGGTTTTTGTATCTGAAACTTCCTTTTCTAACTCCTTTATTTTTTATGTTCTAGCTTTTATGTGTTCCTAGCTTTAATAGAAGCAACGTAGTGAAGGATAGGAGTGTCCACAATCTTGAGCCCCTTCTTTTCACCTGTGTTGAGGAAAAGTGGTGAACCATCATTGGAATACTAGGTGGTCTCACTGGTGTCTGAAGTGTACTCAGGTCTTTGACTGTGTTACAGTACCTGAGGTAGAGGATGCAAATGAATCTGGTTTATTCTGGCAGCACTTCCCACAGTGGGGGACAGCACCTGTTGGAAGATAATTGGCTTTCAGTATCGACTTTTTCTTTTTATTGATGCTGCTCGGAAATTAGAGGTAGATTTTGGCATCCATTAATAATCGTTATTTTCCCAGCCTTCCCTCTTACTGCATGGTGTCCATTCTCACTTGTGGCTTTAGTTTATCCTGTATTTATTTAGTCCTTACTTTCTGCTAAGCACTGGGAATACATGGTGAGTGTGGTAAGTATGAAAGACCTGCTTTCCTTCCTCTTAGTGCTTATAGTCTACGTGTTTGTATCATAAACTATCTCAGAATCCTTTTTGGAAGAAAAGATATGCATTAATATGGAGTAATGTTAATTAATATGGATTCCCAGGGCCATCAGCCTTTCTTACCACTTTTCTCTTTTTAAAATAATCTTCCTCTGCATATCTGTATTCCTCCTGCTTTTATTTTCATTTTCTTTGCTTATCTTTCCCTTCAGAATTTTTCCATGAAATGAATACTCTTATCTCCCTTTTCTTCCTAAAACTTTTGTATATTCTAGTTGAAGACTGCATCTTAATATTTTAAAAATATTTTATTATGTGATTATGCATATGCACACTTTTAAAAGACAAAAATGGGATTCTTTTTTTGCAACTTTTCATTTAATTTAATGTGTCATAATATATAAAAGATTTATTTTATACTTCTTGATTATTATAAAGCATTCTATTAAGTGGACAGACTTCTGCTATTGTGAAAAGGCTACCCTGAATACTCTTGGACATACATCTTTTCATGTACAGTAGATGTGAATTTATCAGTAAGAGAAATTCTAAGAAATGGAATTACTGGGTTAAAAGTTTGTGTATCTTAAATTTTGGTCGATGTTGCCAATTTTTTCACCAGAGTTTAATCATCTACTAATAGCATAGGAAACTATTTATTACTGCTCTTGTCAACACTGTCTTTACATTTCCCTTCCAGTCCGATAGTTAAAAAATGGTACAACGTGGTTTTGATTTTCGTTCCTTTTTTAAATTGTAAATTTTGAGTTTGAACTTTTTAAGAATGTTTCCTGACCATTTATTTGTATTTTTTTTCAGTGATTTCTTCTTCTTATCCTTTGAATGTCCTCATTCATTCAGCAGATATTTGTTGAGTACTTAGGGTGTGCTGGACACTTTGCTAGGCATTGATCTTTTCCAATTGATGTGTATGACTGTCAGTGCGCATTCATTTATTCAACAAATATTTATTGACTCTCTACCATGTACTATTAGTCTAGGCCTGGGAATACACCAAAGAGAAGTACCCCTCCCCCCCAACACCACATACACATTCCTGCTCTTAGGGAGTTTATATTTTAATGAAAATATGTGTAGGGAAATATATATGTTACAAATTTATCCAGCCAGTTTCTTCTTTTTTCTTTATTCATTTTGTTTATAGTACTTTTTGAAATATAGAAGTCTTGAATTTTTATGTCATTGAATTTGTCCAGTCGTTTTTAGGGCTTCTGACTTTTATGACTTGTTTAGAAAGGCCTTACCCTCCCCAAGATTGTAAAATTAAAAAAAAAAAAGATTTATACATTTTTCTTTTGCATTATGATTTCATTTTTAAACATTTAAATTTTTGATTCATTTGGGATTTATTATGGTGGAAGGAATGAGGGTAAAGATCTAGATTACTTTTTCTTTTTTCTATTTTTTTTATTTTTTTAAAAATGTTTTATTTATTTATTTTGGAAGAAAGAGTGAGAGAGAGCTAGTGGGGGAAGGCCAGAGAGAGAGGGGGAGAGAGGATCCCACGCAGGCTCTGTACTTGTCAGTGCAGAGCCCGATATGGAGCTTGATCCCACGAACCACAAGATCATGAGCTGGGCTGAAACCAAGAATTGGCAGCTTAACCGACTGAGCCACCTAAGCACCTCTAGATTATTTTTTCTTTTTTAAATCA
This sequence comes from Cryptoprocta ferox, assembly GCA_028646485.1. NCBI lineage: Eukaryota > Metazoa > Chordata > Mammalia > Carnivora > Eupleridae > Cryptoprocta > Cryptoprocta ferox. The sequence goes on along the minus strand of CM053559.1, from coordinate 54,041,241 downwards.
ATTTATTGAAAAACCATCTTTCACCATTAATTTTAAAACCTCCATTAATTTCATACACTCAATTCCCATATGTATTTGGGTCTATTCTGAGCTCTCTCTACTCTTGTATTTATATCTCCTTGTTGATTCTTTCATAAATAGGACATTTTTACTTTGTCTTGCTTTCTTTTCCTGTTTACCCTACCTGGGAGGGTGATCTTTTATTGGCTGTTTCTTCTTTTCAGAATTCTGCAGGCTATTTTTGCTTGTTTATTGTTCTAAATAGACTTGAGAGTCATTTTATCATGTTCCTCCCCAAACATTCTATTAATATCTTGATTTGGATTTCATTGAGTATATGGATTAATTTATGGAAAATTGATAAATCTACATAAACAAGTCTAAGAGTAACATTTACTCATTGGTATCTTTTATATCTCTACTAAGATTTTAAAGTTTTCTTCTTGTATATCCTAAACATTTCTTGTGCAGTTTATTCCAAAGTCTTTTTATCTTTATTATTGTTGTTGGTATATGTGGAGCCCTTTCTTTTCCTTTTTTAAAAAGAAAAATATTGGAAACTAACCTGACAATAAACTATAAAGTTAAAAAAAATAATAATAAAAATAAAAAAATAAAAAGAAAAATATTTCCCACTGTTGTTTGTAAATATGAGAAGTATTGATTTCTATATATTAATTTGAACTCAACATCCTTTCTGAATTCTTTTATGTTTCTAGTAGTTTTTCAGTTGGTTCTCTTGAATTTTCCAGTTCTAAAAATGATACTTTTGCTTCTTGTTTTCCAAATTTTAGATCTCTTATTTCTCTCATAACTAATTACATTGGTTGATAGTTCCAGAACAATTTTAAATAATAGTAGTGATAATAACGTTTGTCATGTTCCTCATATTAATGAGAATGCTTTTATGGCTTTGATCATAAGCACAATGGTAGCATTTGGTTTGAGGGAGATTTAAAAAAATTAAGGAAGTATGCCATGATTCTTACTTCATGTGTATTTTCATTATTCATTTCCTCAACAGATATTTACTATGTTTCTAGTACAGACAGAAACTACCTTGACACTAGAAAGTGAACAATCAGGATAGGCACAGTCCCTGCCCTAATGGCATTTATAATCTAGTTGAAGGGAGACAGATGCTGATTTTATCATGAAAAGCTGTACGGTATTTTTGTTACTGTGATACAGTGGGGATACATTGGTCTAAAGGAGTATATACATAGGGAGATTCTCTTTGAGGTAAGGAAGGTCTTACTGGACAAAGTAACCATGGATTTGTGACCCCCCAAGAGGGGATGAATTAGGCACAGAAGAAGAATATTCCAAACAGAGGATGGCACATTTGCACGAAGAATGGTGTTGGATGAGGCTAAAGAGTTGGGCTGGCCTAGCAAGACCCTTTGAGTCTTGCTACTCATTTTGTTCTTTATACTGACAACACTGGGAAACCTTGAACATTTTAAGCAGAGAGGCAGCATAATCAGATCTGGATTTTCTAAAAGAGAGTAAAAGCTGGGAGAATAACTGGGAGTCTGTTGCAATAGGCCAGGCACATGAGGATGGTTGCTTGAGCTAGGGTCGTGGTTTCAGGAAACGTGGTAATATGATTGTGTATTCGGTTGTTTTCTTTAGGCATTACAAGGTCAGCCCATGAAATTCCCCAAGAGTAACTCCTAGCTTGGATGGAACCAGGTAGTGGTACAGCTTGTGGGATAAAAAATATCTAAGTTGGTCCCAGTAGTTTGCTTTATTGTTTTTACTCCTGTCCTCCATTTCTTTCCATCTTTTCTCTTTTTGTTTCCTGACTAAACATCCAATCCCTTTTCATCACATTTCTATTCTTTATTCTTCCACATCCTTTCATCCAGCAAGCATTTACTGAGCAGTTCCTGTGTGTGTCCTGTACTTTTGCTGGGTACTGGGAAAGAGATGAATGGGCCCTCAAGGTCGTCATAATGTATTAGATGAGGCAGATGCATATTCATAAAGCAACACATTGTAGTAAATGTAACATACACAACATTCAAAATGAAGTTAGGGCATCTCATGATTGACTCTTTGGAATAGATGAGGTTTAAATTACATTTTAAAAGATAAATAGAAATTTGCCAAGGGGAGAAAAGGCGGTCTGGTTTCAGGCCCCAGGAATGCAGCATATGCAAGGACACAGAAACATGCAGTAACAAACTGTGGCGGTTTGATATTTCTGAATTTTGACGTTTCTTGTGGTAAGGGTGGGGGGAGTGGCAAGAATGAGAGGGGCCGGTTTGGCAAGACACAGGAAGTTTCTTCCAGAATCATTGTATTCAGAAAAGCATTTACATAGATTGGGGGGAGCGGGTAGAAAAGGTAGTATGAGAAATTAAGGGAACAATATATTTAGTATTTGAAGCCCATAACTCCATTTTAAAAATGTAATGTCTCTTTTCCTAGGCTAATAAGCAAGTTGTTAGACTGTTTCAAGAAGGCAGATTTGGTTGTACTTTTTATTTCTTTTTCTTTATTTCTTTTTGTTTATGTTTATTTATTATTGAGACAGAGAGAAACAGAGCATGAGTAGGGGAGGGGCAGAGAGAGAGGGAGACACAGAACCCGAAGCAGGCTCCAGGCTCCGAGCTGTCAGCACAGAGCCCGACGCAGGGCTCGAACCCACTAACTCTGAGATCATGACCTGAGCCGAAGTCGGACGCTTAACCAACTGAGCCACCCAGGTGCCCCTTGGTTGTACTTTTTAGAAAAATACCATCTTTGTAAATGCCTTACATTGTGTCTTATGCAAATACTTTCAGGTAATAAAAGTAAAGGACGAAAGCACTTGTGTGGCTCACGGAGGGAGTCAGAACTTGCAGGCAGCTGAGTGACATAGAAATGAGCTGGGAGGGCCCAGGTCCTCACCAAACTTATAATTTACTTCCAGGGAGAGACCTGAGATTCATGGAAAAGTGCTTAAATGATAATTGTGATTTGCACTCAGTAGAATTTACATAGTGTCCCTGATTAGAAAAGCTGAAAGCTAAGCTTAAAATTAAAAATCGAAGACTTCGATGAGATCATTTGGTGCCAAAATATGATGGTGTTATCATTTAAGTCCCTTGAAAAGAAAAACTAATTAGGTTCTCTTGCAGTATTAGCATTTTTCCTGAGATATTTTCACCTACCGTTAACCATTTCTCTGATCCTTGAGGGAGATATTCCAGGATTGAAACCACTAGCCTGCCTCACCAAAAGGCTGGAAATATAATTTCACTTGGCCATTCCTGGTAGCATGTTTTAAGTGTGGTAAGAAAGTGCTTTTCTAATTCCAGGTGCTAATATTATAGCCAGACTTTGAAGAAAGTGGTATTTCTAGTGTACAGAATTACGGGAGACCCTTATCTAGGACTCTGAAGGAATTAACAGATACCTTCAGAACTATACAGCTGAGATGTATATGTGGAGCTCTAAAGGGATCAGATGGGTGGTGGCTAAGTAATAGCAGATGTTCCTTTTAAAATCTGTGAAGTACTGTGCTTGTTTTGGGCTGACTTTGTTCTGTGGGAAACCTTTATGTTTGTGCTTTATGCTTTCTGAAAGAATCAAGAAGAAACTATCCAGATGATTTAGAATTTGGCAAACAGTATTTTTTGCTTTGTAAAAGTGGACAGATTTACATAGGAAGGAAGTTCTGATTAACTAATGGGGCAGCAAAGTAATTACAGTATGGAAGCAAATTGGGTATAGTAAAAAGAGCACTTTATATTAGGAATCTGAAGACAGATTTGAGTTCATTGTTCCCACTACCTGTTGTGTGGCTTTGGGTAAATTATTTAATTTCTCTGAGCCTTGACTTTTTTAGGTGGAGCCAGAAGTGGTTGGAATATTAATACCGAGTCTATCTGTGTTGATTATTTTGAGGCTTAAATGAAATAATATATAAGATGAAAACTCTTACTGATCTGTAAAAAGATGACCGTTGAATCTCCCAAGCGAGCACATTCCTTACTGTAACGCCATTTTTAAGGCCTTTCCTTTTTGTGAAAAATCAGATAATGGGATTTCTAACTTTCCTTTTCTATTTCTCACCAAAACCCCACCTTCAGGGTTGACTTTAGCAGAACGTTCTGGTAATCAGAAAATAATCAGGGTGAAAACGGATATATCACTTAGGAATGTTGAAACCCAAGTCAGAACTCTGATTCGCAAAACAGGACGTTGAGAACTTTGAGATGAGGCAGTGTGGTGTGATGCAAAAGGATCATGGGATTTGGAGTCAGGACTCAAGTTTAAGTTGCTGACTAATTGTATAGACTTGGGCAAGTTCACTCATTTCCAGAAATGAACCATAGAATCCTTGCCATAGAGAAAGCCACTGTCATAACTGTCTTAAGTTTAATTTGTATTCAGAGGCATATTTCCCAAGACTCCATTTACAGTCTGGTGATTGGCTTATACCAAGTGGTTACTTTCTAATTTTCTCTTAGTGTCTATAATAGATTGGAGGCAGTGGAGTTCAAGTTAGTTTCCCTGCTGCAAACTGGCTATATGACTTTGAGCAAGTTATTTAACATCTCAGTTCCTCGGTTTCTTCATCTGTAAAATGGACATTATAAATAAGACCTACTTCATAGGATTGCCTTTAGAGAAAGGTATCTCTCTGACCCATAGTATGTGCTCAATAGTGTTAATTACTCTTATTATTTAGATCACTGTGAGAATTATGAAGGAGAAAAAAAATGAAGTTCTCAGTTGATAAGAATTTGGGAATCTAGCCGAGTAGGTTTAAGGATGAGTCCTAGTAACTCATTTTCTACTTTATATATAAAGATTTGGGATAAAGGTTTTATTCACTGTAGGGGAGAAAAAAAATTTTTTTTTTCCTTCCACTCTGGGGCTGGAGCCCTGTAAATGAGACTGACAAAGGACAGATTAACAAGAGAAAAGCATCCAAGTTTATGTGATATGAGTCTTACATTCTAGGGCGGCATCATAAGGAAGACACCCCCTACCCCATGATTTAAGCTGTTTTTAGACAAAGTTTGGTAAAAAGTGGGAAGTGGAAAAATATGATAGGACAAACGGTATCAGGTGAGGGTAGTAAACTGGGGAAAGCTTCACAAGGCCTGTTCATTGGGATTCCTCTCAAAGCCCCTCTGTCTTTGGAGAGAAGGATGTTCCTTTTCTCTAGGTATAGGGAGGGTGCCTCTCACATGAGGGTCTCATGACCTACTTCAGGGGAGAAAGGGAAGGTCAGAGAGTCCTTCCTGCATCTGCAGTTTCTCTAATTTCATCATATGTCAAGGTGCCGGATTTCGGGAGAATGTGTTTTGAATTCTATCACCACCATAAAATTAAACAATTAAAATAAATCTTAGGTTTCTCCTAATGAAAGTATAAGCATTTTAGTGATTTCTAAATGTAATAGAAGTATACTTTACTTAACGCTTTTTTGTTCATTTGAATTTCTAAGTAGAAATATATAGAAATATGCTGATAAAAATATTTCATTAGCTAAGAACACACGTTTTCAGTATTACCTCATTTCCTAATATTGCCATTCCCACATTAAGAAAAAATGTCTTCCTGTGAAATAGCTATTTTTTCTTACAAATATGAATGGTTCCTAATTTGTATACATAGTCAGTCTATTTATACTTTTACATACTTGAGTGGAATAATTTGCTTTCTATTTCAATTTTAACTTGTGTAAATTTTATTAAACCTTCATTTCTCAAAAATTAAAAGACACTTGGTTTTTAAAATCATTACAAATGAAGCATTTGAGAAGCGATTTTTAAAAATAATTTTATTTTAGGGTTGTAAGGGCAAACATATTGGCACTATACTTTTTCTTATTTGATCAAGATCAAGGTAAAAAACTAAAAATAATTAGAGAATATAACACCTTATGCTTTTAGAGTATCTATTCCTTGGATATAATTGAGGAAATGTTAGTAATTTCTAGAAGCAAAATTAAATATGAATTAGTAAATTATCAGGTAACAAGATGATTTTGTGATATAGTTCAATTACTATATATTTTACTATATGTATTTAAAATACTATATATAGATACTAAAGTAATGTATGTACTTATATTAAAAATATTATGTATATATATTGACTTACCAAAATTCCTTGCCTGTATTTATCTTGGACCTCCTTTCCTTATTTATTTCCAGGCTCAGTTAGAAAATGAAGCAAACCAAAAAAAACCAGTAACCCTCCTTCCCTTGTCTTACAGGCTTTAAACCTGAAATATGTTTCAGATTTGGCTTTGCCTGGCCAACTGTCTTCATTCTTTCACTTTTGCAATCAACAATGCAAAATACTTTTCAGAGTAAAGATTCTAAACATTCCTGTGCCAGAAACATTCCTTGGGGACTGGGGTCCCAATATCATTCTGTCACTCTGTAATACCTGTTTTAGCTAAATTTGCGTTGGTATTTGTATCATTGCATGATTCATAAGCAAACATTTACTTAGACTCTTTTCCTGCTAAGCCGCACTTAGAAATAGCCTTTGAGTATTCATATCCAAACAATCTCCAAATTATTTGTTGGTTAAAGATGAATTATTAAAAGAGAAAGAAACCTAATTGTAGGGTGGAGGTGAAGAGGGTACACGGAAAAAATGGCGGGAAAATGCCTGGAGGGAGTGCATGTGGGGGGTGCGTGGCTGGGGAGGGCCTACCGGAGTGGGGAATGTAGACAAGGCAGTGCGCCATCAACGTGAACTTTACCTGAAATTTCTTGTCACTTCGTTCCTTTTTATTTAAAAGTGGGTATTAGTAAAAGTACTACTACAGCATTTTTCTCCTAATAATTCTTTTTTTTTTTTTGGTCCAGTATAACTTGTAATGCCAGATTTTCTTCTCAGTCATTAAGATTTAAATTTCCTATTTCTGCTAGTAAAACCATCTCTGTCAAATGTGAGGAGGCTGCAGCTTTATTTAACACCACTTCATGTCTGATTAGGCGGCTTTTTTTGTAATTAATTTTCCTCTGCGCTCTTTGTGGAGAACAGTAGCCCACTGTAGAGAGGTTAGAATACCGTGGACTTTGGCTGTTCAGCTTAATGATACAAGGGAATAGCAAAGCAAGAATAAATGAGGTACTTTTTGGTGAGCAAAAAATGTGAACTGACTGTCAGTGTGAGATTGGTTCTAGGAGCAGTTAGCCAGCAGTAATAGGGCACACTTGAGTAATTGAATTTGCATAACAAGGCTTGCTGAAGAGATCTGACAGGCATAGAGATTTGTCTAGCTAGAGAGCTCCAGATGGACGTGACCACGCAGCAGCTGGGTGGCACGTTGCTCAGCATGGACAGCACCGCCCAGACTGGCAGCTGGACCCTGGCGACTGCAGGGCGGTGGCAGGCCAGCTGGTGGCTTCTGACAGCCAGTGGCCCTGTTAGAGAGCCTTTTCATAATGGCCTGTCAGGGTACTGGACCTGCAGGGACCGGCACGAGAATGTCACAAGTCACCAGCGAGGGTTGTTAAGCTGAAGAAATCCGTCCCAGGGAAGGTGAGGTTGGTCACCGTGACAGCCACAAAGCTAACACCTCCCAAAGTGATTCCCCTCCTTTGGAAAGGCCGTACGCCTGTTTTTTACACATTTGCTCTGGACTGCAGTCATTCTGGATTATGTTGTATCCTTAAAATCTTGAGACCAAGTTGGCCTCCTTCCCAAGAGCCCATGTTGACCGTCAGTTGAGATGGAAAAGAAGATTGCTTTTCGTGTTTTCCCCGGGTTCTTTGCGTATTTGTAACAAGGGCATATTTGTTTTTTGGGAAACATAGGTCATAATTTGACAATTTATCTCGGATTTATTGCTCATAGGAAAGAATGACTTGTTTAAGGAATAAACTGCAAAGAAAATAAGTGAACTGGTGTGAAGCCAATGTGTTCAGATACCCTCCCTCCCGCGGCCACTGGACCGTATTTATGTGGAGGAAGTCTAGAACCACCCCATCTCCCCAGATTAGAAGAAACATGGAAGGAGGCCAGCTTTGTGATTGCTGTTAAAAAGTTTACATCTGTGTTCTTAAATTGAGATTTTTGCCATCTTACAACATTCCTACCCTAAAAAATCATGTAACTGGACAATACAACTTTTTTTTAAGGACAGGAAAACACTACTTAGAAGCGTTTTCCAGTAAAGTGAGAAACTTGCTGTTATAAGCCCCAAGCTCACTTTTAGTATAACCAAATTCTAGTGAAACAAAACAGTTCATCCTGGAGCAACTTGGGCTTTATGGCAGCAAGAACAGTCCAGAAGAGTTACCATTTTTAACCTTCAAATTGGCAAAGGTACAGAAGTCTATTTTTAGTAAAGGTAGGGGAAATACGTAGCTGCATAGACTGCTATTGGGGATGTAAATTATTTCAGCCAGTTCGGAGAACAGTTTGGCTATGTGCTATGTACTTAAAAACCTGTACCATATATAAAAAAAATAACTCCTCTAATAATTCTACTTCTAAGACTTCATCCCCCAAATTAAGAATGTATGCAAAGAAGTAGCTCTATGAATGTACTTTTAACATTGTTGAGAACACTGGTTCTCTGTGTGTCCTCATGAACCGCGTGTGTTCTCTGGTTCTCGTGTGTTCTCATGGACCCCAAGGGGGGCCCTTGGGGTCAACATACTAGTATTACTCACAGAACAAATGGGATGGTGGGTAAAACTACAAGCCCTTCGCATGAATCAAGACAGTGTCAGCATATTCTTCACTGTCACACCCATGTAGTTTCACTGAAGGGTCCTTGGTAAGGTGGTAAAACGTACTAATTTTATTAAATCTTGACCTTTGACCTTTGCACACATGTGCTTTTTGTTTGTTTTTCTCACGAGAGACGGAAAGTACGCACAGAACACTTCTGCTGCAGTAGATACTGTGGTTGTCTTGAGAAAGTACTTTTGTGATCGACTTGCCAGCTGGGGCGTCGCTTTTTTGTGGAATACCGCTTTTATTTTAAATAATAACCGACAAAACATTTTACAGAAAAAGAACAAAGTGAGCCTCTTCCTTCAAGGAAATCAACTGAGCGTATTTGTTGCCAATGATAAAATTGGATGTTGGAAGCAAAAATCAGAATTTTTGAAAACTTGTATCTGACGCTTTGAGCCTGATAGCTTCCTAATGGTCGAGACTTAGAACGAGAGTTGTTGTGCCCTTAAAGAATGTGAATTCCTGTTACATATTAGGAGTTTGGAAGATCTGTCTGACTCACCGAACCACTGTTTTCCAAAAGATCATTGTATAATGTTGCAGAATTGTGCTTGAACAAAAGATGCACTCAAAGTGCAAAATAGATTTTAATGTAACAGACTAAAAAAAAATTCATTGATAACAATTTTAGAATTGCATATTGCACTCATCTTTAATAAACCACCATGTGTCAAGTTTTGGTTTAATATCAAATATATCCACAATTACCTGAAAACATAATGAAAATACTCCCCCATTCATCTCCATATGAAGCCAGCTTTTCCTTTATAAACTTCAGCCAACACAGCGTATATCTGCTTCTGCATTCAAGTGGCTATGAAAATCCAGCTGTTTTCTATTAAACTATAATGAAAAAGATTTCCAAACTTGTAAGACAGGGATACTCGTCTCAGTAAATACTCTTTTGCTTTGGAAATGCTTGTTATTTTTCATAAAAGTATGTTAACATGTAGTGGTTTATTATTTTTAAGTGAATTAAGAAATATTTTAAAATTTTCTATATTTTAATTTCTAATACAGTAAATACTGACAGATATAACCCACATAAGCAAAACCTTCGGGGTCCTCCATAATATTTAAGACCCAAAAGTTTAAGAACCACTGATTTAAAGTAACGATCGCTTGGAAAAACCTGATGCCCAATAGGAGGGAATTAATAATTAGGGATTAAATTACATAATAAGAATCAAAATGATAAATACTTGACATGAAAAACTTTTACAGTGTTTTGTTAGGAAAAGGAGGTTATAAAACAATATACACAATATGATTCAATTTTTGTAAAAAATTATTATAGATACTGTGTTTATTATAAATGTATTCTATGACACTAAGGTATGAAGCAGTTTTCTCTGGGGAAGAAGGTAGGAAAAGTTTTAAGAATGTTGTAAGATTAGGCTGCATCACAAGATATCGTTTCCTCCTGGCTCTTGATGAAGACATCTAGTTCTTTACTAGTTTTGGGACATTGTCCAAGTTACTTAAACTAAAAACTGTCCCCTTATTTGTTTATTTTATTTGAGAGAGCATGCACAAGCAGTGGAAGGACAAGCAGAGGGAGAGAGAATCTTAAGTAGGTTCCATGCTCAGCACGGAGCCCAGCGTGGGGCTCGATCCCACGACCCTGGGATCATGACCTGAGTTGAAAGCAAGAATCACATGGTTAACTAACTGAGCCACCCAGGTGCCCCTCCCCTTATTTTACAAATTGGGACAACAGTAGCTACCTGTCAGGCTTGTTACAAGAATTGAGGTATACTATGCTTGAGATATAATAGTTGATCAGTATATACACTTCATTCTAACATCTGTCTCAGCTCTAAAATTCTGTATGCCAGCAGTGTGTCTGTGACATTCAGTGGTTAGTAAAGCTCCTCTTGAAGTCAAAATAAGGGTCCTTTGAAAACAAGAAAAGCATGTATTATGTGAATACCACTTTATTTTGGTGAAAAAAAGTTTTATGGAATAACAGCTGTAATACAGAAAGTAAGTAGCATCATATGCCTGCCTTTTGTTAAAGATAGGTAAGGGAAACTAATTTCATGAGCTGCAGTTTCGTAATAAGTCCTCAACCAGGTACTTTTATAAAATAGCTGGGTGCTTTACTGACATTATCTCATTTAATTCTCATAATCCTGTGAGGTAAGTACTGTCTCCCTCCCACCCCCCATTTTGCTAATGTACAGATTGAACAAAGAGGTTAAGGAACATGCCTTAGCCATTTGTGGAGGTGGAACAAATTCAAACCCAAGCTTGGCTGACTGTAAGGTTTGTGCTTTTTACCCCTGTAATAACATGCTACCTCTGACGAAAGAGAAATGAAAAACAGCAGATGAGCACAAGGAATGGCTGGCCCACCTCCTCACTCTGGCACACAAGCTGGATGGATTCTGAGGTGGGGAAAAGCCTGGATTAAGGTTCATAAATTCTAAGATGTCTGGGACTTAAAGACTCATTCCTCTGTGTTCAATTAAGTTAAAATAACTTATATAAAACAGTGGCTGGTACATCATAATCATTCAGTAAATGGAAGTGAGTTATTATTAACTGTGACAAAGCCAGAAGTTTGGGTTCCTGTTCCTAAAATAAGAAAAAAAAAATCACTCACTGTAGGTCTATAATCCCTTAAAACTCTTAGAGCCATGTGAGTTTTGGTTTTGATTTTTAGGAAAGATACTAACCTTATATTTACCATATATCATGTAACATCCCTAGTAGTAGGAGACTGGAGACTGTAAATAACTTCACAACAGTTCAGGTGAGGTTTTGCTGTAAAAAAATGAGTATAGAAAAAGCTTTTGCTTGGGGCGCTTGAGTGGCTCCAGTCGGTTGAGCATCCGGCTTTGGCTCAGGTCATGATCTCACGGTTTATGAGTTCGAGCCTCGTGTCGGGCTCTGTGCTGACAGCTCAGAGCCTGAAGCCTGCTTCGGATTCTGTGTCTCCCTCTCTCTCTGACCCTCCCCTGCTCATGCTGTCTCTCTCTCTCAAAAATAAATAAAAATTTTTTAAAAAATGAAAAAGCTTTTGCTTTTAGAGGTTTTTATATAACAATTGTAGGAAAGGGATTGTAGGGGGATAATGTCTCAAGGAGAGTAAGGCATGGATTACCTGCCAATTGAGGAACAGAGTCAAGTTCTGTTCAGAAGAGGCTCTAAATCCTAAATCATAGTGATAAGTCGTTTTGGCCCCTAATCTCAAATACTAATTGTATCCAAAGAGGGAAAACAAGTAACCTCTTCTTTCATCTTCACTCAAATAAATATGCTTAACTTTAAATAAAGCTGGGGACAAAACCAAGTACCTTTTTTCTTTTAAAGGATACACCTTTATCGGGGCCCCTGGGTGGCTCAGTCCTTTAAGCATCCGACTTCGGCTCAGGTCATGATCTCATGGTTCGTGGGTTCGAGCCCCGTGTCGGGCTCTGTGCTGACAGCTCAGAGCCTGGAGCCTGTCTTCAGATTCTGTGTCTCCCTCTCTCTCTGACACTGTGAGCAGGGGCTCACACTGTCTCTGTCTCTCAAAAATAAATAAAAACATTAAAAAGAATTTAAAGGATATACCTTTATCAAAGAGACCATAAGAGGCCAAATTTGTTTGAATTGGCCTGTTTCTTCAGATCTCTACTAATAGAATTTTCTTTCTTTTTGGCAAATGTGGAAAAATGATATTGTGTGTCTTGGTCTTTAAATGCTGAAAGACCTGCAAATGCTAACTTGTCCTGAACTATAAAAGAAAAAATATGATTAGAGGTTATCTTTGGTCATTCCTAAACAAAATTAATCACGTTACCTTTTGTAAAAGAAAAAGTATTGAGTAATTTTGAAAAAAGGGAATTTCAAATGTTAAAAGGATATATAGTTAACGTCAGTGCCTGAAGGAGAATAATAAAACAGCCTCTTCTTTATCCTTGTCTTCCCCATTTCCTTTCTTCTCCGTTTTATGTTCCATGGTATGATTATACATAATTAGCTCTCTTGTTCCTCTTTCCCCTTGTTGAATTTGACCCCATCTCTGTCCAGATCCAACTATTCATTTGTCCTGTACCTGCCATTGAGTAACTGAACACAGTGGAGTAAATGAGTGGCCATGTTGGCCTGGTTTCACTTGTAAATGAATGATCACTGATCTCAAGTGGACCCTTAAGGCTGCCTGACAGTTCTCCATGTCCTTGTTCATTCACTCTTTCCATTACCTGAACAATATTTCATGCCTTCTCTTCAAGCCGCTAGTACTCTTCCCCAATGTCAGTTGATGATCTTCCTTCTTCCTTTCACAGAGAAAATACAGAGTCATGAAAGAACTTCCACGTGATCTTACTACCACAGCTACTAGCCTGCATGTACTCTGCCTTCCTTCCTGCTCCTGCATGAACCATCAAGGGTTTATCTAGAGCTAATCTCTTCCTCTCTTGCTTTCTCCTCACTTAAATCAGAATATCTACCAGTTGTTTCTCAAATGCAGTTTGAGTCAGTAACCACTCTACTAGAGTATAAGCTCCACAAAAGTAGAGATTGCTTCTGTTCTGTTCACTGTCATATTCTCGGTGCCTAGATCAGTACCTAAAAGATAGTAGGCAGAATTGGGTTGAATGGGTAGATGAGTGAATGGATACATGAATCTTTCTGAAAAGAAAAGATATAAATTACAGTAGAACTCTGAAAGAGTGCAAAACATGCCAAATAAATCATTTTTCCTATATTTTACCAAAGTGGAAGCTAAAACCTCTTCACCAAAAATTTGGTTTCAAGAGTTTGCTACTGAATTCCTATAAATATGCTTCTCTGAAAGTTTTTCCTAGATTTTTTAAGACAGATAATTCTAGTTATCTTCAGTTTCTGGTTACTGGGAGCTGAGGCGCTCAAGCTTTTCAGATGGATTTCACTGATGGCAGTTTCACAAATGAGAGGATCTGTAGAAATCCCAGTGTTCTTTTTTACCCAGCACTGCCGCTCAGAAGACCTGGGTGCAAATGCCTCCTCTATCACTATTTCTCATCTATTAAGTTAGGTCTGTGGTGGTCTTAGTATAATTGATTGCATTTCATTTGTTAAAATCACGGGAAGTTTACTTTTTTTATTATTAAAGGTTTTTTTTTTTTTAATTTATTTTGAGAGAGAGAGCAGAGCACAAGTAGGGGAGGGACAGAGAGAGTGGGAGAGAGAATCCCAAGCACTGATAGTTTGAACTCATGAACTGTGAGATCATGACCTGAGCTGAAGTCGGATGCTTAACTGACTGAGGCACCCAGGCACCCCACATGAAAAGTCATAGGAAAAACAACCACATATATTCTAATTTGGTTGTATATCACTTGTCGCCAAACCCTAATTTATAGAAATGTGGCTATTCAAACAGACTTCTGTGCATTTTGAAAGTGGACACGTGCAGTGTACATGCAGAGTAGTTTTAGTATGGAAGTGAGCGTTATGGATTTACCTGAGCTGTAACTCAGTAGCTTGCAGTGTGTCATAGAAACAGTCTGTCAGCCTTCCAGTTTTTCTTACTAATGTGACTCAGACAGTAGTAGGATAAAAATACCTAGCTTCTTTTTTTGGTGGTTGAGTTTTTATTAGATGGAACTCAGCTAGGTAATTTCCATACGTAATGCCCTGGTAGATACCCAAGAACAAATACCATTAGTGTGGTTATTCATTTACTTGGGCACTTATTGCCAGGGAAACTCAGAGCTACTAGAGACAGAAAGCATATATATATAAACCTGTTGGTAAAAATGGAGATACAGGATAACTCAGCAATACAATAAGGTAAATTAATGAAGAATTTTTCAGTTTATAGGACTTTGACTCGGATGTTTTAAGAAAGTATCTTTTGTAAATCAAGATGCATGTATTTATCTACATTGGTCTTTGGGTCAGAATTTTTTCTTCCTTACCTCATGCCTTTTTAAAAGACCGTAAAAGTAGAATTCATGGAACATTTCTAAATAACCAGTATATAGAGATTTCATTTATATGTGGATCAGTGCTCTGCTATCTAATTAATTGCTCTGTTTCTAATTTCAATTTATAGGCTCTCCCCTCAACTCCTCAAACTTTTTCTTTTTGGCTGAACCATTCACCCACACCCAAATACTTTGACTAAGTCTTCTGAGAACAGGGACATTCTCCTATGTAACTAACTCCAAGACTACTATCATATTCAAGACATTTGACAGTGATTCAGTGTCATCTAACACAGAGTCCCTATTCATATTTTCTCAATTATCCTCCAAATAAGTGGGTCTTTTTTTCGTTTCTTTGATCCAGTGTCTCGTAAATGTTCATGCATTACATTTCATGGTCATGTTTCTTCAGTGTTCTTTAATCTAGAGCAATTTCCATATGCTCCCCTTTAAAAAAATCTTTGGTGCAGACACTTTTGGAGTCCAGATCAATTATCTTCTGGAATCTTCCTTATTCTGGATTTGTCTAATTATTTCCTTAATATTGGTCTCAGGCTAAACTCTTTTGGTTACCATAGCCTGATTTAAATAAAAATTTTAAAAGGCTGACATTCAGTTGTAGAGAATCTTGACTTGTTCTGCCTGTTGTCAGATGCTTTTCTTGTGGTCCCAGCCTCTCAACCAGGTACAAGGAAGCAGGAGTTGATTTACTTTTTGTAGATGATGAAAACCTAGTTTACTGTAATGAGGAAAATTTGGTTCTATTTTTAGTAAAAATCAGCTGTCCATTGTGTGATCTAATGAGTTTTCCTGAAACCTGATAATAGAATGTGTGCTTTTCTCTTACCTTATAGGAATCTTAAAATGATAGCATTAAATCATCTCTTCTGAAATTTCAGGTTTTCAGGGTTACATACAGTCAGAAATGGCTCATTGTATAAAACAGAAACAGGCTGAATTAGAAGTGGATGTACTATGGTTACACGGAGAAAAAGGAATCTTTCATACCAACATTCTTAAACCAGTGCTCCCGGAAGGAAATAGGACATTCCAAAATCTCTGCTTCTAGATCCTTCTGATCTTATCTCTGGTTATTTTTGAAACTCATGTATAAGAAGTAAGTTCACCAGTGAGCTTTGTAACCAAAATGATATCTTACTCTAACCTTAGTTAATGCTGTCTGTTTAAAAAGATAAAGCAAATATTTTAAGTGACACAATGAACTGATAAAATCATGCATCTCCAAAAAAATGTTTTCCTTAGTTGTAACCAATATGTGGATTTAAAAGTATCGTCTTCAGGTCTACATTTTCAGAACCTTACCAACTCTCTTAGCAAAATTTGCATACTGAATTCCCTAAAAATAGTTTTTACTTAAAGATTGGGTTTTTATATTTCATTACTAAAGAACAGTGGATGTTAATAACATTTAGGAGTGAGTTTTCTCTTTTTTTTTCCTCTTGAGGTCAGCAGTGTTTATATTAATGAGGTTGGCATTTCTTGCTGGTGGGTCATGAACTGTTGATAATAGCGTTAAATGGTGATTCGGTTCTTACAGAAGGTATAACTCATTATTCAGCTACTATCTTAAATCATCACAGGAAACAATGGGCACCCCATACCCACGTGTTCTGCAGAAATAGTATATGAAGCAGCATATATGTTTCTTTTGTTTACATCTTAACCTTTTTGGAGGCTTAATCCTAAGGAAGCTACAGCATTGCCACTACTTTAGAGAACAAGGATCATTACTGTGTCTGATTTGAGGGGATGAAGGTATATTCATATAGTTCTTTTAATAACATACTCAAAGTCTTCCTTTTCATATTGTGAGCCTTTCTGAAACCTTGTTTTAACAATGAGTATACCTGGGTAGCAAGTAATAAAATCAGATATGTTTATAGCATTCTAAGTTGGGTTTAACTTAAAGTACTAGTATAGGCATTTGAATAATTTAAAAAGATAATCATTCTAAGAGAGAGATGATGCTTGGAAAGTTTGCTTTGGATTACAGAAGTAGATATCTTGAGAAGCGTCATTATTACTTAAGAAACTGTAGGGGCACCTGGGTGGCTCAGTTGGTTAAGCATCCGACTTTGGCTCAGGTCATGATCTCACAGTTCGTGAGTTTGAGCCCCACATCGGGCTCTGTGCTGACAGCTTCAGATTTTGTGTCTCCCTCTCTCTCTGCCCCATCCCTCACTCATGCTCTGTCCCTTTCTGCCTCAAAAATAAATGAACATTAAGAAAAATTTTTTTAACTCTAAGAAAAATTTGAGAAATGAGCTAGGTGTTTTTTTTTTTAAATATATATATTTATTAGTCAATTTCCTTTCAAGATACACCTGAGTAGTATGGTATGAGGTGATCTGGAATTACCGGTATCTTTGAATTTTAAATTAAAACATGTTTTCATCATGTCCCATGTGTATAGGCAATAAGTAGATAGTAGCATGACTGTCGTGTTAATTTTGATTTTGTTTCTAATTATATAATATGAAAGGAATGAAGTCAGTGTCCAAGTATTAATAAAATACTCCAAACACCCAGGTTGGGGTCCTGCACATAGGAGCTCAGTCATGATTTGTTAAGGAATGTGTGGAAGCAAGAGAGCTTTTTTAGCACTTCATTTTTGTCACACAGAATGTATTTTAAAGAGAGAAGATTGAGTGAATGCATTTATTTCCCTTTATAGAGGAAAGGAATATTAACACCGTCAAAGTAACAGTCTTATTTAGGGTAAACAGTTCTTGGAATGCATGCTGAACTGATTTTAAGAGAAACAATATAGCATTAGAAAATTATGGGCCACTAGAGGTCACTGTTTAGTAATCAACTTTTAATGAACCAGAACAGTCAGGAAAGCCAATAAATTACGGTGTGGATTTTTCTAATTATGAATTCATATTTAATCATTCAATGACAAGTTAACTGTGGCAGTGGGTCTATGTATTTTGCATATGTGGTTATGCTAATATACTATTACATTTCTCAGAGGCTGGTCCTCCATCATTAGAGTAGTACATTGCCTAAGGCTTTGTTATCTAGTCCTAATGACTAATTATGAGACATAATTAACTTTGTTACCACCTCCACCCCTTTCATGGGCCAAAAGTTCTTTTAAAAATAAAGTCTCACTATAAATGAAGGTTACATTTACATGATCACAGGTATAGTGGTTCTGGTCCATTCCTCCCTCTTTCCCTCATCTAAAGTCTTCATACTCATTCTTGGTTTCTCTTGCTCTTTGCTGTGTTTCACCTGATTTCTTTCCTCCCTCTTTTGGATTCTTTTTCCACTTTAATGTGAATCTGCCTCTTTGTTTTCTCAGTGACTGAATGTTTCTTTTCAAGCTTCCCAGCCTTGATTCAGTGAGTAGTAGAATGTGACTCTTACTGCACATCTTAAAGGAATCCCAGGGCAGGCAGCTTGGGCCAACCAGCCAGCAAAGGGAAGATTGGATGCGTGCAAGGAAGTGCACTGCCCTCGTTGTTCTTGCTGCTGCTGCTGCTGCTGCTGCTGCTGCTACAAGCAGATGGCTCTGCTCAGCCTGTCCCGCCTGGAATCCATTCAGGAAAAGGCAGATTTCCCTACCCATGTGATAAAAAATTTGTTTTCTTCCTTAAAGGTTAGGCTGGTTGCCCAAGAGGAGGCCCCTGAAACCTAGGGAAAAACTGAACACGTGCACGTGTGTTTCCTTTTCTTGTAGACACTATTATGCATTCCGTTGAGAAAGCAGGTCCATCAGCACACTGCCGCTCAGGCTTCCTCTGCTTCTTGTTGCCTTTACCACGTCTGCTGCCAGGCCTGTGTTGTGTGCATACATCCGCTCTCTGCATCAGACACGTAGCTGATGCATTGTTTCCCCAAGCCTGCGCAGTCTTCTCCGCCTGCCGTTCAAGGCCCTCCACAGGATCCGACTTAGTTTTCTGTTGTTGTTTTTTACTACTTTTCTCCACATGCCTTAACTTCTAGAGAAAATAGACCATTCACGATTTCTGAAATGCAGATCTCATTCACTCAAGTCTCTGGTTCTTGTTTATGCTTTTCTTCTGTTAGGATTTTAATCTCTTCCTCATTTTTTATCTGCCAAACTCAGCCCAAATAGATGCCACTTTCTGTGATTTCTTATTTAGGCAGAGGTGATCCTTCCTATGAATCACCATGACATGTAGGGCACTTCCCATCCCACTTGCATTGTAATGATACGTGCACCTGTGTTCTCTCAGCTACATTGTATATCCATTAACTCCAGGGATTCTTGGCAAATAAATTAAAAAGACTACAATTCCCAACCAAAAAACCCATTTGGCAGGGTGTCTAGCTTTTATAATGCTAAGGTTTGTAAGTTGTGGGATATGCTTTGCTGGAAATTACTTTTTTTTCCACAAAACACAGGCCTTTGTCCATTGAAGTGAGTTCTTTCTGAACACATGTAAAGTAATAGTCAACTTGCCTTTCTTGATAACCCACTTTATGAAAGCACTGGGACTACGATAGTTCTTTATTAAATCTCCTGGGAGAAAAATACTTTATACTTTGGATGATGCTCCTTATATTTGCATAATTCTGTTTTGAAGAAATTGAGAGTTTAGTTAAAAATAACCTTTTGTTTATAAATGCTACACATTTCTTGTGTTTCTATAAAAATAAAAAGAAATGTGGAGAACATGTGGATCTGGAACCTGAACTATTTTTTCCAGCCGTTTTTCAATTATTATTTCCCGTGCCTGAATGTAGTATGTAAATTCCATATTGTTAGACAGAGAAGTATCTGTTGTGGAAGAGTAATAAGTAAAAAGTGTCCCATGCCTAAACCTATGTGTGCATTTTATTATAATAGAAACTAATTTGCAGAGGTTTTGTTTGTTTACAAATCAAACACAGTGAGAGTTACCTGTTTGAATTCAGAATGTACTTTTCCTTGGCAGCATTTTCTAATATATTCAGGTCCCTGTTTTCAACCTCAAATATATTCAACTCCAGATATTCCGAAATTATGCTGCTATTAATGTTATGTTGCTATTAATATTATGTTGCTGCTGAAATTAATCATTTCAGAGATCCAACTTGGGACACCAGCTAGGTTGCTAGCCCTTCCATCCCATTGATAAAACCTACATACCCTCTTTTTCCTCCTTCTAAGCTGTAAAATTTCCTGTGGGGACTCACCTACTCTTCGAAAATTTCAACTGTCTCATCCCTGTATAGTTTTCCTAATTCTGTATTCCAATCATAGACTTTCTACTTTCTAGACCTGCATTTTTTTAAATCAAAAAAATGTTTATTTATTTATTTTGAGAGAGAGAGAACCGGGGAGGGGCAGAGAGAGAGAGGGAGAGAGAATCCAAAGCAGGCTCCTTGCTGTCAGCGCAGAGCCTGACGCAGGGCTCAATCTCACAAACCGTGAGAGCATGACCTGAGCTTGAAATCAAGAGAGTTGGACACTTATCCTACTGAGCCACCCAGGTGCCCCTAAACCTACATTTTTATCTCTTGGACCCCATAAGTAAAACTCATTCTTTAAGCAATCTCATCTTTTCTATAAAACCAGTTCTTCCTTTTCGATTCTTTTATTACAACGTACTGTAGTTTCGAATTTTCTGATTTTTTAGGTTCGAACTCTGAGATCAGCACTATTCAAGAGAAATATAATGTAAGCCACATGGGTAATTTAACTTTTTCTAGTAGCAACAATAGAAGGTAATAAGAAACACAGCTGAACATAATTTTATTTATTTATTTATTTAAAGATTTTGTGTTTAAGTAGTCTCTGTGCTTAATGTGGGGCTTGAACTCATAACTTCGAGATCAAAAGTCACATGCTCTACCCTCTGAGACAGCCAGGTACCCTGAACATCATTTAAAAAAAATTTTTTTTTTACATTTATTTATTTTTGAGAGACAGAGTGAGACAGAGTGCGAGTGGGGGAGGGGCAGAGAGAGAAGGAGACACAGTATCTGAAGCAGGCTCCAGGCTCCAGGCTCCGAGCAAGCTGTCAGCACAGAACCCAACGCAGGGCTCCAACCCATGAACCGTGAGATCATGACCTGAGCCGAAGTCGGATGCTCAACCGACTGAGCCACCCAGGTGCCCCTGAACATCATTTTAATAACTTATTTTATTTAACCCAATATATCTAAAATATTATAGTTTCCTTATATAATCAATATAAAAATTATTGAGATATTTTATATCCTTTTTTTCCATAATAAATCTTTGAAATCTGGTGTGTATTTTATATCTAATGCACATCTTATTTTGAACTAACTATGTTTCAAGTTCTCAACAGTCACATGTGGCTGGTAGCTACTATACTGGACCCTACATAGCCGTAGAGTCTGTTACATAGATTTCTCATCAGCCAGGGGCATGTTGTGGTTCTTCATTGTCTGCCGAAGTTCTTTCAGTGCTGGCATGGAAATTTACAAATTTACAGGCTTGTCATCCTTCCCTTCTACTATCCTTCTCTTCCTGTTGTGAGGATTTTTTATATACTGTGTTAGGGTAAGTCATAGTCCTTGGTCTCAGGAGTTCACATTCTGGTAAGTGAGGTAGACATGAAAAAAGATCCTGCATTGCAGTGCAGACTGATAATTGCCATAGGAGAGGTATAAATGAGTTCCACAATAAATTGATGCTATAGTGTGGGTTATTTGCATTTATTGCATCTGACTTCTAGGCCACTTGCTTTCCTGAAGGACTGAGAGGTGTTCCTCATGCATTGTGGAGTTGGGTGAGGATGTTCCAAGAAAAAGAGGTAGTTTTTAAGGCTTAGAATTGGAAAAGTGCATGGCATATTTGAAGAAGATTAAGTTAGAGTCAGTAGTTCTGGAGTTTTAATTGTTCCGAATTCAGCTGCTTACTATTTTCTTTTTTTTTTAATTAAAAATTTGTTTTTCAAATATTTGTTTATTTTTGAAAGAGAGAGCATGAGCATGGGAGGGGCAGAGAAACAGCGGGACAAGGATCTGAAGTGGGCTCTATGCTGACAGCAGTGAGCCTAATGCAGGTCTCAAACTCACAAACTGTGAGATCATGACCTGTGCTGAAGTCGGACACTCAACTGACTAAGCCATCCAGGCGCCCCAAGTTGCTTAATATTTTCTAAACAGATCCCATACTTTTATACTCTTATGATTTGCTTTCACAGTTCACTTTGCCTGGAATTTCTCTCTCTGCCCTAAGTTACTCCCTGTCAACATGTCATGATCTTAATCATCTTTCATGGCCCATATTGATCTAATCTTTTCGGTAAAGTTTTGCCTACTCGTTTTTCCTAGTTTCAACCCACAAAAGACTGTGATGTTTTCCTCCTTTGAATTTTAACCATTTTTTATGGCAATTAATTTTCTTAGTATTAAAGTTAATTTTATAGTGCAGTAACTCTTGTTTGGACAAAACTTAATTTGAACAGGAATCCTGTCTTAATTATTTTTGTATACCCAAAGAGCCAAGAATGGGTTCCTTGTATATAGAAGATATTCAGTAAATAAGTTGATTTGTATATAGTAAATATTTTTATGAGATGTTTAAGACAAACAAAAATAAATAAGTAAAGCACAAAATTAAAGTAATCTAGCAATTCCCAGTCCCTAATGTTCCTTTTAGATTACTTTCACAGAAAGTATTCATAAACTTGATTGACTGCTATATCTAGTGGGATGAAATTTCTTGATTTTACTTGTAAAAGTAGATGCCATAAAAGCAACATTCCGTTGTAAATTTTTACTGTAATACAGGTACTAATGGTAAAGATGAAACCTGTTTTATTATCAGAAAAGAGTTAAAGATATCCTGGCATAAAAATAAGGTGGAAATCAATCTTTCCTTTGACATTTAAGGACCCATTTTGTTTCTTTACATAACTATCTACTGCTTCTGGCAGTATGGTGGATTAGGTATGTTAAAATACCTTCCTATCATAAAACATCCAGGTGCTAGATAAAGTAAAACAAGCATACTTTTAAATGGGTTTTAGATTCCTCAAAAATACGGGAAATCCTCAATGACCAAATAATTGAATAAGAACCTGAAATCAGAGTGATAAACCCAGAAGCTCTGGCTGCTCTGGGGGCAGTGTTGATTCCAGGAACCAGGGGTGTGGGGTATTAATGTTCATGGGTGAAGAATCATGGGTTTAATGCAAAACTGGCCCTTGTGCTCACACAAGAGTGAGTAGGCTGATCCCTGCATCCTATTCTCTCCCTCCACAAAGCCAAATCCCCAGAGGCTATTCCCTCAGGGGAAAGGGTGGCCTGCAGATAATCTGCCTGCTAGTAAAGGGGACGAATTGGTAAATCTGTCTATGCTGGTTATAGGTTATAGGAAATAAAATAACATCAGTCTCTCCTGAATCTTTGTAACAGTAGGTCGGATCTCGTGAGTATAGAGTTCAGATTTAAACAATGCACCTAATTGGGAGAACACTCAACCAATAAATTTAAGGGCTTTTGAGTTGGTAGGGCTGGTAGGGCCTGTCACCCACAGAAAGAATAAAAACCCTTTCTAGGGGCTGCCTGGGTGGCTCAGTCGGTTAAGCATCCAACTTCAACTCAGGTCATGATCTCACAGTTTGTGGGTTTGAGCCCCGTGTCGGGCTCTGTGCTGACAGCTCAGAGCCTGGAACCTGCTTCAGATTCTGTGTCTTCTTCTCTCTCTGCCCCTCCCCCGCTCATGCTCTGTCTCTCTCTCAAAAATAAACATTAAAAAAAATTTTTTTTACTAAAAAACAAAACTCCCTTTCTGTAGAAAATCATCCTCAATCCAGGACTGTCAGAATTCACAAATATTAAGCACAGTAAATATGAGCTAAGAAAAAAAAAAAAAAAACCTAGACACATAAGAAGATAAGTCACCAGAACAAGTGTCAACAGGAACAAACAAATTTAATCCCTGAGAACTACAGATACTGAAATTCTACAAACAGAATACAAAATAACTATATATAAAACATTTGAAGACATAAAAGATTGAATCAAAATAGATGAACAAAGAAGAAACGAGTATCAGAAAAGACTAATCAAATTTAGAAAACAAAAACCTTGAAATTAAAACTCAATAGATGAATTTAATGGTACATGGGCACTGAAGAGAAAATTACTGAAGAGGAAGAGAGATCTAGAGAAATAACCCAAATGTAATACAGAAAGATTTGGAGATGGAAAATATGAAAGAAAGGTTGAGCAACATGGATACATGGCTAGGAAGAAAAAGTCAAATGTGCATCTGAGTATACTTCCAGATGTAATGGGGGGGAATGGTCAACATGATAATGTCTGAGAAGTTTCCAGAATTGACCTAAATCCACAGAAACAGGAAGGACAAGATACACTAAATAGGAGGTTTTTTTTTTTTAATCTTACTAAGTACCTGGTTGTAAAAGTATAAAATACCAATAATGAAGACAAAAAGATTTAAAACAGCTAGAAGGAAAGGTTACCTATGAAAGAACAAAAGTCTGATGCCAGACTTTCTCCCAGCATTATTGAGGTTATAATTTGTGCATAATAAAATTCAGCCATTTTAAGTTTTAGAGATTGGTTTAGTTTAGATAACTACGTATAGGCATGTAATCATCATCACAATTAAATATAGAATATTTCCATCACCCCAGAAAGTTCCCTCATGCCCTCTCCCTTTTTAAAGATTTTATTTTTAAGTAATCTCTACACCCAGCATGAGGCTTGAACTTATAACCCTAAGGTCAAGAGTTGCCTGTTCCAATGACTGAGCCAGCCAGGTGCCCCCTCCCTCATTCCACTGATCTAGCCAGTCTGGTGCCCCCTCCCTCATGCCCCTTGGTAGTCACTCCCTCCTCCCAGCTCTAGGAAATCACTGCTGCCTTTTCCTTTACTATAGTTTTTGTCTATTCTAGAATATGTAACAGTATCATGTAAATATGCATGAGGGATTCATGCAATATTTAGTCTTGTGTATGAATAGAGCTTTATTTTTAATGTTTATTTATTTGTTTTTGAGAGAGAGAGACAGAGACAGAGAGCAGGGGAGTAGCAGAGAGAGAGGGAGGCAGAGAATCCTAAGCAGACTCTGCAGTGCCTGACACGGGACTTGAACTCACAAACTGTAAGATGATGACCTGAGCCAAAATCAACAGTTGGACGTTTAACTGACTGAGCCACCCAAGAGCCCTAAATAGCAGACTTCTTAAGAGCAACAATGGAAGCCAGAGGACTGGAACAGTACTGTCAAAGTATTGACAGATAACTTGTCAACTTAGAATTTGCATCCAGCAAAAAACTATTCTTCAAGAATGATGGGTAGGTTACAGTTCTGGTTAAGATGGAGTTAAAAAAAAACAACACTACCCTTTTTCTCCTACTGAAAGTATCTGAAAACCTTGGACAGGATGCATGAAGCAGCTATTTGAGACCTCCAAAAAGTAGATGATAGCAGGTAGATTGGAGAAGGTACAAAAGCTCTGCCAGCAAACTCCCTGAAACCCTTCCCCTAACCTTTGTGTCTCCCGGCCTGGATTCAAAGGCCATTGTGAATTCTGAAACTGTGCATGAGTACAAACAAAAAAAGTTCTAAGAGAAAAGATCTTTCTAGTCTAAGAAGCAGGAAGAGAGGCCATATGGAAATTCACTTTTACTCCCAGCGCTGCCACACCAACAAGTCTTACTCGTGAAGCTGCAATTTTGTGGTAGCAGTGGAAGGCATGCACTTAATATTCTGAGCAGGGGAATCCTTCTCTCTGACTCAAAGAACTATGGTTCAAAGAGTAGGGAGGAATCCCAATTTCTTTTTACCTCTTTTCTTCTTCTTTTCCTTGGCTCCAGATACATACCTGGTTTCAGGAATGGTAGGACTTTATAGTCAGAGGACCATAAAGGGAGGATTGGAAGTGAACGTACTAGAGTGTTTGTAGTGGGGAGTTCATAGGAGGGAACTCAAGAAAGGGATCCTGTATGTTGTATAAAGTGTTGGTTCTCCCAGAGCTGGACAGCATGGATTTCATTCTAAGCAGCATACCAAAGGATGTAAGAACTTAACTGCAGGTTAAACAGCCTTCCAAGTATCAGACTGTCCCCTGACTGATGCACTTGTAGAATAGATTCAAATAGTACTGCAAAGCCTGTGAAAACTGACCTGACATTGGGACCCACAGCCCACAAAAGACCTGTTGCAATTAGTTTGACCCTAATCTGGTCAATTGTCTGGTAAAACAAACAGACAAAACCCCAAACACAATATTCTGCATAGAGCTTGAACAGGACCCAGAGTCTCATAACATAATATTCCGGATGTGTGATGATGAAAAATTACCTGACATAGGAAGAACAAGGAAAAAGTCTGATCAGTTCTCAAGTGAAAAGATAATCAAGATGCCAGCCCTAAGATGACCAGGCAGTGACTTTCAAACAACTATTATAACTAACTGTGTTCTAAGAAGGAAAGAACTGGAAGCAATAAAAAAAGAACCAAATAAAAATTTTATAACTGAAAAATACAGTTAACTAGAAATTTAAAAAAAACCACTGGATGTGTTTAAAAGAGTGAATATGACAGAGGAAAGGGTCAGTGAATTTGGGGGCAGAAATGACATGAATAGAAATTATCCATTCTGGACAATACAGAGAAAAAAGACTTTTAAAAAATGAGCAGAGCTTCAGGATCCTTTGGGATAATATCAAAAAGTGTACTATTTGTGCCATTGAAGTTCTAAAAGGAGATGAGAGTGTGGTGCAGAAAAAGTATTTGAAGAGAAAAATGACTGAAAGCTCACCAAATTTGACAGAAGACAAACTTATAAACCCAACAAACTCAGTGAGCCTGAAAAAGGATAAACTCAAAGAAACTCATGCCCAGATATATCATAATCAAACTACTGAAAACCAGAGAAAAAGAAAAACCTTGAAAGCAGTCAGAGAAAAATGATGCATTACAGGGGGGAATGACTTCAGAGAAGCCATGAAATCCAGAAGGCAGAGAAACAACACGTTATAGTGCTGAAATCAGAATTCTATATATGGCAAAATATCCTTCAGGAATGAAGGTGAAATAGGGATAGTCTCAGCTAAAGGAAAACTAAAAGAATTTATCTCCTGAAGACCTGCTCTAAAAACATTAGGTACTATACCTAATAGAATAACATCAAAATGTATAAAGCAAAATGTAGAACCACAAGGAGAAATTGACAAATGTGGGGCACTGTCATAGTGGGACAGTTCAGTATATCTCTCTTAAGCAACTGATGATGAAACAACAACAACAACAAAATATTAAGGAGATAGCTTTGAGTAACACAAAGAAATTGATCAGGAGGACATATATCAAACCTCTTACCCAGCCGTTCAATAAGAAATATATTTCTCTGAGGGCGGAAGGGGGAGGGGGAAAGGGGAAGGAGGGTGATGGTCATGGTGGAGGTCACTTGTGGGGAAGAGCACTGGGTGTTATATGGAAACCAACCTGACAATAAACTATAAAGTTAAAAAATAAATAAATAAATACATGATACAGTATTATAAAAAAAAAAGAAAAGAAATATATTTCTCAAGACTAGGAGAAACTAGGGGCACCTGGCTGGCTCAGTCAGAAGAGCATGTGACTCTTGATCTTGGGGTCATAAATTCAAGCAGCATATTGGGTGCAGAGATTACTTAAAAAAAAGAAAAAGTCTTGGAAAAATTATTAAAAATTAACCACACAGTAGACCACAAAGCAAGTCTCAACACTAATCTATATTTTATAGATTGCATTCTCTAACCACAATTCAATTTAATTAGATACCAATAGCAAAAATAAATAAGTAAAACCTTCTATATATTTGAAATTTAAAATCACATTTCTAAAGAATTCATATTTAATCAAAGAAGTTAAATAAAAAATATTTAGAACTTAATAAAATATATATATTAAATGGGGATGCACCTCACACAGGACTTTTAGGAAAAAGTAGTTGCAAATTTTGAATGGAATTTGCAAGTATATTAGAAGGAAACAAACGGAGTATAAGAAAAAGCTTCTAAAAATTAAAATTTCCTAAATAAAAATAAAATATATATTGAAGGAGAAAATCAACTCAACAACATCAGCAACAAAAACCAAATAACCCAATTAAATGGGCGAAGGAATTGAGTAGACAGTTCTCTGAATAAGTGTACAAATAGCCAATAAAACAATGAAAAGTTGATCAACATCATTCATCATTATAGGAATGCAAATAAAAACCACAATGAGATACCACTTTGCTCTCATTAGAATCTAGACTATTATGGGGCTCCTGGGTGGCTCAGTTGGTTGTGTCCAACTTCGGCTTAGGTCATGATATCACGGCTTGTGGGTTCAAGCCCCACGTTGGACTCTGGGCTGACAGCTCAGAGCCTGGAGCCTCCTTTGGTTTCTGTGTCCCACCTGATCACACTCTGTCTCTCTCTCTCCTTCAAAAATAAATAAATATTAAAAAAAAGAAGAGGAATCTAGGCTACTATGAAAAGAAAAACAACAGAAAACAACAAGTATTGGTGAGGATATGGAGAAACTGGAACACTTGTGCACTGCTCGTGGGAAATAAAATGGTGTACCCATGTAGAAAATGGTTTGGAAAATGGTGTGGTGGTTCATCGAAAAACAGAAGTACCATATGATCTAGCAGTTTTACTTCTGGGTATATGCCCAAAATAATTGAAAGAAGGGACTTGAAAAGATATTTGTAGACCAGTGTTAATAGCAATTTTCACAGTAGCCAGAAAGTGGAAACAACTCAAGTGTTCATTGATGGATGAATGGGTAAACAAAATGTGTATACATGCAGTCAGATGTTATTCAGACTTAAAATGGAATGAAATTCTGATACATGCTATAAGATGGATGAACCTTGAGGATGTTATGCTAAGTGAAATAAGCCAGACATAAAAGGGTAAAATATTATATGATTTCTCCCCACCACCACTCCCTCCCTTGGCAATCGTCAGTCTGTTCTCTGTTATTTATAGGTCTCATTCTGCTTTTTGTTTGTTTACTTGTTTTTTAGTTTCCACATATGAATGAAATCATATGGTATTGGTCTTTCTGTGTCTGATGTATTTCACTTAGCATAATAATCTTTAGGTCCATCCATGTTGTCCCAAGTGACAAGATCTGAACCTTTTTATGGCTTCATAATATTACAGTGTGTGTGTGTGTGTGTGTGTGTGTGTGTCCGTCCTTGGAAAATGTCTGTTCAGGTCCTCTGCCAATTTTAAAATTGGAGTATTTGGTTTTTTGGTGTTGAGTTGTAGAATTTCTTTATATAGAATTTTATAAATCATATTGTACAGATTTCTCCGGTTTTCTGCACCTTTTTTTTCAGTAACAAATCAAGAAAAAATTTTTAACAAAATGGTATTCATTGTTTTCTACATTATAAGAGTTCCTCTACTTCCCTTTTTGCTGGAAATTTCTTATATCAATTTATTATATGGCTATTATGCAATGAGCACATGGTCTAGGGGAAGCAAACAGGTAAACAGCTATGATGGAGAGTGATGTGATCAGTAACCGGGATACGAATAAAATGTGTATGGAGGATGCTCAGAACGTGGGATGGAGGTTGGAAATGACATTTGAGCTGAATTTTTCAAGAATAAGTGGATTTTTGCTAGCTAAGCAGAGCCCAAGATGGGTGCTGGAGTAGGGAGTAAATGTGGATAAACATACCAGAAAGAGACAGCATGAGTGCAGGAAAGCAAGAAAGATGAAGTTCATCTTTTGTATGTGGGGGAAAAGCAGGGGTCTTCTTGTTTGGGTAGAGTGCCAGGTGTTGGGTGTCAGGGGCTGAGAAATTAATCGAGAAAGGTGAGCTGAGATCAAGCTTAGAAGAACCTTGCATTCCATGCTGAAAATCTTCTAATCTTGAGGTAAGTTAGAGATATTGAAAGATTTCAAGGAGACAGATCAGATGAATAGTTCTCATGGCATTGGTGAGGATTGGGTTCAAGGGAGAGTGTGCAGGCAGAGGAAGACCAACCAAGGTATTGTAATATTTTAGGTGAAAGACTAGCAGAGCCACAACTAGAGCCAATAGCTGGGAATGGAAAGAAAAGAAAAATTGGAGAAAAATATGTTTTGTTAAGATTGTAAATTTATGTGATGATACGCCTTTTCTGTTCTAAGTGCATGAAAATCATAGAATATAGCAGTAGAATACAAAAGAAAATAAATAGTATACACAGTTGTCCAAGATAAGATACACGTCTCCATGGACCAAAACCAGAGTGGAAATACAGTACGTTGAGTGATACTAAAGCCATCAACTAGCTAAGCTGTGGGTCCAATAGTGGCTGGGAGTTCTGTTTCTGGGTAAAAAGTACTCCATGTGAGTAATGGGCCTGGTCCCAGACACAGCTGGCAGACTGTGAGGCTCAAATCCCCCACTGACCATTGCCCAGGGCTACAGTTTTTAGTAAGCTTTGAACCTAGGACATGGAAAGACATTGCAGTGGTTAAGATCAGGCCCTGAACCAAGCCATCTGCTGACTCCATGACTGACTGAATCTGTGATTTCTCTAATATCCCTAAAGAATAGGCACCCAACCCCCCAGCCAGTGTAAGAACTGGTCCTAAACTGGGGCCTGGGAAGCCGGAAGAGACAACTGTAAAATCATATACAGGGAGAAGTGAGCACAGATGGCTAGGGTAGGGGGTAGGGAATAAACAAAAAGTTCTTCATTCACAATGAGCCTGCGTACTGCTCATATGTACTACACACATAAAAGATAGTCACAAAATAACCGTACCTAAGGAATTATTAAATGATACACTTTAGTAAGGAGAAAGATTCAATCTAAGGAGAAAGACAAAGAATATCAGAAATAATCATGAGCACAAAATGATTTTTAAAATAAAATTAAAACCTGTAAGTACTATTTAAAACACCTGTTTTTGTGTGTGTTTAAAAAAAGATTAAAACTCTGAACAATAAGATTTACAGTGTTGGGAGTAGAGTGGTGCCCTCTGGCTTAATGCATGTTAAGGTTCATCTCATGTTTGAGAGGAGAATAGAATCCTGAAAAACTTCAGATGTTAATGGAAAAATTTATAGTTAGTTATATATGTTTAAAGGTTTTAAGGATTCACATTTAGAAGAATAGAAAAGGGATCTATAGCTTCTAAAGCCCACAGGAAAATAAAAAAAATTAGAAACCTTTTATCAATTCAGCAGAAGGCAAGGGAGAAGGAACGATAAATTCAAGGGAATATGAAAGTAAATACCAAAAATGTGCTAGAAATATGTCTAATCACAATAAATGTAAGCAAATTAAATTCACTTAATTTTTTTAACATTTATTCATTTTTGAGAGAGAGAGACAGTGGGGGAGGAGAAGAGAGAGAGGGAGACACAGAATCTGAAGCAGGCTCCAGGCTCTGAGTTGTCAGCACAGAGCCCGACACGGGGCTCGAACCCCAGCACCGTGAAGTCATGACCTGAGCCGAAGTCAGACAAAACCAACTGAGCAGGCACCCCTAAATTCACTTTTCATGAGATTACAATGTAAAAATCCAGGTATCTACTCTTCATGAGACATGCCCAAACATCTTTCAAAAAGAAAAGAAAAGCTATGCCGAAAGGGAAAGAAAATAATTCACTGAGAAAGTATTAACCAAAAGAGAAATTTCTGATCAGAATCAACAGAAATTAGTAGCTGGATATAAAAAGGTAGGAAGGAGTCAAATGACTCTTTTTTTTTTTTTTAAGCTTATTTATTTTTGAGAGAGAGAGGCAGAGTCCGAAGTAGGCTCCAGGCTCTGAGCTGTCAGCACAGAGCCCGATGTAGGGCTGAAACTCACAAGATCATGACCTGAGCCGAAGTCGGACACTTAACCGGACACTTAACCGACGGAGCCATGCAGGTGCCCCTCAAATGACTCTTAAGGTAGCATTTCCTGAAGCAGAGCCCCAGCCATAACTAATTCTGCAGATGTTCCTTGAAAAAAGGAATTTTGTGATCAAATAAATTTGAGAAATGGTGCATTTTCCTATCTCCTTCTCAGAAATATTCAAGGTGTAAATTTGCGTTTTAAATAAGTCCTTAAATTCTTAGACATTTGTTTAACTTTGGTTAGCCAGGTGTGTATTTTACCACAAAATCTTTAATCAGTTTGAAGGACTTTTGGATGGGGGATTGGAAATGCCTAGGAAAGCTCTCAAATGGAAAGAACTTTAGGAACCAGGAATAGAGCACTTGCTGCTCCTGAAAACACTATCCTTTTTCTACTGGTTTCTGCCATGCTTTGCATGTCAACCTTGTAATCTTACTGCACACGCTCTCCATGTAAGCCCTCAGCGACCATAACTTAGCAACCCAGGGCAGAACTCTTGATTTTGTTGGATTCACTTGGCCCCGAGGACTAGTTACGGTTGCCCTAAGGATAGGATGCCCTTATTGTCCATCAGTACAACTCTTTGGCCAGAGGGGCCGGATTTGTTAACAGAGGGAGGATGGGAACCGTATCGGCTGGAAACAAAACACAGCTACCACATCACTGTAAATATCCATTACTGTCTTGCGGCAGTCATATTCTGAGGAACTGACCTTGAGAAATGCTGCTGTGGGATTTCTAGTGTTTGTGGATAATAGTAATGTCTTAACTGAGAGAGGACACGCAGGAGGAGGAACCAGTTTAGGGTCTGCGTGAGGAGATAATGGAAAGATGAAAGTTGTTTGAACATGTGGAGCTCATTAGATTGGTGTATTTTGTTTGTTTTGTTTTAGATTGGATGATTTTTGAGCCTAGAGACTATTAAATACAATCCTGCCTTGAAGGGCCTGGCATCATGCTGTGTGCTATAGTAGGAGTTCAGTAAGGTTGAATGGGTATATGAATTAGCTGAGATAAATTTATCGATTCCCAAATTAGTGGAATTGGAGATGAGATTTAGTTTATAGGTGACGGCATTGAGGCTCCAAGCCATCGAGTTGCACAAAATAATACTGTTAATGTCAGAACCGAGGATTGAACTGAGGTCTTCTGTGTTCACTTGTGCAGGCCGTCCCTCGCTGAAGAGACCTGAATTGAGGGGGAAAGTCAGCTTGATCTCCACATGCCAGACTTGGTCTTCTTACCTCTTTCTACTTGCCTGCAAAGTCTTTTTCTGAATTGCTTATGCAAGGAGCTGCCTTTTCTGTAGTCGGTCTATCTTGAATTGTAACATTCTACAGCTTGTACAAAGTCACCACCATTTCTCATGCTTGTAGAGAAAAAGGAAATAACCGTAGGCCCTTGGCCTAAATCTGGCTTCATAATTAGGCAGACCAACAGCCCTCACTTTGTTCCCAAGTATTATCTTGGGATTATTGCCTTCTCTTAAATCTTAGAGCCATTTCACTTAGCTTTACATCCTCTTGTTTTACACCTGCACCTTTCACCCCAACCAATGCCAGGACCCTAGGTGGTATCTCATTTTTATGAATGTTGGCATGTGTATATGTTACACACATAACATGTTGGGTTTTCTTCTTCCCACTACCATGTTTGTGGCTTAAGTTTAAATACCATTTCTTATGGATTTATAATCATTTGCTTCTTTCTTTAGCCTAAGCTTTTGGTTTAACCAATTCTTGATTGTAGTTCTTGTGCTTTGTTCAGTCTCTTGCTTTTTTTCAACTTAACTCCTAGATGATCTCTCAGCAGAATTTATGCATCCTGTCTTTGGGGAAGCAACCTGGCCTAGTGAAGTGAGCATACTATTGGAAATTGGAGGATCTTAGTTTTACCTATATGCCTAAACTGTGTATATTTTCTTATTGTCTATTAACGGTTATTTTTTATTTAAAAATGTTTAATGTTTATTTTATTTAAAAAAATTTTTGTTTTACATTTATTTTTGAGAGACAGAGTGAGACAGAGCGTGAGCGGGGAGGGGCAGAGAGAGAAGGAGACACAGAATCTGAAGCAGGCTCCAGGCTTTGAGCAAGCATTCAGCACAGAGCCTGACATGGGGCTCAAACCCATGACCTGTGAGATCATGACCTGAGCCAAAGTCAGACACTTCACCAACTGAGCCATCCAAGCGCCCCAATTTTAATGTTTGTTTTTGAGAGAGAAAGAGACAGAGCATGAGTGGAGGGGCAGAGAGAGAAAGAGGGAGACGCAGAATCCGAAGCAGTCTCCAGCTCTGAGCTGTCAGCACATAGCCCGATGCAGGGCTCTAACTCAAGAACCATGAGATCATGACATGAGCCAAAGTTGGACGCTTAACCGACTGAGCCACCCAGGTGCCCCATTAACTATTATTTTTTAAATGGAGATTGTAGGACTAGTATGGCTTTCCTCAATTTTCTCCAGATAACTACATTAAGGGTTCATAAAAATCATTATAATTAGGGGCGCCTGGGTGGCTCAGGTCACGATCTCATGGTTTGTGAGTTTGAGCCCCACATTGGGCTCTGTGCTGACAGCGCGGAGCTTGTTTGGGATTCTCTCCCTCTCTCTCTGCCCCTTCCCCAACTTGCATACTTGTGCACACATTCTCTCCCTCTCAGATAAAAAAAAAAAAACACTTAAAAAATTATCATCTTAACCATTTTTAGTGTTCAGTTCAGTAGTATTAAGTACATTCACATTTTTGTGCAACAATTACCACTGTCTATCTCCAGAACTCTTTTTATCTTGCAAAACTAAAATTATGTACTCATTAAACAGCAACTCCATATTTCTCTCTCCCCCCAACCCCTGATAATCACTATTTTATATTCTAATTTTTAAATTTTTTTTTCTATTTCATCTTAGAGGGAGAGC
Source organism: Cryptoprocta ferox (assembly GCA_028646485.1). Taxonomy (NCBI): domain Eukaryota; kingdom Metazoa; phylum Chordata; class Mammalia; order Carnivora; family Eupleridae; genus Cryptoprocta; species Cryptoprocta ferox. Next base: position 54,006,879 of record CM053559.1, on the reverse strand, counting down.
ACATGAGCGGGTGAGATAGGCAGAGGGAGAGAGAGAGAGAGAGACAGATAGACAGAGAGAGTCCTAAGCAGACTTCACGCTCCACATGGAGCCCAGTGCAAGGCTTGATCCCATGACCTTGGGATCATGACCTGAGCTGAAATCAAGAGTCAGATGCTCAACTGACTGAGCCACCCAGGAGCTCCAACTTCCTGTCTTTATGTGAATTTGACCATCTGGGTACCTCACGTAAGTGGAATCATGCAGTATTTGTAATTTTGTGACTGGTTTATGTCACTTAGCATGATGTCCTCAAGGTTCATCCATGTTTAGCATGTGTTACAATTTCTTTCCTTTTTAAGGCTGAATAATATTCTGTTCTATGCATATGCCGCATTTTGTTTATCCATTCATCCATTGATGAATATTTGGGTTGTTTCCACCTTTTGGCTATTGTGAATATTGCAGCTATGAAAATTGGTATATAAATATCTCTTCAAGACCCTCCTTTTAGTTCTTTGGGATATATATCCAGAAATGGAGTTGCTAGATCATATGGTGATTCTATTTTTATTTTTTTTTTGAGGAACTACCATACTGTTTTCCATAGAAGCTGCATCATTTTATATTCTCAGCAGCAGTGCTCAAGCATTCTAATTTCTCACATTCTTGCCAATACTTGTTACATGATCAGTTTTGCTTTAGAGTAGCCATTGTAATGGGTTTGAGGTTTCCTTTGGTATTCCTACAGAATAAATTCTGATTCGTATATATCGAGCTGGAGTCTAGACTTGGAAAGACAAGTTGACTGTTGTCTTTGTACTTGACACACTGACCAAGTTACAACTATTGGCTGTTCATGTAGACAGGAGATAGGATGTATTACAGGGTAAGGAGGAAAGGCTGTCATGTATGATAGGGTGATGCACATGGCTTACTTTTTATTAACAAAAAAGGGGGGGCAAGAAATATTCCTTTTTGCTATGATTCATTCTCATGAAACCAGATGAAGAGTTCTCCCTGCGTATATTGTCAACATTCAGTAGTTGCCTTTATCACATATTTGGTCTCACAGCACTTTGTAAAAGTTTTATTATGCAGGTTTTAGTACTTGAGGTCGACCACAAATATGATGATTTTTTTATTACTTCCTATAGGAGTGTTTCTCTACTCAATAAGGAAATAGTGAAGTCCAAACTCTGTGTGAACAGCAACATGTCCTTGATCCTCATGCAAATTTGGTTAGTTGCTCTTCCTTAATGTTATGTTGTGCAACATCAGAAATGTTGCATAAACATATGTAATAGCTGAGGGCTTAGAAAAAAATGAGTGGACTAAGCCCAGCTTACATTTAGAAGTGCCACTTCTTCAACTATGCCCACTCCAAAATCAGGAGTCCAGATTCTCACAGGGACTCCCAAGTAGTTCCCAGAGATGCTAATTCCTTGTTCGCTGAGTGGAGATTTTTAGCTTCTCTTTAGTTTCTTGCTGTCCTCAGTTTACTCCAGTGTGCTGTGAGGTTATCATCTTGCCTTTTCTTACTCTTTCTTACTGTCTACCCTCCCTTCTCTGTCGGCCATCACTTCTTTTTACCTACCCCCAAAGCTGTCACATAACAGAATACAGTCTATGTGAACAGTCAGTCCTCTGTGAATAGAGGGCAGCTGATCTTGGCGCTTGCTTTTCTTCTCAGGCAGGCTGGACAACCCCAGAGTAGTGGTGTGGAATATGGCAGCCATTGAATTACTCAGAGTTTGGTTGTTGGCCGTGGTTTACTTTGTGATTGTTAATGCTGAATGCAAGGGGTGTATAGAAAATAGCAGATTCCTGTCACAGAAAAATGTTGCAAATTATGCAACTCCTAAAGAAGGCAAAACAGAAGGACATTAAAGTTGCGAGCTATTTAATGAAAGATTTTTTACTTGGCTTTTAGAAACGATTTTTAAAGCTGAAAGATACATCGTCTACAAAATGGAGTTTTTAAAATCACATTCTCCAAAGGCATTAAGTTAACTTTCTCCTTGGACTCCAGACATTGAGCTTTCAGAAGCCCAGAGCTTCACTGCACTCCAGCACCGGGCACTATCCTCATCTGGGGTGACAGGGAGCTGGTTTTTACAGTGATTTTCAGAATGAAAGCAAACCGTTTTGTTCTGTCTTACCCCACCCTTTAAAAACCCCACTGTTTCCATCTGATGGCTTCCATACCGCACTCACTGGTCCTTCTCCAGCCAGCCCAGCTCCATGCGGAACGTTCTGTTGCTCTTTCAGCATAAGCAGGTCTATTGTGATATTTATCTGAATTCAAACAAGGCTAATTAAAAGAGCTGCTGACAGTTGTTGTGATCTGACTTTGACTGCAGCTTGATGGTCATTATGGGTAAATAATGAACCAGGCCTGCAAATGTAGCAGCTGCCAACTTGGGATAGAAGAACGGCTATTGCTTCCAATTTAAGGATCTATCGACCGCTTCCCTTCTCCCTGCAGATCTTCTGCAGAAAACTAATGTTTTCTGCTGCTGTGTATTGTGGTTTCAGCTGTTTCAGATATAGCCTATAATTTCCTTCTTTAATATTTAACTTAGGACATTATTAGCTTTCAGAGTTAACAACTTTTCTATCTTGAAGAAGTTCAGCTTTGTCCTTACGCGTGCTAGAACTAGCTAACCAGCTGTGGTTTATTTATATGCATTTCGTTTATATTATGCAGGAAACAGCTAGTCTTAGAAGAACAAGGTATAGCTTTATTAAGATGTTTCAAAACCCTATGTAGATGTTTTGTTTTTGTTTTTTTGTTTTTAGGAGTAGATGCGTGCCCCTTGCTTTATTTTCTTAAAGGTAGACACCTGCTGCCACACCTCAGTTTTGCATTTTGTTCACCTCACCGGTGACTTCTGAAATATTTTGGTGCAAAGCTCTGTCACTGTGGAGAAACTTCAGTGACTTTCATTACAATGCGATACTGAATATATTGTCACTCCATCATGAGCTTTTCCGTGTCCTGTTAGCAAGTAGGGACAGGTGCATTAAAAGTAAGAGAAAAGGCACCTTGTATTCCTAGATTAATGCTTTACTGCAGATTTCCCACACTTATAAAATATAACTTCAGGATTTAAAAGCCACATTCTAGAATTTAACACCAGCCAGTATTTAACGACACATCCGTAGCATTTGTTCACCTGCCACGGAAAAGGCTATCTGCATTATGTAAAGCACGAGGGTACAGTGGCGCTTTGTGCATAATACAGCAGAGCTTCGAGGTCTTGCTGGGAGGAAATGATCCCAAACATGCCCCTGAAAGACAAGTCTTACTTCGAAAAATAATGATGAAAAATTGTGTATTTCTTCCCTGTGTTTGTGTCTGTGTTTATTTCAGGAAACACTAACTAAACTTTGTTTATCTGACTCTAGAATAGTGTTGAGAGTGTTTTTGCTTTTCTGTTTCCAGCATGGCTGATGCCAGAAATAGTGTTAACAAGGGGTTATGTTATGCTGGCTTATGTTAAACCAGATCACCCCCTAACATGTGCAGAGCCATTCATCTGTGTCACCAAAACCCAAGAGAACATCTGACACGGACTCTGAAACAGAAACAGTGATCACTTACAAATCAAACATGGCACGCTCTAAACTGATTGTACACGGCAATCTTTTCTAGAAAGGACAACTAATTGAACATGATAAAGTGTAAAGTTAATTAACACCCTTAAATTTGTTGATTACTTTCACGGGATTATATTGTTCGTTGAGTAGCAGCTTTCTGTCCCAGCTGTCGCCTTTTTCGGTGAATGTCGCTGGTAAACAATAGAGACACCATAACAAGTCGTAAATGGTCCCTGTGACAGCAGCCCCTTGTGAGGTTGCATCTGTAGAAAATGATTAGAACAATTGCATTTTAAAGACGGCTCACATTGCAGCCCAAGTCCCATTGGTCCTCTTCTTGATCTCTTTTGATGGCAGACTGGTTAAAACATTTAAGTTCTTTGGAGTAAATTAAGTGATTTACTACGTTTTGCTATATATCAAGGAGAGTGCTTTGGTGGCAGGATTTTTACAGTATCGTACACGAATATAATTTGATTGTACTTTTTAGATTTCTTCCCTCTCTGGATTTGAAGGCCTCTCTCTGATATTCTAGAATTGAAAATGATCTCCTTATTTGTGACTCATAAATGGTTATCAGCACTTGAGTAATGGATTTTCTGTCGTAACCCTTGGTTCAGCTTCTCAGTAAGGCTAAATTCCAAATTTCACTTCTTTGCTGCTCTTAAGCCAAAGACCTTGAGGTATTCAAGCTGAGTAGATTTACTTGTTGTTATATTTAAAATTGTTTATAGCATTTGTGTGATAGCCGTGTAAAATACCTTTACAAAGCATTCTTCCATTTGAGCTGCAAGGTAAGTTTGGCAGGTGGTTTTATCACCATTCTCAGATGGAGGAACCAAGATTGAGAGGTGTTCTCACTTGTCCAAGTAGGACAACCTTGAATTATGACCTCGTTCCAGGTCTCTTAACTCAGAATACGTGTTCTTCATTTTTTGTGTCTTCCTCATCATGTCTCTGTATATGTGCACATGTGCCTCTGCATGTTTGTGCAGCAGTAAGTGAACATACCATTACCACATACGGAGCACAGGCCGACTCCAAAGTTGGGCTTCTTTGATAAACTAGAAAACATTGTCTTACTTCGTCTTAATTAGTATTCTTGGTTATTTTAGTAGCCATCAATTTCTTCTCTGCCTACCTCCTAAACAGACAATGAACATTTATCACATATATGATATATGCCGGTGCTAAGATTCAAACAGCTCTTGCCCATAAGAATCCTTACAAGACATACCAGAAAAATCATTGATTAGAGTAGTATATGTGCTTCATTACAAATATCACTAGAAATGTTATAAAGATAGAGAAAGGGCATTATGGTCATGCGTTGCTTCTTAGAGTTCACATGAGTTGAGTCTTGAAAGATAAACAGGAGTTAGCCAGGCAAAGGAAGGCAAGGGAATTTCATACAAGGGAGTTGCCTAGGAAAGACATAGATGCATGAAAGAAAAAAATCATTGCACATTCCAGCCACTGTAAGTAGTTCAGTATGCGTAGCATGATGGTTTTGTTGCAGGGAGTAGATAGAAAACCAGAGAAGTGGTTAGAGTCCATTGACAAGAAAAGTAAAATTAAAAAAATCAGAAACCATTTAAGGACAAAAAAGAGAAAGCTCATTGCTTCCTACGACTCAAGACGAAAGGGCAGATACAGTGAATTATGTAGTTCTTCTTTTTGGTGAACAGGAACATCCAAGTATTTCGGCAAGAATAACTTTCACCTACTAGAAAACAACAGTGAGGCGTCATATAGAAATGCGGAATGATAGTGAATCATGCCTTCATCTGCTGGTTATGTTCTTGTCAATGCATAATTTGAGACTTAAGCCTGTTTTGGTTCTCATAACAAAACTGCCAAACTTTGGGATACAGATAAACATAAATATTAGATGGAGGTGATTGTTGTTAATATTGAGCTCTGTTGCAGGTGGGCTAAGATTAGAGATATAAAACAAGAATTGAATTACCTTGAAAAAATTACTGCTGCTTTTGTTGTGAAAATGCGACGAACATCATCTGTTATTTCATTTACTGTCTCCCGATTGAAGTTCCAAATGAGAATTTTTTAAAAACATGTAACTCGATGCAAGGAAGAAATTTTCCTTGAGGCTCCTTTATTCCTCTCCCAAATAGTGTTTGCCAAGACCTCGAAGATACTCAGACCCATATTTGAAGTTCATTGTGAAATCTTACAGTTTCATTTTTGTATTTGTTCTTAATTCTGATTCTCAGTTTTCTAATTGTTTTCTTCTAATAAGCAAACTCACATTGGTTGTGAAGAGAGACAGGCTTTTATATGTATGTATTTAGATAGTAGGCAGAACTCAGAGTCCACATATAAACCATACAAAATTATTTGCTCAGTTCATGTTTTAAACTGCTCCGAACATGATTTACAAACAGATTCAGAATACCTATATTCTTATCAAAGCTTTCAAAGCCTACCCACAGTTGATGGCAAGACCGTTACTGTTTGAGAACAATTTGGTTCCTTTTTCACCCTTTTTCTTTCTGAGAACTCATTATTCTTTCAATGACTGAGCTCAAAAAATGGAAGGAAAGAGGGAATCAGGATTTGGTGGCGATTGTCCTCATCCATGACACTATGTATATGATGCTACCATTTGGCATTTACTTCTGAGTTTATGTCTCTTTTCCCTAATTATATTTTAGACCTTTTGAGGGCAAAGACTGTGTTTTATACCTACTGTGACCTTATATTTTGGACCTTCTGGAATAGTTGTATTTCATATATTCTCCTAAGCACAAGGGATCGAGCAAATTGTTAAAGGCACTGAACAGATCATTGCTGTGACGATATTTTTCTTCTTTGCACCTCCGCGTGTCTGTATGTAGACCTCTCCTGGAGTATACATCTGTCTTTTACTATTCATAATTGTCTGTTTGCCTTCTCTCTTCTCCCGTCTCCATATGCACGTACGCACTCACCTCCACCACCACAAACAATAGGTTTCAAACTCCTTGTGGATAAGGACTGTTTCTTCTTATTCCCCAGGGTTAAGGACCACAGATAAATGGATCTCCAGTGGTCAAATGTTTTGTGTCAACCATAAGTGGAGGGGGAGAAAAGAAAGAAGGAAGATAGTTTAGATAATGGAGACTTCCTGTGATACCTTTGAGAGAGAGAGAGAGACAGAGAGAGAGAGGGGGGGGGGGGGCTTTGAGGCTTTGATTAGATTTAAAGTGTGTCTCCACTCTAACATTGATTGAATTGAAACAGATTCAAAGAGAAGTGGAAGACACCTGTCCCTTTAAAAACAGGGTGGTCCGGGCACCTATTTTGAATGGTTTGGGCCTTTGCCTTTTCATTGTACAAATGAGTTCAGTTTTTCTTAGTTGGGGGTCATGGGAGAGAAGCCCTAGGCGCATCATCATAGGAAAGTGTTAGATAAAAGCATTAAGGACAACCACAAATATGTAGGCTTGTTAGATTTAATTAATGTAGTTACATGAGAAAATTCATTTTCTAATTTTTTTCTCTTAATTTGGAGCCATTCATATATCATATAAAATGAAACATGCCTTGGTTTATGTATGAATATGATAAATGTGGTGGGAAGGTAGATATATTGTGAACTTGAAAAGTTCAAATCATGGAATTTCAAAGGCTTAAAAGCAATTCAGTGATAATTTTATCTCATCATCTCACTTTTGAGATGAAACAAGTTAGGGCGAGGAGCATTTAATGACTTGCTAGAATGGCAGATGCTTTGTCTGTAATCCTTAGGCTCTTCTGTGTCTCTAGGAGAACAGTTATCACCCAGTACTGCGCTCATTTGTTTCCTTGCTCTTCCCTCTGCCATTGCCGCCCCCTCTCCCTCTTTTTGAACAAATGCTGTATTTACTGAGCATCTGATGTAGCAGACACCATGCGTATGGGGTGAATAAGCCAGCAGAGCTACTGTCCTTATGAGCCAATTGTTCATGTGGGGAATACGGACCAAAAACAGATAAATAGAAGAGTTCAAATAAGTAGGTGGTAATAAGTAGTGTGAATAAAATTAAAGCAGAGAAGGGGATAAAGAATGGTAGGGTGCCTTTTTGGATTATCAGAGCGAGTGGTCAGGGAAGGCCTCTCTGAAGAGGTAAATTTCGAGAAAAAATCTGAATGCGGTGAAGGAAACAAGTCATGAATATCTAGGGGAAGAGCATTTTAGGCAAAGTGCAAGTGCAGGGCTTTGAGATGGGAATGTATTTGACTTGTTTCAGGAACAGTAGGAGTCCAGGATGGTGGGAAAGCACTGAGCGATGAAGAGAATGGTATGAGATGACATGGGAGAGGTAGCCAAGGGCTGCATCATAGAAAGGTTTGTAGGGCTTTGTAGGACTTTGAATTTTATACTGAGAGTGACGGGAAGCGTTAGGAGGCTTGAGAGTAGGAAAGAAACGTGAATTAGATTTATGTTTTAAAAGGTTCCCTCTGGGGGCACTTGGGTGGCTCAGTCGGTTAAGCGTCCACCTCTGGATTTTGGCTCAGGACCTGATCTCACAGTTCGTGAGATTGAGCCCCGAGTCGGGCTGTGCACTGACAGCATGGAGCCTGCTTGGGATTCTCTCTCTCTCTCCCTCTTTTTCTCTCTGCCCCTTTTCCATTTGCATGCACATACACTGTTTTTCTTTCTCAAAATAAATAAACATTAAAAAAATGGTTCCCTCTGGCTGCTTTATGGGAGATAGACAATGGAGGCAAGAGCTGAAGGGAGAGCAAGTAGGAGGCTGTTGCAGTAATCCAGGTGAGAGATGGTGATGGCTCAGTCTAGGGTGGCAGTGATGGGTGAGGAGAGAAGTGAGTGGATCATAAGTGTGTACATTCTTAGGAGCAGGGTCATATGTTACTCATAGGTAACTCTAAGACTTAGCACAGGACCTGATTCTTAATAGGTTCTCAGTTAATTTTGTTGAATGAGTAAAACAAATGCAGCATCCTGTCATCTTCCCACATACTCTGCTGCCACTAAAAGATTTCCTAGAGGTCCGCACTATAATTTTAACATCACTGTCCATGGACCACTTTAGTACTTCCTCACCAGGGCCACCCTCCTTCCATTGTTCATAGGTGTAGTCCAAACCCACTCATGTTTAGCCAGAGAGGCTAAAATTCTCCCAGAGAAGACAATGACTAAGATAAGCAGACAGGAAAGGACTCGAGGCCTTATGTAGGTAAAGATAAAACTCCCACTCCGCAAACCCAAAGCATAAAGTAGTAAGGCCTGACATTTAAATAGCATGTCCTATTTTACAGCATATATACGTTCATATATTCACAGCCATTCTATGAAGAAGTTATTAATGGTTTTCCCATTTTATACACTGGGAATCACACAGCCAGCAAATGGTACATCCCCTAAACCAGATATTCCATGTCCAGATTTTTCCTCTATGAACTTATGAATTACTCTTTCTATGAATTTGTGTGAATTTCTTGTGAATTTATTTCTCAAACAACCACCTATTGAATGTGTCATGCACTGTGGCAGATAATGGGAATGCTGACAGAAACAAGACCTCAGTGCTGATCTTGTAGAGTTTGTAGTGTAATGGAGGAATCAGGTAAGAAAATCAAACATTGTAATAAGGTGTTGTAAATGCTGTAATAGAATTAAGCACAGGATATATTTTGATTTTGTATATACAATTACTAAAATGTAAGGTCACAATAAATCCCTCTCCCAGGATTCTAGCAACTGCCCAAGTATGTGTTCTACGTTTTCCTATTTGGGGAAGTGGATTTGAATTAAAACGGCATGGCACTATAATAACTTTTTTTGTTTATTATTGATAGATCTCAAAATCTGTACAATGTCTTCTGAAATCTGTAGGAAGACTTACATACTTTAGAGTTCCGCCTTTCTAGATATTATTTCCTAAGCTTAAAATGGTTACGTTTCTTTTAGGATTACTTAGGTCTTAATTTTGTCTTCGCGATGGGACTAGGCTTCATAGTGTTACACACACTCAAGGGAATACGTATGGAAAGACAGGATTTGGTCCCAAGGAATACCAAAGCTTTAGAATTATCCAGGTTAGTCAGACCCTTACATTGGCACATAGGTTATGCGAAAGTCCTAATAATTATGCCACCACATTCAGAGGAGAATAGAAATACCACAGACATCTGAATTAAAAGATGAATTATTCTTTTTTCGTGTGATCTTTTCATGCTTAAGTAACTTATTTCTTCTTTTTGAAATATGTGTTTGAACAAGTGAGAAAGTACACCTATCAAAAGATTAACCAGCTGAGAACCATTGTCAGCATTAATTTTCCTTTAATAAATGACTCTCTGAAGCTATTTAGCAATCTGTAATCTAGATACAAAGCTATTGACCTATGATGGATAGTGCTGGATTTGTTTGTAAGCTTTGCCTCAAATCGTCTACTTAATTTTCCTAGGTCAGATCAACAGGATTAGGAATAAAGATGGTTATGTGGTTTGAATAAAAATGGCAATAGAAATGGAGCAAAATAATTGTAAAAGAGTAATGACCTACCATCTTAGTGAGGTAAATTAGAAACTAACAAAGTGACAGTCACTTAAACTTCAACATTATCAGAATGTTCAAAAGACACAGACTGGCTAATTAAAAGCATTTGTTATAATTGCATTTTTGTACATAATCATTTCTGAAGTGTGTCTGAAAATGTTGTGAAATAATGTAATTTAACCTTACGTGTATCTCAGGCTTTCATAACATGTGGGTACTTCCTCTTCGACAGTCATTTGGCTAACATAAATGCTGACCTCTTTTGCTTTTAATAATTAGTTAAAATCACATAAACTGTAATAGAAAGGCTACTTGATTTGGCAATAGCAAAATGTTCACAATTTCAATGAAATAGGGACCCCCTCACTTGGGGTTTTTATATATAAAAACTGTATTTCATTTATTAAATTAAATTAAAAAGTAAGCCATTATTTGTAGGTATCTATGCTAATGGCCAGGTTTGAGAAATAGATAATGATGGTTTCTTCATTCCCAGCTACCCTATAAAATAAAGTGTAAAGGCAAAAACGGTGCTAGCTCTTCCACACACTTTCCTGGTTTTGATCAACAAAACCCAACTTGAAAATTATCAATTAGAATTTCTTTAATACTAAAAGCAGCAATAATACTCTTGGTTTTATTTTATAGTTAATAAAAAGTTAGATGAATGAAGCTTCCCCTCCTTTTTTAAGACAAGCCTAGCGCATGTTTTATGTGCTAACCATTCATTTCAATCAATGACCCTGCATCAGACCTTTCTAAAGAGCCGTGAAGGAGTAGCCAAGCCAAAGCTCATTTCTTCTTCCTGCTCGTATCACGAGGAATGAATTGCTCAAATGGTGTATGGCAGGAAGGGAAAGAAAAATCAAACAATATTGGAAAGTGCACATCAGAATAATCAGTCTAAAGAAGCAACTTTTTTAACTTAAAAAAAGACTCTTACCATCTGAAATGCCTACTTGTTTGTGGGAGAAAGAGCCAGGTCTTCCTCTTTGTAGATCTCATCTGTAGATAGCATGTGGAGAGCAAGCAAATGGGCCAGAGACCCCCAAATTCCCAGAATAGCAGACCCCCCCCCCAGCTATTCTTGTGCTGGTCAGGACACAAGTTACCTTCTTCAGATACTTTCTATTGCTTGAATAGGTTTCTTAGAGTAAAAGATGCATATGAATAATAAACTGCACATTTCAAATTCCCATATGTCTCTTGCCAGATATTTGAGATGAATTGAGAATAAGAGTTTGAATCTGTATGTCCCTTTGGGTTATTATAAAACTCCACAATACTTGATTTTTAAAATATTCCAGGAGAGGAGCTAGCTTCGCTGGTAGGGCATGCAACTCTTGATCTTGGGGTCATGAGTTGAAGCCCCACGTTGGGTGTAGAGCTTACTTAAAAAAAAAAATCTCTTCCAGGAGAGATTTAGGGTATCTTCTACATGCCCGACATAAATACAGTTTGGAGGCAAGATGTTTTCAATTGTTTTGGGACTCTTCTCTAATTTTACTGTCTCCCTAAACACTTGAAGAAATGTATCCTTTTGTTCTGTCCTTTTACCCCCAAACTATTCAGGTGTGGGAGCTGCTCGGTCTGGGAACCTCACATTTATGGTGGGAGGAGTCGAAGATGAATTTGCTGCTGCCCAGGAATTGCTGGGGTGCATGGGCTCCAATGTGCTGTATTGTGGAGCTGTTGGGACCGGGCAGGTAACATTTTCACATTAATGACCCTGACCTGATGATATAAAATTGGCTAAGATTCATTTGTCTTTCCTGACCACACTGTTATTCCTCCCTACTCTGTTCAATCTGCGGATTCTTTGTTTGCTAAAATTTTCTTAAATTAATTGGGAATAAATTTGTTTCCCATCATTCCTGTTGGAATGAAGCAGACGTCAGCCAATTAACATATTTAAAAAGATACTGGAAATTCCATCATTCCCATTCTGATATATCCTCCTAGTGACCACTGAAATCAGCCTTACAACTGCTTCCATAGGAAGCACACATGGTATCTGCGTTGCCGTTATCCTCCATCAAATTATGTGCTGCAGCTTTGTTTGTAATACAGTCAGGAAGAAGTACTCTGTGTACTTTTATCTGTTTCTTGAAAAGCAGATAATTTTCAGGGCACCTGGGTGACTCAAGTCGGTTAAGCATCTGACTCTGGCTCAGGTCATAATCTCACGGTTCGTGAGTTTGAGCCCCGTGTTGGGCTCTGTGCTGACAGCTCAGAGCCTGGAGCCTGCTTCGGATTCTTTGTCTCCATCTCTCTTTGTCCCTCCCCCTCTCACGCTCTTGTCTCTCTCTGTCTCTCAAAACTGAATAAACGTTAAAAAAAATTTTTTTTAAAGAAAAGCAAATAATTTTCAGTTAGAAATATATCAATTCTCTAATCAGATAGAGGTGAATGGCAGCACGAAACTCAGAAGTCAACCTAGTGGTCTGCCTCCCACCAACACACACTCTCACTCAATCTTCACTCCTGTTAATTCTTGGTCCTGGTCACAGGCACCCTCTTTATCTTATTCAAAACTTTAATAGTATCTCAGGCACACCTGTTGTCTCCATTCTCTTGTCCAGTCTCCAAGTTCTACTGATTTTTGCTTCAGTGTCTCTCCTTGTTGACAGTCTTGTCCATTCCTCACATTACCTGATCCAATCTTTCTCCAATTGTCTCATACCTTGTGTACTTCTCAGAAAGCCTGGCTGCCAGGTTTACCACTCTACCAACACTGTAACCAGAATCAACTCCATCAAGATGTTTGTATCATCATAGACTTTCCCATTTTGAAACTTTGAATAGATGCCTGTTTTCCCCCGTGTCAAATTTTAATTCTCCACCCCAGCTTTCATAGCTCCTGCCCCAGTCTTAACTATCAAATTTCTTGCCATTCCTTAAAACATTTGCACATGAGTCAGCTTTCTTACTGTTCTCCCATGCTCTGATATATTTAATCCCTCTTACATATTTTCCTTTTCCTACGCTCTCTTCCTTTCTCCCTTTTGCCTATTTAAATTCCTGCCTGGCCTTCCAAGAGATGGTTTCAGGTTCTACTTCCTCTCCGCTCCTGCCCTCAGTGATCTTGTTTCTCTGAATTCCCACCATCTCTGTCTTATAGCCATACAGTTTTCCACTTAATTGTTGTTTGCTTGTTGCCTTTATCTTCAATGTGTTACTCCATTGCCCCAATTAGAATGTAAGCGCCATTCCATAAAGAGCAGGCATGCTAGGGATGTTACATACAACATGATGACTGGAGCTAGCACTGCCGAAGGATGTATATGAAAGTTGATAAGAGAGTAAATCCTAAGAATTCTCATCACAAGGAAAAAATATATATATTTTTTCTTGTATCTATATGAAATGATGGATTGTATGGTAATTATTGCATGATATGTATACATTACATCATTGTGATGTACAGTCTAAAGTTTTACAGTGCTGTAGGTTGACTATATCTCAGTGAAACTGGGGGAAAAAAGAGCAGTCATGCCACATAGGTCAGTATTCCCTATAAACTGAGTCCACAGGAAGAGCTCGGGCACCACTGTAGGTTTCTTACCCAGTGGAAGAGACTCCCCATTCTGCTCCCAGGTATCCTGGCAGGCTCAGGAGGAGGCATGGAGCACTATGTTCCTTTCCCACATGAGAGAATCAACAGTTACACATTCATACTTCTAGAAAGAAACCTGTGGGGTGGGAGAAGAACAACTTCCTGGGAGTTACAGCTTGAAAATAAAGATATTTAATACGTACTCCATTTCTCTTCAGGCCGCAAAGATCTGCAACAACATGCTGTTAGCCATTAGCATGATTGGGACTGCTGAAGCTATGAATCTTGGAATCAGGTTTGTTGAATATGTATTTTCATGTACTAACAATTTTTATGAGCTTTCCTATTTGATTTTCTGATGTTGAAAAAAAAGTGTTCATGAGAGATGAATGAGTTGATCCAGGCACATTTTGAAAGTACTTCATTATTGAACTTTAATAGACTTTGCTTATTTGACAACCGCTGGGCCCTAGAGAGCAAGAATATTCTTTGCCATAGCCATAAAATGTATTGTGCTGTATATTCGAAGTTACATTATCCTTTTTATATGGAAGCTCCATTTCTTCTGTTGTATTGAAATGCAAGGAACACTTTTACTATAAAATTTAAACATACTTCGGCAGTGTAGGGCAAATTTTGCTAAAACACCATTTTAATGTATGGTGAATTCAAGTGTTACGCTACCACATGACTGTTTTTATGTATCTATTCACTAAAAGGGCTCTTGATTGTTTAGGCTTGGGATCAACTGGATGGCATTCATAAAGCTGCAACTCACGTACATAACTCTTCATTTTAAATGGCCTGTGGTTTTGTTACTTTACATTAAGGATGTGTCTTTCCATTAAAATAAAATGGCTTTGCTTAAAGTGATGCAGAAATTTTGTTTCTCCTATGATGACGATCATCTTTTAGAATGCTTAAGGTTAATGTCTTAATTTTAGCCTTTAATCTTTTGGGTTAGGAATGTTACATATGATTAATCACCTAATTAATTTTTTGAATGTTTCATATTTCATGAATATAATAAATATACATTTCTTACTTTAGAAAATGCTTAATTAGCAAAATGCTTTATTCAGGTGTTTTCTTCACATTTCTCCAAACTGCTTACCAGATCTATCACAAATCAAAGTAATGTTTCATCTCACAGCTTTTGATAAAAACAATAAAAGAGCCAAAGTGCTTGAGATATTTTTAAAAACACAGTAATGGATTCACATTTCCTCTTAATTACCATATCAAGATGCTGTTGTTTATTGAATTGCCCTTGTCTCAGATGTTAAACTATCTTGACCTATTAAGTTGTCATGTTGTAATTGAGATAAAAGAGGAATTTGCTTTGCATCAGTGCTAATTGGTTTATCAATATCCTGTACCATTTACATTTTAAAATTGAATGTCTGTAAGATGCTAAGGCATATCTGTACGAAGCCTTAATAAAACTGGTAGTGAACAGGGAGCTGTTCAGAGTGGTAGGTCTGTATTGTAGCCAGTTTTAGGCTGTGGCTCACTTAATCATAAATGAAAAACTTGTTACTAGTGACTTGTTTTCATGTCCATCCTCTAGACTCATTTCATGGAAGAGGAAGATGTAAATTTCTGGAACCAAAATTGCATACAAAACTAATTGGTGTTGACAGTAGGATTAGAGCATTAGTATGCGTATGCATCTTTGGAATTTTATCTTCATTCTTCTGGATATAAATGAATAATAAAAAAAAAAAAAGCAAAAGCCTAGATAAGCTAGGCTATGTTCTACTGAAATTTCCCTCTTTATCTTTGCTAGTTTGTTTTATATCCTGCTTGTTACTCTGAGCGTCCCCTGGATCAGGGTATTCTTAGGCATAGTGATGTATCCTCCGGCCTTCCTCAGATAATTTTCCTAGCAACTCTTACCAGATGGCCATTTGCTATTCTAAAATTAACTTTTTGTGTGGTTAGTGCTGATAGAAGTCTAACTCCAAACACCAGCTAATTAAAGAATAGTCTGAAGGTCACTTGAATCAAGTGAATTGAATAAAATATACAATGAAATATATATATTGGCTACTACAGTGAGTTTGTTATCAAAGAGAAGATGAAAAGTGATAAAATTCCAAATAGAAATGTTCAGAGCAAAGGCAATAAATAGATTTTCCCTTATTATTGGTCGTGGTCCACTATGATAAAAAAAAATGTTTAGAAAGATGAAACTTTAAATGTTTAATTCTTCTGAAACTCTACCTACATATATTACTAATATATATATAATATTTGCATATATCATACATAAAAAATGAACACAAAGTAGGAACTCCCTAATTTTACTTAACTGTTATAATAATATACAACTTCCTGGTGCTTCAGATTATACTAATGAATTGCTTATTTTCATAACATTAGGATTTTATCAGTTTATCTTACAAAGATTCTCAGTGGTTTGAAAGTCCTAAAAATGACTGCTTCTGCTATTGTCTTTTCTCCATGGTTTACAGACATAGTTTAAAGTGACAGGATTGTTCTCTAATAGAGTATAGAGAGCGGCCACGATTTATTGAGCTTTGCAAGGTGAAAGAGAAAATTGGCATCAGCAAGCATAAATTCCCAAGTAGTAAATTCCCACAAAGTAGTACAGCATCAAAGTGGCTCAGCCACATTTATATTCTGTTCGCTCTGAAGTGAATTTTTTTTAGAGCATTAATGTCAACATTTACAAATGGAGTCACCTACTCCTATGAAGTGATCATTTCTGATTAATTTCATTCTCATAAGTCAGTGTTTTTTCTAGAACACCGTTTCCCAATTTTTAAAAAACAGAAGAGTAAAATCATACAGTCTAAAACTCCTATTGACCCTATGATCTTTTACAGTGAGTCTTTATGGATATAGGGGAAATGTTAAATGCTATAAAAAAAAGTGAAGCATAAAAAATACAGATATACAACTTATTTTTGAAATTCTCTTTTTTTTTTATTAGACCGTTCTACCTTCTAATTGGGTTCTAATTAGGAGTTAGAACCTAGTTTTATGGGCACTGAAGGTGTCCTGCTTGCATTAGAGACGTTTTGCTCCCGTGTGTCACAAAGGAACAGGGTTGATAATGGAAGCTTTGTTGTTTTGTTTTTATAAAATTTTGCTCCACTGGGAACTGTCTTTTTTGTTTTTCTTTTTTTTTTCAGTATTGCTGGTATAACAAGTCATTTGCATTACGGATCAGGACCTAGGCCCCTAGCGACAACCATATTGTCTTCTTCCACCTTAAAAGAAACTTCGGACAGTTGAACTTCTGGAAAGCTGTTCAAGATGAGAACTTTCCCACAAGTGTCTTTTTAGTTTCTTGGCTAGTGCCCTTAGACGGTGGTGCGTTTTCACTTAAGTGATGGCTTGAAGCCTCTTAGTTGTATATCCTAATACATATATAATAGATAACAAGTGGCAGATGGTATATACTAAAAATTTGACTACATTTCTTTTTTTTCTTAGGTTTATTTATTTATTTTGAGCGAAAGAGAGAGCACACGTGTGTGAGTCAAGGAGAGGGAAAGAGGGGAGAGAGAGAATTCCACGCAGGCTCCTAGCTGTCAGCCCAGAGCCCAATGCAGGGTTTGAACCTACAAACCATGAGATCATGACCCGAGCCAAACTCAAGAGCCAGATGCTTACCCAGGCGCCCCAACCAAATTTCTTACCAAACCGATAAAACACTATCATACTGGCTTATTGACCATTAAATTCACTAACCACGTGACCCAGTGAGACTCAGGATGGTGGGAGTGTGGGTGTCTGTCAACGTTTGCATCATAGCTCTGCCATAGACTTAAGCTTTTCTCGTCTATAAAATGACAAAAATAATAGTACCTGTGCACAGAGTTGTTGTGAAGATGAAATGAGTTAATCTGTGTAAATCTTTTAAAACAGTTCTGGCACATTGTACGTGCCCAACGTGGTAGTTATTGATGTGATTGATGGTGGTGATGGTTGGTATTTGAATTGAATCGTAACTTTAAAAGTGGTTTCTTCATGACACTTCTCACCAGCTGTCATGTGTATTTATGTGTTTGTTTATTACCTGTCTCCCCAGCTAGAATGCAAGCTCCCTGAAGGGGATTGGCTTTGTCTGCTCATTGCTGTGTCTTAAGAACATACCTAGCACATAGTAGGCACTCAGTGAAAATTTGTCAAGTGGATAAAGGGGGGAGGGGGGAAGGGAGGCACTTCTCCTGCCTCGGGTAAAAGTTACCTGTGTGTGGTGTGTGTGTGTGTATGTGTCTTAATTGGCTCATTCCTAGATGGCAGGAGCAGCCCCTTCTTAGCTTCCTTACTATGTCTCCTTGGGACATCTGTTACACATTGATGAATAAGTGAATGATCTATTAAAACTGACTTATAGTCTTAGGGCGCCTGGGTGGCTCATTCAGTTAAGCATCCAACCCTTGATCTTAGCTCACGAACAGTTTGTGAGTTCAAGCCCCGTGTCAGGCTCTGCACTGGCAGTGTGGGGCCTGCTTGGGATTCTTTCTCTCCCTCTCTGACCTTCCCCTGCTCGTGTACTCGCTTGCGCTCTCTCTCTCTCTCTCTCGCAAAAATAAATTTAAAAAAAAAACCTGACGCAGTCTTAGGTGTTTCACTTCTACATCCATTCCTGTGATACAAAGATCTCAGTTTAGTGACATAATTTGCTTTGTTCTTACATAAAGACAGACAGTATAGATACTTCTATAGAATATAAAGTGAACAAACTTTTTTGGCCCTTAAAAGCCTTGGTTACCGTGAAGGCAAACATTTGGATTCTCTTTACTTTTTTTTTTTTTTTTACAGTGTATGCAATCATTTTTACTTCTCTCAAAAGTTCATTTAAAATTCTTGTGTTTTAAAGGTGAGTAGATTTGACACAGTGACGTTTATTTGAGTTGCATTATATATGCAGTCAGAGCAATGAATTCATTCTCTGTTTATATCAGAGAACATTCCAGCAATTGTAAAGCCACATGCATGCACGCGCACACTCTCGAACCACATCCAGTGGCAAGTTATTATGGGGACTGACAGACTGTCATCCTTTTGATGGCTTGAGCTGTATATCTCCTGCACAGCATTGGGGCTCGTATGCAGAAAGTATCATATGTTCCCAGCCAATTTACAGGGAAACAGCAATAACATTTTATCATGGTTGAGAGCCCAGTAGCTGCTTCCTATTAAACTTGCCCTTTCAGATACCTGTCTTGGATTAATTTGTTGATTTCAAATGGAAACTCAGTCTTCTCCAGTGAAGCATGACGTTCTAGGATAGACTCTCTGAATGACAATTACTGTGTATTCTAGCTGGTTTCAGACCATTACAAGCCTTAGGCACAGTGGAAGACAGAGGACTTCAGTAACTGATTTTAATATTACGTCTAATTTTAACTGTCAGTTATAGATGTGCCAGCGAAGGAACGCTCAGAAAGATGAAATGCAAAACACTTCTAACTTGCTCTTTTTAACGATACACTTTGCTGTAGGGTGGGGCGTTGGGGGAGGGAAAGCGGAGAGGGACTGGCCGTCTCCTAAAGGGGAGTCTGCACAGTGGGGAAGCATCAGATTTGAAAAGTGAGCACGAAACAACTGCCACCGCGCTTTTTTGCGTGCCCCTCAGGATGCTTCTAAATAGTAATACGTTTGCCAAACCAGGTTCCATAAATCAGTGCCAGCATTTTTCCTTGAACACTCAAGAAAAATGAAATGTAGGGTTTTACAAAGGATAATAAGCTTTGCTCACCATTTGGTGAGTACTGTACCTAGAGCATGACCCGCATTAGCAGTAAAGGCTGTTGTGAGGTTCTCTTGAGTATATAACCAAGTAGGTTATAAAGAGAACAGTAACTCTGCTGCTTTCAATGTGATGAACCATTTTAAAAGAAAATCTAAATTAAGAAGCCCTTGAATTACATTTCAGATGGAAGGGAAGAGCGATGTTTGGGGGTCTTAAAAATATTCCCTACTCATGGAACAAATTAGACATTCTTGAACATTTGTGCTTAGAGAATATATTTGCAGTCATAGCAGATTAATTGTTAATATGTGATTTTTACTTTTCACAGTATGCACATTGGCTTTCTCTTTCCCAAGTCATCTGCTATAACAGCATACTGATAGCCTCTTTTTACTCAAGAGTGCAAAGAAAGCATCAATAACAAACTACACCTGTAACCAACTTGGAATTTTTTAAAGGAATGAATGAAACTGTTGGGTTTCTTTCTGGCAGTCTCCCATTGAACGGAATGTATGACAGCCGATTAGAGTGAATCTTCGATCTGTTATAATCCTTAAGAAAACTCCCCGTTGTAACATGGTCCACCATATGAATTCACATATGTGGCATTCTGTATCTATTCCTTGCCCCACAGCTACTTCTTGAAAACCTGATTACATAACAGTTGTACTTGGTGCTGTGTCCATACATGACCTGGCTGTCGGCCTTAGCCCCCTACTCCAGCACTGGAAAAATGTTTACTGGCCGTGATACTCACATTGGGAAATAAACAGACACAGGTTTCAAACACACAGAGTAAACAAGAACTTAAGCCAAAATGCACAATTTGTTTCACATTGATATGTGTCTCTTTTCCGTCTTTTTCTTTTTCCTGGAAGAGATAGGTTCTAAGGAAAAGCAGAAAGCTTTTATGACAATGATTTTAAAATGTCTCTTTGTGTGAAAGAAACCTATAAATCGCCAAGTAGAATGTTGTATTTGAACTTGATTCAGTGATACTTAGCAGAACTGTGCTTCCCAAACTGCATTCAGATTCTCAGAATCCGAGTAATACAGCATTTTGATTCTATTTTTTTTCTGGGTCCACAGTGAACAGCCGTTGATGCCATCAGCTCAGTGATAGAACAAATGATGTTTCCGCTTGGGCAAGCTTTGTTTTATCAGGATCAGTAACCTTATCAGCAGTTGACCCAGAACTATAATGCATGTCTCTGAATAGATAGCATATGTCACAGCTCTGTGCAGACTTGCTTCATAAGCAAGATCGTCTAATGAAGATTTAATAAATAAGGAAAAGTTTTGCAGCAAGAAATGTCTTCTTTTATGACGATAACTCCTCTTAAGCTCATTTTACTCTCATGGCTCATCTCTTGTATTCATTCTCATAAAAGTTAAAAGAATAAACATACATATAAATGCAACCACACGGACTCCCATGATGCATAGTTTATCTGTCAATATTTCTTTCTGAAATCTATCATTTGTGAGTAAAGGATGTAGAATTTAGATTATCATATTGGTTTAAGGTTCTTATGTGACACATAAACGCAATAATATCCGAAAGACTAGAAAACCCATGTGTGTGATAAACCAACAACTATGCAATTATGTGTTATTTCTTAAAAGTGGGATATAGTGCAGAGGGTTTTCTCCCGGTGCAGAATATCCTGGCTCAGGAGTGCTTAATCACGAGTTTTTAATACCCTATAATTGAAGATTGGGTTCTTTGCTCTCATCAATCTGCTTTGATTTTTGAAGACATATAATAAATGGATAAAGAAGATAGAGCATCCTCATACGTAAATAAGTCACGCATGACTTGTACATTTTGACATTTAACACTGCTTTTCTTTGACCTTTGACAGGTTAGGGCTTGACCCAAAACTATTGGCTAAAATCCTGAACATGAGCTCAGGCCGGTGTTGGGCAAGTGACACTTACAATCCTGTACCTGGGGTGATGGATGGAGTTCCGTCGGCTAATAACTATCAGGGTGGATTTGGAACAACACTCATGGCTAAGGTACGGTAAATGCAGAGACTCCCCAAGCCAGAGGGGAACAGATGTTTAATGGTCCGATCGCCCATTCCCCTTTAACAAAGCATATGTCTATCCTAGACGGCAAGATTACTAAAATAGTGATTCACTTACTCACTGGAAATGAGTTAAAACTTAGCTCAGATAAAAATCCTTATCTTGTTCATTTATATTCCTGCCCTTTCAGATGAGAAAAATAGGCTGGCAGTTGTATTTGTGCTTGTGCTTGTTTGTACTGTGAGATGGGCAAAATTTTGTTCATCATGAGAAATTTTCATTAATTTACCAAGTCCTTAGAATGGAAGCAGTAAGAATTTTCTGATAACACGTTGACATTGGATACACCTATCACAGAAGAAGAGAGTATCTTTCTCATGATACTAGATTTCTAAATACACCTTCCTGCTTTAAGAATATGTATGTATTTGTGTGTAAAGTCATTTGAAAAGCAAATTGTTGGCCTCCTCCTGTTTGTGATCTCAACTTGAGAAAATACTGTTCAGCTATTTCCCATCCCACCCTGCCCCCATAATTGACTTTTTTCCTGATTACAAAAGTAATAAAAACATACACCCAGGCACCATACTCAATTTACTTTCCTCCATTCCCCATGGCGTTCTGTCCATTCTACTTCTTGACGGTGCCTTGGATTCATGCAGTTCCCTTCTCTGCCACCACCAGGACCTTGGCTGAGCCTCCCTCAGATCATACCAAATCAGCCCTTAACTGGTGTCCTTGACTTTCATAATCCTCTCCGGTTCATTTTGCACACCTTGGAGGGGAGCGGGCTTCCAGAGGTGTAGGAACCTGAGTGTGCCATTTCCCCTACTAAGTCTCTTTCGCGGTTTCCAGTTACTTGTAGATTATAGTCCATCTCTGCGAGTTGTCTCACGAAGCCCTCCATGAGTTGGCCTTTGCTCACCCTACCAGCCTGTTTCTGCCTTCCCAGCCCGTCACTTTGCTTCCGCCATACTGAACTCATTTCTGCCTGTCGTTGTCTCACTTGCAAACGTCCACGCGCGCTGTTCTCTCTGCCCGCATCGTTTGTCCTTGCCCCTCTCCAGCCCAGCTTCCAGCATGGTACCTGGAGTATGGCCAGCATGCTTTACGTATGTATTGGATAAAGCAGTGTTTGAAACTATGTTTTTTATTTTGCAGTTTGATTTCTCTTCATGTTTCTTTTAAGAAAACACTTATTTTTATGCCAGTCTGTGTCCTGTATTTAGGTTTGCATATCCTCCACACAGGCTTTTGTAATTGTGCTGTGTGGCTGTTGCTAGAAACAGGAAGTAGCTCCTTAAGTGTAGTGTTTTCATCGAAGCTGCAGGTGATTTATTAGGGCGCACAGAAGAATGAAAGAATCTCATTTATGCTCAGTTTTCCATTCTGTGTCTGTGTGAAGTGGGTTGCAAGCTGTTAGCTTATTCGGTTCCAATAATACTGCTAACAGCTCAGACAGAGGAAGTGGCTAACAAGTAGAGTGTAAATAAGAAGTAGGAGGTGTCTAATCAAAAGGATCAGATGAATTGTCTGGTCTCCTGGTCTTTTTGTAGTGCTGGCTTTGTCTGGTAACTCAGCCCTAGCTGTCCTTCACTCTGTGGTACACCTGTGCATTGCCATTTTCTGCAGTGGCCCTGCCCAGGAAGAATCTGCCACTGTTAAAGTCCTTCCCTTAAGATGATTTTCTTGGGGGCTCCTAGGTGGCTCAGTCAGTTGAGCATCCAACTTCGGCTCAGGTCATGATCTCACAGTTTGGGAGTTCAAGCCCCGTGTCAGGCTCTGCACTAATAGTGGGATTACTATTACCCACATGTACTTTTTCTCTCCCTCTCTCTCAAAATTAAATAAATGAACTTTAAAGATAAATAAAATTATTTTCTTCATCATAAGTGATAGTGTTTTCAACTAATAGCATGAGACAGTGCAGGAGTCAAACATATGGATGTTACTGTTGACCTTTCATCTATGAAAGATAGTTGTGCTCTCCCTTATAAAGTGGAAGATGTCTTAATTTTGCTTGGAATGAGAATACTTAGGAAGAAACTTAAAAAAATCTTTCATCACTCAGATTGCTGTTAACAAAAACACACCATAGCTAATTAGATTTGTATAGAGAAAGAACTCCCCGTCAATGCTACGTTGATTAAGCAGTTGTACCATTGTGATTGTGCTTGGACAGATCCAGGTTTTATTTGCTGAGAGATGTTTTGTTCAATTGCCATTAAATTTTATTGTGCTAGGGGATGTCGTTGAAGTAGAGGCTTGTACATTTATTTCCAGGTCTTAACATCATAAAATTCTAACATGTTGTGCGTATATAATCAGAACATAGTCAGTATGAAAACTAGATCATTCTTCTGAAATCTCCAGCCTAGAGATCTGTTTCTGATGGCCGCTACGGAACAGCGCATGGAAAATCACGATGATTCTTGGTACTCCCTCAGTGTACCCATTTCCTTGTAAAACATAACAACTCGGTCTTCCATTAACCTGTTGAAACCTTATTGCAGTTGTTGTAATTTTTTCCTGAACTACCCACTTAGCTCATGGATTCATAGTTTATTTGATTAGTGAAGTGGAAACTCTATTTTAAATGGTATATTATGAGCTTCAAAGGATGCCTTCTTTTTCTAACATTTCAAGATACAAAAGCCTCTCAGACTAAGCACTTTTCTGTTTTTAGAATGTCCATCCTTTAAGGAGCAGCCACCAAAGCCATTTCACTTTCTGTTTTTTGGGCTTGGGCAGATTTTATTCGGGTATGTACTTGCCCCTTTGAAAAACCCTAGACCTTTCTTCTCAATAGTATTGTGTTCTCTTCAGTATGTTATGTTAACTCTGAGTTCTTCTGTTCCAGTTTGTGTTCCAGTTAACTAGGTTAAAAGTTAAATGCAGTCTATGTGGATTTTCTCTCTGTCATTTGAAAATAAATATATCTTGCAGATTCGCTCAAAATGATGTCAGCAAGAAAGGTTGGTCTGGGTATAAGCAATATGTAGCTGTATATTTGTTAGCTGTGTAGGTAACAATTCAACTTGCTTTTTATTTTTAGGAAACTATGGAAGAATTTAAGGTTAAGCAGATTTTTCAGATCTGTTGTCTACATGTGAAAGTTATACAAATACGCACAAAATAATGTTTGCACCTGTACCATCATACATATTTAAGAGGCTGGAGATTTAATTCGTTCTTTAAACTTGGCTTCATTTTTTCTTTGAGTAATTTTCTCCTTTGAATGGATGGTATCAATAAGTGCTCTGTTAAAAAGGATGTTCCTCAGAGATTAGAAATATTTTTTGTCTTGCTTCTTGTTTTCCCCTTCCATTGTTGGGGCCATTGGTGATTTCTGCATTGGTGGGGGGAGTGAGGATGGTAATGTTGAGAAGAAGGTCTAGTTGGTTTTGCCACTAGTTTGCAGCTCTTATAAAATCACAAATATAATGAAATATGAGGAATATCTGTTTCACTTTTCCAAGTCTTCCTAGTCTTCCACCAACCCCAGATACTTCCAGTTTGGACAAGATTCCATTTTAATGGAAGTGAACATTTCGTTAGCTATAGTGTATAAAAGATTTACAGTGTTAACTTTTGTCTATTTTTAAACAGCCATAAGTTGTCTGAAACTCTTCAGGATGAAGCATTAGCTTGCTGAGATGTTAAAGGGTTGTCATGATCGTGGATGTCCCGTTGCACTTAAAGTAAAATCCAAACTCCTCACTAAGCACATTAAAGCTTCCGTGTTTTGTGTGTGCCCATCCTGGACTCATTTCCCTCCCCAGCGCCGTTGCTCACTCTCATTCAGCCTCACTGGCCTGCTTGCCATTTCTTCAATATCCAAGCTGTGTCCCAGCACAGCGCCTTCACCTTGCTGTTCCATCTGCCTGCAACTCTGTTCCCCCAGCTCTCCCAAGAACTCACTGCTCCCTAACATTCAGATCATAGGTCAAGTGTCTTCACCTCAGAGAAGCTTTCCCTAAACATTTGATCTATCAGAATTCTCTTCCTTCCACGCCACCCTTGCTGTCCACCACTTCCCAACCCCTTCCCCGGCTTTATTTTTTTTCACAGTGCTTGTCATTGTCTGAGATTTTAGTGTTTGTTGTCTGTCTTCCCCCGAGCTTTCCAAGAACAGCGACTTGATTTAGGCATGCTTGTATCACTCGTGCTTGGAACAGTGCTAAATACTCATTGAATAAAGAGATTGCATGGATATTCAGTAATTCCATTAATGGGGTTTGTCTTGGGCTTCTAGGCTTCTGCAGATTTGAAAAAACATTTCCCTATGTGATCTCATTTCTATAGTAACCCATCTAAAGTCAAAACAGAACAGACAGGTCTGGGTGGAGGAGTAGGGAGGCCACTCAGAAATTAAGATTTCTGTCTGGAGCAGTTTTGCCCTATGTGAAAGTACTTATAAAAGGATATATAACCTGCCGCAGTACTTGTAAGTATCTTATTTTTTCAGACTTCATTTCTCCTGCTTTGAATCCAAAGCTTTGGGAGCTGCATTTCCAAAGTGAGCCTTCACTACCAGTCTCATTGTGTTCCTTCCTGCCCTTGTTTGATTTAGGATCTGGGGATAGCACAAGACTCCGCCACCAGCACAAAGACCCCAATCCTTCTGGGCAGTCAAGCCCATCAGATCTACAGGATGATGTGTGCAAAGGGTTACTCAAAGAAAGACTTCTCTTCCGTCTTCCAGTTTCTACGAGAAGAAGAGACCTTCTGAGTTTGCCCTTTGGCCATGGACACTGTTGGAAACCAACCTCCATCTTGGAGCCTCCTTATAGCTCACTCCACAAGTAAATGGGCTTAATCAAAGGTCACCTGTCTGCTTTTGATTGTCTAGGTCCCGGTAAACCCTAGGATTTTTCACTCATTTTTAACTGCTTATTCTTTTTATCTATTTAGCAAACCTGTGTTATCTCCATTTTTTTTTCCTGCAAGCCACTGATGATCTCTGCTAACTAGCCGATTGACCTGTTTCAAAAGTCTGATCCCTGAGCATCTTCAACCAAATCGTTGCATACTTCAATCAGGATATGATTTATTCCACTTTACAAATAAAACCAAATATTTTTCCAACAAGATGAAACCTATCTTAAAGAAAAGAAATTGGTGTGGGGAAAGGAGTTAGAAAAAGGGGAAGCACAGTGAATTACTACTTGCGTCCCTCGGGAAGTTTGTCCTGTTAACCAGGGGGTGGTATTCTTGCATGGCTGAGGTTCCTGATTTATTCTCCAGGGAGTTGGTAAAGCTAACGAACTCCTTGCTGGATGTTTTATAATTTGGACTCTGTTACATTATCTTACTGTGTCCTTCTTGTTACAATTCTCAATACTCAGCCAACTTGTTTTTTATATTTTTGCTTCCTTGTACATTCTTACTACATATTTTTTGACTTTAAAAGAATGACATCTTTAGAACTGTTTCAGAGCCAATGATGATATTTGCTTCAGATAATTATTACATTATTCTAAATATAACCATATTATTTTGAATTCAAATAAATTTCTATGCTGATAATACTTTCGTGGAGTTTTCCTGTCTTCCCAGCCATGTGGTGAACAATGAAATGATCTGGCCAAACTGGTGTTCCAGACTGACGGGGAAAGAGTGGGAAGAAAAGGAAGGGAGGGCAGGTCAAAAGGAACTGAGTCTGAATCGGCCAGTGGCAAGCCAGCTTCCTGCTGCTCGGCCTGAGTCCTTAATGGGCATTCATTTGAATGTTTTCGGTTGTGGGTGCAATAAGAATTCAGCCTGTGCGAAATGGATTATGCCCCGGTATAGACTTTCCCTACCACAGCCCCTAGAAATATTCTTGGTGATAGACCTAGACACCAAATCTGCCAGAAGTATTACTACTACCATCAGTTTCCTGGTGATGAAAAATTCCAGGCACTATTCTAAGTGCTGGGGCTACGGTGACAAACAGAACAAAATCATGCCCTTGTAGACTATAGATTCTGGTGTCGTGTATGTGTGTGTGTTCGAGGGGATGTGACAGACAAAAAATACATGTTTAATGCATATGTCAGTTAATAATAAGGAAAAAAGGCAGGACAAAGGGGAATGGATGGGAGGTGCCCAGAGTATTTTGTTATGGTGGTAAGGTGGCATTTGAGCAGAGATAAAAAAGAAGTGAGGGAACAAGCCATGCAGATATCTGAGGAAAGAACATTCTAGGAACAGGGGACAGAAAGTACAAAGGCCCGGAGGTAGAGTAATGCTAGATATGAGGAAAAACAAGGAGGCTGTAAGTGAAGTCCCAAGATGAGAGGGGCCTGAACTTGTAGGGCCGTGTAGGCTGTTAGGACATTGGCTTTTATTCTAAGCAAGATTGGTTGTGTATCAGAGCGTAAACTAACGGATACATTGCCACCTTAAAATTTAGTGACTTAAAATAGCAAATGTTTATTATTTTT
Organism: Cryptoprocta ferox; assembly: GCA_028646485.1. Taxonomy (NCBI): domain Eukaryota; kingdom Metazoa; phylum Chordata; class Mammalia; order Carnivora; family Eupleridae; genus Cryptoprocta; species Cryptoprocta ferox. The sequence goes on along the minus strand of CM053559.1, from coordinate 53,979,037 downwards.
CAAGATTTCTCTAGGTTGGTTATATTATTATTCTCCCCTGGGCCAGCTCCTGTGGAGATGGAGGGTCTAGTTTGGCCTCACCCAGCTGGGACAGCTGGAATGGTTGGGGCTTCTCTCCACAGGGTCCAGGAGGCTAATCTGAGATTCTTCATACGGTGGCGGAAGGGCTCTCAGTGGCCACACAGGACAAGCCCAATGAGCAAACATTTTGCTGGGTTCTGCTTGCTTCATGGCTGTACTGCCCCCTTGGCCAAGGCAAGTCACATAGCCCAGCCCAGAGTCTGTGTAGGAGGGGATGACATAGAGCGTGGACACAAAGAAAGGCATTAGGGTGGCCATTTTGCAAACATCCTGTCAGAGCCAGCCCATTAGGGATTTTGTTAAGAGAGTTGATGTGGTCTGACCCACCCTTAAAAGGGATCACTGTGGCTGCTGCACGGAGAAGAGGGTGTAGGGCAAGGGGGAAGCAAGGAGACCAGTTGGGAGGGGATTGTAATAATCCAGACGAGAAGCCATGGGGGCTGGGACCAGAATGTTGATGAGGAGGTTTCTGCCTCCTCAGGCAAGAAATGGTCAGATCTGAACATAAAAGTCAGATCCACTAACTTATGGATTGGGGTGACAGAGAAAGGGAGGAGTCAGGGAAGAATCTAAGGTTGGTGGGGAAAGTGGAGGAAAGGAGTTACCATTTACTCTGGGGAAGATGTGGGAAGTTTAGGAGGAAAAAACTCCTAGGTGGCCTGGAAGCCACCCAGGGGGAGGAAAAGCAAAGGTCCAAGGCCACACCCTGTGTTACTCTCCCTTTCAGTGTTTGGGAAAATGAGACAGAGCCAGCAAATGAGATAAGTGACAGTAAGGTGAGAAAACAATGGGAGTTGTGAAGATTGTGGCAGCCACATGAAGATTGTGTCTTGAGGAAGAATGATTATTTGTATCAAAAGCTACTGTAAGTTGAGTAACAAATGTAAGAGCTGAGAATTAATGATTTGGACTTGGCAAAATAAAAGTCATTGGTGACTCTGATAGGTGTTCTGCGGCATGTTGGAAATGACATTGAGCATGAGGAAGGGGAAGAGAAATCGGAAGTGTTGAGTAGAGACAGCTCTCAAGAAGTTTTGCCGTAAGAGGAAAAATATGGGATAGACACTGGCAGGGATATGGGGTCAAGGGAAATTTTACTGATGTTTTATAAGATAGGAGAAACTATGGGGTTATGCTGATGGAAATGGAATGGTCCAGTAAAGGAGAAGGAGTAGTACATGGAAGAAAGGATGCTTGCCAAGTGGTATCTTTTTGACTGATTGGTTGATTGATGTTTATTTATTTTTGAGTGAGAGAGAGAGAGAGAGAGAGAGAGAGAGAGAGAGAGAGAGAGAGTACAAGTGGGGGAGGGGCAGAGAGAAAGTGAGACAGAGAATCGGAAGCAGGCTCCAGGCTCTGGGCTGTCAGCACAGAGCCCAACATAGGGCTCAAACATGAAGCGTGAGATCATGACCTGAGCCGAAGTCGGACGCTCAACCAACTGAGCCACCCACCCAGGCACCCCGCAAAGTAATATCTTTTAGTGGAGAGGGAGGCAGACAGCTGAGGATGGATCTCTAAAAACAAAAAACCAGTACAAACAGATCAGATGTCAGACTGCAAGCCTAAAGGGCAGAGGCATGTTGAAATTAATTATGCAGTTTTCTTTAATTTTTAAAAATCTTTCTTTATTTTTGAGAGAGAGAGGTATGGAGCATGAGCAGAGGAGGGACAGAGAGAGAAGGAGACACAGAATCTGAAGCAGGCTCCAGGCTAAGCTGCCAGCACAGAGCCTGACGTGGGGCTCAAACTCACAAACTGTGAGATCATTACCTGAGCCGAAGTCAGATGCTTAACCAACTGAGTCCCCCAGACGCCCCTGTGTAGTTTCACCATAAAATAATATTAGTGCTAGAAAGGATTTTATTGGCCTCTCAGCATGTTGAAGTCCCCCTCCTCTGGCCATAAGTTTTCTCATCTATAAGGTTGTCATAAACAGGGGTGCCTGGGTGGCTTAGTCAGTTAAGCAACTGACTCGTGGTTTTGACTCAGGTCATGATCATAAGGTTTGTGAGTTCAAGTCCCGGGTTGGGCTTTGTGTTGTCAGCACAGAGCTTTTTTGGGATTCTCTTTCTCTCTCTCTCTCTCAAGACAAATAAATAAATGTAAAAATAAACACAACTGTCATAAACAATGTAGCTGAATATTAAATGCTTACTTGGAAACTTGAAACAAAAAAAAAAAATCTGAGTGAAGGACCATCACAAGTGTTGGCGAGCACATGGAGAAGGGAAAACCCTCTACATTATTACTGCCAGGACCATACAGTGGTGGAAAATAGTGCGGCAGTTCCTCGAAAAATTAAACACAGAGTTGCCACAGGATCCAGCCGTTCCACTCAATACTTGAGTATATATAAATATTCGAGAGAAATGAAGTTACCACGTCTGCACAGAAACTTGTACACGAATATTCAGAGCAGCATTATTCATAAAAGCCAAAAAGTAGAAACAGTCCAACTGTCCCCTAACTGATAACTGCATGAATAAAGTGGCATATCCAGACCACGGAAGAGTGGCCATAAAAAGGAACAAAGTACTGACACAGGCTATGACATGGATGAACCTTGGAAACACTGTGCCAGGTAAAAGAAGCAAGACACAAAGGCCACATACTGTATGATTCTGCATGGGATGGCAGGGATAGGCAAATGCCCAGACCCAAAGTAGATGGGCGGTTCCCAGGGTCTAATGGGGAGCGGGAAATAAGGAGTGACTGCTGTTCCATATGGTGATGAAAGTGTTCTGGAATTAGATAGTGATGGTTGCATGACTTTGTGAATGTATTTAAAAACCACTGAATCGTACACTTTGAAATCATGAATTTTATGGTGTGTGAATTGTGTCTCTCTGCAAAAGAAAAACTAAGGAAAAAAAATCATGAGTTACAGTCTCTCTGCGTAAGTGGTTCTCAATAGGGGCAATTTTGCTCTGACGGGATGTATGGCAATGTCTGGGCATATTTGTGGGTGTCATGGGGGCTGTGGGGTGCTCCTGGCATTGAGCGGGTAGGCATATGTCAGGGACACTGCTAAACATCCTACAATGCACAGGGCAGCCCCCGCAATGGAAATTACCCCACCCAAAATGTCCATGATGCAGAGTTGGAGAAATTCTGCTCAGGTGTGTGTTCCACAGGTACCTCAAACTTGGTGTATCAAAACCTGAGCTCCCCATTCTCCCACCCAGCAGACCTGCTTCTCCTAAGTGTCCCTGTCCCATCCACGTTCCCAGGAACCATCCCTGAGTCCCCTGTCCCCTCCACCCGCTCTCCACAGTGAGGTCTATACGTCTGGTGCCTACGTCGGGCCCTCATTGGTTCTTGTCTAGGATACTTGAGTATGTTTGCAGTTGTTCCTTTTTTTTTTTATGTTTTTCCTAACAGCTTTCCTGAGGTATAATTTATATGCAATAAAACTTGCTCATTTTAAATGTACAACTCAATGGCTTTTAGTAAGTTTACAGAGTTGTACAGTCATTACCACAATCCAATTTTAGAACATTTCTATCACTGCCCCGCCCAATCTCTTGTGCCCATTTTCTGTCGTTGACGGTTCTCACTCCACCCCCTCCAGCCAGACGCAACCACTCATCTTTCTGTCTCAATAGATTCCAGCTGTTTCTGGGCCACCAGTTTGGTTTTTCAATTCATCCTTCATGACACTACAAGAGAGATCTTTCTAAGACTGAAATCCAGTCCAGTCATTCCCCTGCATAAAATCCATTAGCATAGTGTTCATGGCCCTTCACGCTCTGGCTCCTATGTTACTTCATCAGCGTTGTTGCCCTTGGCTTTCTTTATGGTACCTGGGTGCCAAAGGTTGTGAACCACTTGCATTTTTCAAGCGTGACACATATCTCACACCTCAGTACCTTTGCACATGCCACTGCCTTCACCAGACATGCCCTTCTCCGCTCCTAGTTGCATCATATCTTCTGAAAGATATCTTCTGTATCTTCCTCAGCCACCTTAGGCTGAGTCACTTCCCTTCTGTTTGCAGAGATAGCTCTTTGATGATATCTCCTGTATCATAGGACTCATCCTGTAACACTGTATTTGCTGGTTTGCCTGTCTGTCTTCCCTACCAATCCATGAGCTCTTTGAGGGCACAGAATGTGTCATATCTGCTTTGAGTCCCTGTGTTGAGTTCAGCACCTTGCATCTAGTAAAAGCTGAGTAAACGTGTGGCTGTGTGAATGACTGAGTCATGGAAGCTATGGCATTACATTTGTGAACTAACTGCGTAAAATTTTTTCTTAAAGATTCTTCCTCATTGGGGGAACCTGGGTGACTTGGTTGGTTAAGCGTCTGATTCTTGATTTCGGCTCAGGTCATGATCTCATGGTTCGTGAGATCGATCCCTGAATTGGGCTGTGCACTGAGAGCATGGAGCCTGCTTGGGATTTTCTCCCCCACCTCTCTCAAAATAAATTAACTTTAAACATTTTTTTTAAAAAGATTCTTCCTCAGCAGGTCAGGTTTGTTTTACTTTGTGTTATCGATGATGCAGTTTGTTACACATGGTTGCCTGGGATGTCTTGCAGAATGTGAGACTTTGATAAAGTTTTCTTAGTCGAAAGATTAGCTTACACAGTTTAAAGAAACTTGTTGGGAAAAATACGCATTTTTGGCAGCAATATTTTGTCTCTTTGTTTATGTATTTTTTTTTTTTTTGAGAGAGAGAGAGGGCACAAGTGAGCAAGGGGCAGGTGGGGGGTGGAGAAAGAGAGAATCCCATGAGGGGCAGGGAGAGAGAGAGAGAGAGAGGCGGGGCTCGCCCAAAGCGGGGCTCAAGCTTACCCGATGCAGGACCTGAACTCATAAACCGTGAGATCATGACCTGAGCGGAAGTCAGATGCTTACCCAACCGAGCCATCCAGGCACCCATCTTTGTGTATCTACTTTAAACACCAACTTGCTTGCACATAAAGCATGTACACATTCCCCCTTCACGAAGCACAGCAGTTCCAAACGTCATCTTTTATAACATCCTACATGGACCCTGAGGCGTACAGTGAATTTCATAATAACACAGGTTTGACTTATTCAAGGTATTCCTTGAACAGTTAGATGTTTGGGAGAATCTTTTGCTCTCCTGTTGATCTGATATCATGATGATGAAGTGTATGCCCGGCCGCGGCCGAGTCCAACTTTAAGTGAACTCCGGTGACTTGGGCCAGCTCCTCGGCCACTTTTCTCATTGTACACATTTTGATCTTGACTTTTCTTGCAGGCAGTCAGAGATGTGTGTGACCTGTCCATGTCCTATGGGGGGCAGGAGGTGAGGGAGAGAGGCACACATGAGCAGAGAACGGGCCAGCGTTATCCATGTGCCTCAGTTCTACCCAGGCTGCTGTCAGAAGTCTGCTGCTGCCCAGGAAAACAGCCCACATTCCTACCCGCCTCAGCTGCAGTGAACTGCACCCTCGAGCATTCTCAAATGGCCGGCCAACGGGGAGTCGTCTGCCCGAGTGGGGTTCTTAGCCATCTTTCAGTTCAACTGAGGAGGAAGCTTAAGGACATCGTAGGGATTTGTAATGTTCCGTCCAAGGTGTCAGACCCATAAACCAGCGTGTCCATCCTGCCAATGCGCACGTGGCATTGTCTCTCGTGGCATCGTCTCTCTTTGGTGGCTGAGAGATTGAAGATGACCTTTTAGTATTTAATTGTGGTCACCATTTAATAATTCAGGAATACCTAAAAGGGATCAAGGCGTCTTCATTTGGACTAGAAATAGACCCTTTGAGAACATTAAAAGGAAAATACAGTAAAGCCGAAGCACTTTGCAACCAGTCGGCAGGGATTGCTTTCGAGTGTCTCGGTGACCGGAACTGTCCCTGGTTAGGAGACAGGAGACCTGCGCCCTTGGTCAACACTCACCTGTGCAATACTGTGGATGGTTTCCTTCTTTTTAAAGCGAGATCAGTGCACTGATCTCCAAAGTTTGTTTTAGGTCTGAAATTCTGATTCCTCTTAGTTAAGGGTTTAAGAAAATGTGAGGCATGTGCTTCTGACAGTTTTTGGACTCTCTCTGGTTAGGTATTATTTATGGCTCATATAGCCATCTCATTTATTAGGGGTTTTTTTTATAGCCGGAATAGATTCCGAGATCAATACATTTTTATTAATGATAGTCCGTCAAGCCTGGTAAAGAGAAGGCAAGAGAGCTCATCTAGAATGAGCCACTTGAATAAACCTGACATACAAGCTTAGCTACGAGCTGCATTTTGGCAGGCCTCTCTGTGAAATAATGACATTGGCAGAGGGAAAGACGATGGAAACCTTCCTCACAGCCAGACTCATAAAATCAAAGGGCAGGTTTGGGGTGTGTTTCCCAGCCCTGGCTGTATATGCAAATCCCATGACTTTTTGAGTGTAGCATTTTATCTTCAAAAGGACAAAATTTGGCATTTGCCGTAGTCATTAAAAATGATAAATGCCTAAAAATGCTTTGGAGTTGGGATTATTGTAGGTTAGAACAAATATTGCTTCAGTACCAAACGGTATCTTAAGAGTTGAGAACTTCTCACTGACGTTGTCAAACCGGAAAATTAAAAAAAAAAAAAATCCTTCGTTATGTTCGCATTAAATCATATGAAATTGGGCATAATTGCTGCCAGTACTCCTTATAAAAATGAATGGTCTGAGCCTTTTGGAAGTGAATTACTCTTCCTGCCACCATTAAGAGACAGCCTTGTGCCTTGAAAGAGTTAATCCTCCTCCAGATGGGGCATTTCAGCCCCTCTCTCTGAGCGGAGTTCAGCTGATCTCAAGTTCACTATTCTTTTACATCTGTTTTGGGCCTGTTGAACTTAATTTTCATTCCATTTATGGATCAAATTTGAAATATCTTATGGTAATTTTTGACTATTTGAGGCCTTTCCCAGAAATTTCACCTCAGAGTTCCGATCTCAGAGACTCTAAAGAGCAAATGTAGCTTTAATCCTTGTCTCTCTCCTCCTCTTAATGACCTTCACCCTGACCCCAGGTCTGCTCTCTATAAGTGCCAAACATGATTCATTCTCCTTGCTTGATTTAGTTTTGTCCCTTTAATGAGCCAAGATGACCAGGGAGACCTGATAGCTTATTTGTGCTAATATAAGTGTGCTCTCCTAGTTAACTCCTAACTCATTTATTTGGCTCTTACTTTTGCCTAGAACTGACCCTTTGTCTCAGAGATGCCAGGTCCATGTTTTAGACAAAGGAGATTCAAGCAGTGAACGTTAACAAACGCCTCAGGCGTCGAGACACTCTCCTGGAAGGAAGGAGAAAGCACATGGCTAGAGAACAAGAGAGACTTTATATTCTCTGCTTCAACTCCCTATTATAGACACACTATACATGTTCCCTGAGCCCATATTTTATGAGCTACTGCTTACAACTCCTCCCCTCCAAAGTTCTAGGACTCAAAATGTCTACCAGTTACAAATTTTTTTGTGCTTGTGTCTTTGCAGTCTGAATGTCTTATGTCTCCAGCCTCTATAACCCCATTTCTGATAACTGTGCAGGAATGCATTTTTGACTTCATGTTTAATACATCATATTCTCTGATTTCTCCCCCCAATGTTAAAGGTGGTAGAACCGGGCCATCAAGGATGCGTAGAAGGTGATAAGCTGGAAGAGACTTTTAGAAAGAGATTTACGATAGGGTTAGTTTTCCCTGTCGTCGGGCTTACCACTTTCAGCCCAGCTCATTTTGGGTCGGTTAGGGATCTGACCATGGGGTTCTGACAAATGTGTTTTTATCATTGTGAATTTATGCTTGCCTCAGTGTCAACAACAACAACAACAAAAACTATTAAAAAGCGATATGACTTTGAGCAGTGGCTTGATCCTGATTATGGCCCTTGCTGGCCATCCCATTTAATTTCTGGCTGGCCCAACTAGGGACATTAAAAGCTGCCCCTTCCAAGGTTGGGTGTTCCCTGCATTGCCCTGCACTCAAAGCAGTTCAGTCTGGCTCCTTCCATAGGTCGGCGACACCCTCAAGCGTGTATACACCTGTGTCACCACAAATCTTAACACATGCAATTTTCTTGGCAGCGTCATCCCCCTCAGCTGAATAGGAGGGTGGGAGTGAAGGACGGGGCTCTTGTCTCCATCTCCATGTAAGGACCAGGAAGGACAGGCACCTCTGTCCTCCCTCACACGGGCCCCAGGAGGCCGCTGGCTGCAGCGCTCTGAGAGAGGGGTTCAGTTAAGGGCTCCAGTCACATGCTGGAGCTTCTGTTTTTGAAAACAATCTGCTCATTCCTTTCTGGAAACACCTTGTTGTGCTTCTCCTGGAACAGTTGTCCACCATACAGCTCTACCTCCTCGATCTCTTCAGAAGAAATAAAACTTCAAAGAAAATTCTCCTCAAGGCAGTCAAAGAGTTATCTAATCTCCAGCTCTTCAGAGTTGGGGAATCTTTTCTTGTGTTAGCCCTGTTATGCCAGATGGCTTCCTCTCCTTAAAAAAAAAAATCATAAATGAATTCTGCATGGTCAGGTATTGTCATCTTTGCAGAGAATTTTCTTTGCCTAATGTCCTATCTGATGGGCCATTCTATGTATTATATGCTACATAATCTCCTCGAATGTATACTGTGGTCCATAAAACTGCCATACTGTTTTCAGAAACTAGTAATTCACAAAGTAAACCTGAGACAGTGCTGTTAATAAACACAAATTGCAAACAAGAAGGTAGTAAGTGGAAATAATGCACTCATTTAGGAGTAATAAAGCCTTTGATCTTACTTTGAAGGAAAGAGTCTATGTTTAAACTACCCATTCAGGGACAGCCAGATGTCCATAAAGAGCAGTGCTTGGCTTTGATAGAAAATCACTGAGGCCTGTCTAGCAGGTCTGGTTTGTAAACAGATTAGTTAAGGGCTCATCAGGACTGATTTGCATAGGACTCAGCAAACCCCAGTCACTTTTTCAACCTTAATGAGCAGTGCCGTTTCCAGGTTGGAAATGACACTGTGGTTTTATTTTTTTTTTCCCCTAGCTAGAATTCTTAGGTAATTATTTTGTGGGAAAGGGAAAGAATATTCATATAAAATGAATACTTGCTGTCCTCAGCTAATGGGAAAATGATGACCTAAGACTTGTTTTGCTTGCTCTTAAGTGGTGAAAGACATAATGAAGGAAATAGGTTATGAGTTTCAAATTAGTTTCTTCCCTTTCTCTGTTATTTGAGAATTAAAGGAGGATTAATCCAAATTATAATAAAGGCGTAACGCGCAACTGCAGGCTCAGACCGCAAATATTTATGATTCTACGGATGTTTATGGAGGGATCTCCTTGGAGTTGGGTTGTGTTCTTTGGGCCGGGCCTCTCTCGGCGCTCAAGGCAGATGGAGGCCCTGCCTTCGAGGAGCCTACCTTCAAGAGCTACCAGTGTGGAGAAATGGGAGCCATGGAGGGAAGGAAATGGGCCAGGATAAGCGCATGTTCTGGAATTCTCACTAGTTAGCAGCCATGTGCTTGAGAGATGGCAAGATCAGTATTCCAGGGAGAGAAAAGAAAAAAAAAGCCTTCTGATCAATAGAATTCCACTTTTATTTTTGATTTTCAGAACAGTCTGTGATCAATTTGATGTCAGTGATCAGGAATATCTCCCTTTTTGTAAATTTTGGAGGGAAAAAAATATCAAAACCTTAGCTTCCTCTGATGACCCAATAGATAACAAGAAGAGCAGCTCAGTAGAGACAAAGGGTAACTTTGAAAAGGAGCAGTTTCTAAAGAAAATGAGGCGATGTAGGAAGTTTTCAACTCTGACCTTCCCAAAGTGCAGGGAGTTGAGAGTGGACGGCAGTCTATGTCTTTGGCTTGCAGCCGCATTGTTGTGCTTGGGAGAGATGTTCTTAAGCACTGTAAACATTGGCGACACTAAGTTGCTCAGTTGGGAACTTGGGTTTGAATAACCAACCTTCAGCCTTTGTGTCCTGCCTTGTCAAGGCCAAGGACCTCAGCCTTGTACTGCTTCCTAGAAGTGAGATCCAGTCAGCACACTCCTATAAATGTCACCTTGGATACATTCCACTCAGAAAAAAACAACGGTCCGGCTCTGTCTGGTAAGTGTTAGAAGAGAGGCTGGGCCTGATTTCATACTGACTTGGGCAGGACTCCAGGTCCTGTCCAGGTAATTCAGATGGATAGGGGGCGTAAAGAGAGGCCATGCCCTTTGTTTCTCCAGATGGATTTGATTAGGCTGAGGAAGAAGAGGAGGCCATGCTGGGTTGCCTGCCTGTGCAGACTGCTTGGGAGAGAATTCTAGTAAAATATATTTGTGACCAAGTAAGACAACCGTACTCCTTAGGAAAGCTGAGTCGCATGAATCCTGTATCTCTCAAGGGAACATGGGTGAGGCCTTGGAGGGCCTTGCAATTCCCCTTCCTGACACCCCCATTCCACTCTTTGTTAATGGGGAAATCTCCCTCCAGCTTGTTCTTTTCCACATCTCTCATAGCTTCCATATGGGAATATACCCAAGGACCTACCTCTTCCGAGCAGGCACGCTTGCCTGGAGGAGCCCCGCAGGTGGGCATTGACAAGAAGGCCGCAATCTGGGTCCTCTTGGCACATGGTGGCACCTGCATCATTGACACACAAGAGTGGGAATCCGGGCTGTTTCACTTACCCCCACCTCTTTCCTCAGAACTTGCCAGTTCTTAGGCAGCCTGGGGTGGGGCAATATGGATGGTGTCCGGCCCCAGCAGTTGGAAGCCTTCTTGAGCTAGAAACCACGAATGCTTAGCCCCTGTTGTTATGGCCCCCAAGGCCAATTCCAAGGCATCGGAAAAGTCCCAGGTACACCTGTGAAGCTGCTAGTACAGGCTCTGACCTAGAGTAGATATTCAATAAATGTTCCCATCTCAATGGCCGTGGCTGTAGGCAGGTGAGATCTGTGACTGGAGTCACAAGCCTGTTGCAGTGAAATGCTGCTTATACTAACCAAGCTTAGAGAATGCAGAAAACCATTGTAGTGGGAAGCCAGAAGCTTTGTTTCATCTTGGTTTCCGGAGTTTTTGTATATGAGTGAGATAGTTTTTTTTGATAGTTTTTTTTTTAAGTTTATTGATTTATTTTGAGAGACTGAGCTTGAGTAGGGGAAGGGCACAGGGAGAGAGAGAGAAAGAGAGAATCCCAAGCAGGCTCTGAGCTGTCAGCGCACAGCCCAACACGGAGCTCGATTTCACGAACTGTGAGATCATGACCTGAGCCAAAATCAAGAGATGGATGTTTAAACCTACCGAGCCACCCAGGTGCCCCCTGTTTTCTCATTCTAAAATGGGGATGATAACAGTGCCTACTTCATGGGGGGGTTGAAAGGCTTCAAAAGGACAGCCTATATGCTGTGCATGGTACAGCATTGGCCACAGAGTAAACTCCTTGACCCAGTATTTCATTCCTAGGAATGCATCGTAAAGACATAACAAAACATGTATAAATAAACACATAGAGATATATTTGCAAGCGTACTCATTCATCTTTGTTTTAGTGTAGTAACAAGTGGTTCAGTTCCCCTTCCGGGCCTTGGTCTCCTTATCAGGCTCTTTCCAGCTCTTTGCCAAGACCAGAGTCTGCTGGTGACAAGGTTTGGCTTTGGAAGTGGAAGAAAGGCAGAAAGAGCTACCCAAACGCTTGGAACCCCAGAATGTTCCCTGTGTTAAATTGTCAATGGAGACATTGCATGGCCAGTGAAAGTTATCTATCCATCCTTGCTTCTAGCCACCAGTAGCCCTCCTCACTGTTAGGGAGGGAATACAAATGGTTGTTTACAGGCAACCAAACCTGATGCTAGCATAATAGAGCCATGGGAGGTAAATAGAGCTGCTGTGCGCGCCAGGAGAAGACAGGGGTCGGGAGTGCAGAAGGAGAGGTGATGGAGGACTGCCATCACCTGGCTAGTATCTGGGGAGATGGGGGGGGAAGGGGAGGGGCTTTGGAATACTTGTATTTGCATACCAGCCTTGCCAAGAGTTAGCAAACTATTCATGAAGTTTAAGTTTTCTTATCTCTAAAATGGAATAGCAACCCAGAGAGCTATAGCGAGAATTAAATGGGAGTGTAGGGGAGGTGTGAGTTCTGGGGCGCCTGGCTGGCTCTGTTGGTACAATATGTGACTCTTGATCTTGGGGTTGTAAGTTCGAGCCCCAGATTGGATGTGGAGATTACATAAAACTAAAATGTTTAAAAAAAAAAAAGTGAGTTCTGCTTTCAAGTATTTTGTCCTGTTGTCTCTTTAAGAAACCTGTGTGCTATATATGTTGATTTTGGATTCAGAGGAACTGATCAATGTGATTATCTTTAAAATTATTTTATGGCCCAGATATGAATGGTCTGATTTGTATAGATGGCATCATTTTTATGGCCTTGGAGGGGTTTGAAAGCATTTACCCTCGTATTAACCTTTTTGATTAAAGACACTGTTGTTGATTGATCCAGCAAGTTGGTTGAATAATGAAGAGGTAGATTAGTAAGGTCAAGAGAAACATTAAAAAATTTTTTTTAATGTTTATTTTTGAGAGAGAGAGAGAGAGAGAGAGAGAGACAGAGCATAAGCGTGGGAGGGGCAGGGAGAGAGGGACACACAGAATCTGAAGCAGGCTCCAGGCTCCAAGCCATCAACACAGAGCCTAACATGGGGCTCGAACCCACGAACTGTGAGATCATGACCTGAGCCAAAGTCGGATGCCCAACCAACTGAGCCACCCAGGCGCCCCCAATAGAAACATTTTTAAAATGTGATTCCATGAAAGGAGGCAGTTAGCCCTCCAACAGCACCTGTGTCTATCATCATGGTGAGTTGCATTCATATCTATTGCATGATTGGCAGGGGGCTTTGAGGTTTACTCAAGATACAACTAAAAGGGCTGGTCAGGGAAAGGACAGGGGATGGTGTAAAGCCTGCTTTTTCCTAAGTGTCCCATGCAGATAAGCACCAGGGTAGAGAAAGAATAAAGTGTGGTCCGCTAAGCCTTGAGTCTTCTGTTTCATTCTCTTCCTTCTGTCCAGAGTAGTTGCTGAAGTAATTTACAGTTTGGAAAGCTGTGATCACCCTACCTGAAGCACTAAAAGCTCATGGTCTTGCTTCCAGTTTATCACAGGCAGTAAACGCTCACAAGTTGTAATGGACGAAACGAGCCATTGCCCAAGACTTTGACCCACATGATAACACCACCACTGAGGCAAAGCCTTTTTTTTTTTTTTTTCCAAGATGAGTGAGTGTGTAGCCTACTGGATATTTTTAGAGCTCATCTTTTTACTCTATGCTTTTTAATTTCATTAAACCAGATCCAGGGTTGGCTTTCAGATTCGTAGTAAGGTACCCCTGGTCTTCCCTTTACCTTATACATCTCACGACAACCTCTATCCCAGTGGGGCTTTTCTGGTGTTTGAAGAGGGTGTGCAGGAAGGAAAATGATGTGATAGCACTTACATTCAGTCAAGAGGCGGGCTTCTACTTCCGGCAGATGTCCGCAGCGACAGAAAGCCTTGCTGGAAACCGAGCAGGAGGAAACATACCTGCTGAGTTGAGAATGATTACCGAATTCCATCATACTGCCTTCTAGTGAAATCTAAGTTTGTGTTAGTCAGAGAAATTATTTAGGACCAATCTGGATAGCAAAATGAGTGGATTTATTGAGGCCGGAGGACAGATTTATTTAAAAACCCAAGAGTTCTGCTCTCAAAGACATTAAAGGAAGGCAGATTGCCTCAAGGCACTGCAGTATCCTGAAACTTCAGAGGCCCTTGGTCGTGTCAGGTTTTTTTGTTTTGTTTGTTTTGGTTTGGGTTTGGCTTTATGTTTTTGCATTTATGTATGTACGTATGTATTTTTAGTTTTTCAGGTTTTTTTTTAATTAAAAAATTTTTAAGCCAATCGATCTTTTTTTTTAATTTTTAATTTATTTTTTTGAGAAAGAGAGAGATTGTGAGCAGGGGAGGGGCAGAGAGAGAGAGAGAGAAAGACACAGGATCCAAAGCAGGCTCCAAGTTCTGAGCTGTCAGCACAGAGCCCAACACAGGGCTTGAACTCGCAAACTGTGAGATCATGACCTGAGCCAAAGTGGGATGCTTAACCAACTGAGCCACCCCTGCGGCCCCTATAGTTTTTCAATTTTGACCACCTACACCTCCGCTCTAAATACCATAGAAAGGAAAAGAGCTAGAAAGGATCGTCAGTTGAGCCACTCTACTGCCTATCTTTGGGACAGGTTGGAAACCTAGTTTTGTTTGGCTTTGTTTGGTTTAGGTTTTTCTTTCTTTGCACGTAAGTAAGAGCGGTCCCCCATCCTCTTGCTCTTGTGGGCTGGGGACCAACAAGAGTGGCATCGTTACCCAGGAGCAGGACAGAAATTCAGAATCTCAGCCCCAGTGCAGACCTGCTGAATCAGGATCTGCAGAATCACAGGCTTGCCAGAGGATTCTGTCTCACGTTGAGATCTGGGAAGAGCTGAGAGCCGGAGCATTGTTCATGCTCTGTAAGGATATTATTGGCAGGTGTTTAGTTTGAACAGTTGTTCTTTGGGAGCAAAAAAAATGAAAGACTCAGGGCACCTCAAGAAGCGGAAGGTTTACTGAAGGGATGTACATGAACCTGATCTGGAATCTGAAAGCAAGGTCAGAGGCAGCGCCAGGGACAAGTCACCCCCTGCTTCTGCTGCCTCATAACCTTGGCTTCTACTTGGCCCATCATGGCCCCCTATCATATCCAAAAACTAGAATCTGGCCCAATATGCTGTTTTCTCCCAGGCACCCATAGATCACTGGCCAGCCTATGGACTGGGCTCTTGGGTCAGCTGGGGGCAGGGACGGGCAAGTGGTCTGCATGAAGGCTGCCCTTGAACTGGCAGGCAGGCAGAGAGCCCTGAGACAGGTTCCTGGCCACTCATAAATCTCATTGCAGCTTATAAGAACCACAGCATGAAATTCTGAATACACTTGGGAAAAAGCACTTCCCAAAGCCAATGTCAGTTTGAGCCAAGGAAATAGAAAGTGTTTCTAAATTCACTTATTGCCAGACCTATTCCAGAGTAGGAAACAAGGATAGGTGAGTGTGGGGAACGGAACATTCATTTTAAGACATTCTGTGGGCCAGTTTTAGAGACGTAACCATGTTAAGATACAGAACTACATACGTGGGAGCCTGGGGAGAGAAGGTCCCACTGGCTGACATTTGCTAGGGGATTATTCAGAAAACACCCCCTCACTTCCTTCAAAGAGCCCAATAGCATAGCTGAGTTTATGAAGCCTGGAAGAAATTGGTAGAGAAAATTTTAGCGCTTAAACATTATTATGGAAGGATTTAACATCTTTAAGAATTGTTAAGAGTTTGAGTATTTCTAGGAAAAATTATGAATGCCAGAGCAGATATCTCAGCCATCTGGGGACCAAAAACAGACCATCTGATGCTGCAGCAAGGTAACCTAACATTACGGGAGCCCCATGGCCTCGCAGAGCATGTCTGCTCTGGAAAGGGGGATGATTTGGTTTGCGTGCCTTCTGTCTGCCAGCCAGGCCCCCCTTTACCTGCCACTTTCTTCCTCCTGGCTCAGCCTGGAGGCCTCCCTCCCCTCAGGCCTACTCCACACAGATCTCCACTTTGGCCTTCGTGGAGCAGAGCCACAAGCGCGGGTATTTACACCGCACTGTACTTCCACTGCACGGCCCAGCCTAGGTCCCACCGCCCCTATCTGACCCTGTCCGGCCCAAAAGCTTCCTGCCTCAGGCCTCACCACTCCCACCCCTGCTTCCCGACTCCGCTGATGGTCACCTATCCCTTTCCAAGTGCACGCCTGATCTGCCCCCCGCACCCCCCCGCAGGACCCCTCTTCATTCTCCTACCTGGTGGGGGCTCTCCTCTCAGTGACTCTCCCATGCCACTTCCCCTTTTGTTTCTGTGGTTTTCTTTTCTTTTTAAGTCAAAGATGCCATTCCAGGTGCGCCTGGGTGACTCAGCCAGTTAAGCATCTGATTCTTGATTTCGGGGTCAGGTCATGATCCCCGGGGTCATGAGATTGAACCCCCTAGTCAGGCTCTGCGGCGAACGTGGAGCCTGCTTGGGATTTTCTCTCTTTCTCCCTCTACCCCCTCCCCAGCTCTCTCTGTCTCTCTAGGGGGAAAAAATGCCATTCCTTTCAGTTTGGGTCAGAAGTCCCAAACTGAGAATAGAGACTCGAAAACTTCACACCGAGAGTGTCAGATAGAAAATCAGAGACTTCTGACTCTGACTTCTATCGTAATTCACATTCCTGGTAGACTTGCTGTGGTTTGTGTGGTCTTAAACTAGTCACTCATCTGTCCCAGCCTCAGCTTCCACATTTGTAAAATACAACAAGAATTGTACCCACCTCACAGGCTGGTTGGAGGACCTCCCGGCTTCACGTCTTCTACAGCGCTTCTCGAACTTCCAAGCACCTCGCCAGCCTTCAGTTGCTGCTCTGGTGATTACAGTAGGTGCCCAGTAAATGCCAAGCCCCCGATGACGGGGATGCCAGAGGCTCGAGTTTTAGCCAACTGCATTAACCTACTCTTTCATCAAGGCTTATAAAGAGCTGCCAAAAGGCCAGAGAACTGCTGGGTTTGAGTTTCACCTCCTTCCCCTAACCAGGTCACCTTCTGGAGGAGGTGCTAATGAGCAGCGAAATGACCAAAAGGTGGGCTGTAGGGGAGGTGGAGGAGGGAGCAGCCCAGGAGCCCTGCTAGATAATCAGTGCTTGAAGAATCTCGGCCCCACCGTCTGCCAGGAGCCCACCACTCAGCCCCACTTGGCACCAAGAGGAGAATAACTGTGCTAGGCCCAGGGCAGCAGCTCTGGTTCCAGAGGAGACCTGGAAAGAAGCCCAGATGGGGCCTCTCTCTGACCATAAGTTTCCAGCCCCCCAGCCTCCACCATGGGCATCCCTGCTCTTTCTCTTCTTGGGCAGGTTCTATTTTTACTGATCACCTTCTTGGCAGACATATTAAGCCACACGATGTTCCCAGCAAGTGCCAGTGTAAGAGTGCCATCAGCAGTGGAGGGACACGAGTCTTCTGTTCCAGGGCCGGTGGCCAGAGCAGGCAGACCCGGTACTGGCAGTTTCCCAGACACCTAGGAAGCCAACGAACTGGCTATGAGTGTGGGGAAGAGCAGAAGCAGACACTGTCTCATGTGAGCCCCCTCCACACCCACCCCCATCGGCTGAGGGGTACAGGACGAGGAGGCCTAGAAGGAACAGGCTTTGCCAGAAACCCTCACACCAGGGGAAAGGACACTCTTCTGCACATGAGAACCACACGAGGAGCTTTTTCTTAAAAAAATGTGTATGCCCAGACCCATCACTAGGGTTTCTTACCAAATTGGTCTGGGGTGCGGCCTGGGCAGCCATATTTGTTAAAGCTTCCCCAGGTGATTCTAGTTCAGCCTGACCCGAGACCCACTAACAAATGAACAGCTAGGACCTTGAATGGTGGAAAGGAGAACACAGGCCTCAGGGTTCAGTGGGAGCCCCCCATGCCACTGATTAGCTGCTGGTCTCTCAGGCAGTGAGCCAACCTCCCAGATCCTCCATTTCTTTAATTGGCAATGGAGAGGCCCTTGGCACTTTAGGTAAAGTATTTCTTTTCTGTGTATTTGTAGCCCTACATTTTACAAATAACACATGTTTTTCTTTAATTTTTGATTTGTTTTAAGTCAAATCCTTATAATCTAAACATTTTCAGAAAAATTTTGAGATTTTTATATTTACCAAAGGGGCATAGGCTATCTCTCATAATAACACACAGGGAAGTTGGGTAATGAGCTTTCAAAGGGGGAAAAATGAGTACCTTGGAGGTTTACACATGTTCAAGCCTGAGTTTGTGTCTGCTCACAGGAGCCCTTGACCTTGAAGCATGTATAATTCTTTAATTTTGTGTTTCGAATATGTCATTGGAGGAGCGCCTGGATGGCTCAGTCAGTTAAGTGTCCCACTTCAGCTCAGGTCATGATCGCGCGGTTCATGGGTTCAAGCCCCGCATCTTGCTCTGTGCTGGCAGCTCAGAGTCTGGAGCCTGCTTCAGATTCTGTCTCCCTCTCTCCCTACCCCTTCCCCACTCACTCTCTGTCTCTCTCTCAAAAATAAACAATAATAATTAAAAAAAGCACATGTCATTGGGTGGGTGTCTGAATTACACAGAAGCAGTGAAATTCACCTGAAAGGCACAGTAGCTCATTGGAAATCTCAGGACCGTTGGGGCTCTGGTGGGTGAGAGTGAGTTCTGGCTGCGAGGCAGAACTGATTTTTGACAGGGAGGAGTCGGATGCTCCGAGGCAGTGGTGCTCAAGTTTTAGCTGCCTCCCTATCACCTGGAGGGTTTGTTAAAACCCATGGCTGGGTCCCACCCCTAAAATTCCAATGGAGAGGTTCTGGGTTGAGGCCAGGAATTTGCATTTCTGATTCATTCTCTGGTGATGCTTCAGCTGCAGGTCTGGTGGCCACACTTTGAGGCTCACTTGCTGTCCCATGAACTGGGGAGGAAATGCAGGGACTCAGCAAGCTTGCTTGGAAAGCATTGCAGAGTCTGTGCCCCAGGGCAAGGGTGCAGGCCCCACGTGCAGTCAGCTATTAGAGTTTTTGAGTAGTCAGTCCCCCGGTGTGGTCCCCATCCCTATCTCCGAGCCTTCCTGGGAATTAGGCCACCTAATAATCCTTAATAATAATTAAGAGAGCTCCTTTTTATCAAGCTCTTATAATGTATCATGGAGGGGCTCTTTTACCTAATGTGATCCTCACAGGAACCCTATGAGACAGAGGCTATTGTTGGCATCACCACACCTGTTCTACAGATGAGAAAACAGGCTCAGAGAAGTCGTCTAACTTGCTCAGCATCACACAGCCTATAAATAAGTGATGGAGCCAGAATCTGAACCCAGGATATCAAGAACTGTGAAGGGTCTGGAGTTTTATTCTACTTGCAGTCTAACAAATGAGCCTACCACAATTTCATGGTTGCTGGCCATAGACACGATACTCCTGGGTCAGAGACAAAGGTTTGTTGGTTTATTGCTTATAGAATAGCAATAGCCAGAGTATCAACATTTTCTTGTACCAGTTTCCTGAACCTTAATCCCCACAGGGCAACATGAAGAGGGCCAGTTGACACTTGTACATGTAGTGGGTTGAGTTACAGGAAAGGACCCCTAAGATGAGGGGACCTGAATCTTTTGCAGTGAGCAGAGAGCATGCCTAAGCTCTTCTATGGAAAAAGATACTCTATCTTCGGAGGCTGTAATGCATTACAAAATCCTTTAAAAAGATAGTATGGAACAGTGTCATTCAGCACATCTGCTTTGCTATATGTGCAGAAACATGAAAGACCCATGGAGAATTATCTCCTAACAAGTCTACTTCATACTCCAGGGTCAGTAAACTACAGGCCTGCAGCCTGTTTTTCTACTGCCGGTGAGCTAAGAATGGTCTTTATAGGGGTACCTGGCTGGCTCAGTCGGTTAAGCGTCCAACTCTTGGTGTTGGCTCAGGTCATGATCTCACTGTTTTGTGGGTTCAGGCCCCGTGTCAGGCTCTGTGCCTGCAGCAGAGCCTGCTTGGGATTCTGTCTCCCTCTCTCTCTGCCCCTCCCCTGTGTGCTCTCTCTCTCTCTCAAAATAAGTAAACTTAAAAAAAAAAAAAGAATGAGTTTTACATTTTAAAGTGCTGTGAACACACACACACACATACACACACAAACACACAGGGAAGAATATGCAATAGGAATTTTATGTGGCCAGAAAAGCCCTACTATCTGGCCCTTCACTGGCCCTTTAACAAGGCCAACCCCTGTGCTATCACTAATGCCAAGTCTAATGCTTCTATGGTCCTGGCTAGATTAATGCCAAGAAGTAGATGAACCTGACTTATTCTAACATTTTTGTAAACATTAGATTTTCTAGATCTAGTGTGTTGCAGTTTGGGTTTCCTAGGAAGCAGACATTGAGATGAGTTTAATGTGTAGACTATTCATTTGGGGGTGCCTTTTGCATCAACATCTGAGGAAGATGGGGAGGGGGGTCTAGAGGACACAGCAAGAAGCCAAGCGGTGATGCAGGCCCAGGAATAGATCAGCCATGAGCTGTGGAACCAGCATGTGACCTCAGAGTGCCCCTGAGTCGGGCTAAGATTTCCGGGCCTTTATACTCCTGCATCAATTGGTTATTGGATGTTGGCCACCTGGGAATGGGCCAGACCTTGGGCGAGGTGGGTCTCTGGAGCTGAGGCAATCCCCAAAGGGGCTGACAACTGAAGGCTGTCTGCCCAATGCTCCTAGCAGCTGGGACAACAGATCTTTTGTTGAAACGGCACCTGGGAAGTGCATTACTATGTCCACAACTCAGTACAAATATTTTAGGGCCATGGCAGTGCAATCTAGTAGGTTATAAACTTCTTACCAGTAAGAGTGATTTTTAAAAATCTCTCTATCCCCTGAATCTCTTTATCCTACTTAGCATAGGCTCCTACAAGTAGTATCTAGTGAGTATATATTCAATAAGAGGATTAAAGGATGGATGGATGGATGGATGGATAGATGGGATGAATAAATTATGTAAATTTAAGCACAGGACCTTGTCTTCTAGTGTTTTGGCTTTCTTTTCATGGTTCTTTCCTGCTCTCAATTCTCTCCCCCAACCCAATCTGTTTTAACTCTAAAAATCACCTAGTGATAAAATGCTAAGAACTATGATGTTCAAAAAGATGTGTGCAATGAGCGAAAAATGAGTCCATTACAGAACAGAATTTTGTGTATTTTTTAAAAATTTAAATCCAAGTTAGTTCACATATAGTGTAATAATAATTTCAGGAATAGAATTTAGTGAATCATCACTTACATATAACACCCAGTGCTCATCCCAACAAGTGTCCTCCTTAATGTCCCTCACCCTTTTACCCCATCCCCCCACTAAACATCCCGCCAGCAACCCTCAGTTTGTTCTCTGTATTGAAGAGTCTCTTATGGTTTGTCTCCCTGTTTTTATATTATTTTTTTCTTCCCTTCCCTTATGTTCATCTGTTTTGTATCTTAAGTTCCACATATGAGTGAAATCATATGATATTTATCTTTCTCTTGACTTATTTCCCTTAGCATGATACACTCTAGTTCCATCTACATTGTTGCAAATGGCAAGATTTCATTCTTTTTGATTGCTGAGTAATACTCCATTGTTATATATATACACACCACATCTTCTTTATCCATTCATCCGTCGATGGACATGACATTTGGGCTCTTTCCATACTTTGGCTATTGTCGGCAGTGCTGCTATAAACATTGGAGTGCATGTGCTCCTTTGAATCAACACTTTTGTATCCTTTGGATAAATTTCTAGTAGTGCAATTGCTGGACCATAGGGTAGTTCTATTTTTTTATTTTTTGAGGAACCTCCACACTGCTTTCCAGAGTGGCTGCACCAGTTTGCATTCCCACCAGCAGTGCAAAAGGGCAGAACAAAATTTTAAATCTAACTTAAAATTCTGAACATTCCAGTATATCTTATAATTTTATTTTTCATGAAACTCTTCTAAAGCCTCTACCTAAAGATTTTTTGGTCTTTAGTAAAAACTAAGTCTTACTTGTAAGAAAAAAGAAAACAAAGTATATAGGGGCACCTGGCTGGTTCAGTCAGTAGAGCGTGTGACTCTTGATCTTGGGGTTATAAGTTCGAGCCCCACAGTGGGCATAAAGATTACTAAGAAATGTAAAATATTAAACAAAACACAAAAAACAAATTGTGTAAAGTAAAAAAATGAAGTCCTCCCATCCTAATTTTATTAACAGGATGTTGTATGTCCTTTCAGGTTTATAAAATGTATATGCCATCATTTCATTATATGTAAATGTGTTGTTTATTTATTTGTCTAAAATGGATTCATGAACATAGATCATTTTTTCCCCAAAAAAGCATATGACAGACATCTTGAGGTTACTATACTCTAAGACTGTTGGCATTTCAGAAATTGCCCTGGATATTTCCTATAACCTCAGCCCTAAGAATTCATTAAAGGTGATATAAATGGAATTCAATTTCTAAAGTTCACTCTCCTGGATCCTTTCTTTACTTTAGATCTCCTGGGTTTGGAAGGTGAGTAAGGGAGGAGAAAGAGCTACCAAGAACTTGCCTGAGGGAGAGAGGGGGGTAGTGTTTTTAAAATCCTGCGTGAGCCAAGGTGGGGAGACAATACATTCATGTGCACTTGGAGTCTGGCAGGTCTTCCTCGCACAGAAAGATGGAGGGGATGTGATAGGACTAGAACAGAGCCCTTTCTGACAGACTTAGAAACCCTCCGTTCTTAAAACATTCTATGGCACGTACCAGTCAGTCGGGTGTCCGAATGTCACTAGTATCAGTAGCCCTTGCTTCTGATACTTTCTAGGAAGCCAGAGCCCAAGAAGCTCTCTTCCCTGAGGAGCAGGACCCTGAGGTCGCTGGCATTGCTGCCTCTTGAAAGACATCCTCCCAGCCTCCACTTCTGTTCATCAGGAGCCCTGGAGAGGGACGTACTGCTATAGAATGCCACCTCGTCCTCCCTCCTTCCAAAGGCTGTTCTTAAAATGAGCTCAAACAGGAAAATAATAACTGTGATAGACTTGACCTTTGAAAAAGAAACATTAGATCCTCTTTGTGGTAGCTGGGAAATTCAGCACTACCAACAAAATTGTGTAAGTCACTGACAGCAAAAGGGCCGGAAGCTGCAACTCTCACCAATACAAATGAGAGGCAGGCAAAGGCAAATTAAAATATTATCTTGTGGATGCTTCAGCTTTATTTCCCGGGGATTTGCTGTGTGGAATTGCAGACTGTGTTTTCCTTCTTCTCCATGGTCGCAATGCATTAGAATTAGAACAGTAGACCTGGGTCACTACAGGGTTTTGCCCCTTGGCCAGAATCAGACCTCGGGGAAGAAGAGATAGTGTGGTCTGTCCTGGGGCCTTGGCTTGCTGGGCAATAGCACAGATCAGTTTCCGACCAGGAAAGTGGGGGAAAGTAGATGAACTACAGAAGAAAGAATCCTCGAACATTTATCTACCACTACATCCAACCCAGGCAGAAGTAATTTTCTGCCCTTTTTGTTGGTAGTTCTTTTGAGATGCAAAGAAACAAAGAACAACCAATTCAATAATAATGATAAGAAACGGACAGTGACCATTATTTATCCAATAACATGGGTAAAAAATAGAGGAGCCCTTTAGAAACGGAGTTTCATAATGGGCATCAGATTTCTACTTTCAGTGGTGGCACACTAGGAAATGCAGATCACCATACTTGTTGAGGACAGTCAGAAAAGCTGGACAAAATCATTTGTAAAAATCTGCTTGAAGACATTAGAGAACTAATAAGGCAGGAAGGAATGACCAGGTTAAGACGTGGGAGAAGATAGAACCCAGAGCAATGGAAACCCAGTGGTCTTAGGGTCACTTCTGCTAAATGCAGAAGAAATGGATGAGAGGTTGAGAAGCTAAACAGGGCTCTGCTACTCTTGAAAGACACAGGGAGGCAAAAATTGGAGTCTAATGCTTCCCCGGGTAAGGGAGCCCAGTAAGCCTTCAATAATTTGGGTGATACCCTTAAATATCTGTATCCTGGAAGTAAAGCTGACCAGAAGTAAACTAAGTCTCAAACAGTCTGAAACCCAGCTTCAAATCCTCTCATCTCTGGATTTGGATTAAGAGAATTACAGATATCTGATGTCCCTAGTTATCATCCAGAGGCAAAGATAAATCCTTTCTGAAGGAATAACAGCATCATTTTTTTTCCGAGAGAGAGAGAGAGAGAGAGAGAGAGAGAGCACAAGTGGACAAGAAGTGGGGGGGGGGGAGGGAGGGTCAGAGGGGGAGAGAGAGAGAGAATCTTAAGCAGGCTTCACAATCAGTGCAGAGCCCTATTCGGGGCTCGAGCCCATGACCCCGGGATCATGACCTGAGCTGAAATCAAGACTCGGACATTCAACTAACTAAGCCACCCAGGCACCCTGGAATAACATCATCTTAAACTTCAAATTTTTCTACAATTTTTCTTACCTAATTTCAGGCTCTCAATCAAAAATAACCAGGCACTCGAGGGAAGAAAATATACAAATATAAATTAAAAGAAACAACACGCCTCCAGGGAATCCAGACCATGCAGATATTAACAAAGACTTTAAAATAACCATGTTTGATATGTTCAAAGATATAAAAGATAAAAGTGAGATTTTTGGCAGAGAAAAATCAAAAGAAAACTAGAACTGAACATTTCAGCAACCCAAATGAAGAACTCATTGGGTGGGCTTAATAGAAGATTAGACAGAGCCGAATAGAAAATTAGTGAACTGACAGGTCACAAAAAAATATTTGAAATGATATTTTGAATTTAAACAAACAAAAAACCAGAAGAAAGAATAAGAGACATGGATATTCTATGAGAAGGTCTAACATAATGCCTAATTAGAAGTGCAAAAGTAGAGGAGAAAAACTAGGAAGAAGCAATTTTAAAAGGATAGTAGCTGGGAACTTGGAAAAATTGATGAAATATTATCAAGCCACAGATTCAAGAATCACTACAAACTCCAAGCAGGAATAATAAACAAAACAAAACAAACCCCAGACCTAGGCACATAAGAGTAAAACTATTCAAAATATTTTCATAGAATTGATAAGAAAAACTCACTGCCACCTTAGAATCCTATTCTCAGTGAAAATATCCTTCAAGAATGAAGGGGAAATAAAAATTTGTCAGCCAAAAATTGATGGATATGTCACCAGCAGACATACAAAAGGAAATACTAAAGAGTGTTCTTTACAGAGAAAGAAAATGATCACATGGAAATAAGAGATGAAGAAAGGAATAAAGAGCAGTGGAAATAAGAAATAAGGAAAAGAGCAGTGGAAATAAGGAAATGAGAGCAATGGAAGTATAAATATGTAGGGAACATAAATATTGATTGTGATAATGCTTCATAGAATTTATAATATGTATAGAATTAAAATGCATGGCAACAATGTCATGTAAATTAAGGAAAGGGGGAACAGGGGTACATTAATGTACTAAGGTTTTTGTATTATCAAAACGGGGTAAAATACAAAGCAACATTAGATTTTGATAAATCAAAGATGTATATAATAGTCACAAAGATGCATAGTGTAGAGTGCATCCATGATACATGCAGTCATCCACATGTGCCCATGCACACACATAGAAGAGATAGGGCGTGTCCATCAAAATGTTAATTGTGGTTGTATGTGGCGGAAGCAATCTGGTTAATTTTTACTTTCCTTTGCTTATCTGTATCTTAAAATTTTTTTAATGTTTATTTTTTAAAAAGAGAGGGAGAACACGAGTGGGGGAGGGTAGAGAGAGAGGGAGACACAGAATCTGAAGCAGGCTCCAGGCTCTGAGTTGTCAGCACAGAGCCCAACGCAGGGCTCAAACTCATTAACTGTGAGATCATGACCTGAGCCAAAGTCGGATGCTCAACCGACTGAGCCACCCAGGCACCCCTAAAAATTATTGTCGAACGTGTGGAGAAGGGAGCATCAAGGAATCTCTGCCTTTTAATTTTATGACTTGTCTATTTACCTTTCCAGATCTTCTAAACTGCAGCTAGATGATTAAAAGTAAATTTGCCATTAATTTGAAGCCTGTTTTTTTTTTAAATTTAACAATACAACCTGAATAACTTTCCCTGTCATTAAGTATTATTATATCATATTTGTAATGGCTGTAGAATAGTCCATTGTATAACTGCTCTATAATTTATTTAGCCATTTTCCTATTGTTGGACATTTGGATTGTTTCCAAGTTTTAGAAGTAATAAGTAATTCTTATGAGCATTCCTTCACATGTGATTTTTTCCTGAGGATATTTTCCTAGAGGTATAATTGGTAGGTCAAAGGGCTGACAAAATACTAAGTTTTTTGATTCATATTACCAAATTGCCTTCCATTAAGGCTGTATCTAGTTGCCTTTTAACTGACCGGTGTAAGAGTATTGGGGATATATAAAAATAGTTTTAACAGTGTGCCCACAGTCTGTGTCTATGACAGCTTGAAGCTTACTATCCATGCTGCTGTGGTCGCACCTGGAGAATTAAACCCAATGGTGAAGGATTGTGTGGAATTCACAGAAAAGAAGTAATCTTATGAGTTTGTGTTAGGGAGAGCTTCAGGGAGGAGGTGAAGCTTGAGGGAGGCCTCAGGAGCAGGTAATTGGTCCAGAGGACAAGGAAACTTTTTATGGAGGAGGTGATGGGAAGCAGAGACCTGACTGGAGGTGTCCCGGAGTGGCTGGAGGGGAGAAGGTGTTACCCACTGCCAAGTGGAGCAGAGCCAAGCTGGCTTTGGGCTGGCGGGAGAAGGGACAGCCAACCCATGCTGGACTGGGTAAAACAGGGAGCAGCATCGGGCTCTGCAGCAAGGCAAAGGTTTGAATGAAAGAGACACATCACAGCCATCAAATGCCCTCATTTGATGCCCACAGTGGTGATTCTTCAGAAACGGACAGAAACTGGGGTTTTTCTCCTTTTCATTTTATTAGGAAAAAAAAAACCACCCCAACCCTGCCAATTTGCTAGATATTCTTGGAAGGATAATAAAGATAAAACTTTCTTCCTCTCTCAGCAGAATGGAATTAGAC
>CM053559.1:53937397-53952241 GCA_028646485.1 Cryptoprocta ferox | reverse complement strand
GCTCTTATTTAATCCGTGTAAATTCCCCGAGGACCTTAAACTAAATCGACCACCAAATATTGAAAAATCAAAACAAACTGTTAATTAAAGGGATTGCAAAGCATGCCTTGCCTTTGGTGTAGGCAAGGGGTGGGGGGGTGGGAATGGAGATGTTAGACGGAACCTCCTTTAAAAAGGTGAGGAAGAAAGACGTTTAGGGAGCCTTTCTTTCTCTCTCCAGGGATTTCAGAGCAGAGATTTGTAAAGACTCCTGGAGTAGCAGGCCAGCACTGGCTCTTGTTAAAGCAGGTAGGGGCCTCATTAGAGATGGTGGAAGCAGGCAGTCTCCCTGCCGAGCGAAGGCGCAGTGGGGCCTGAGCGGAGCAGGTGGCACCGAGACCCGTGCGTTCGAGGACTGTCCCTGGCACGGGACCCGCCCGAGGAGAGGACGCTTTGCCCCGCGCGCCGGGACCTGGGGACCTGGGGACCCGGAGGAGTGGGGTGTCCCAAGCCAGAACGGACGCGCTGCCAGGGCACACCCACCTCCAGGATCAGGCTGCTTAGCCCCTTACCTGAAGGCACAGCCACGGTCTGCCCTGAAAAAGCCACTTCTCACTGAGAGCGCACCTTTTACGAAGGCGCGAGGAAAAGGGGCCATCCGCGGGGTAGCCGTGCCCTCTCCCTGCCTGCCCCAGGGTGCCGTACTTGGCCGCCAGGATTGTGTCGCTGATCTCTGTCCCCCTGTGCAGCTTGCATTGCGGGGCATGTCGCTGAATTAAAAAGCAGGACTTTGCGGGGGGTGGGGGGTGTCAAGAAATGGAATCTTGGATTTTTTTAACTTTGGACTTGGCTATTTTTCTTTAATTACTAAACGAACCTGAGGTTTATGAATGACAGAGTCACACTGCCCAGGTGACTTTAGGTGATTTGCTTTTCCTCTTCAAACCTGTCTCCTCTGTCAAATGGGGCTAAGAATAGAGTACATTTCAAAGGGGGTTGTATTAGGAGACAGGATGCCCTTCAGCAGGCAGGGGTCTGGCACGCAGAAAGTGCTGGCAAATTAGGTCTCATTCATGCTTCTGAGACCAGGAGAACAGTGGCCTGGATGGCCCTCCCTGGTAGTCAGGGGTTGAGCAAAAATTACAAGCTTCTTATTAAAAGAAAAACTCTTCCTTTAAAAATAGCTTATGGCGGATGTGTACCTTCTGGGCCACAGTGCCATGTCTGAATGCCAGCATGGAGTGGGATTCAGAGGTAAGACAGGCCTGTAGTCATCTGTAGGCCTCCGGCCATGTGAGTATCAACCAGATGAAACCAGTCCCCAAAGAAATCTGAGGAGCTGGATCTTATCACCTTTTTAGTGTCCTGCTGCTCTGTTCAGGTCTTTATTTCCCTGATTTTCTCTGGCTCACATATGTGTGCTTTGGTGGTAAACTTGACCTATGTGGGAAGCCTGAAAATAATGATGCAGGCACGGAGATGGAATACATCTCCACAGGATTTCAGTCAAGGGCACTGCACTCCACCAGCCTCCACACACCAGGATTTAGAGGCCTGTGCTTTCACTTTGCCTAACTCAGGATCTAGTCACTGTCCTTTAGGGACCAGCCTTCAGCATGGGTACTGCCCCTTGCAGTGGGGATGCTGACTCTGACCATCAGAGTGACTTCCACTATGGAAAGGGTCCATGGCTGTGGCTTCGTCAAAGGGTCACCAGGAGCCCTGATACTCAGGATGCAGTGTGGTCTTGGAGGCCGTGGAGGCTCCCGGGTTTTGATTTGCATTTCCCTGATGATTTTAGTGACATTGAGCATCTTTTCATGTGTCCATTGGCCATCTGTATGTCTTCATATGAAAAATGCCTGTTCAGGTCCTCTGTCTTGATTTTTTAGATTAGATTTTTAATGGGATTTTGGGGGGGTATTGAGTTGTATGAGTTCTTTATATATTTTGGATACTGACCCCTTCTTGGGTATATCATTTGCAAATATCTTCTCCCATTCAGTAGGTTGCCTTGTCATTTTGTTGATGGCTTCCTTTGCTGTGTAAACCCTTTTAGTTTGATGTAGCCCCAGTAATTTAATTTTGCTTTGGTTTCTAAGAGGCCTTAAATCTTGACATCTGCTTCTTGCTCCAGGTGACTCAATCTGAGATATTGCTTTTACAGTTTGCTCTAGGAACAGTCTTTTCAAACTGAGCCTTTTATTTTTTTTTTTTTTTTGAAAACTCTGTTTCCCCCTACTATGCTCTGCAAAATTTTGGCATTGCCAGTAGAAGGCTTCTGTGTCCCCAAACTGAGTGTGCACGTCTTTGTCCTCTTGGGAAAACCCGACATTTTTCTGCACACTCTGGCAAGAGGAGTTGCTTTTGGAAAACTCCTTTTGGTGAAGTCCCTTCTTTTTGTAACAAGGGTGCACTTGCCCTCACCTTCACTTTGTACGGACACAACAATGCCGTGCAAAGTAAAGTTTCTCTGGGTGTTACTAATTACTTCACAGCAGATTATACTTAAAAAAACTTTTTCAATATTTATTTATTTTTGAGAGAGAGAGTGTGAGCTCACACAGAGTGTGAGCAGGGAAAGGGCAGAGAGAGAGAGGGAGGCACAGAATCTGAAGCAGGCTCCAGGCTCTGAGCTGTCAGCACAGAGCCCGAAGCGGGGCTTGAGCTCACAAACCTAAAGATCATGACTTGAGCCAAAGTCGGAAGCTTAACCGACTGAGCCACCCAGGCTCCCCATATACTTTCAAAGATGGATGCAGTAATGTCTCCCATCCCCCATGCTCTTCTGCAATGTGACCTTGACACTCTTCCCATTGAGAAGTAAGATTTGTGTCCCCCCCCCCCACCTGGATCTTGGTGAGTTTGTGATTGCTTCTATCAATAGAATATGGCAGCAGGGATGCTATGTGACTTCTGAAACAGGGTCAGAGAAGGCCATTGCGGCTCCAGCCTGGTCTTCTAGGTATGCTCACTCTCCAAAGGCCCCTTCTTGGAACCCTTCCTCTCAGAACTTAGCGACCGGCTAGAAGAAGCACAAGCCATGAGGAGTGGTCCAGCCCTCAGCTCCGGCTGAGCTACCCATCCTTTTATCCCAGCTCAGGCACCAGACCTGCTAGTGAAGAACCCATCTGGGAAGTGGAACCTCCAATTCCAGCTATTCCAGCCCCTAGCAGTGCAGACCTCCCCAGCCGAGGCCCCGGACATTACAGAGCAGAGATGAACCACCTCCACTGTACTCTCTCCAATGCACAGTTCCTGGAATCCATGAGCATAATGAATGGTTGTTGTTTTACACCACTGAGTTTGGGGTGGTTTGTTATTTGAAGTAGCCGGCATATGCCCACACTGCATATCCAGTGCTGTGTGGTCACATGGTGACAGGACTGGTTGATTCATTCAGAAATGCACAGACCTCAGGAACCAAACTCTAAACAACAGCCCCTCTCCACCTCTCTTTTAGAAAGGGGCGGGGGGAGATAGCGGAAGTTCAGATTTTTCTCCAAACATCAATTTGATGATTTGAGAACAAGCGTGGTTATTTAAAATAAAAAAAGAGGGGCACCTGGGTGCTCAGTCAGTTGGGCATACAACTTCAGCTTGGGTCATGAACTCACGGTTGGCGAGTTCGAACCCTGCATTGGGCTCTGTGCTTACAGCTCAGAGCCTAGAGCCTGCTTTGGATTCTGTGTCTCCCTCTCTGTCCGCCCCTCCACTGCTCATGCTCTATCTCTCTCTCTCTCTCTCAAAAATAAATAAACATTTAAAAATTTTAATAAAATAAAATAAGATAAAATAGAAAAAGATACGCTAAACATTAAACATACAGCTCAGATTTGAGTGCTACTTATATAATGTAGAGTTGCAAGTTTTCTTCCCTTTGCCGCTGTTGCCTCCGATCTCGGAGCCATCCGCCCCTGCTCTGAAAGAAATAGAACACCCCATGCCTTCTCTCCCTGGTCCCCGTTCAGACTCAGCATCCATCAGGTTGAACCATATGGAATCGCCACTTTGTAGGTCCTAAATGGTTAAATCTCAGCAATTTCATGTGGTTCAACCTAATGCTAACCTCCACCTCCTTAAATAGTGTACCACTGAATTGTATTCTTAGGTCTCAATCGAAATGGGATGTGCTCCCTGCTTTCCTTTCCTCTCCCAACCCATCTACACTGGATTATTCTGTATCATAGCATTTTGTCCTTTCCTCCACAGCACTTATCACAATTCGTAATTATATATGTGTTTATTATTTAATGTCTGATACTCTAGCTAGACTTTTATAAACTCCATGAGCACTATACATCACTGTATCCCGGCCCCTGGCAGGAGGCCTGGCATATCATAGGCACTCAATAAATGTCAGCTGAACTAATGGATATACAATGTGGCTCTTTTCATATGCAGACAATGTTTTTATTCTGTTGCCAGAGTGTCCTGTACACAGTGGTCCTTGTCATTGTATCTGGATCCGAATGTAAGCTTCTAGAGAAATGGATGGTTCCTAATCCTGACTGCCCGTTAGAAATAACCGGGAAGGGGTGCCAGGATGGCTCAGTTGCTCCGACATGGAGCCTACTTAAACTTAAAAAAAAAAAAAAAGAAAAAAAAAGAAACACCTAGGAAGATTTTAGAAAATACGGAGGGGTCTTTCCTCACATCAATCGAATCAGTGTCTCCAAGGAATGGAGCCCAGGCAGGCGTGAGAAACACTGTTCTGGGGGGCAGAGACCCCATCTACAATGGTCCCCAAGCCTAATGGTGTGAAATCGTGATGCTCCTTTGCTGTTGCCTTAGTGGTATAGTTTCAAACGATGATCGGGCAGTTTTGTTCTCAGTCCCAGTAGCCTTCTTTGGGCACATCAAATACTGCCACCAACAGTAAGCTTTTGAGAACCAGTCAAACTAATTTTGCAAGTAGCTGTACCAAGCAGTGGCCTATTCATAGACTCAAATGCTGCCCCCAAATCTACCCCAAATAAACGTGAAAGATAAATTAATAGAGAGTGTGCTTCAAAGCAGACTCTCCAACCTCTCCTTCTGACAGCCCTCCTGTGCTTAGGCCCTTCCTAGAGAGAAATTCTCAAGCCATTATTTCAGCTTTCGTTTCTTATCTTTCCAGCTCTTGGAGTTTTCCATAAGTCACAGTTTAAGGGGAATCTACACCCCCATCCATTCTTTCTATCCATCCACCCATTTATCCATTTGACTAGAATTCCCACTGTGTAGCCTTTCTACATGCCCGGGGCCACATCTTCCCTATAAGAAGACTCATCAAGCTGACTGGGCATAATCCTGACCCCAGTAAGCTCATGGAACCAGAACCTGAAACTGGTATGTGCTATTTTGACAACGTATAAAAAGTGTCATTGGAACACAGTGAGAAAAATGATTCATTAATGGTAGGAGAAATAAAGGAAGGCTTCACAGTGGTGGCATAAACTAGACCCTGATAAGTAGGACTCCGCTGGGTTGGAGAAAATGGGCGAATGACAAATGCGAATGCAGAACCTAAAACAGTAGAATAAACACAACAATCTTGGATGTAATCAAAATAAATCAAGCAGTAGGTAGGTTCTCGTTAACCCTTTATTTTGAATATGGCATCAGACCACCGCGGGCCCTCTCTTCATTTCCTACGTACAGACCGTGTTGTGTGTTTGTTGCCCACATTTCATACACAACTAATTCAATTTTCATAAACTTTATTGATTCCACCATGTTCTTTACAGCTACTGATTTTATATACTCTTCTCATCAAACTGCAAGTTGATTATTTCACTCTGTACATATTGTAGTAATTAGATTGCTTACTTTAATGGTGTGATAGTTTTTGCACACTGGGCCAGTGGCACTGCTGACATAGCACACTCTATCTCACTTTACTGCATTGTTCTTATTAATTCTCCGACAGCCAGCTAAGCTGTTTCTCTTGGGAATTGCCTGGGAGGCAGAAAGTCTTATTTCTGTCCACTTTGGTATTCCTAGGGAAAAGCAGAATTTTGAACTGGTTTCTCCTTCTAGTAAATACAACCTGCCTCATTCCAAGTCAGGGGTTATTGGGTTATCTACTGCCATATAACAAACCACACCATAGTTTCATGGCTTCAGAGAACAACCATTTATTGTGTTTCACAATTTTGCAGGCCGACTGGGCTCACCTAGCTGGTTCTTCTGTTCCGTGTGGTGTTTGATGGGGCTGCAGTCATCCGGGGGCTTCACTAGGATGTCACTTCTAAATGGGTTCAACCAACCTGGCTGGCAGTGGGCACTGGCTGTTGACCGGAAGCTCAGCTGGGGCTGTTGACCAGAGCACCTTAGTTCTCCATTTGGTTTCTCCACGTGGCTTGAGCTTCTCAGAGGACGGTCTAGGTTCCAGGAAGGAGCATTTCTAGCACAAAAGAGCAGACCCCGCAGATCTCTCAAGGCTTAGCCTTGGGCATTGCAGTGGCACTTTTGCAGTCCTTTTGGAGGAAGAAAGTCACGGGGCCAGCCTAGACTCAAGGTCAAACTGTATAGACTCCGCCTGTCGATGAGAAGCCTGGCAAAGCATTTGCAGCCATCCTCAACTCACTACAGGCATTTTCCCTTGTAGACATCAATTTACTTGACACAGTGTATAACAAAATGTAGCTCTGACATTGCACAATTGTTGCACAAATGTACAAGTCTACTGCATTTCTTAGAAATCAACTGGAAGGCCAGCACTACCCCCTCCTTTAAAAATAGATATATATTTTACTACTATGGAGAATAATTAGGTTCCAGAACTATGTTTCTGTTTGCACATCTAGCGCACTGCTATTATGACCATTGGCCAATAAAAGCATGCTTGCATTTCACTTTTTCACTTATATTTTGTCATATTTGCATTGTTGGTTGAATAATGCTTTTGAAGAATCTTTTGTGACCTCTGATCAAATCAAAGCAGATTTAAATAGGTTTTCTTGAGAAGAGAGGTGGAAACACAATTTGCCAATTGTTCTGATGTCGAGATGAACTCTTAGCTATAACATTTCTCCAAGGCAACATTTTTCTAAATATTGCCCGATGGGTGAGGCCTTTTGTGTAAGTTCACTTATTCATTCATTCATCCACCTATCCATCACCTTTTGGACATTTCCACTTGGATAACCCAGTCTGGCACTATTGATGCAAAGACGAATGAGACAGAGCCCCAGCCTGCAGTGACCTCCCGAGCTGAGGAACCGCAATGTACACAGCATTGTATATAACACGCTGAACAGTGATGAGGGCAATGATGGTATAAAGCAAGGGGTAAGGGAAACAGGCCGAAGGCCAGTCACTTCTGCCTAGGAGAGTCAGGGAAGGCTTTGCAGAGTGTGTGGTAGAGAATGGCAAATGCCAGGGGAAAGGGCAGCAGCGGAGTTGAGCAAGGTGGATTGGAGCAGATTAGGAAGAACATCGAATGCCGCATTTGGCTGCATACTTTAAGTGGTAGTGAGAGAACATAGGTTTCTAACAAGCAAGTGACAGTGACTTGAAGGATAACACTTTTGGCAGTATGGTGTGGGAACCGGAGGAGAGTGTTTCAGAAAACCTCTTATAGAAAAAGCACAAAGATATGAGAATAGGAGGCGTATTTGAAAAGCTCACAAATGGGTCAATATTGCTAGAGAAGTAGAAATGGCCCAGGAAAGCCAGTGGTGGCCCACAAGGCCATTCCAGGTGTATGCCCAGGCCACCTCTACCCTGACCCTTGTCTTACTGGGGTAGAGAAGTCACAGAGCCCTGGCTGCTATCACTCTTGGCTCCGAAGGGAAAAAAGAAAAAGAAATAAGATTTCAAAGTCTTTTATAATCTGTAAAGTTTTGTGCTAACAGTATTATTGGCAT
Source organism: Cryptoprocta ferox (assembly GCA_028646485.1). NCBI lineage: Eukaryota > Metazoa > Chordata > Mammalia > Carnivora > Eupleridae > Cryptoprocta > Cryptoprocta ferox. Next base: position 53,944,409 of record CM053559.1, on the reverse strand, counting down.
TACAGTGAGGTCTAGAATTCTAGAGGTCCTTGGTGGTAAGAAGCCTGTGTGTTTTTAATTTCCTCTAAGGCACTTGGCACAGTCCTTGGTTAGATATATGTCCTCAATAAGTAATAATGTGTGCCAAATAGTAATAATGTATAGTTTGTTTAATATCTCTGTTTATGCCTTCCAAGCATTGGGGTAATTTTTCCGCCAAGCCTCAGGGTCTGTGGACAATTTTCAAAGGTGCACCAAAGTTCAAGAGTTTTTTGTTGATCTGTTCCTTTCCGTTTTGGAATTTTAATACAACAGCCACTGGCCATAAAAGGCCACATATTACGAGAATGTAGGGTCGAATTAAAGATGAGAAATTAATGGGACAATGAGACACCAATTCACACCCACTAGGGTGAGTATACTAAAAAAGACAGGTAATAACAAGTATGGTGAGGATGTGGAAAAGTTGGAAACTTCATCCATTGCTGATGGAAATGTAAAATGGTGCTTTTGCAAAGTTTGGCAGGTCCTCAACATGTTTAACATAGAGTTATCATATGACCCAGAAATTGTTGTCCTAGATGTGTATCCAAGAGAATTGAAAACGCATGTTCACGTTAAAACTTGTACATAAATGGTCACTGCAGTATTAATCATAATGACCCAAAAGTGGAAACAACCCAAACTGATGAATGGATAAGCCAAATGTGGTATATACATGCCATGGAATATTATTCTGCCATAAAAAGGAATGAAGTAATGATACATGCCACAACATAAATGCACCGTGAAAGCATTATGCTACATGAAAGAAATCAGTCATGGAAGACCGCGTATTGTATGATTTTGTTTATATGAAACATTCAGAGAAGGCAAATCCATAGAGACAGGAGGTAGGAATAGTGTTTGGGACTGCGTGTCAGGTGAGGAGGGGGTAGGGGAGTGACCACTAAGGGGTATGGGTTTTATTGGGAGGTGATGACATGTTGACATGTTCTACAATTGATTGATGGTTGTGTACCTCTGTAAATATACTGAAAACCATTGGATTTTACATTTTAAGTGGGTGAATTACATGACATGTGAATTGTATCTCAGTAAAGCTCTTTTTAAAAAGAAAATATTGCAAAGAGAGATTTATAAGCATTTCACCTTTTGTTGGTGTCCATCTGTCTTCTAGTTCTTTATTTTATTTTATTTTTTTAATTTTTAATGTTTATTTATTTTTGAGAGAGACAGAGCGTGAGTAGGGGGAAAAGGGGGCACAGAGAGAGAGGGAGACACGGAATCGAAAGCAGGCTCCAGGCTCTGAGCTGTCAGCACAGAGCCCGACACGGGGCTCGAATTTAAGAAACCATGAGATCATGACCTGAGCCGAAGTCGGACACTTAACTGACTGAGCCACCCATCAGATCTTCTAGTTCTGATCAGCCCTTCATGATGAGCTCCTCAGCCCCAAGCCTGAACTTGTGACTCCTGCCACAATTCTCTCCTTGTCCCTGCAAGGGGCTGCCTGCATGGTTAGCATCCCCCACTTAGCCCTCCTTCCTTTCCCAGAATCCTTAGTGGGCCATTCCCCACTTCTGCAGCATTAGCCTTGGTCCCTCAGGCTCTGTAAATCACACTCTCCATTCTGCCCTCTCACTTTAAAGTGATCTGAGATACTTTGTATAAAGGATGAGGCAGCACATAAAAATAACTAGTATTGTACCAATTTGTCTCATCTGGTGGTTTGGGGGAATACATATTTGTAAAATTCTAGCCAATGTGAAGAGCCTCAGAAAATTGCCTCTCATCCAAATGGAAGAGCTGGATTTTTTATTTTGTTTTATTGATCAGTGGGGTGGGTGCAATGATATTTTACCTCAGAGTTTTTCCTGCAGGAATGACATCCGCCCAGCCTGCCGAAGCTGCCAGGCCAACTAAATGAGCTAGCCAATCTGCAACACGCCAGGGGCAGCCATAGAGAAGGCAGCCTCTCTGGATTCATGGGCCGGCCGGATCCGCATCTGCCCACACTGCTGTGTGAGGTATTCAACTTACCGAGAGAGCACTTTGTTCCAGACAAGTTGAAAGAGTCTGTTTGACAGGTGAAGTCAGGCTATTCTGATTTTTACATAAAGATAGTTAAACATTGTCTTGACAGGTTTATTCTAATTTGGTAAAGGCCATAATTTTATGGGATGGTAACTGTTTCCTTGCAGTCATGATTCCTGCTGTTACTCTTACATTTTCTTCTAATTGGCAGATTGATGGGCTCCCAAGAATTTGCTCAAAAACCATTTGCAGAAGAAGAAAGACAAATTGGAGGGGGTTTACTTTCCCCCCCTGAAATACTGCTTCTAATAATGTTGGTAAGGGGGCTATTTTTACACACAGTTTACAAATGATTTCTGGCATATTAATGGATTTTTGCTATTTAAATTTAATTTGGATGAAATGTGCTTTGTTTAAAAGTCAAATCCTACTACAAGGCTGCTAAAGAAAAACAGCAATCCTTTTCCCACCCAATCCTCTCCCCTAATTCCTGCTTCCATGAGATTCCAGAAAATTCCTTTTCATCTCTTTAGCTGTTCTTCCTTTTATTTCCTTCATATTTCTTTTTTTAATTTTTAAACTTTTTTTTTTCATTTTTGAGAAAGAGAGAGACAGAGAGAGAGAGAGAGCATGAATGGGGGAGGGGCAGAGAAAGAGGGAGACACAGAATCTGAAGCAGCCTCCAGGCTCTGAGCTAGTAGTCTGCACAAAGCCCAGTGTGGGACTCGAACCCACAAACCATGAAATCATGACCATAGCTGAAGTTGGGTGCTCAACTGACTGAGCTATCCAGGCGTCCCTCCTTCATATTTCTAAATAAAAATATTATACTGCTATTTCTTTATTTTTCAGCTCTAAATATTACTCATTAACTTCCTGCTGGGGAAGATTAGAATTCAGTGCTCTCAGATTTCTCTACCTTCATCATCATTGAAATTCTTCTCTTCTCTGTTGGATCCTCTACTTTATGTGTGTTGGTCATTATGGTTGTTGTGAATCTCACATCTTGCTCTTTCTTAACTCCCTTGTTTTGATGGAGCATATTCTCTAGTAACTTTCTGAAAAGTAACGCCTGGAAATAATACCTGAGATATTATCTTTCTTTCCCCTTCATATTTGATTGAAAGCTTAGCTGGGTATGAGATTCTAGTTTGGAAATTACTTTCCCTTAGGACTTCAAGACATTATCCCACTGTCTTGTAACTTCTGGTGCTGCGCCTGAGTCTGATACCATTCTGGTTCTGCATGTGACCTCTTCTCTCTCTCTCGCCCGCTCTCTCAGAGATTTTATTCTTTTCTCAGAACTCTACAACATCATGACCTGCTTTGCTGTGGGTAATTTTCATTCATTGTGCTGGGCCTTTGTTGAATCCATTCACACCAGAAACTCACATCCTTCAGGAAAAGTTTCTTGTGTAGTTTTTTTTTATAATTCCCTCGTCTGTTTTATCTGTCCTGTCTTTCAGAAATTAGACTTCCAGAATTAATTCCCCATTTTCTTTTCTCCACATTTTTGCCTACTTATTCTATTTTTTTAGAAGAGTTCACCAATTTCCTTCCAATTCTATCACACTTAAAACGTCTGGTATCATGTATTTAAATTCCAAGAGTTTGTATTGCTCACTGGCTATTCCTCTCATCCAGGATCTTGCTATTTCTCTTATTCTCTGAGGATATTAATCATTTCCCCCTCACCGCCCAGTTCTGCCCTGCTCCTTCCAGTGCTTCTGTGTCCTGATCTGTACTCGCATCCTGGCACAGATAACTCTGGGTGGACCTCTAGCGTGTCTTGAGCCAAATTAACAGAAGAAAATCACTGTTGAAATTGTTGTCTTTTTGTTTACTGCACGATACAGTCTCTTCATGATGTATGTGACTTCTCTCTGCTCTCGTCTTCTTTAATTGAGGGGCAATCACTTGATGGGTCTGCTACTCTTTTTTTTTTTTTTTTGATGTTTATTTATTTTTGAGAGACAGAGGGACAGAGCATGAGTGGGGGAGGGGCAAAAAGAGAGAGGGAGACATAGAATCTGAAGCAGGCTCCAGGCTCTGAGCTGTCAGCACAGAGCCCAACGCAGGGCTCGAACCGACAAGCTGTGAGATCATGACCTGAGCCGAAGTCGGATGCTTAACCTACTGAGTCACCCAGGCACCCCGGTCTGCTACTTTTCTATCTGTAAACTTAAACAAAACAAAACTCTAAGACTTTCGTTATTCTCACACCTTCCGCTCTTGCCTGAGTGTGAAGAGATCTAGTGCTTCAGTCTCTGTTTCCAAATTGTCTCATGCACAACCGGGTTCTGTAGCCACTACCATCTACCAGACACTTCCTCTTGAAGATTCTGACACATGTCAAGTTCCAACACGGTTACCCCAAATTAATTTCAAACCAATTTCCTACAGAATGAACTCCGTCCCCAGAAGCATTTCCTTCTCTCAGCCCTGCAGACTTGAAACTCGGCAACCACCTATTGGCCATTCTTGCCTTTAATCCAAGCAGCCATCAACACTCAGCGGATGCTTACTCAGAATTCCTCATATTCACACATCCCTCTCCATTCATGATCATCCCTCCGCAGGAGGGGAGGCATATCTGAGAGTGTTCTATGTACTGGAGACCGTGGCGAGGCCCTGGGCCATGACAGGTATAAGATGTGGTCTCTGTTCAAGGCGTTTACAATCTGCAGGTGTATACAGCCCAGGTTAGAGGTATGTTTATGCATCTTCTGGATCCCTACCTCACAGGTTGGGTTCTCCAGGAAGCAGACTCTGAGGTGGAAATTAATGCACAGGAAGTTTGTTGGTGGTGATGGGGATGCTCTTGCAGTCAACACCTGAGGAAAGGAAAAGGAAGGAGGACTGGGCAAAGGGAGAAGTTGACCCATGATATGGTCTTTGTGGCAGCCTAATGCAACACTAAGGGGCATTCCGAAGCTGGGACAACAACTCTTCAGAGTTGTCCTTGAGTTGGAGCTTGGGGGCCAAGGCTTCATGCCTTCATGGGCCAGTCATTGGATGCAGGCCACCTTAGGAAAGGGAGTGACCTTGGACAAAGCGGCTCCCTTTCAGAGAGGCAATCCCCAAGGGCTCCCTGCCAGTGGCACTCCCAGCATTTGGAAGGGTCAGGCCTTCTTCCTTGAAGGGGCATGTGGCTAGTGGAGCCTTCTGGCATCTACCAGATCCATGGACTTAAGCATAGTCTTGAACACCTCAGCGATGAATAACAAATAGTCAGGGGCTGGTTGACTGAGTAAAGAATTCAGGAAGAGTGAGGTCACCTTTCACTCCTTCATTTTATTACATGCTAACCGAACAGTCAGACTGTGTTAGGTACTGGATAAAAAAATGGTAAAATTCACAGGCCCTGCCTTAAATAAGCTTGTAGTCCGATAGAGGGTACCAAAAAGTAAGCAAACACTATAATACAGTGAGAATAATAAACCAGAGGATTATAGACTAACAATGCATTTTCAAAGAAGTTTTAGGACATGATAAAATGCCATATAAAAAAAAGAGCATACACACTGTTTACACAGATTTGCTTAAGCACTCATTTTCCAGCACATATTTTTGTTAAACTGATGCTAAAAAAAATCCCTTACAATCTGATTTTTAAACTTCCTGAATGATTTATTAAAGTTACAGTCACCTAGAAACACCACACCCACTAAACTGTTGTCAGTCAATAGTCTCTTTTTTTGCAGCATTTGGTTTTCTTCCTTTTCTGAATATGTAAAAGTATATGAGCATATGCCTAGAAAAAAATACTGGAAAGAAATTCATCAAAATGTGAACAGTGTTTATAAGTCCAAGTCGTTGCCTTATGTGTAATTTTTTTTTCTCCTGGAAGCCTTTTTTGTCCAAAACTTTTTATTGTCCAAATTGTCTACAATAAGTCAGAGTGCCTTTTATAATGAGGGGGAAAATAAAATACAGGGTGGACATGTTGTGGCAAAGCCATGTGAACACAGAAGAAGGAAACTGGGAGCAGTGAGGAGGGGAGGGCTCCGGGGACAAGGACTCACCTACACCGAGCAGTGAAGGGGAGCTGGCGTGGCATGGGGATGGGAGGGGTGTGTCTGGTGCTGGCATCTCAAGCAGAAAGCACAAAATTTGCCCCCCGGCCCTGGGTGTGAAAAAGATGTTGGGTGAACGCAAGTTGAGAAAGGCTGAGAAGCAGGGAGCCCTTGAGCGGTAACAGGTGAAGCTGGAAGGGCAAGAAGGGGGCAGATGATGAAGAGCTGGGGCATCAGGAACTCGGACTCCATCTAGAAGCCTGAGTCAGACACACACACACCGCCTCACCTGGGCCTGAAAGGACCCTCGCTGAACAAGATGCCGTTTCACATTTGCAACTAAGTTAGAAGCAAAAGCTGATGTAGGATGAAAAGCGTCATGCCCTGATACAGAGTTTCCCGGCCATAGCAGGGCGACCTGATTCGGGAAGGGGAAGTGGTTTGCTGAATGCAGCGAGAAGGCGAATCAGACGTGATCCGGCTCAGACACACGTGCACACACATGTGCACACACACATGTGCACACGCACACACCCGAAAGACTCCAGTGTCTGCATTTTCAAAAGACGACGACTAGCAAAGGGCCAGCCCAGGCTCACTTTGCATACTTTACAAGTAATAACCAAGATTGGTAGGAAGGTAGATGCATCCACAGATCTGAGCTCTCCCCAGGTTAACTGTTAGCAGCCTGGGAATCCCCTTACAAACACACGTCCGGGCCTACACTGTCCAATGCTGTGGGAACGCGTTTTGCTGAGCACTTACCTTACTTTTGCAGAGCTCAGCATCTCTGTCTTGGCTCGCGGAGGGGAAGCCTGTAGATCTGCTTTTTTCCAGGGCACCTTGGATTGCAGCCGCGCTACTTTTTTCTGTGTCTGTCTCTGCTCTGTGTCTCTGCCGGTCACTACTTTTTCTCTAGCACCCGACCCTCCTCCTCCTCCTTCCTCACCAGTACTGTCTCCTGAACTCTTACCACCACC
>CM053559.1:53784998-53937297 GCA_028646485.1 Cryptoprocta ferox | reverse complement strand
CCGCCATAACTCTCTGAGAGCACTTTGCCATCCAAGCCAGAGAAACAGACATTGCAGATCCCTCAGGGCCTGGTTTAGGTGGTGATTTTTTTTTTTTTTTTTTTTTTTTTTTTTGCCTTCTCTGCCAGGCTGTGGTGGGAAGAATGGGTTTGGGGATTAGACCAGTGTGGGTTTTAATCCTGTAATGGCTTTACTGAGTATGTGATCTAGGGTGAGATATTCAATCTCCCAGTAGTTCCTTGTTTGTAATGCAGGAATCTTACTGTCTCCCTCAGAGGGCTCTTGTGAGGATTAAGTCAGAGAGTGTCTGTGCAACAGAATGTGGGAGGGGAATTATCCTGGCATGTCAGCTCTCAACAGACTCTCCAAGGTGAAGACCTTAGGTGACAAGGAACCCCATATTAGAAGAGTGGAACAGGATGCATCCCCAAGGACTCACAAAGAAAGGCCGAAGAGATCCAGCAATCATGGTCCCAACAGACTATGCAAAAGAAGGCCAGAGATTAACCAAACTTCATAGGGCTTGCTTACTAAATTTGCCCGGTAGCCTATCTCACTCGAGGTGAGAGGGCAGAACCTCCCTCACAATCAAGGGTGAGGCTTTCCCCCTCAAATACCCTGCTCAAAAAAAAAATCTCCCTCACCCTCTTTCTCAGTGTCTAGTTGAAAATTCAGCCTCAACATCTTTTTCAACAAACAAAGATGTTAGTTAAAATATCACGACACCACAACACGTGAGCTCTCTGAGGAAGAAAGGCAGCGAAAGGCAGCCAGTTACCACCAAAGCAATTGGGTGGGGGCCAATGTGGTTGCAGCCAAAGTGTCTTGTTACTCAAAAGCTCTGCTGAGAATTTATTGCCCATCTTCTTCTAGTCAGGGAAGGTAGGCTGTAAGTTTGCCAGCTTGCTCAAATAAAGAGAGGAGGATATTGAACAATTACGGGGGCAGCTCATGAAGTCAGGCACAGCTGGTGTTCATGGGGATTGCAGATGGGGACAGGGAAGCTATTAGGGACCCAGGCAGGTTTAACCTTATCTGAGTCTGAAATGTTGCTTTAGTCTAGACTGGACTATGTCGTACCTGAAATTGGGCCCGTTTTCTTAATGGAAACTGACAGAGACAGAGATCTGACATTGTCCAATGGCTGACAGACTGCCTTTGAAGGAGATAAATACATTTCTAATATTTTTTAAAGTTTATTTATTTATTTATGAGAGAGAGAGAGAGAGAGAGAGAGAGAGAGAGAGAGAGCATGAGTGGGGAGGGGCAGAGGGAGAGGGAGACACAGAATCTGAAGCAGGCTCCAGACTCTGAGCTATCAGCATGGAGCTCAACACAGGGCTTGAACTCACAAGCCATGAGATCAGGCCCAGGTGTCCCAAGATATTTCTAGAATAAAACCTACTTCATTGTGCCCATGCAGTAAAAAAGTATAGTCAATAATGTAAAAACATTTAGTGCATACATTTGACATATAATAAGTGCCAAATAAACATCAGCTATACTAATATGGTTATTATTCTAATATTAACACCTGGTGCCTGGCACAGAGTATTATCATTAAAGCTCTCATGTGCAGGGGCGCCTGGGTGGCTCAGTCAGTTAAGCATCTGACTTAGGCTCAGGTCAGGATCTTACAGTTCATGAGTCCAAGCCCCACACTTGTCCTCACTGAGCCCCTGCTTTGAATCCCGTCTCCCTCTCTCTCAGTCCCTCCCCCCCCCACTCTCTCTCTCTCAAAAATAAACATTTAAAAAATTCTCTAAAAAAAGTTATTATGAGCATATCTCTCCTTCAACTGGGGCAACACTCCACTTGCTGAATAAATTGCAGTAGGTGGGGGAGGAGCAAACCGCATGAACACAGATTCCTCGCCGCCAGCAATGAAAAGCCACGATGCCCACAGGAAGTAGTGGGGCTGGGAGAGCTTGACGCCCAGCCGTAGAGTGTTCCATTCACTGGTCCTGACCGATGCTGGCGCAGATATGTGGAATTCCGGATTCTCTTCAGATCTGATTTCTGACAAGGAACAGGGGCAACAAGATAGAAGAGAAAGAGGAAGAAGGTAAGAAAAAAAGACATATCCAGGTGGCTTACTATGTGCCATCAACTGTGCTGGGCCCTTTGTATTTGCTATCTCATTTAATGAGGTGAAGTGAGAAACAAATGCAAACTGTGGCGTGAATTACCCTGATAGGACATGGGTTGAGTTTTTAAACGTGAAATGCTTGTACAGAGAGCTATGAGCCTTTTTTCTTCCATTACAATTTTTGTGTAAACATGAAATGACAAGAGTTTAAAGATGGAGCCTCCCTGGGCACAAACATAAGAGTTCCTAATATAATCAAAATCCTCTTATTTATTTTCTTGCCTAAGTGGCTTCTCCCAGGAGGACAGCAGTTGCATTTCCTTCTTTCTGTGCAGTCGTGGTTCCAAATTAATGTTCTCTGCCATCAAAACAGCTCTACGCACCTCTCTGCCAAATGCAGTTATCTCATCCAATAATAGGAACAGCCTAGAGACAGTGGAGTTTGAAACCCCAGATCTTAGAAATTCTGGGCAATTAGCCACTCGCAGAAAAGAGCAAAGAAGGGCAAAGCTTCAGTAAAACAAAACCTTGTTGTGACAGCTGTTGTTCTAAATAATATCTCTTTTAGAGTTCTAGACACTTCTCTCAATCTATAGGCTGGCGTGAGTGAATTGAGGTGATAAATAGGAGGAAAGAGAAGGTGAAGAATAATTAGCAAGTTCCCGGGCTAGAGGTGGTTCAAGGTGGCAGGTATGAACTGGAGAATGCCTTTATTTTCAAACTGGGATCAGGAGACATAAGCCTAAGAAAAAGTCACAGAAATGTTGTGTTAGAGAGCATGTTACAATCGAGGTATATCTGAAGCACATTAAATAAATGATGTCCTACTAGATTAAAGTCATATCTATATACAAGCCTGTAGAATTAAGTTGTACCAACATTAAAATCTGTTGAATTAAATAAGTAGAGTTTTCTTTTTTTTTTTTATCTGTGTTTATTAGCTAGGGTATATTTGTCAGTTTAGAAATTGTTAGGGTTGGGGAACCTGGGTGGCTAGGTTGGTTGAGTGTCTGACTCTTGATTTCAGCTCAGGTCGTGATCCAAGGGTTGTGGGATTGAGCCCTACATCAGGCTCCATGCTGAGTATGGAGCCTGATTGAGATTCTTTCTCTCCCTTCCTCTGCCCCTCTTCTCTAGTCATGTGTTCTCTCTCTAAAGTAAATAATAATAATAATAATAATAATAAAAGAAATTGCTAGGGTGAAATTACTCGTACTAGAATAAATGTTTCTTTTTTTTATGTTTATTTATTTTTGAAGGAGAGAGAGACAGAGGATGAGTGGGGAAGGGGCAGAGAGAGAGGGAGACACAGAATCTGAAGCAGGCTCCAGGCTCTGAGCTGTTAGCACAGAGCCTGACCCAGGCTCGAACTCACAATCCGTGAGATCATGATCTGAGCCGAAGCCGGACACCCAGCCGGCTGAGCCACCCAGGTGCCCCATAGAATAAATGTTTCTTGACATCAATCTTAGGATAGCTGGATCTGGAAAGAATTTGCTTCCAGAGGCCAAGTTTTAAAAAGCCTGCTGGAGATAGGAGGTGGATTTAGTCATAAATGGATCTTACATGATTTGGCTCAGTAAAAACTCCATGTGCCCTGTTAAAAGACTGACGCGTTATCTTTCACTACTCGTGTTGAATAATTCTAACACATAACTCTCTTGTTGATCTGGCTTTAGGTTTATATGGAAAAATGGGCATCATTGGCTCACACCTCATGGGAGGTAGGGCTTGGGGCCTTGGTTAGTGTCCCAGATTTGCCCCACCTAGCTCTGGGGGTAACATCTCCCTGGCAGACACGGTTAGCTGCCTACCAGATATTCACACTCTCCTTGCCCTTACTTTGGAAACATCATTCTGCCCAGAGCAGCAATATATCCAACTCAAAATCTTGACTTCTCATGATTCCCTTGTAGCCAGGGCTGATACTTCATTTTCTAATTTATTGAATACATTCTCTTATTACTACTGAGTGAGCCCCTTAATTGCACACATGGTTCTAGATGTCATTCACTATTCTATTAAAAAGCAAATTGTGCTTTTACCAAGACCCCAGTGAAATGAACTAGGCCAACCCACCTCTTGCCCATACCTTCTTGTCCACGTATCTGAAAAAGAGTTCCAGAACCCAAGCTTCCTTGACATGTGGCATCAAGAAGTCTTGATGTGAGGGTAAGAGTTCTGTTGGAAGAATGAATCAGGGTTTAAACTGGAAAATACTCAACTAGAAATAATTTTTAAAGCCTTACAAAATCTCAAATGATGTTCACTGTTGACTATCTTTTAAAAAATTAAGACCCTAGGATTCAAGAATCATAGGTACTTTAAATATTTTAATACTTTTCTGTGTTTTCCAAATATTCTACAATGAGTATATACTTCTCTGTAACCAGGGGGAAAAAAGATATTTTTGGAGTACAACACAAACGGTTAGAGAAAAAAGAAAGACCTAATAAATATAATTTCCTTAGAGAATAACATTACATAAAATAACATTAATAAAAATAAATATTAGCATTAACATTTTCATCAAATATGCTCTTGAATATCATCTGCAGTTTGCTTCTATCATGAGCATTCCAAGTAACTGAAATTTTTAATGCCCAAGGATTTAATAATGTGCTCTGTAAAATTCCCACTGATGTAATAATTTTTCTCGTTACGGACAGGCAAGAAAAGCCCATTATCTTCAATGTAGGATTCTGTTTGCAGGAAGGGCCTAAATCATGCGTCTGGAAACAACAAGAATTGAGCAAATTCAAATAACTCCTGGCTAACACTAGTATGACATTTGGTTAGGGAAGATGTCCCGAGAGAAATGTAAACTATTTGAAAACATCCTGTTACTAAAACTTGGACATGAAAAGAATGACAAACGGACTGGACTCAACAACTTAATTCTAAGCCCACATGAGTTTGGCTCCTGTGAAACATTCTGACCACATACTATTTTTCATGCTCTTTTGTATGGACATCATCCCGACCATATGAGGAAAGATCAATGGACATTTATTACTCACCAAAAAACAGGTTGGAAGCAATCAGCACCCTCACTCCTGGCCGGGGGGTTAAGCGCATGAGTCACAGAACCTTCAATCCTTGCTGAGTGTCTTGTCCAGCTTTCCTCCATGGCTCACCCCTGGGGACTGATTACAACCATCTGCTTAAGAGCTATTATTCTGATCAAAAAAATTAAAAGCTACAAATTGCCAAACAGAGGGAATACAAGAACAGGGCGAAACGACCAGATCTTAAGCCATGCTTGGAATGCATAATCTCCACATGGCTTCGGATGCATCCAGCTGAGACCTCAGAAGATATGGGTCAAGTGTTGAGGGAGTGACAAGCTGAGGCTTTGTTTCCACTGGGGTTGGACCAGTCGATATAGGGGTCCAGGAACTCCAAGACAGTGTGCAAATGTTATCACTACGTTTTCTCTGCTTACGGTCCAGCCCCATTTGGAAAAATATGTGGAAAGGCTTTTTGGTGTGGGTAGTTTATTGGCAGATTTACTCTTTCCAGATATTTTTGAGGCAAAGGAAGTGTAATAGGAAACGTGCAGCATATTAAGAGTTAGCTACTCTCTTGGAAAAAGTGGAATGATTAAGTGAACACTTTGAAGCATGCAATGTGTGATCAATATGCGGAGAGAGAAGATCAAGACGAGGAAATCTTAACTAGAAAGAGACAAGAGAAGAGGAATTCAGTGTTAACACCACTTAAAAGGCAAGCGTTCCTCTGATAATGAACTGTAGCTACAAACCACCAGTGATTTAATAAAGCCTCTTGCTTTATTAAAAAGTAAAGAGATGAGGATGTCTAGGCAAAAACGTTATTAGAGATCATGTCTTAAATGTTCTTGTACTGAAAAACATAAAATCATATACAGTTCTTTCTCATATTCCTGCCTTTTCACAACCAAAACCCAAGAGGCAAGGAGATTGTGGAAGAAATTGTCTGGGACTCAGGGCCATTCCCACACAAAACATAAGCAGATGCCTCAACATGATTGAAATTTTTTTCTCATCTCCTTTGTAAGACAGTAGTTGCTTTGAGGGTAGGATCTGATTTTTTTTTAACACTGCTCCTCCCCCCAAACACTGTATTAGCCACACACACACACACACACACACACACACACACACACACAAAAGGCTCTCAATAAATACTAGGTGAATTGAACTGAATGAATTGTAATAGCTTGGGTTTTTGTTGACGTTGTTCTGTAAGTCATATTTTTTGTTAGTTGCAGTTTAGATCTGAGTTGATTATCTCTACCATAAGAAGAAAGATCAGTTTATATTTATTACTCACCAAAGAACAGGTTGGAAGCAGTCAGCACCCTCACTCCTGGCCTGGGTTCAAGCCAAGTGAGTTACAGAATCCTCGATCCTTGCTGGGTCTCCTGTCCAACTTTCCTCCATGACTCATCCCTGGGGACTGATTACAACCATCTGCTAAAGAGCTATTACTCTGACCAAAAAAAGAAAAGGAAAGGAAAAGCTACAAATTGTCAAACAGAGGGAATATAAGAACAGAGTGAAATGACCAGATCTTAAACCATGCTTAGAAAGCATTATCCCCACACGGCTTCAAATACATCCAGCTAATACCTCAGAAAGTGTGTGTACAGATTAAAGAAAGATGGAGAATGAGGACCAGAGAGCTTGGGATAAAGGGAGTGAAATGTGGTCTCGATTAAATGAGTTAAACGAGGAAGATGGATGAGGATGACCTCTAAGTTTCTTCAATGTAAACACGTTCTGAGCTTTGCTGCATCCTTCCATCTCATTATGTTTTTGTTTTTGTTTTTTTTTCTTTTATAGTTTATTGTCAGGTTGGTTTCCATGTCTCATTATGTTTTTGAGTTTAGCATCTCCCAATTCAATCCTCGCTGAAATATTGCATTCTCTATTCGTTCCATCACTATTAATCTAAAATATCAGAATGTCCAGCAAAGAGGGCCTTTAAATTAAATATTTCATCTGTTGCTTCTCCCCCAGTTCTTCTGGTCATGATCCAGTCAGCTCCTTCTAGGTGCCCTCTTGGTCACAGAGATGGAAGGCTAAATGCTCTATTCCTGGACTCCTTTGAGGTTGTGGTTCTAGAAGTGACTTAGGTTCTTCGGTGAGATGCTCTTGCATGACGATCAGAAGACAGAAGGAGGAAGAGGCTATCTTCCTTCAGTGGTGCTGCTTGACAAGCTGATGCTGACAAATGTGGTTGTAGCAGCCCAGTTCCCCCAGCGTGTGGGGTGGCTGTGGATCAGCCAGAGCCTGGCAGTGTCCTCCCCTCTACGTCACAGCTGCCACCGTGGGTGGCCTTGAAGCCCAATGTCCAGCCTAAAGACCACCTACTTATTCCTCCAACCCTTCAAGTGATTTTGTAGACACCTAATTCCCTGTGTTTCATCCCTTTCTGCTTGACATACCTGGAGTGGTTTGTTTTTCCTGCACTGATCACTGACAGACACATCACTCAAGCAAAGTCTACCGGACTTGCAAAGCCTAGGTCAGGTCCTATCTTTGTCATGAAGGCTTCACTGAAGGTTGTGTGGGTCTAACTAACAATGACCTCACATCCCGGATTCCACTAGATTAGACCAGTGCTAGCAGACTGCTGAGGGATGCCTTGGAGGGCTTTCATTTGTTTTCTAGTTGAGGTTTCATGTGAAGATATCCTTGAACAAAGTGTTTCATATAGAAACCAGCTTGGACCCACTGGACTACCCTTAAGACAAGAATCTTCTTGCATAGAATATGTTATTTCTTGTAAAATACCTGTGGTGCTGCAACCAAAAGGAGCAGAGACAAAGAATGAGGTTCATTCATTTCCTTGAGGTGAGGGCTTGCACCTTTTCCCCGCGGCTCCTTTCAGAGACCTGAAACTCCATCCTTCCCATTTCAGGTAAGCCCTGCCTCCTCTTCAGTGAGACAGGGAACAGCGGTTCATGGTCCTCTGATTGGCACTCTCTCTGGTCCATGTGGTCTGCCCTCCCCACATTTGCAAATTTGTGCCCCTCCAAAGTGAAACTGAAATTTTCTGCAAAAAGGTTGGTAGTTTATATCATTTTGTACACAGAGCTGAAGGAAGAAAATTGGCTTCTAGCGAAAGCTTTACTGTGCTCTAGCCTATCATGGTAAGTAAGGCTCAGAAATGAGAGGTCAAAATAGAAATGCCATTTCTCACCCATAAAGTGGATTGGTTCATTTGACCTACACACAAAACGAATAGTTGTCGGTTTAATACATT
The DNA here is from genome assembly GCA_028646485.1 of Cryptoprocta ferox. Lineage (NCBI taxonomy): Eukaryota > Metazoa > Chordata > Mammalia > Carnivora > Eupleridae > Cryptoprocta > Cryptoprocta ferox. Next base: position 53,928,956 of record CM053559.1, on the reverse strand, counting down.
TCTTCATAAATGCATTTCTCTGTGAATCTGGACTTGAAATTACCAAAAAAAAAATTGTTTTTTGGACTGTAGCTCCTATAGCTGTGGAAATCACTTCTCAGTACCCAAAGATATTATTAAAAAAAAAGAACAACAGTGATGATAATGATGCATGTTAACACACCTTTCATCAAAAGCATTTTAATAACTTTTTAGAATCCATGTAGGGATAACGTGAGGTGTTTCCAGTCATGACTGTCTTGGGGTGAATAGAACAACCGTTCAATGATTAATGCCTGGTGATCATGGCGTTGGGAATCTAATCTCCAAGAGAAATGCTGAGAAGCATAAAGTAAGTCTGGCAGTATTACACATTTTCTAGGGCCTGGGAATTCTGGTTTAAGTGTCATGGACTCTTTAAAAGCATCAAGTCAATGTCATGCATGAGAGGGGCTTCCTTTGCTCCTCTCCTCCTTAGCTTGCTGGATCTTTTGTTTGGTCCCAACCCAGAGGAAGACTGTTTCCTTCCAAAGAGGCATCTCCTGTGAGTTTGTATTTAGGCTTGGGATTTAAGTGGCAGACACCCACCAAATAACTAAGTCAATGGGTGCTCAGAGGATTGGAAGAATGTAGAAGAATGTAGCATTATTATTATTATTTTAATTAAGTGTAATTGCCTTATTAATCCTCATTTGCATAATACTTGGTAAAGCACTTAGCTAATACATAGCTATATTTGCAATTTATTCATCCAGAATATTTCTATTCAGCATTTATATAGCACCTATTGGTTTATGATGCTAATATACTAGATTCATGTTTCTGTTAAGGCTTAAATGAAAGAAGTTGAAAGCCAAGTCCATTATATTACCTTCTTTATATAGAACCTTTCATCATGAAGGATTCCAAATTGCTTTACAAAGTACAGTGAAACCTTTTACAATGAATTCCTAAGGGGACAGCTATAGCAGTGTTAGCTGCGGCATTTCATTGTGTGAGCATTGTATTCAGCATTATGGCATTGATGGGGAAGGAGTAGATTTTAAAATCTTATAGCCCTTGGGAACTCAGATTGTGTTATCTGCCAAGGTGTCTACAGTCCAGAGCAAAGGATAAATTGAACTCTGCTATTGACCTATTATCAGACGAAATTTTAGTCTTACAATATAAAGTATGCACAAGGAATATATTTAATGCAAAGAAAAAAGCCGCCTTAATACAATAAGTGAGAAATAGATCATATGCTGAGAACCTGCTCATAAATACCAAATATTTGATAATTAACACATTTGCTCAAGAACACAATTTTCCTTCTTATGAATAGTTTGTTGAAGTATAATATTCAGAAAAGTGCACAAACCACAAAGTGACAACTCAATGGATTTTCAGAAAGTAAGCTCACCTGTATAACCAGTGTCCTGTTGGAGAAATTGAATGTTGCCAGGACCCAAGAGATCCCCATACGCTTCCTCTTAGTTATTACCCAATATCCTAAAGGGAACTGCTCCCCTGACTTTTAACACAGTAGGTTAGTTTTGCCAATTTTTAAACTTTGTGCAGATGAAATTACATACATATACTCTTTTATGATGGCTTCTTTTGCTCATTATTGTGTCATTATCCACACAGCTGTATGTAGTAGTAGTATATTCACTTTGATTGCTGTATCATAGTCCATGTATGAATGTACTGCAGGGGAATAAAAACATGTTTTTCCTCCACCCCTTTAAGTTCTCTGCCGGGACCCCTGTAAGAAAAGAAAAAAATAACCAGAGAAAAGTAAATTTATTTAATATAAGTTTTGCATGACACAGAAGACTTCATTAGGAAATGAAGATCCAAAAAACAGTTATTAAATCTGAGTATTTTTATGGTAGGTTTGATGAAGAGTGGAATGTTCTGGAAAAATATGATAGGACAAAGGGTAGAAGTAAGTGTGGTAAGCTGGGGGAAACTTAGAAAGGACTGTTCATTCAGATTTCTCTCTGTGTCTATTTTTGAAGATAAGGATGCTCCTTTCTTTGGATGTAGGGAGGGCACTTTTCCCATGAAGGTCCTAGGACCTGCTTCAGGGGAAGGTCAAAAAGTTCTTCCTGCTCATGCCATTTCAATAATTTCTTCAGCTTGGAACATTCAGTAGTCTAAGGTGCTATATTTTGAGGTAGTGTGTCCTAAATGCCATCTATACTATAATTTGACAAAGAACATATACATAGACTATATAAGGAGCTGGAGTCAATAAAGAAAAAGCAGACAACCAATAGAAAAGGGGACAAAAATGTGAAAAGTCACTTAGACAGAAGTGAAAAGGTGATCCATGTCATGAATTATCAGGGAAATGCAAACTAAAACCACAAAATACCAATATTCTTCTTAGCAAAAGGGCTAAATGGAAAAAGGCTGACAATACCAAATGTGGGGTGGGGTGTCTCGGGAGAGGGGAGTTTCACAGATTTCTGGTTGGAATGTAAAATGGTACAACTTCATTGCAAAACTGTTTGAGAGTTTTTTATATTCAAAAACAAGACAACAGGCCCCAAGTGTAGTCACTCATGCTAAGCCCCACATGACAAAACTGAGACTTGACTTCAAACAGTTTTAACTCTCCCAGAAATGGAATCCTAACCAGTTAATTAGGAATCACCTGATCAGCACTAGTGAGATAGGCTGCCCGATAGACCCCTGTCATCCTCTAAAAGAAAATGGCTTTGCAATAACCAACCCACATTTTGCCTAGTATAACTTCCTTGTTCCTGCTCCCTCTACCTATAAAAATTATTTGTTCTGTACAGTTCTTTGGAGCTCCTTTCCATCTGCCAGACTGGGTGCTGCCTGATTTGAATTAATTTTTGCTCAAATAAGTTCTTAATATATTCAATATGCCTTAGTTTATCTTATAACACTTATAAAGTCAAACATACACCTATCTCATTCCCATTCCATTCCTAGATATTTACCCAATAGAAATGAAAATATACATTCTTATAAATACATGTAAAAATGTGTATACAAGTTTATACATAATAGCTCCAATCTGGAAACAATCCAAATGACCATCAATAGTATATTAGATAAATAATTTTTTCTTTCTTCAATAAGTCAAAAATAAGCAAATAGAAGGAAGACAGGAACAAGGATTAGAGCAGAAATCAATGAAACAGAGATAGAAAAACAATAGAGAAAATCAATGAAGCCAAAAGCTGATTCTTCAAAAGATTAACAAATTACCTAACTTAGATGAAATAGACCAATTTTTGGAGAGAAAAAACTACCAAATTTACTCAAGAAGAAATAGAAAACCTGAATAAACCTAAAATAAGTAAAGAGATTGAATTAGTATCAAAAAGCCTCCCACAAAGAAAAGTCCAGGACCAGATAGCTTCACTGATGAATTCTATTCAACATTTAAAGAATAATTAATACCAATTCCTCACAAACTTTTCCAAATAGAAGAAAAAGGAAGACTTCTCAAGTCACGTCTGTGTGGCCAGTATTACTCTGATACCAAAATCAGATAAAGACATCAAAAGAAAACTACAAAGTAACATCTCTTATGAATATAGACCCAAAAATCCTTTCCAAAAATACTAACACTAAATAAAAAGATCATATGCTATGCTCACGTGTGATTTATCTCAGGAATGCAAGGTTGGTTTCACATTTGAAAAACAATTCATATAATACAATGCATCAATAGAAAATGATGGGTGAAAAACATACATCAATAGAATAACAAAACCATGTAATCATCTGAATAGACACACAAAAAAGCATTTGACAAAATTCAACACCCTTTCCTTATAAAAACACTTAACAAACTAGCAATAGAAGGGAACTTCCTCAAATCCGATAAGAGACATCTATGAAAAATTCACATCCAACATCATACTTAATGATACTGAATGATTTCCCCCTAAGCCCAAGAACAAGACAAGGATGTCCACTCTCACCACTTCTATTCAACATTATACTGGAGGATGTAGATAGAGCAGTTAGGCAAGAAATGAGACAATGAAATAAAAGGTTTCATATTGTAAACAAAGAAGTAAAGTTATCTCTATCTGCAGATAACACAATCTTTTATATAGAAAATCCTAAGAACTCCACTAAAACAACTCTTAGAACTAATAAATAAGTTCAGCAAAGTTGCAGAATACAAGATCAATACACAACACTCAACTGTATTGCTGTATGGTAGCAATGAACCAGCCAAAATGATATTGAGAAGCAATTGTATTTGCAATAGCATCAAAAAGAATGAAATACTTAATAATAAATTTAACAAAATTTATTGTTTAGTAAATTTAATGATAGTATGACTGCAAAGTCCATATTCTGGAAACTACAAAACATTGCTGTAAGAAATTCAAGAATACCTAAATAAATGAAAAGACATCACATGTTCATGGATCAGCAAACATAATAGTAAGATGCCAATATTCTCAAAATTGATTTACAGATTCAACACAGTCCTTTTCAAAATCTCAGCTGACTTCTTGGCAGATGTTTAACTTGTTCCTAAAATTCATATGAAAATTCAAATGACCCAGAGTAGTCAAACAATCTTGAAAATGAAGAACAAACTTGGAGTATTTACAGATCCTAGTTTCAAAACTTCCTACAAAGCTGTAGTCATCAAGATAGTGTGGGATTGGCATAAGGATGGAGATACAGATTAGTGAATAAAACTGATAAACTGGAAATAAAACTTTATAGAAACAAAATAACATAAATAAGAATTCATTTCAATTGATTCTTAACAGAGGTGCCACGATAATTAAATGGAAAAAGAATAGTTTCTTTAACAAATGGTCCTTGGGCAATTAGATATCCATGTGCACAAGAATGAAGTTGGACTCCTATTTCACATCATATACAAAACTTAACTCAAAATGGATCAGACCTAAGTGTAACAGTTAAAACTATAAAACTCTTTGAAAAGAACATGGGAGTAAATCTCTGTGACCCTGTATTAGACAGTAGTTTCTTATATATATTTCTTTGACACACAAACAAGAAAAGAAAAAATAGATCAACTGGGCATTATCAAAATTAAAAACACTGTTGTCAAAAGACACCATCAGGAAAGTGAAAAGACAACCGACAGAATGAGATAAAAATTTGGCCCATCATATGTCTGATAAGGCACTTGTATCTAGAAAATATAAAGAACAATTACAATTCCATTTTAAAAAAAAAGACAAACCCCCCAAAAATAAACATTAAAAAAATTTTTTTTAATCAGTAAAAAGGGGCACCTGGGTGGCTCAGTTGGTTAAGCGTCCGACTTTGGCTCAGGTCATGATCTCGCGGTTTGTGAGTTAGAGCCCTGAGTCAAGCTCTGTGCTGACAGCTCAGAGCCTGGAGCCTGCTTCGGATTCTTTGTCTCCCCCTGTCTCTGCCCCACCCATGCACATGCTCTGTCTCTCTCTGTCAATAATAACTAAATGTTAAAAAAAAATTTTTTTAAGACAGCCCAATGGAATAATAGGCAAGGAATTTGGTGTTTTTAAAAATATAATTCATTGTCAAATTGGTTTCCATACAACACCCAGTGTTCATCCCAACAAGTGGCTTCCTCAATTAGGCAAGGAATTTGAATAGACATTCCTCCAAAGAAGATGTGCAAGTGCCAAGAAGCCCATAAAAAATGCTGAACATCATTAACTACTCAGGAAACACAAATCAAAACCACAGTGAAATACCACTTTACATCAAATAGGATGACTAGAGTAAAAAAAAAACAGATAATAATTTGTGTTGATGAGGATGTAGAAAACTTAGAACCCTTACACATTGCCGGTAGGAATGTTAAATGGTTTACCCAGCTTTGGAAAACAGTCATCACGTGGTTAAACAGAGTTACCATACGATCTAGCAATTCCACTCATAAATATGTTACCAAGAGAAATGAAAACATATGTTCACTCACAGATTTGTAAATGAATGTTCATACTAGCCAAAAAGTAGAAACAATGCAAATGTGCCTCAATGGATAAATGGATAAATAAAATGTGACAGTTTATACTATGGAATATTATTCAGCAATAAAAAGAAGTACCGATACATGCTATAACTTGTATAAACCTTGAAAAACATTATGCTACGTAAAAGAAACCAGTCACAAAAGATCACATGTTATATGATTTCATTTCTACGAAAGATCCAGGATAAGTAAATTTGTAGTGACAGAAAATAGGGGATGAGGGAGGGGGGTGGTTTGGGGGAGTGACAGTTAAGGAGTATGGAGCTTTTTTGGAGGTAATAAAAATATTCTAAAGTTGATCGTGGTGATGGATGCACAGTTCTGTGAATATACTAAAGTCATTGAATTGTACACTTTAAATGGGTGAGTTGTATAGTATGTGAATTATATCTCAATACAGCTGTTAAAAAATTGCTTTGTTTCCAAATTACAAAATCAATACACATTCTTTGTGGAAGACTTATAAAAGATTGAAAATACAAAAGGATAAAATAAAAGTCAACCATAATTCCACAGATAACAAGAGTTAACTTTCTGGTTATCAAGGACATTCTTTTGCTCTTGTAAAGAAAGGAACAAATTCCTGAACAGTACAAACTATTAAGAACTTTACTGGATTTACCAGTTCCCCCAAATCATGCCTTGACATATGACCTTGTTTTTACAAAACCCTGATATTATAGAAATATGTTCATTCTCTGAGGAGGCTAATAAGTGAACCATTTTCACTTTAGCAAGAGTTTGAGAGTGAAATCTCTTGGGATCCTGGTGGAGAGAAACACCCAGGGATAAGTTTTCATGAGAGGTAGAGGAATGGAAATGTCTAGGCACCTAGAAGGCATTATGGGCTTGGGAGAGAAGGAAACAAAAATAGAAGACTGAAGCAGAAGGCTAGGGGCAAGGACACATCTTTGAAGATGAACCCTACCTATTTCCATGATTTTGCATAGGGCTAGTCCAGGATCTGACAAAAGAGGCATGCCAATAACAAAGTCTAGTAGACCTTCCTTGCATTTATGTTATTGTGAAAAATAAACTCTGCCTTTTGGATAGTATGGCAGATTATATTTTCCAGACATGGCCACATCTACATTTATCCTTTTCCATACATTCTTTTTACAGGGTACCTGATATGTCTCTACCAAGAGATGGAGATCTATATTCTCTCCCTAGAATCTTAGAGTGATTGCCCTAACCAATGGAGTATGGTGGCAGTGATTCTATACGACTTCTGAGGCTAGGTCAGAGAAAGGATATAACTTCCAACTGGTTTTTCTTTCAAGACACTGGCCCTTGGAAACCACCTGCCATGTTTTGAGGAAACCCAGGCCCCATGGAAATGCCAGACATATGAGGGAAGAGCCTTTAGATGATTCCATCTCTCAGGCTTCCATTCTTCCAACTTTGAGGAAGTTTGAGGAAGCCACCAACATTGAAGAAGAGAAAAAGACCTCCCTGCTATACCTGTCTGATTCTTCAAAAGGACTCATAACGTTAAGAAGTGAGGCAAGTGTCAAGGATATTAGACAGATTATTCTCTTTCTCCTTCCTGAATTTGCTGTCATTTATATTCCAGTTTCCAACACTCAGTAACTTCAGTGGTGAATCAGAACTGCGTAACCACCTGAAGAATCCCACCATCTAAAACTCTGAATCTAATAGATCTACCAGCTCATGTCAAGACATCTCAAGTTGAATCTTAGAACATCTAAATTTCTGTATATCATGATGATATAGACTTCTGAATTTCACAGGATTCCTTACAGAACCCTACAGAACTACTCAAAACACATTTCTTTCTTCTGGCATGTTTTGCCTGCTGTCATGCTATGCCACCTGTGTTAGGTCGCCTACGTTAAGTGAGTAAGGGTCTCGGTTATAAAATGATAAGGTGATCAAGTGATAACGTGCTTTGATTTGAGATCCGATTGAGAACCATGACTTTTATACTAGTCAGTAGCTTGTATGTATGTTTTGTATGTATTTGTTAAATCAGCTTCCAGATCCTTGACAGACCAGCTTTGATCAGAAATATATCAATAGAACATTTCTAGAAATACATGCAAGAAGCATATCTTCCCTTGAGGAGTCAGTCTAGAGGGAAAAAAATATTATATTTCACTTTTACCCATTTTTATTGCCTGAATTTTTATAAGCATGCGTTGCTTATAAAAAGTTAATTTTTTATTTGTTTTATTGTTTATTTATTTTTGAAGGAGAGAGACAGAGCATGAGTGGGTGAAGAGCAGAGAGAGAGGGAGATACAGACTCCGAAGCAGGCTTCAGGCTCTGAGTTGTCAGCACAGAGCCCAACGTGGGGCTCAAACCCACAAACCATGAGATCATGACTTGAGCCGAAGTTGGACGCTCAACTGACTGAGACACCTAGGCGCCCCAAAATAAGTTAATTTTTAAAAAGAAATTAAAATGGAATTTAAGAGCCAGTCTAGTCCAACTCCCTTATTTTACAAATGAGTAAAGGGAGACTCAGCCTTCTTAAGGAGGGTGAACAACCATGCTAATTTGCCCGGGACTGAGGACTTTCCAGGGACAAGGGACTTTCAGGGCCAAAATCAGGATTAGCCGGCCACCCTACTGGGTTCAGTGATTTTCCTAAAGTTATGCAGCGGTAAACGGCAGAAACAGTACCAGAGCCCAAGCCTCTGGCCCTGTAATGCAACACGCTTGCCTTATTAAATGTCATTTTAGAATGCAGTTTTATGACAGCAAGAGTTAAGAATATGCATCTAGGAATAATTTTGTGTCCATTTCCTAGTTCTTATGTTTAAGGTTGTTTTTTTTTTTCTTTCTCATTTAGTTCTCAAACCTAAGCCTTTTAGGTTTTCATAGAAAGTTGCACTTGATTCTTCTTCCTTGGGTACAGGGTATCCATAGCTAGAAAGTTCTAAGCATTCCTTAAAGATAAAGCCCTCATCCTCACAGCTTCCTTTGCACACGCAGGTGAGGGTGAGCTTTTTCCAGGTGAGAAAAGAAATTCCCTCTTGTCTCACTTCTTCAAGCCTTCCTCTGTTTTCCAGGGCAGATGCTGAAAGAGAACTTATAACTCACAATGGAACTCTACAAAATCATGTGATCTCTTATGGGTTTTTGTTTTCCAATATAATACTGCCCATTTTGAAGAACTAAAAATATCTCCTTCATCCACTCTTTTTACTTCCTCAGCCAAATCTAAGGAACTGAAAACTGCCTCCAATGGCTCTCTGAGCAAAACAAAAGACTTTTTACTGTGGAAGCAGATTCTAGAAAAAATTCACAGTCTCAGCTTATACCTTATTAGCCCAACATCCAATAATTTCAACCAGTGTTAAGCATAACTTGGCACATTTAAAAAAATGGAAATCTAATCATTTTCTTGCCAGTCTGGGGCGGGAAATGAAAAGTGCAAGATAACTAGGGGAGCAAAGACCATTCTAGCTCCTCCTTGGTGCAGTGTTCCTCTGGGTGCAGAGCATAGTAATCCTCTGTCCAAGGTGATGATCGTGAATACACAGTAAATCCTTAACGATGGCATTTCTGGCTTCTGTAAGGAGGTCTGGCAGTGTCCTGCTCCTCGTGTGGCTGGCTGCCTCGGCTAGTTTCCAAATTCAGTAGATTTAATAGAATGTACAGATAATATTGCGTATTCTCAAAAGACTCTTCTTTTAATTTTTAATTTTGATGTTATCTTCCAAGGATCTATGCAGAAGGAGAAAATAACTTAGTGTGGCACATTCCAATTGGGCCCACTGTGGGTGGTGAGAGTTCACCCAAGGCAGAACAAAGAGATAGAAGTTTATAGTACACACTGCAATGAAGCAGCAGGCAGACAGAAGAGGAGAGAACACCACGAGGCGGTGGTGAGGGGCTATAGTTACGGGGTGGAGTGAATAAGTATGGGAACGTGGGCAATTTCCCCCTTTTTGGTGATCTTAGGAACGATACCTGGTTGTAAGTAGCCCTTTGGTCAGTTAGGGCCTCTGGCTATTTCAAGGTGGGTTGCTTAATGAGCTTGTTTGTATCATCTTAGTGGTCACTGGGAACCCTTTTGCTTTGCTCAAGTTTCCATTGCTCAAGCCCGTTGTCTAAAAGTGGCCTCTACACTCAGTACTCAGCCTTGTTGCTCAGTAGCCAAAGTATTCACCTTGCCAGTTAATGTTTCCCCCCTCTATCCTCACTTTAGTAAACTTCGTGACCTCGAGCCCCCCACTGGGCTCTGTGCTGACAGTGCAGAGGCTGCTTGGAATTCTCTCTTCTCCCTCTCTCTCTGCCCTTCCCCCATGTATGCATGTACACACTCTCTCTCTCTCAAAATAAATATATAACTTAAAAAAAAAAACTGCCAAATACACTTTAATCCCATTGACTTGGGTTTTTTGCTACTCTCAATTGAACAAATTTTGTCACAGGCTCCCTCACCTGGTGACTCTGAGCTTCTCTAGTTCTGCCGTCTTGATTAGTCCCTCTTTGTTTCATTACCAGGAACTCCCCCTGCACCCCTTTCTTCCTACCATTGTCCATTTAGACAACCATCTGGAGATGTCTCATTTTCCCTGCTGACCTCTTAATCTATTTCTTAAACATCGAACAGATATGTAAGCTGGACCAACTCCAAATGGTTTTTAGAGCAGTGAGAGGGAGTTTTGTACTGACTAGCAAAAGACAACTTTACTATTTGTTTATTGCAAGGGTCAGAAGGGTAGCTCTTAGCACACCAACCCAACTCTTTGCAAGTGGTTTCTTGCTAAGGCCACCAGAGGTGTAGAATTTCCAAAATACTTGGGAGATAAAAATTCATTGGTTCATTCCATTGTTATGTCTGAGATTTAGAGGAAGCTTTCTAGGCTGAAGGATATGAAAGGATCCCACTCTCTCCTCATTTATTGGAGAGGAGGGTTGGGAATCCCACCAGAAACCTTACTGATCAGGATAGCACCTGACAGATGGCATATGCTTCATGAATATCATATTATTGGTGTTCTCTTTAATATAGACACAGCAATAATGCCCATTTCAAGAGGGAGTGCCCTGACCATTTGACTGTCAGCTAATGCTTTTCTGAGAAAGAGGCGGTTAATGCTGTGCAACCCATTGTGTGTTGAATTTTAGGAGTAAATCTTGATTTTTGCACTGGATTCCATACAGCCCTTAAGGATTTCCTGGAGAGGCCCTTAGCCAGCGACTCAGAGACTCCTTCTGGCTCTGCATCTAACTGATCCAGTGGCCTAGAGTGGTCACTCTGCCCCCCTGGCCTTCAGTCCTTTCCACTGTCAAAAAGAGGACTGGACAAGGGTGCCTGGGTGGCTCAGTCGGTTAAGCATCCGACTTTGGCTCAGGTCATGATCTCATGATTTGTGGGTTTGAGCCTCGCGTCGGGCTCTGTGCTGACAGCTCAGAGCCTGGAACCTGCTTTGGATTCTGTGTCTCCTTCTCTCTCTCTGCCCCTCTCCCACTCACCTCTGTCTTTCTCAAAAATTAACATTAAAAAAGAGGACTGGACAGCTTGGCTGCTCAAGTCCCCTCCAACATTCTAGGAACCCCAAATTCTGCTCTGGCTGGCTCCTATAGCATTTTCTCAATAGCCCTCCTTAGAAGTTATTCCATTTTAGAAAACTCCATTAAGTGAAAAGTGGGGCCCAGGGAAAGTGAGGGGACTTACCCTGAGGTCTGACCATAAGGAACCAGTAGCAGAGCCCTGGAGAAGTTCTGCTCTCTCTGGTGCCTGCTCAGGACCTGGAGCTGGCCATGTGATGGCCTTTGTCTACAGTGACTCTCTGGGATCAGAAAAAAGTCCACAGAGGAATTCAGCTCTTGGCGACATGTTTATCCTATTTCATGAAATCTACTTTTTAAATAAAAAGTCTAGATCAGAATGGTTTTCTTGGCCTAAAAGGATTTTGTTGACTTTAAATATAGTTTATACCATTTGCCTAAAGATTTGAATGAGGACAGTCAGCTACCTCCCTAGGTTTTAAGATACTGCCTCAATTGAATGATGTTTTTTCACTCCTGTATTTGCGTAATAAAACCAGTTAGTAGAACATCCAGTGAGTTTGCTCTGGGGGGCTATTCATCAAGGTTACAATGGAAGGAAGAGCACCTGGTAAAATCCGCAAAAGCAGACTTCATTTCCCTTTGTAATTACAACTGTAAAATAACTTCCAAAAACCTAAATTGCTATTGAGAACCAGATAAGGCAATTCTCACGTCTCCACCTCAGTGAGTGACAGTCTCATTTCTGCCTAATTGAGTAGCAGTCAATTGCTTTTTGTAACCGAAGTGGTAGCGAGGGCTGGTTTGTCACTTGGGTGAACTACTCATGAGGGTAGAAGCAGCAGTACCCTCCCTCGACCTGCTGGTGCTCATCTGGTAATTCCGTCCTCGGCTGTACAGACTGACTCGGCAAATAGCGCTCCTATTGAGCGCTACTGTAACTTGTAATTTCTTAAGGAAAGCAGAAAATAATCACCGAGAGCAACTGCATTACACAGTGCCTGTTCTAACAGCAGTCAATTACAAACAGCAAGAATTCCATAAATGGTCCCTCTTAGGCTGATACGAATTGATTGATTTTTTTTTTGCTTGCTGAAAAATCTCAGCATTAAATTTAATCGATATTAGCATATGACATGGCTAGATTAGACAATTGTTGGCCTTCACACAGATTATAAAATGCTGTCAATTACCCTCCTACATTCTCTTTCTCATTAAAAAAAAAGCTATTACTACAGAAGAAGTGGTTCTAGGCTAAGGGACAGCATCTGTTTAATTTTTGTCTTAATCTTAAAATTCTGGTCAGACTGCCATTTCAAAAATCAGACTCGGAATTAACCATATGTAGAGAACTATTTAAGTTAGAACAAAATGTGCGCGTATGTGTTTCTTAAATAACAAACAGTGAGCTGTTATTACGTGTTTATTATTAATCCCCTTGAATCCCAGCTGCACTGTTTTCCAACTCTATGCCCTTGGCAAGCTCCTTAGCCTCACCATAGCTGTCTCTTCACTTGTAAAATGGAGCTACTAGTTCCTGTCTCATGGGATAACTGTAGGAATTAGACGATGTTTATACATAGGAAGGGTACACAGTACGCTGCCTGGTATTACTGTAGTACATACACACTCTTGCCCGTGTTTGCTATTATTATGATCTCATATTTCTACTCATTAAAAACTCTTAATCTCAATCACTGAATCATGTGATGCCCAGGAGGATAAATGTATTCTTTAGTCTCCCTAATTTGGGTTAGCACACAATGGAGCCTGTAGACTGTAGACTGTTCCTCTGAGGAGCTTGGCCAGAGGAACAGGAAGGAAGAGGAGTGGGGTAACTAAGGCGGTGTGGAGACCTGTCACCTTCACCACTGGGGGGCCTTAGTCTAGGGCAGGGACACAGAAGCCCGGAAGAAGGAGAAAAGGACTAGAGAAAGTGAAAACATGAGTAGGCGGATGTCTGCTGAAGGACTTTGTGTGGAACATTCTTAGTCTGCCTCAGAGCGGTTCTCAACCAGGGGTGCCCATCAGAATAACCCAGGGTGCTCTCCAACCCATCACATCCAGATCACTGGGGCTGGGACCCAGGCATCCCCAGGGTGCCCCAATTGCAGCCAGGGTTGAGAACCCTGCACTGAAGAATGAGGGAGAGGAAGAGGTGGCATGTCGTGTCAAACTGCTGTTGCTCCTGTGGGGAATTGCCCAGGGAGTCCATAAAGGGATGAATAAGTAAGTGCTGAGCCATTATGATGGACCTTCTGAGAGCAGATAGCAGGACTTTGGAGAAGACTTTATTGTGATTGTTTCTTGGCTGCCTCAGTGAGTTTCCTTTGGTTGGTGAAAGGTAGAAACACACTCTGGCAAGAGTGTTAAAAAAGCAAGAATTTGTTGGAAAGAAGTGGGGGTGTCTCAACAGGTGCCAAGAGAAGTGAGGAGGCCAAGGCGAATGCCAGGAGCCTCAGCAGCAAGAGTCAGGGACCCTCTCTCCAAAGTTCTGCAGCTAAAGGCTCAAAGCAAAGGGCTCCATGTCAACTTCCCGGGAGAGAGAAAAATGGGCCATTATGGGCCAGTTATTCATTCCTAAACCAATCAGCTATGGCCAGGGCACAAGGGCTCACAATGGCTGGCAGCCCACTCCTGTGTCCCCAAGAATGCGGACCATAGTGAGCCTGACAGACATGCCAAGAGGGGTCCCGACTCCATCTTTCTCTAACAACACTTGACATCTTAGCAGTGGGAATGGGGAAGACCAATTCCAGGGGTCTCAAGGGCTGTATCTCATGAAGGCAGGCAGGAAAGACACTGCCATCAGTCAGGAGCAAGGGAAGCCATATGATCAGAGATGAACTGTGAGAATAAGGAGCAGTGATTGCAAATGGAGTAAACACCCACGTAATGCTTTCAAGCCAGTACTGCTCTACACACCCAAACTCATTTCGTTCTCACGACAACCCTTTTAAATGGTACCATTATTAACCCCACTTTTCAGGTAAAACTGAGGTTCAGTGTAATTCGGTGGCTTACCCAAGGTCATGCAAACCCAGAAAGTCAGGGTCTAATGTTCTTAAGTGTTATGAATCACCACACTTGTCTGAAAAGTGAGGAAGTCCTGGTGATGCTTATTGAGAGTGTAGCACAGGAAACGCAGAGTAAAAATGGTATGATGGGGAACGCAATCTAAACCCAAAGTCTTGGAGGGAGAACAGTTCTGAGGGATGAAGAACCAGTGTTGTTGGGTGGCCAAAGTGTTAAGAAAGTGGACATGAGGGGCGCCTGGGTGGCTCAGTCAGTCAAGTGTCCAACTCTTCAGTGTTTCAGCTCAGGTCAGGATCTCACAGTTCGTGGATTTGAGCCCTGCATTGGGCTCTGCACTGGGAGTATGGAGCCTGCTTGGGATTCTCCCTCTCTTCCTCTCTCTCTCTCTCTCTCTGCCCTTCCCCCACTCACACTGTCTCTGTCTCTCTCAATATTAAATTTTTAAGTAAACTTAAAAAAATTTTAAATGAAAATTTTTATTTAAAATGACTCTATCAAAAAATTAATAAGATAAATGACTCCATCAAATGACCCTTATTATAGCCATCCTGTAATTATCATATCATCATCTGGGTGATGCTCTTGACTTCCCATGGGTGAACTCTATTTTGTTGTTGACATTTTGTGCTTTGTAAGATTGTAGGCTCCTCGAGGGCAGGGATCACCCCCGGTGGTGCTCTGAATTGAGAGTTTATTTCCTTCCATTTTCTTTTTTTTTTAATTTTTTAATGTTTTTTATTTATTTTTGAGAGAGAGAGAGAAAGACAGTGTGAGCAGGGGAGGGTCAGAGAAAGGGAGACACAGAATCCGAAGACAGGCCCCAGGCTCTGAGCTACCTGTCAGCACAGAGCCCGACGCGGGGCTCGAACTCATGAACCGTGAGATCATGACCTGAGCCAAAGTCGGACGCTTAACCAACTGAGCCACCCAGGCGCCCTCCCCCTTCCATTTCCTTTTGCCGATGTGGAATAGTTAGCCCGAGATAAGAGATATTTACTAACCAAGAAATTCTTCCCCCTATGCTTCAGTTTCTATTTGTGCTGTCCAACTGTTCTTGCAATGATTCGCTGCCATTGAGACTGAGATTTAATTATGCAAAATGTGACAGATCATTTGAAAGTTGTTAGCTGCTGAGGAAGCACATTTGTGATGTGGGGGGAAAAAAGCCTTTGCATTTTGCCAACTTTCATATCCTCTATGAACACTTTTTAGTGAGAAAGAACTTAAATTCTAAATGACTTAAATTCTAAATGATTACCCTGCAGATTTACGAAATATCTCCACTAGATGTGACAGTGAGAATGTGCTCAGCGGTCTCCAGCAGTGGGAAAGAAAATGATACCCTTGGACACCCTGGCTCTGTTAAGGGTGCAAGGTATGTAAATGCCTTACCTCCCATCAGCACCCAGACTGCATCCACCCTTTGGTCTCTTCCACACCTCAGCAGAACTGTAAGGTAATCCTGACTGCCCTGAGGTTACCAGTGCTGGTAAATGTGCGCTCTGGGACTCAAACCCATCTGGGGATAACAAGACCAGAGCTAAGTTAACACATGCTAAGAGAATCAGGCTATGACTCAGTCTGTTGACAGAGCCATCTTCCAATATGCAAGGACACAATCAGGGGTGCCAGAATGCTTTGTTCCTCAAAGTGCTGTGACCAACAGTATGAACATCACCTGAGCCTATATTAGAAATGCAGGATCTCATGCCCTGTTCCAGACCTGCCAAAGTAAAATCTGCATTTTAACAAGGTCGCCAGGCCTTCATATGCATATTAAATCCAAGAAGCACGGACAGAATACACTCATCAGTCGAGTGTTCTTAAGGCACACTCTGTGCCTTTTGTCCACTTATCTCCTATGCCCAGTACTGTAGTGGGAGCTCAGTTATTTGTTGTATTGAATTGGGTGGCTTATAAATGCAAAGGCACACATTTGCAAAGGTACTGGGGCCTCTGGAAAAATGCAGAGTTGCTGCAGTATAAAAGAAAAACAAGGAAGTCTCTTTTGTTCACTTCTTCAGTGGGTGCTTACTGAGTGCTGGCCATGTGCCAAGAACTGTTCTAGGCACTTGGGGTACAGGGATGAGCAAGATACACCAGTGCCTGCCCTCACAGAGCCTACCTTCACAGGTACACAATACATGGGTAGTTATCAAACCAAAGGTGAATGGATAGGTTCTCTTTGGTTATTGGGTACTGGAAAGTTAACCCGTTCTTTGCTTAAAATGAACAGAGCCGCTTTATTTTTCATTTGTTCTTCCTCATTTTGTTCTTTCTCCATATATAAGAATGGAAATAGGCATGATTTTAAGTCATTATCCTTATTGGTAGCAATGCTACTTTTCAGGCATACTAAAAGTCTTAATCAGGAGTTTATAATAGTTCTTTCCTACTGTATTTAAAAAAAATTTTTTTAATGTTTATTTATTTGAGAGAGAGAGAAAGAGCATGAGCAGGGGAGAGGCAGAGAGAGAAGGAGACAAAGAATCCAAAGCAGGCTCCAGGCCTTGAGTGGTCAGCACAGAGTCCAACGTGGGACTTGAACTCACGGACTGTTAGGTCATAACCTGAGCTGAAGTCGGACACTTAACCGACTGAGCACCACCCAGGCACCCCAGTTCTTTCCTACTTTCAATGCTTCTTAGTTTTATGGCTCTATTTAAGCTCCATCACTTGCTCCAGTTTGGTAATATAAACAGAATATAAACAAATGACCACTATCACTTATATCATCTCAAGATGTTCCTTCTGTAACATTTGGATGTCTGACAATCACAAGAAAGGAGAAATCTACTTTAAAATATCCTTTCCTTGGGGGGCCTGGCTGGCTCAGTCAGTTAAGCATCCAACTCTTGACTTCCATTCAGGTTATGATCCCATGGTTTGTGAGATCAAGCCTCATGTCTCAGCACGGAGCCTGCTTGGGATTCTCTCTCTCCTTCTCTCTCTCTGCTTCTCCCCTGCTAGTGTGTTTGCTCTCCTTATCTCTAAATAAATAAATAAACTCTAAAAATTAAAATAAAATGTCTTTTCCTTTTTTCACATTACCTTCCAAATGTGGGGACCCTGAGACATGATGCCTGAATTGAGCCAACCCATTTTTAGTGCTGAGAGTATATCAACTTTATTTGGGGAGAAGGCATGGAATCCACCTTTTTACAAAGCTGGTAGAGCGATCATCTAGCTTTGAGGGAGCTCCTAAGATCCTTACATGAATTCTTTTTCTGCATCAACTGGCTACTGAGAGGGTTTCTCTTGTCTGCGACTGAGCACACTCCGACACGGTTGGTTTTTATGATTTTCTATTAGTAAGTCTCAAACTTTTTGGTTTTGAGATCCCTTTACTTACTTAAAAATTGAATCTTCCAAAGAATTTTTGTTTATGTCCATTGTATTTATCAACACAATATCTTAAAAGATTTTAAAAATACATCTATTAATTCCTTTCAAAATAACAATAAACCCATTTCACATCAACATTAATAACATATTTGTATCACAAATTACCACAATTTCCAAAATGAAATATTAGCAAGAAGAATAACATTATTGTTTTTATTTAAGTAAGCCTCTGTGGTGTCTGGATAATTAGGAGTCAGCCCAATTTCATATCTTCTTCATTTAATCTGTTGCAATACGTTGTTTTGGTTGACATATATTGAAAAAAAACTAGATTTACACAGATATTAACAGCCTTTCAGGTAACTGTGGACATTCTTCTTTGATACTACACCAAAACTTGACAAGTAGCAGTTTCTTAAATATTTGTAATGTGGAATCTAAAACCATTATCAATGAGACTTTCATATGTTGTTACATTAAAGTTCACTGATGTCTCTTTCTGATGGGTTAGATCTTTCACCCATGCATGATTTTGAAACATCACACATTGGTCATTTGGAAAATATACATTCAATGCTTCATGATGTAATATTTTAAAATCATATCAATTATTATTATTTCTAATCTTATCAGTAAATTGTTTTTAAATACTGTGAAGCTCTCAAATTTCAGGAGCAAATACAGGTTTTTCTAAAATTCTGATTTTCACTTGAAAGACCACCTTTTATCTCTGGCAACGGGCACCGTCACTTGTTTTCCTTGAGGTAACAGCCTCTCTTTGTTCACTTTCACGAAGTTGGCAAAATTCCCAAGTCCGATTAATCATAGCTTGTTTGTTATTCTTTCAAGTAAAAACTGGTATTCCATGAATAAAAGCAGCTAGTTCAACTTACAACTCAATTGTACAAGTGATTTTCCTCAAGATGATCATCCTACTTTGTTATGTTAGAAGAGCTTTATGTGAACTTTCTATTTCATCACACAGACTAGTCAAAGGATGTGTACTCAAGAGTTGAGATTTAATAAAACCAATCATTTTCACTGTATCATCAGCGACATTCTTAAGAAAACCCAGCTTTTTTTCTGCAATGCATGGTGGTAACAAATATAATGACTATTCCTATAATGTGGTACCACTCCCTGGATACGTATTACTGCTCTTGTACCAACAGTGCAGATGTCAAGACAGTGCAAAAGGCAAATAAGATCTTAATATTATTAGGGGAATAATTTTGACCTTGCAGATCCATTGGGGGGAAAAAAGGGCTTGGGGACCCCCAGAACTTACATTTTGAAAACTGCTGATCTATACAAAATGCTTAATACAAAGTTGTGAGGTAGTAGGGGCTTAATAAATAACTTAATAACTATTATTAGCTTGTAAATAGAGAATGAACACAAAAAAGCCAAGAACACTTGAGGAGAATATTCTTCTCCCTACCCCTACATATAAATGATGGATGTTAGAGACTCAATGGTATCCCCCCAAAATTCATATGTTGAAGCCCTGGTCCTTCAAGTGACTGTATTTGGAGACGGATCCTTTAAACAAAGGTAATTAAGGTTAAATGACGTCATAAGGATGGGGCGCTAATCTGATAGGACTGACGTCCTTATCAGCGGAGGAAGGGACACCAGGAGTGCGCGTGCACTAAAGAAAGGTCATGTGAGGACATGGTGAGAAAGCAACAGTCGTAAGCCAGGTAGTAAGTTCCCATGAGAAACCAGCCCTGCCAGCACCTTGATCTTGGACTTCCAAGATTCAGAACTTGAGAAAATTAGTTTACGCTACTCATTTTGCGGTCTTCTGTTATGGCAGCCTGAGCTAAGACAGTTAAACGCAAGATAGCTGGTAGTCATCATGGAACAGGCTTCCAACGTGAGCCATTCTATCCAGACAGACCCACACTCAATTGCTTTAATACATAGTAGAGCTTCTCCTAACGAAACTGCTGGGTGAACTGACCCTATATTACTTAGGATTCTTTCAGTCATAAGTAATAGAAATGTCTCTTAAACCAAAGGAATCCCAACCAAAAATATCTTTAACTGAAAAAACAAGAAGTCTGGAGGTGAGGTGTCTCCTGGATTGGTAATGCAGAGGCTCACGGACGCAAGGATTTTCATCTTTGCACTACGTTGCCTCATCATGTCAGTGATTACTCCACATGATGGCAAAGTGGGTGTTGAAGTACCAGGTATCAGAAGCAGACTCTAAGATCTCTAGTAAAAAAAAAAAAAAAAAAAAAAAAAAAAAAAAAGATGTTCATATCCAGGCATCTCTTCTATAAGCAAGAAAAACCTTTTCCATATTCCCCACACCCACCATCCCAACTTTCACTCAGGTTCCATAGGCCAGGACTGTGCCAGGCATTGGCAGGAGACTGAAACCACCAAACATGACTCCCCTCGCAGCGTCTGGAGTGGGTCCAACCTCCTCTGGTGGATGATCCAAAGGAAAAAAAATAAAGGGCTGTTTTGTAGCTTCCTCTGGATTCAGGTGTATATTTATGATCATGCTATAATAAGCCTGTAATTGTGTTATAATAAGTCTGCACTTCGGACCCTTTCAGATGCTTGAGCAATAACTATAGTGTTACTCAAGGCACATTGCCAACAGTGAGTCCACATGACCTTGCCCTTTTTATAGCTGCTAGAGGAAGGAGGCAATCTCCTGGTCAGGGCCCACTATTCTGTCCCTGAAGCGTCTTCATCCTCCATCTTGCACCCTTGAGCAAAAAAGTACAAATGTTATGGTTCAAACCATAGCAGCGACTCTCCCTGCCCCATCCACATCCCTCCGACCTCACGGTGTTAGTGTGCTCCAAGAACGAGGATGAAGTCCTACAGCCAGTTCCTGTGTCTCCAACCCCAAGAGCTCTTTCTGGAACTAAGCAGAACTCTCTGCCCGAATCAACAACGCTTCCTCCAGCTGTCTTCAACCACTGACTGACTGGAGTTGGTGTTTCAATGGCCACCTGGTGGGCTAGTTCTGAGGCATGTGTCCTAGATTCAGCTCCAGTCACTCATTGTGACAGTTGGTTTAATTACTCATCCTTTATGGGCCACCTTCCCTGTAGTGCTTCCCCTCTCCCCTGCTAGTGTTCCCTGACCCTCCCAAATAAATTGCATTTGAACCTTATCTCTATGTCTACTTCTGGGGAAACTCCAACTAAGACACACACTATCCTATATGACATAAATCAAGTTGGGCTTACAGTCTAGGAAATGCCTAGTTAAGTTTCAACTCCATCCTGAACCATGAGAGGTAAGAGGAATTTGAACCAAACTGGGCATATGGCCTGACCACATCTCATAGGTGCTGGAGTCAGAATTAGTTTTGAACCTGCTGTTCTAACTTTATAAGGTCTCCTTTAAGGGAGTTGTCTTACCAAAGTGTCCTCATTAAACAAGGCTGCCAGGAAGTCAGGGACCTATATTTTATTTTGGAGTAAAGGTGGGAGGATCCCCAGAGACAAATAAAATGACCTCATGTTTACAAGGGCAAATAAACTTAGTGCAAGCTTAGTATGTATGAAAACCGAAAACAGAAGAAATCAAAGATGGGAGTGGTTCAACAACTCTGTCTCTAGAAACATGGACTCTGGCTTGTGTCTGACATATAGGAAGATTTTAGACAGTGTTCCTCTGGATTTTGACTAATTAAGTGCAAGAAAAAATCTAAAGTCAATAATAGAATGTTGTAAATGCAGAAGGAAGAAAATCTTTAAAACCTCTTTATATGATCTTTGTCCAATTTTCCATTTCTCCTCATTGTTTTCTGTGTCGCACTAGGCTAAGCATACTCATTGTTAGGCATTTTTTACAGCAGTTCTTCACTCTCTGAAGTGTGTTTCCATGTTTTTTTTTTTTTATCAGTTTTTCCTCACAACAGTGGTAGGTTAGGTCAATACCATTTTTCCTGTTTGAAGAAGAGAAAAGCAAGGCAAGCAAGAGGGGAAATGGCATTGGCTCAGGTCAAACAGGTGGCAACCACCAAGAAACACTTACTGACCCATCAGCCTGTGGGTAAGGAACCTCTGGGCCCTCCCTCTGTAAACAAGTCCAAACAAGGCCAATCCGTACTTTCAGGCAATTAAAAACTACTAAATTGGGGTGCTTGGGTGGCTCAGTCGGTTAAGCATCTGACTACGGCTCAGGTCATGATCTCACAGTCCGTGGGTTTGAGCCCTGCATCGGGCTCTGTGCTGAAAGCTCAGAGCCTGGAGCCTGCTTCAGATTCTGTGTCTCCCTCTCTCTCTGCCCTTCCCCCTCTCACTCTCTGTCTCAGTCTCTCAAAATAAAATAATAAAGACATTAAAAAATTTAAAAAACTACTAAATTAGAAAATAGAAAGCCTTAAAAAAACTATCACTGCATTAGTGACATGAATATGACTTAGACATTTAGGATGCCAAATTAATTTTCTCCTTGAAATTCCCTGCCTTCGTCTCTCTATCTAACCAATTTCTCTGCAGAGCAAACCCCACCTCCTTCAGGAAGTTCTCCAAGACTATGTCAGCCTTAAATAATTGGCCTTTCTTGTCGGGATCTGACAATACTTTTTTTATCATATCACAAGTGTTTTGTTGGGCAATGCTGTTTACCTAGTTCCTTGCATGATGTCTGGCACACAATAGAAGTTCAATATGTATCATTAAATGA
The DNA here is from genome assembly GCA_028646485.1 of Cryptoprocta ferox. Lineage (NCBI taxonomy): Eukaryota > Metazoa > Chordata > Mammalia > Carnivora > Eupleridae > Cryptoprocta > Cryptoprocta ferox. Next base: position 53,906,455 of record CM053559.1, on the reverse strand, counting down.
ATAAGTCAATTTTTGTGACAAGCATCTGTGTGTGTGTGTGTGTGTGTGTGTGTGTGTGTGTATGTGGTGTCTGAGAAATGGTGGAGAAGGTCCAACCCCAACCCTAGGCTTAACTAACCAGCAAGGGCAGACAAACTCTCAGGGACCATTAAGATTTTCCTTGAAGAATGACTAGACTGATGTAATCACAAAATATCTTCCGGGGCCCACAAAATCCTGTTAATTCCTGTGCATTCCTGATAAGCTTAGTTCTCTCTGACATTCTGATTGTTCCTCACTGTCATGGCACCTGAAAATAGTATGACTGAAGGCAGGCAACTGAGCTGGTCCACTCTTTTGACCATCCAGGGGAAAGCTTTGTTACACTGGGGTCTGTGGAAGGTCAAAGCAAGCAGAAGCCTTCAATACAGAGGCCAACTGTCTTACGCATGCCTGCACACACATGTTTGCACAACTCAGTTGCATTAAACAGATTAAAACTCCTTGATTTCCTTGACTCTTAGGTTCACACTTGGCTGCTATTAAATCATTCATTCACAAGTATTTCTTGAACAACTATCATGTGTCAGGCACGAAACCAGGAACTGGATATACAGAGCACATTTCCTTCCACATCACCAATGTTTCAGGTATTCTTCACAGTGTCTGGTCCACTGATAATGACTTATCTTTCCAGGGCTGTTATGTATTCTTGATGGTTATTACGTAGTTTTATTACAGATGATAATGACTAAGTACAGATAGATGTTCCGTTCAAACTTGACCTAGTCTTCTTTCATTATTAGTGGACATTACCTGTTGCTTAGTGGAGGAAAGCCAGCAGCAAAGTATGTCCCTATGTTGGTTCTTAATTTCCTCAGCTGTGACACGACAGTACCCTGGGCCATCAGTAAAGCTGCCACTTTCAGCAGCATGCTAAACTCAGTCCAGATTCAACAGTTTCTCAGCAGTCCTTCCTCCCCTCTCCACCACCCGCACTTCCCTTGGGCCACCCCCCCCTCCACCACATCCACTGGGCACACTCACATTGAATGAGATAAAGAAATCACGGCGCATGCGTGCTGCTTCTCCTCACTGAATGCTTCGTTAGAACCCAACAGGAAAGAAGTTTAAACTAAACAAATGTTCACTTTCCTTTTCTTCCCCTGCCTATCAGTCTCCGTCAGCTTGACCAAGAAAATATGGCTGTTAATAGCCTACAGTGGAACAAACATTTGCATAACTGTTATCTCAGAGCCCATAACTCTGAGCTAATTGGCTGATGGTGATTAAAATGATTAAGTGATTGTAATTTATATGATTAACCAATTAAACCATTCTCCAGTGATTGGCTCAGGCTAGGCCTCGAGATATGCGTGCCGTCTCTCAGCGTGAAGGCCAAGCTGAACAGTGTTAAATGTTCTTGCAGATGCTGACTGGTTCCTCTGACCAGCGGGGGGAGAATGTTTTACACTGGGTAGTTGAATTTTATCATGTTAAATGAGTGGCTACCCAAAAACTCAGTGCCTGGCATAAAAGAAGTGGGAGGCAGGGCAAAGATTCTGTGAGGAGACAAGGTGGATGTATTGCTCCTCAGAACCATGACTGTTATTTGAACGTGGCCCACATTTCACTAAAATGACAGAAAGATGTGGTTAAAACTTAAGGACTCAGGAGCCAGGTCGGCTGCTTCCCACCCTGGCTCTGTCTGCCACTTACCAGCTGTGCCGTGTGACTTTTTTAAGCCTGTGGATTCCTCTTCTATAAATACTATTCTTACCGGGCTTTTAAGATTATTATGAAGATCAAATTAGATTAGGCATATTATACCCCCAATAAATCTTAGCTGTTAGTATCATTTTTGTTATGATTTTATTATGACTCCACTGGGACATAAGCTCCAGAGACACCCTCATTTTTCTATATCGGGTGCTCAGTATGGTACCTGGCACACAACAGGTACCAAGAATATGTTTGACAATTGAAATAATAATAGCGAACACAGACCCCTGAGCTCGCACTGGGTACTTTTCTAAATGCTTTGCATTCATGAACATGGGATATCCTTGCAACCACTCCCTGAGGCAGGTACTACTATTACCTTCCGGATTTTGAAGGTGAGGAAACTCAAGTAGAGAAAGGTAAATTAACCTGCTCAAGGTCCTGCTGCTTGGTGAGAGGTGGATCTGATGTTAAGGCGCCTCTGTAACTCACAGGTAGGAGGTTGGTTAGACATTTCCCCCCAGCCAAGGTAAAAATGTCATTGCCAAATGGGAATAAGAAAATAATACGGTTCCTTCCACTCAGTGGAAAGAAACAAACTGGGTTCATTTGCCTGGTGACACATTTTGGAGACTTGACAAATTTGGTAAATGCAGTGAGCAAGAAATAGTGAGTTCTCAGAGCCAACCAGGGGTAGGATACAAAGCAGAAACTGAACATACTCTTTTGTTACTCTGTTAGGTAAACCCAGGTCCACTGTGATTCGGCATATTCCCCACTCCAATCCCCACACCCATGTGCCTTCTTCGGCAACCACGTGACTCTCCCTGTGTCCAAACCAAACACATCTGCTTCCTCCCAAGACTGCCCAGGCTTTTAGCCACTGGGAGATCTGAAAGACTCTGCTGGTGTCTGGTCTGCTAGCTGTTGGTTTTCAGACTACAATTATTAGAAAGTGGAAAAGAGACGCAGGTAATTGGTGTCCCTATTCTGTGAGCTGCGGCCAACATGCCAAAGGCAGCCTCTTGTGGGTGTTTTTCTCCTAGGCCTCTTCTGGTTATTAATGTCAGCATAACAAAGATAATGAGTGTTTTACTTCCGTTTAAAGAATACCATTCAGTTCTGCCATAGATACTACTAGGAATGAAGGGTATTGTACTGCTGCTGCTGCTGCTGCTTACTGACATAAATGTGGGCTGGGCATGAGGCACACTGGAATCTCTTCTAGGAACAACTCCACACGTTACCAGTCCTATAGCCATCTGACTCAATTCACTTTCTTCTTTTGACTCCTCTTCTTTTTGTCTCCGTTCTTCCTAGTCCTTTATTCTTTTTTTTTTTAATGCTTATTTATTTTTGAGAAAGACAGAGCATGAACGGGGGAGGGGCAGAGAGAGAGGCAGACACAGAATCTGAAACAGGCTCCAGGCTCTGAGCTGTCAGCACAGAGCCCCGACACGGGGCTTGAACCCACAAAAGGTGAGATCATGACCTGAGCCAAAGTTGGACACCCAAACGACAGAGTCACCCAGTCACCCCCTAGCCCTTTATTCTTTTCTCCTCTCTCTTCCTTGCTCCTTTCCCCCATTCCTTGCCCCAGTTCTTGAACACAGATACTTTACACACCTATTTTCATGAGACAAACTATAGTTCATTGTGATGAATATGGCCATTCACCAGTAATTGGTGGATGTATGTCTTCAGTCAAGAGCTCCCGTGATGTGGAAGTTGCAATGCTTATTGTTGGTTTGATGCTGGAATTAATTCCACTTTCTTCCATCATATTGGTTCTTGGTGTTATGTTGGTGTGACTTTACTTATTTTTGTAAGTTTGTTTCTTATAACATTAATACATTTTGATATTAGAAATTTTATAGAATACTGAAAAGACAAAGAAAAAAATAAAAATCACTCTGGCATGTCTCCTAATGTTTTTCTTTCCTTAAAACTCTCCTCTGTTACCAAAAAAAAAGTGGAAAAAATATTTTTAATGTTTTTATTTATTTTTGAGAGAGAGAGACAGAGACAGAGTGTAAGAAGGGGAGGGGCAGAGAGAGGGAGACACAGAATCCAAAGCAGGCTCCAGGCTCTGAGCTGTAAGCACAGAGTCCAACATGGGACTCAAACCCATGAACCATGAGATCATGACCTGAGCTGAAGTCAGACACTTAACTGACTGAGCCACCCAGGCATCCCAGAAAAATATTTTTAAACCTGAGAATTAAGCTCCATGTGTATGCATGTGCATAAGAGGAGAGATGGGTTTTAGAGAAAGCCCTTGGTTATCTCCTGGGCTTGAAGATATTTGACAAGTTCAAATTACGACTAGGTCCAGCACTAACCTCTGGATCCTTGATCTTTCCCAGCGTTTAGGGAAGCATCTGTGGCTATTGCATGGGAGAGAAACTCAAGCTCTGGAGGTAGCAGGCCAAAGCTATTCAATCCATCTCTAAATCTTTACCAATCCAAGCATTTCCCTCAAGTCATCATTCACTCTGAACTTATCCATTGCTTTTTGTAAAGGAAAGGAAAGAAACTCACTTTGGTTAAACATCGGCTCCTATGAAACCGAGCATTGAAAGGGGGCAGAGTCCATAATTGATTTTCTGACAGGTTATAAAATATTAAAAGATGGGAAAGTTTTAAAACTAATTTTTAGGTATCCATCTGAAGCCATGTCCAGTTGGCCTGTAGGATCAATGAAACAACATTACATAGAAATGCTGAACTCATACTCTCCCGGCTAATCTATATTTCAAAGATGAGACTGAGCTCTTAAATGACCTGCACACAGAGTGAGCTGATCCCCAGTTTAAGCCTCCCAATTGGAGCGTTGGTTGCAAAGATTAACTATTTCAAGGAAATGAAAGTCAACATATCCCTGACAGACAAACCATATAAACCAGGGCAAGTAAAACACACAAAATCTTCTTGTTGATTTAATGTCAACTTCTTGAAATGACTTTGGGCTTTCTATTTTATGTATTCTGGTTTACCTCTGGCTTTGCGGGAGGCCTGGGAGACAATCTTTATTATCCCTGGATATCCCCCCGAGGGTAGTGTTATGAAAATTTGTCTGACCTTATGTGCACATGAGGTCTATCCTAGGAAGGACTGAGGTGTTTGTCAGTTTTTCAGCAGGAAGTCCCACCTGAGGAGCACAGGATTTCAAGAGCAACGTGTGAACCAGGGATGAAGACAGGTTTCCAATCCTGTCTTTAAGTGACCTAGAAGCAAAGGAAAAAATTTTAGCCTGAGGTCAATTTGAAGTTTTTTTAACGTTTATTTATTTTTGAGAGAGAGAAGCAGCACAAGCAGGGGAGGGAGAGAGAGAGAGAGGGAGACACAGAATCAGAAGCAGGCTCCAGGCTTCGAGCTGTCAGCACAGAGCCCAACGCGGGGCTCGAACCCACAAACTGCGAGATCATGATCTGAGCTGAAGTCGGTGCTCAACTGACTGAGCGACCCAGGAGCCCCTAGCTGAGGTAAATTTGGATAGGGATTCCATCTAACCATTTCTAGCAATTCTTTTTCTTATCTTGGAGGCTAGGCCTCCCTGAGATACATTCCACCCTGTAAATGTCATAACCTAAACCTCTCAAAATGTTCTCCAAGACTTTAGGCATGTCTCACTGATCCTTATGTGGCCTTGGGGACCCCTTGTACTTGGGTTTAGTAAGTGTGCTCTTTCCTGCTTTGCCCCAAACCCCCACTGCTCCTGCCCCAACTCTTACCCCACCCCTCCCCCAAACCGGCCCCATGGCCATAAGCCCCTTGAAAGCATGGATTGGCTTAGTTCATTCCTATTCCCAGAACCTAGCATAGCAACTGGCACTATGACCATCTGACATATATCTAGTTATTTATTTTATTCTCGAGCTCCTCATCTAGAACATAAGCTCCATGAATGCAGAGCTTTTTGCCAGATTTGTTTACATTTGGTTCTAGAAGAGTGACTGGCACATAGTAGGTACTCAGCAAACATTTGTTGGATGAGTGGATGGATGGATGGATGGATGGAAGTACAGACAGATGAACTGAGACATGCAGTCGCAAAAGCATGATCAAGGTGCTATGGGAATGTATGTCTCAAAATGATGTACCAAAAGGGCTGAGAGGAATGTTGGGAAAGACTTAGCTGAAAAGATGCAATTGGACTGGACGTTAGAGGATAAGTAAGTCTTTGCTACTTAAAGTGAGGAGATGGAGCAGAGACAGAGAGGAGTGTGTGGTCAGGGCAAGAAGGCATGACTTCCTTTGGGACACACAGACCAAACGGGGAGGCTGGTGCACCATGGAGATGAGGCTAGCCAGGTGGTTGAGGCCAGATTGTAGGGCGTCTGGAATATCATGGTGGGCATCATGATCTTATTCGGTTAGACTGTGGAAGAACTTTTAAAAAGAAGAGCTATTGCATCAGGTCTTGTTATAGAAACTGTGTAGAGGATGGACAGGGTGTGGCCACAGGAAGGCCAAAGGAGAGGGACTTGCTATGTATGGGCAAGAGGCAAGAGATGGGTGGGAGGCAATGGAGAGATCCACCGGTTACATCTGGATCATTGGAGGGGCTTGTCAAAGAGCGGCTGAAGGAGTGCAGCTGAATCAGTGCTTAGGTTTCTCAAGTTTATCTGAAATACATGTATTTTCAAAGTTAATTCAGTTCACATTGGGTCACTGTTTCTTAACTGGGGTGATTTCACCCCTAGGGCAAAGTCTGGGGCCATCTTGGATTCTTGCAACTTGGGGTGTACTGCTGGCATCTACCGAGTAGAGGCCAGGGTGCTGCTAAATATCCTACAATGCACGACTGCCCCCACAACAAAAACTTATCCCGTCCACAATGTTAACAGTGACAAGGATAATACAATGGATAAAACAATTAATAGATTGGAGGTAGTGGGTCCAGGAACTGTGTGTTTTTGCTCTGCTGCAGGCAAGACCTTAATCCAAGAATGACTCCTTTGATTCATTTAGATGCCTAGAGGACTTCGGAGCTGGGGTAACAGACACCCAGAGGCACTTGCCTATGTACGTTTGACCTTGAACGGATCACTGATTGCACTGATTGTGCCAACAGAAGGCACATTAAAGAGATAGCATAAGAGGCCAGCTAACCTCATGCCTGTCACAGAGTGGCATTCCAGAAAGGCCAGTCCTGCCCTTGCTTTTGATAACTTGCCTTGATATTTCTTCCTGATTCCAATCCTAGTTGTTCCAACAAGCACTTCCCCATGTGTCTACTCAAGTGCCCCCTTCTCTGTGTAGTCTTTTGAGGCTGTGCTATCTAAAACTGAAGCCCACCCCACACATACTTTCCATCCTCATTCTCTATGATACGTTTCCCTGTATGACATACACATATTTTGCATATGGGTTTGTTGTGTATCTCTCTCTACTAGAACGTAAACTCTAATAGGGCAAGGGTCTCTCTCTGTCTCGTTATTGTCGTGTCTCAGCACCCAGAACAGATCTGGGCATATGACCAATGCTCAATAAATATTTGCTGGATAAATGAAACAAATCCCAGTTCCCAACAGCCAGAGCGAGTTGCTCTGATGTGCTACGTGAGGGTTTGCTTTTTTCTATGATTGATATACAGTGAGTGTTTTGTGAGTGAGAAGAAGGGAAAAAATTCCATGAAGAACAGAGGCCAATTTTTCTCTTGAAAGGACGCAAGTTGGAGTGGGGCCCCTGGGTGGCTCAGTCGGTTAAGCATCCGACTTTGGCTCAGGTCATGATCTTGTGGTTTATGAGTTTGAGCCCCACACCGGGCTCTGTGCTGACAGCTCAGAGCCTGGAGCCTGCTTTGGATTCTGCATCTGCCTCTCCCCGTCTCGTGTTCTGTCTCTCTCTCTCTCAAAAATAAATAAATTTTTTTAATTAAAAAAAAAGAAAGGAGGCAAGTTGTCGTGGCCTGTATGGCTCCACATTCTTCTATATGTGAAGGAAAGACATTCAAGGCCAATGTTGCTCACTCCCCTGCTTTCTCACCGGATTCCTCTGCAGGAAGGTGGGCCATCAGGCCCTATCAGCGCTGCTGGGCTCATAATCAGATTTTAATGACTGTCTGCTTCCCTTCCTACATGTTTATAGTCCTCGGCACTCTGATTAGGTTTTTGGTCTCACAAGATAGTTAAAAGCCCACAATTCGCACTGGGTGTTTTATTTTTTTCTAAGCTAAGTGAGTAGGGAAATGTCCCTTTGATCTTCCCACACTGGATGAGAGCTGTTTGGGTTTTTAAGGCCCTCGCCAATTATATGAAATGGACACAGAACTGGGTCTGAGGTTGGCCTTCTGGGTGGCTCCAAAGTCCTTCAACAGTTTTTATTCTTTCTCCTCCTGTCTCCCCCATATCCCTGGTGCTGGAGGAAACTTTTCCAAGGAAACGGAAGCAGCAAGCTCTGGAAGAAAAATGAACTTTCTGAGCATGTGGGCCAGGAGGTCAGCAGCATTTCTCTCACCTTTGAGTGGATAGGTGGTCTGCGGTGGGAAAGCATGTAGCTTCACTTGTCGCCTGTATAAGTTTGGGGAGCAGCTCCATGGGAAGGCCAACCAGGAGGAGATAGTCCCAGCCATCGGCTGAAATGATCTCTTATCACTGCATTTCTCCCAGCAGTTATGTGCACGGGAGGGATGAGCAACTTCGGGCCTAAGTGAGAAGGGAGGGGACCACGGGAGTCACATACAACTCTTCCCCGTTGTGTCAGGACTGAAATACGAACACCATGCTGGCTGATGACTTCTTTGTGGCCATTGCCTCACCAGTGCCACAACTCAGTCACACGCAGTAACACTTCATTATTTTAATTAAGCTTATTGCAAGAGTAATCATCATTGCTGTCCGTATCAATCATCAGTAATTTTTCTGATTATGACTGTAAACGGTGACAGTCCATGCTGACAATAAATGATAACACCTCTGGATTGAATTGACACTTCATCGGACTTTGCAAGGTTGCTCGGAACACTCCTGGGCTTGCTATGTAAAGAACTATTTATCTATGACAAAAGCTGGTTCTATCCGATATTTGTTTTTGCTTCCCAAATGGATAAGTTCATAATATTTGCAAAATTCATCCTTTAGTAGTTGACAGCCACCGAGTCCAAAACACATTTAGAAAGAAGTTATATGCTCTTAGCTCAGAGCTGCGGCATCACAGCCCTCCCCAATCTGTCCTAAATGTGTACGCATTGAGTTATGGCCCTTTCTTCCGAATGGACATGGGAAATGAAGTTGTTTCGATTGCAAAATGGCTCTTGGCTGTTTCCTATTTCTAAGTGGGAGCAGGAGGAAAGGAATGTGAGGGCAAACAGCCCCACTTCCCTTTATAACTGGACCTTTCTGGCATCCGACATGATTGAAATTCTTCAACGTTTAAATAAGACTTCTCCTGAACGACAATAGCCTAGTTGCTTATTATTCTTGTTACTGCATTTCCATGGTGTAAAGCACTCCCTGGTCTCAACCATTTGTGCTACAAATAATTTTAATTGAGCCGAAAAACCCTTGACATTTTAGAAATTACCTTCTATTTATAAGACTTTAAGAGGAACCTTCCTGGCAGTCCCGACCTCTGTGTGATTTGGCCTTTTTTCCCCTACTTTGAGTTTAGTTTTTTATTTTCATCGAACCAAATTACTTTCATTCCTAATTTAATTTTGCAGTAGCAAATAAAAAGCCAATTTGATATGTCCGTAAAATCCCACATAGGCTATGAAATACACAGGCTCCTTCGACTCACTCATATCAGGAAGCCATTCCTCTGAAGTTCATTCCGCTAAGGTTGACAAAATGAGTTCTGGGAATATTACTAATGATGAGGGGCTAAAAACGAAGGCTGTATCAGATCTTAAAATATCCTTTGGGGTTCATGAAAGTTTTCTGAATGGTGAAAATTTTCATTTTTGTTATTTATTTTCTCTATCGCAAATCCTACTGATGTAGACTTTGTTGAGATGAATTTCATTTTGATACAAGTAAGAAAATACTGTACATTTGTATAATACTTTCACATTTATCATCTTATTTTATCTTCAAAGAACTCGTTCATTCATTCATTCATTCATTCACTCAGCAAACATTTATAGACCATTTACTATGTTCCAGGCACTATTCTAGGCACTCTGGATACAGCAGTGAACAAAACAACGCTCATGGAACTTACATTTTAGGGGGAGACAAGTAAAAAACAAATGAGTGATAGGGCCCCTGGGTGGCTCAATTGGTTAAGCATCTGATTCGGCTCAGGTCATGATCTCACAGTTTGTAAATTTGAACCTCACATCGGGCTCTGTGCTGACAGCTCAGAGCCTGGAGCCTGTTTTGGATTCTGTGTCTGTCTCTCTCTCTGCCCCTCCCCTGCTTGCACTCCGTCTCTCTCTCTCTCTCTCTCTCTCTCTCTCTCTCTCTCTCTCTCTCAAAAATATATAACATTAAAAAAAATGTAAAAAAGAACAAATGAATGAACAAAAATATGTTTGGTATTAAATGTGAATGGTACTAATTGTAATTGTAATATTAAATAGAAACTAAGCAGGGTAGGGGAATAGGGAATGGCAGAGTGGGAAGATCTCACTGGTAAGATGACATTTGACAGAGATCTGGAGTTGCTAAGGGCAGGAACAACCTTGTAGGCAGAGAACAGCAATACCCTGAATCAAGAACAGAAAGGAGCACTGGGTGTAGAGCAGAGGGAGCCAGGGGGCTGAGGGCAAGAAATAAGGTCAGAGTGGAAGCCAGAATCCCATCATGGAGGACCCTGAAGGCCAATGTGAAGACCTGGCTTTTCCCCTGATGAGATGAGGGCTCTGGAGGGTTTTGAGCAGAGGAGTGACACAGTCTGACTTATGCTTGAAAGGACCAGTCTTTTTTTTTTTTTTAATTTATGTTTATTTATTTTTGAGAGCAAGAGAGACAGAGCACAAGTGGGGTGGGGGGCGGGGGCAGAGAGAGGGAGACATAGAATCCAAAGCAGGCTCCAGGCTCTGAGCTGTCAGCACAGAGCCCGATGCAGAGCTCGAACCCTCAGACCATGAGATCATGACCTGAGCTGAAGTCAGACGCCTAACCAACTGAGTCACCCAGGCTCCCCTTGAAAGGACCAGTCTTAAGCAGCATCATAATAGGTAGGAGAGAAGGCAAAGACAGGAAGGAGACTAGTTAGGAGACCATCACATTCACCAAGGAAAAGAGAACAATGGGTTGAACCAAGTTGGTAGCAAGGGAGGTGTTGAGAAGCAATCAGTTTCTAGATATTGAAATGAAGTAAGGAGAATATTATTTAGTCCCACTTTATTTTTATATGTTTTAAGGCTTATTTATTTATTTTGAAAGAGAGAAGGAGAAAGAAAGAGAGGGAGAAAGAGAGGGAAAGAGAACATCCCAAGCAGGCTCTGTGCCGTCGGCGCACAGCCCTAGTCAGGGCTTGATTCCACAAACCATGAGATCATGACCTGAGCTTAATCAAGAGTTGAATGCTTAACCAACTGAGCCACCCAGGTGCCCCTAGTCCCATTGTAAAGTGAGAAAGCTCAATCTCAGAAGAACCGACTTTCTCAAGAATATGGAGCAAGTGTGGGACAAAGCTGGGTTTGAAACCAGACCTGTTGGTGGGAGTCCCACCATACCACCCTGTGCAGACCACCAGCCACTGAACATAGCCCGAGTACCCATCTTGAGGTTTCTGCCTCAGAGCTGCGGTCATGTTCTCATTAACATAATAAATAAGGAATCAGGAAGAGCAAGGGCACCCCCGTTCCCTGGATGTATGTACCACTAATGCTACCTGACAAGGAGGAGGTTAGAGCCTAATGAGCGGCTGGGAGGAGGAGCAACATTTGCTTCTCAGGGATGAGACATGCTCCTTAGTGGCCTAGTTGCTTAGATGGTTCACATTCTTGTTTCAAGCAGACCCTTGCACTGTCAGGGGCCTTTCTGGAAACAAACAACACTACTATTGCTTTGGGGCCCTATGAAGTGAGATTCACGTAACAACATTAGCTATTTTCATTTTAAAGTGAACCATTCAGTGGCATTTAGTACATGCAGAATGTTGGGCAGCTGTCATGCCTGTCTCATTCCAAAACATTTCCGTCACCCCCAAATGAAACCCCATCGTGCCGTTCCTCTCCCTAGTCCTCTTCCCCCATCCCCTGGCAATCACCAGTCTACTTTCTGTCTCTGTGAATTTACCCATTCTAGATATTTCCTATAAATAGAATCAGACAATATGAGATCTTTTTGTGTCGGCTTTCATTTAGGCTAATGCTTTTGAGGTTCATCCATGTATCAGTACTTCGTTCTTTATTTTGGCTGAATAATATTCTGTTGAAGGTGTATGCCACTGTGCATCTATGCACCCATCCACTGATAGACATTTGCATTGTTTCCACCTTTTGACTTTTGTGAATAATGCTGGTATGAAAATGAGTGTGCATGTATTTGTTTGAGTACCTGTTTTCAGTTCTAGGAGTAGGAGTAGGAGAGCTGGTAACTCTATGTTTAACTTTTTCAGGAACCACCCAACTGTTTCCCACATCAGCTAAATCCCTTTCATTCCCACCATCCGTGTGCAAGGACTCCCAATTTCTCCACGTCCTAGCCAACACTTGCTCTTTTTCCCTTTTTAAAAAATTCTAGCCATTTTAGTAGGTGCAAAGTGGCATCTCATTGTGATTTTGATTAGCACTTCCCTAATGACTAATGATGGTGGGCTTGGTGGCCATTGATTGGTATATCTTCTTCGGAGGAATAAATGTTTATTCAAGTTCTCTACCCAATTTTTAATTGGGTCGTTTATCTTTCTGCTGTTGTGTTGTAAGAATTTCTTATATATTCTGGACGCTAGACTCTTATCAGATATATGATTTACAAATATTTTCTCCCTTTTTGTTGGTTATCTTCACACTTTCATGATAATGTCCTTTGATGCACAAAAGTTTTCAGTTTTGATGAGGTCTAACTTATCTATTTGTTTCTTGTGCTTATATCCCCTGGTTTATTTAAAGCAATGTTAATGGTTATAACAACAACAACAACAACAACAACAACAATGGTAGTAATAATAGTGAACACCGACACAGAGGGAGGAAGCCCCAGGAAAACACCTGTGAGTTTTAACTATTTTAGATCAAGATCTAGAGCAGACATGGGAACTTCCCAAGCTCAAAAAGAATGAAGCTGTAGACCTCAAACTATTTGTCTTATAATCTCTGTTCAGATATATGTCAGGCTACCATCACAAGAGACCCACAAATATAGTGGCTTAAACCGGAGAAAAATGCATTTCTCTCTCTTATGCCAAAGGTAGGGTGGCTTAGCAGGGTCTGAGACCCCGGCTGCTTCCAGTATCTTATTGACCATCCTTAACACATGGTTTCCATCTTGTGGTATGAAATGACTGTCCCAACAACACTGCCACATCAGCATCCCACTCAGCAGAAAGGGGCAAAGGAGAGGAGAGTTTGTGCTCCTTGCCTTGAAGCATATGTCCCAGAATTTGCAAAGGTCACTTTTGCTTACTACCCATTTGCCAGAACTTAGTCATGTGGCTACACCTAAAGGAGGCTGGGAAACGTGCTCTTTAATTCAGCAGCCATGTTCCCAGCTACAAGCTCTATAATTACATAAGAAGAGAAAATACATATTGGGGGGCAAAAATCCAGTCCCTGATATAGACCTCAACATTAGTAACTGTCAGGTTCACAGTCTGAACAATGTTGCTAAAATTAGGAGGAACAGAAGGGAGACTTCATTTTCACCCTGTAGTTACTTTCCCATCCTTTAACTGCGTCTCTGCCAAGGTCTCTTCAGACCACTTGGGAAGGAGGAGTAAAGTTTGGTGCTAAGATTAGTCATCAGGGAAAGGACTCAAGTAAGTACAGAGAAAAGGAGAAGTAAGGAATTTCCTGGTGAGCTGTCTAAAGGAGCACACAGATGATGAGGTAATGGGGAGGAGCCGTGTGTTTGTTATCAGTGCCCCTGTCCTGTGGAAGAGTTTTATAAGCAGAGATTTCTATCTGGAAGCCAAACCACCCCCAACACCAAAAACTCAAACAGATGTTATTTTTGGTACTTTAGAGTTTTTAAAGTGCTCTCACAAGCCTTTTTTCATTGGGTTATTATAACCTTAAATATCGGGAATGGCAGATAATACTACTTCCATTTCAATCCACAATAAAAGGGACTCTCAAAGCTTAGGATGTTTGTCACTATCTGGTGGCAGACGCAGAATTCAAACTCAGCTCTCTCTGACCCCATCATGTAGTTATTCACGGTAAGTCTTTCCCATAATGCTTTGCTCCCAGCTATGTGCACAAATAGAGCTAATGAGCTAGACCACTTGAAACCTAAAGCTTGACATACCGTCCAGGATGGCCTCGGGGTCTTAACTCTAGGCCTCCCCTCTATCCAGACCTCCATTAAATTCAATAAAGCCTTGGGAAGCTCCTAGAGTGTCATACCCCTCACCTGCCTTTCTGGCCGGCTGCAAGGGTAGTATGGACAAGGAGCAGACCAAGGGAAGAGAGACACTGGGGTGAGTGGTGCTGGCAAACATCCTGTGGGAAACCTCTGTGCCTTCTTGAGGCCTTGGGTTCATGCAGAACTCAGCGTCCAGGGCCCCAGTCAGGACTCGGCGCCAGGACGGCAGAGAGTCAGATGTAGGCCACATGCCCAGGCTGGTTATTCTCCCTCAAGCAAGTCCATTCCGCATTTCTGAAGACACCTTAGAGGCACTGGACACTTTGCATTGGCTGCATGAGAAGATTACAAATTACCTTGTCTAATTTGTCCTTACAAGTTGTTGAGGGTTTTAATGACAATGTCAAGAGGTTAGGGCCTGGGGTTTCTTATCTGGAGTCAACATTGCTTTGAGGACAAGACAAGAGATTTGAAGACAGAAGTCCTGCTGCTAACTGACCATATGACCTCGGGCAAGTCACATGTAAGCTCATTGAGCTTCGGCTTCTTCATCTGAGAGATGAAAGTTAAGAGTCACCACAAGGGCAAGAGCACATATCTCTTGAGAAGTTCAAGGATCAAATAAGAAAATAGGTAGGAAATCACTTTGTAAATGGAGTGATATGCAAGTGCTGATTATTTTTAAAGCATAAACCTATTCTTTAAACATCAGGGCAAAACAGGGTTAGGAGGGAATATCAGCAACAGAGGAGTTCAAGGACAGCCCTGAGAGCACTGACTGGGTTCAGTCCTGGTTTGCTGACTTGTCTTTCTTCTGGGTTTCAGTCAATGTCAATCACGCATGAGAAGTATTAGATTCTTCTGTAGTGACTGATAACCTTACCTCCCTTTGAAAAAAAACACGAAGTTCTTCAAAGTGCTTTATACAACTTTTCACAAAAATATCATTCCTATGTCAGGAAATGTTCTTTTTTTTTTTTTTAATATAGTAGTAGAGTCTCATTTGTTAATTCTCTCAGGCAAATAGGCTTAGCGCTCCAATGTCAAGATATTAAAAACTTCAAAGGGACAAAAATATAGAGCACGGGAAACCCAGCTATTGTACAAATCACAGCAATTTAAAAATGATTTTTCTCATCTAAGGGTTTCTGTTACATGGCTATCTCTCATATTATTTTTAGCATATGTTTTTAAATTATTTTTCTCAGCAATTTTGTAGCATATCAAGGCCTAGGCCTATACTTACTTAAAGCAGTTCTGAAAATGAGTTATCTACTAAGATAGTTGAAGATGGGGGATTATAGACCAAGCTCTTAACAGTGATTTCCTCTGAGGTGTTAGAGCAGAGCTGAGGAGGCAGGAGAATCTGTTGCTTCTCAATTTGGTTACACTGACCATGTAATGTGGTGAAATTACAAATAACAGACAATAATGATAAAAAAAGAAATTAATTGTTTCAGAAAATCCTCTACATTGAGTATTAATGAGGCCCTACATTACTTGACAAAATATATCAACTTAGAATGAGTGGCTCACGCTCTGGAAAACAGTATGGAGTTTCCTCAAAAAATTAACACTAGAATTCCCCTATGACCCAGCAATAGCACTGCTAGGGATTTACCCAAGGCATACAGGAGTGCTGATGCATAGGGACACATGTACCCCAATGTTCATAGCAGCACTTTCAACAATAGCCGCATCATGGAAACAGCCTAAATGTCCATCAAATGATGAATGGATGAAGAAGACGTGGTTTATATATACAATGGAATACTACATGGCAATGAGTAGCAATGTGGATGGAACTCGAGGGTATTATGCTAAGTGAAATAAGGCAGGCGGAGACACCATATGTTTTCACTCATATGTGGAACAGGAGAAATTTAACAGAGGACCATGGGCGAGGGGAAGGGGAAAAAATAGTTGGGGAGAGGGAGGGAGACAAACCATGAGAGACTCTTGAATACTTACTGAGAACAAACTTAGGGCTGATGGGAGTGGGGGAGAGGGAAAGGGGGGTGATGGGCATGGAGGAGGGCACTTGTTGGGATGAGCACTGGGTGTTATATGGAAACCAACTTGACAATAAACTATAAAAGAAAAAAATGATTTTTAGAAAGAAAAAAAATGCGTGGCTCAGTCAGTTAACTATCCGACTTCAGCTCAGGTCATGATCTTACAGTTTGTGGGTTCGAGCCCTGCATCGGGCTCTGTGCTGATGACTCAGAGCCTAGAGCCTGTTTCAGATTCTGTCTCTGTCTTCCCCATTCATTCTCTCTCTCTCTCTCTCTCTCTCTCTCTCTCTCTCAATCTCTCTCTCAAAAATAAAGTAAACATTAAAAAAATTAAAAACAATAAAAAAAGAACTCCATTCCATTTCTGCACCTCCTCTCCCTGCCTTCACCTCTCCTTTCCCACAACACATTGACTTGACAAATCATTGCCAATTATTGGAAATTTTGAGGAGGAAAGCAAATTCAATAGTGTCAGTGGCTATATTGACAAATCTGAAACCAAAGTCCATAGACCACGGACTCCCCAAGAGCAAGGAGCATTTGTGTTTCATTCTTTAAATCATTCATTCATTCAAGTCTTTCATTCATCCATTTAACAAATGCTTGAGTGACAGGTACACTGTGTTCTATCACGAAATCCAGAAGCTAACAAAACAGGTACGTTTTTCTGCCTACAATTAACTTTTTTTCTAATCTTGATTAATAGTCTTAAAATTTGTTAAGTGAGTGAATTTGTTAACAAAAAAATTATTGAGCACTTACTAGGACCCAGCCATTATTTTAAGCACAGAAGCTATAGCAGTGACCCTGACAAAGCTTCTATTCTAGTGAGGGGAAGACAGACATAAACTAGATGAGCCAATATATCAATGTCAGACGATAAGTTGTATACAGCTAGGCCACTGGTACCGATATACTTCCTGTGCATGCAACTATAGCTTCTCAAATGGGAAAATTTGCAGACCTTACTTGTTGCCTGCTGGTTTAGGTCTTTGAATTTATCATGACAAATGGAACTAAAATTCCATTGACATCATGTGTGGCATTCGGTCAGACCTCCCATTCTTTTGCTCAGTCCTCCAAAGGTAACTTGCCTAGGATGCTCTCGGGCAATATATTAGTTTTTCATTGCTGCCATAACAAATTACCACAAAGGTAGTGGCTTAAACAATACAAATGTATTATCTTATAGTTTTGGACGTCAGAAATATGGAATGGGTTTCACTGGACTAAAAGCAAGATGTTGGTAGGATGGCATTCCTTCTAGAAGCTCTAGAAGAACATCCATTCCCTTGCCTTTTCTAGCTTCTAGAGGCTGTGCACATTCCTTGCCTCATGGCTCTTTCCTCCCTCTGCCATGCCAGCAACATTGGGCGTCTCACACTGCCATCTCTCTACTTCTCCCTCTTCTGCCTCCCTCTTCCACTTTCAAGTACTTTGTAATTATACTAGCCCTACCTGGGTAACCCAGAGTAGTCTCCCCATCACAAGGGCACCTGACTAGCAACCATAATTCCATTGGCAACCTTAATTCCCCTTTGCCATATAACCTAACACAGTCATAGGTTCCAAGGATTCGGACATGGACATCTTTGGGACACCATTAGTCTGCCTACCACTGACAGGCTAGAAAGGAAGGAGCTACTTTTCCTTCTTCATCCCTATCCCCAATTCCTAGCACAGAACTGAATGTCTAGGAAATATTGACTGACTTATATATGATGCTGGTAAACAGAATAGAAAATGCCACACTTTGCAGACAGCAGGAACTTGTATTTATTTGCTGAGCCTGGTTAGCAGCTCTATGGGGCAGCAAGCTAAGTAACTTCCACAAGCAAACTCAAAAACTTCTTGCACAAAGGTCTTTAATCATCTGCTCTGTGTTTTCTCAGAACTGCTTAAGTAGAAGAAAGATTCCTTTTAGCAACAATCTCATATCTCTTATCTTCATATGCTTCCCTTTTGCATAGTCCTTTACAGTTTATAGAGCACTTTCATGTACTCGTCCTTGACCCTCATGAAAATTCTGTCAGGAGGAAGGGCGGGGAGTACAGTTATTCCCATTTTGGCAATTAGGAAATTGAACTTCAGATGAGAGGCTTGACTTGTCCAAGATTACAAAGCCAGGACGTGACCAGGTTTTCTGATACCAAAGCCTATACTCTCTCTATTACACGAATTCCTCCTGGTTCAAGATTCTAGAGTCCCTGGACTAAGTTCCATCTTTGCTATGCAATCATCAATGCCATCACCACCATCATCGTTTTTGTCCTTGTCATCATCATCGTCATCTTTGGTATGAGTTTCCTCAAAGTTATTCATCAGAAGAAATTTCCTTCAAGTGTCAGGAATTATCTTTGGCTCTGTCTATGAGGGGGGGACCATGACTGGGCTGGTAGCCTCACTTTCTGATTGGAGCTATCAACATGTCAGGAAACCAGTCATTCTGCTCTCTGTCCCTTTGAGTAATCCCTTTATGTGTTCTCCACAGTGATGCCTGGACTAGATCACCAGATGGTTGAAAATCCCAGATCACCAATACCAGCAGAATAAACGTGCATCCTTGATATGTCTATTCCAATTATCTATAGCTGAACAAACCACCCAAAACTCCGTGGCTTAAACCAACAACCATCTTTGCTCATGATCCTGCAATTCAAATAGTGTTCAGCTAGGTGATTCTTCCCTCAGTCCTGTTAGTGGTCACTCAGTTGAGCATGAGAATAAAAAAGGCAAGCAGACCTTGGTATTATTATGAAAATAGTTTTGGCCTTACATACCATTGGGAAGGATCTCAGGGTCCTTGGAATACACTTTGATAAAAAGCACTATCCTACCTGTTTTTGGTTGTCCATTTTCAGTCTCCATTTCAGACTAGCCCTGGCTTGTGTGGGACAAGACCCACCAGTTAACTACAGAGGAACTCTCCCAAGTCTGGAGGATGCTGGGAAATTTGTCTAGTTGTTGAATTGTAAGCAAGAGTAATCAATGCCCAGACTGTTTGACATCTGTAAATTCAGTTTCCAATCTCCAGAGCTTCTTAGCCTCCTCGTAATGCTCTTACACATAGACTCCACCTAACACACTACGCCCATGGCAGTATTCCTATCATTTTGCTACAAGGTATATGGGATTTGGCTCTGATCAATTTTTTCTCTCATCAGAATTTAAAATTTCCACCATCCAGCCTGAGCCTTGCTCGTGCTATATCTTCCGTGACATTTGCCATATTTTCAAAATGTCTCAGTGGTATCCCCATTACATTTATTAAAGGGAGGAGGGGGTCAAACATGCAGCTCTTATTAAAACCCACAGCAGTCACACTGCTTTGAAAATTTAGTGGCTAGCTAATATAAAAGTCATAAAAGGTTTGGGGTTCTGGGGACTTCCATAAACTTACCATTTTAGGTGCCCTGAGATGCAATTTCTAAGCAATTTCTTTGATCTCTGGCTGCCCTGGTAAATCATTTATTAGGGCAGCCTTTTTAAACAGAATCCTCTCAACCTCTCCCACAAGATATATAAAATAACATACTCTGCAAACAGTCATCAACCCTCTGCACTTACTGTATTCACTGATTACAACCCGATGGAGATGTTAGGAGTTTTTTCAGCCAATTCTTTTTATTCTCAGAAATTTGCAGAAGAGACAGTGATGAAGTGCTACGTGATGACTGATTGTACCCGCCTTAAATCTCTAGAATGGGACATGCTATACCAAGAATACTTCAGCAGAATTTGTTTTTAAAAGCTCTGATGTTTGCAACTCATAGGGTTCCAAGCCTTCCTGGGTCAACGTCCAAGCCAGCCCGCTCATGCCAATTCCTTACAACCTTTTTGTAGTTTCCTCCCTTCTCTTTCTAACCTGCTCAATAATTCTATCTGCCATGATTTTACAGACTTCAGGCAGAGGGGGGAGTAGTCATCAGCTCTCCATAACTACCCTGCCCCTACTGCTGTCTGTTTTGTCTGTCTCTGTGTCTGTCTGTCTGTCTGTCTCTCTCTCACACGCGCGCACACACACACACACACACACACAGATGCATTTCCTTCCCTGCCTTCTCTGAAGACTTCAGAGAAATCAAAAGTAGCTACCATCAGGAAAAGATTTGGGGACTTCTGGCTTAGAACAATATAAGTGTCATGATACTTACCAAATGCCTAATACAACATGAGAAGGGTTTGTGGGGAGAAGTCCTGGTGAAGGTTGGAAACAACTAATTTTCTGGTCTCCACCACCATTATTATATTCAAGGCCAAACGCTTCTGGTGGTTGTGAACTAAGAAAAACATTGCTTGGGGTGCCTGGATGGCTCAGTTGGTTGAGTATCTGACTTTGGCTCAGGTCATGATCTCACAGTTCGTGGGTTCGAGCCCCGCGTCAGGCTCTGTGCTAACAGCTCAGAGCTGGATTCTTTGTCTCCTTCTCTCTCTGCCCCTCCCCTGTTCATGCTCTGTCTCTCTCTGTCTCTCAAAAAATTAATAAACATTAAAACATTTTAAAAAAGAAAAAGAAAAACATTGCTTAATTCATACTGAAAAGATGATTCTCATGACCTACTTAAGTAACAATTCATGCCTCAAGATTAGGGAGAAAGATCTGCCCCTGAATTTGTAAATCTTGAAGAAGGAAAGACTTTTCTGAGTGAGACAAGAAGTCATAAAGAAAAAGACTGATAAACCTAAATATACAAAAATTTAGCATCTCTGCACAAAAAGCCATATAAACTAAATCAGAAGACAAATAACTAATTCTAAAAAAAAAATCTGCAATATATATGGCAAAGGGCTATTTTCTCTAAAATTCAGAAGTTCTTATTAATCAATAGGGTAGGAAAATGGATAAGGAAGGTGATTATGCAGTTAATGGGGAAAAAAAGTACAAATGGCAAATAAACACATAAAAGATTCACAAATACAAAAAAACAAAACCACAGTGAGATACTGTTATGGACAGAATGTTTGTATCTTCCCAAAATTTCTGTGTTGAATCCCTAAGCCCCAGTGTGATGGTATTTGGAGAAGGGTCAGGGGAGGTGATTAGGTTTAGATGAACTCATAGGAGTGGGGCCTTCATAAGGGACCAGAAAGCTTGCTCTTTCTCTTTGCCACTTGAGGACGCAAGGAGAAGGTGGCTGTCTGCAAGCCAGAAAGAGGTCCCTCACCAGAATTCAACCATGCCAGCACCCTGATCTAGTCTTCCATCCTCCAGGACTGGGAGAAATAAAGGCCTGCTGTTTAAGCCACCCAATGTGATAGTTTGTTACGACAACCCGAACAGACTAAGAGAGACACCATTTTCATCTGTGAAATTAGAAGCTATTTTAAACGTTTGATGATACCCAGTGTTGGCAAATGTGAAGTGAAGTAAGCATTTTCCTACTCTCTTTTTACAACCCATTTGGTAAGACACATGGCAATATATACCAGCTTCTAGAATCCATAGATCTTTTGGTTCAGCAATCCCCATCGCCAAGAATTTATACTACAGAACTACTTGTATATATACACAACAATATATATACAGTGATGATTATTGATGTGCTGTGTACCTCCCCAAACTGGAAGAAGCATAAATATACATCATTAAGGAATAAGTTAAATAGTCTGTCCTTGGGCCGGCTACTCTACAGTCTTTTAAAAAGAATGTGGTGGGGATGAGTATGTAAGCCAATTTGACAATAAATTATATTGATAAAAAAAGGATGTGGTAATTATAGAATTGAAAAGGTGAACACACAGATATTCATCATATGATTCTTTAAAAACATTTTTTTAAGTAAACATGGAGCTTGAACTCACAACCCCAAGTTCAAGGGTCACATGGTTGACTGACTGAGCCAGCCAGGCACCCCTCATCATATGATTTTTTAAACTTTTCTGTTTATTAGAAAATTTTCATGATAAAAGGTTGGGCAGTCGGGTAAAAATAGAGTAGACTTACAGATGTTGTCATGGAAACCAAGATACATTAAGTGGAAAACAATAAATTGCAGAATAAAGTATAGAGTATTATTCAGATTTTCCCAATCTTTGATATATCATGTATAGATTTACCCAAATTAAATCCCCTAATTTCTTGTTTTCATTATCACAAATAATTCCATAATGAACATCTTTGTTCATAATCTTTTCACACCTCTCATTTTATTTTATTTTATTAAATTTTTTGTACATTTATTTATTTTTGAGAGATAGAGAGACAGAGTGTGAACAGGGGAGGGGCAGAGAGAGAAAGAGACACAGAATCTGAAGCAGACTCCAGGCTCTGAGCTAGCGGTCAGCACAGAGCCTGATGTGGGGCTTGAACCCACAAACCGTGAGATCGTGACCTGAGCTGAAGTCGGACGCTCAGTCGACTGAGCCACCCAGGCGCCCCTCATCTCTCTTATTTTAGAGTAAAATCATAAATGCTTAGATGCGGGGCTAATGACCATTATTAAGGCTATATATACATACATATTTTTTAAATGCTTCTGGAAATGTTCTTCTGACCTGTTTTTTTTTTAACCAGAATCCCACTATTTAATAAACACTTATTCTCTATCCACAT
This sequence comes from Cryptoprocta ferox, assembly GCA_028646485.1. Classification (NCBI taxonomy): domain Eukaryota; kingdom Metazoa; phylum Chordata; class Mammalia; order Carnivora; family Eupleridae; genus Cryptoprocta; species Cryptoprocta ferox. Next base: position 53,883,764 of record CM053559.1, on the reverse strand, counting down.
TATTGAAAAGACTAGAGAGAGAAAATACTAGAGAATTCCTAAGGAGTTCTGAACACTTTTCTTAAGCCACTAATATAATAATACTTACTGAGTGCTCCTATATGCCCTGGCCTGTCCTGGGTGGGTGTTTTACAGACTATGTCCACTGCCTGTAATGTCCCTGGGATGGGGGCAGGGGGCGGGGACTGATTCTTAAAGGGGAAGCTAATCTCTCTGGCCCTTCCAATTGGCCACTTCCACTCTCATTTCAAAAAGAAAAGAAAAAGATGAGTTCATTCCTTCATTCCTCTGCATACACCCAGCCCCTCTCTTTGAAAGGGGGCTTCTTCCCCTGTGGTTAACATTCTTTCTGGGGGAGGAGGAGCAGCCATTCTTCCACCTAACTGGTGCGGAGGAGGAAAGTCAGTGAGGGCCTAACTCCAAATGGATTAGCAAACTGAGAAAGAGTGAAATCGCAGAATGTCACTAATGGGCAGAAAAAAGGGATGGGGACCCTCTCAGGATAATGCAAGTTCATGAGGCATATATCTAGAATTCAGCTCTAGAATAATTTTTATCTTGTTAAGGAACTGGTATGCTATCTTTCTGAATGAAAGAACTAGGAAGCTCAGAGCCAAAACTGGTGTTTAATCTCAGCAGATCTATTAATGTTCATAATTTGTAAGTGTCTTCCTTCTTCATTTTCTTTCTCTTGATTCTCCATTTTAATTTCTATTTTGCTAATCATATTGTATAGGTGCCCTTTAATATATTTTGCTTCAAATCATTTTTAGAAGGGAGCCTAAGATATAAATGAGGTATTCTTGGCCACTGTGTTCTGGCTTTGGTGGCCATGCACTTACAGCAAGCCAAATACCATGCGTGCTTCCCCTTTATCCATTCATTCAACAGAGGTTTATAAACACAAGAGGAGCAGGGTAGGGTAGTAGGAAAGGACACAGGTCCCAAATCAAACAGGCTCCACCACTTATAACCTGTGACCTCCAGCAAGTCACCTATTTTCTCTCTGTCTCAGTTTCCACGTCTGGAAAATGGTGATATTCTTAATTCTTAATCTTAATAGTGAAGATTAAGGTAATACAAGGAAAAGCCCTTGAAACAATGGCCAGCACGTAATATCTCAATAATATTAGCTTTCATGATCATCACGAGCACCACTAGTAGATGCTGTTAGGGACCAAATTGTGTCTCTCTCCAAAACTTTTGTGTTGAAGCTTTAACCCTCAATACCTCAGAATGTGACTGTAGTTGGGGATAGGGTCTTTAAAATGGTATTTAAGTTAAAATGAAGTCTTCAGGGTGGCCCCTAATCCAATATGATCAGTGTCCTTAGCAGAGAAAGAAGTTTGGGCATAAACATGTATGGAGGGAAGAGCACGTGAAAACATAGGGAGAAGGTGGACACCTACAAGCCAAGGAAGGGTCCTTAGAAGGAACCGATCCTGCTAACACCTTGATCTCGAGACCTCTAGAACCTTGACCGATAAGTTTTAGTTGTTTAAGTCACCAGATCTGTGGTACTTTGTGATGGCGGTCCTAGGACACATACACAGATGTCCACTATGTGCCTGGTTATTTCCTAGACCCGGGATATAGAGCAGGAAAGACGACAAAGCCCCTGCATTTGGGGAGGTTACATCCTAGTACGGATAATAAACATGTAAGCAAACTAGGAACAACATCATTTTAAGCAACGGTTGGTGCTTTGTAGAAAATAGTGAGGACAATGGGAAGGGTGTGACACAGGGTGGTGGCGCATCTACTTAGACCAGACCATTGAACAGCCAGGGAGAGCCTGCTCATGGACTGACAAGCAGGGGCCAGCATGGGAACACCAGCTGCGGAGCATCCTGGGCAGAAGGAATGTGTTTGATCTGTTTGGGGTTCAAAGAGGTAGACATCGTGGCCGGAGGACAATGAAGGAGGGGATGCAGACAGGAAAGGAGGTCAGGGAAGAACAGGGCCAGGTCACAGGGCCTGCAGGACAAAGAAAGACATTTGAGTTCATATATTTTAAAGTTTGCTCTGCTGGGAGGAGAATGAATGAGGCGGCTGGAGTAGAAGCTTGGAAAGAAGTCTGAAAGATGGTGCACTTGAACTCAGGGAGGGAGGTGGAGAGAGAAAAAAAGATGGCTATGGATGGATGGATGGATTCCAGACATATTTTGAATGAAAAGTTTATAGGATTTGCTCATGGACTGGATACAAGGGGGGGGGGGGGCAGGTGAATATTAAAGAGGGATTAAAAAGATACTAGGTTTTTAATTCAACAACTGCATGAAAAGTGATACCATTTGCTGATGCGTGGAAGACAGCGGGGCATGAGGTGGAATTTAGAGCTACCTCCTGGACAGACCACTTGGATGGATGCCTATTATACATCCAAGTGGAAATCAAGGAGCCTGTTAATTCCGTATCAGAATTAGAGCTCAGGGAGGACCAGAGACACACATTTGTGAGTCAGCCAGGTCCCCCTGGCGGCAGGGGGGGATCACCCAGGAAGATGCTAAGGCAGAAAACCTGGAACTAGGACTCAGCCCTTGTGTGCTCCAACTTTAAGAGCGTAAGAGAAGGGGACTAAGAAAGGGCCATCAGTGAGGTCAGAAGAAAAGCAGAGAAAGGCATAGCACAGAAGCAGAGAAGAAATGAGAGGCGATAGCTACACACACATTGACACCACATTCCCAGGTATGATATACTAAGCACGTCTGAGAATGCATGTGTGCTACCAGAGGACACACACATGCATGTGCACACATCGCGGGGACTGTCTGCCGGTGTATATAGTTATAGAATCCGATGCTTCTAGGGTTTGAAGCTCCTTTTAAAATTACATTTTACACATCAGTAAACTTGTAATGCAGGAACTGCTTTCTTAGAGTTATTTATATCCCTGGGTTGCAGAAGGATTTGTCAGGAAATAATATGAATGTTATTTATCTGACTGTTCGGCTTTATTGACTGCTACATTTCACATCCTTCAGTTCTTTTTGGCAGAGGAGTAAATAACACTGCTATTAACCTCTAACACCAGTATAAAAATAGGCAGTTATTAAGGGGTAAATATTACTTTGACGATTATTGCCCCAGTCTGCTTTCTCTGGGAGATGTCATAAATAAGGCCTCTCGTGGGGTCTACAAAGTTCCCAATTTTGTTGAGGGAGCTGGCAGCTCTCCTGGTCACAGGCTGTGATTTGGAGCCATGCGGAGCCGATAGAAAACACTTTATGAACTATTGCTCATTTCTGGAGGAAATCAAGGCAGCCTTCATGCCCCATTGTGGCTGTGTATACGGGAGCGGAAGGTATCGGATCCTAAGGTTTCTACTGGGAGAGAGGTAGAGAGGGCTGAGATCCTTGTTAAGAGCACCAGGAGCTGGGCTTGGGAGCAGGTGAGTATATGGAAGCCTGGAGTTTGTTAGCTCAACCTGTTGAACTTAAGCTATGACTGTAGGAGCTTAGGCTCCAGAGTTTTCCATGGTCACTCTTTATTGGTGAACAGGTTAACTGGTAGGTTAACTGCACAGAGTACTCCCATTATGGAAGTAAAACGATGAAGAGTTATGGTAACAGGTAGAGAAAGAGCCTTCGATGAGAAGCCAAGAACACTGAATTATAGTTTCAAACCCAGCCTTCATTTGTGTTATGATCCTGAACAAGTTATGTGTCTCTTCATCACATAAATAAAGGGATGGAACTACATGGTTTCCTAAGACCCTTCCAGTCCAGAAATGCTTGACAATCACCCAGTTAGGCCTGGTTGGACAGGTCCACCAGGTCTGGGAAGCTTCTGGTTAGCAGTGAGCCATTGCTAGTGAGCCATTGTCTGCCCACACGGTGGATGTGACTGTGTGCCACAGCCAGCAAATCCCCTTGTCATCCTACAGGAAGCCCCAGTGTGTTTGACTGGGCCCCTGGCTATAAGCCTGCAGCAAGGGCTGCCTGTCTTTGCAGCTCTGGCCAGGACTTCTGGAACACTGGCAATCATCACATGTTTTCCTTTGCTGTCCGGGACTAGATATTCTTGACTTCAAACATGAGTTTTGATCTTGATCTATCCTCTGATTACAAATGTAAAGACATGGGGGTCTTTTCCTCCTTGAAGAGCATTTAAATTCAGACTCCATGGTTAACATTAGTGGGAATGCTTCATGCAGAATGAAAGGTATGCATACTCCATATTGTGCAGGAGGTTAACTTCTGAAACACTCCCTTGACATGAATGCATTCTAGGAACCCACTACTCAAGGAAAATTTTGTAAAATAAAGGGTTCAGTATGAATTTAATTTTATGTATGTTTAGAATGTTAGGGCTCTCGCACGAGTGGTGTGGGGGTGGTGATTTGCAGTAAGGTTTGTTTCTGCTTTCCTATATCTAAACTATGCTAACATAGTTGAACATTGTGCCACTCAAGCTACTTGTCTCTGTGAGACAAAACTTTGGAGGATGTGACCATCTCGGCATCTCCAGTCCACTTAGAAAGTGAATGATGCTTATTCAAGAGAGCTTTAATTGTGAAACAATAGAAATTGTACAAAAGAGTGAAGTGTATAATATTATAGGCCCATTTGGCATAAGTGTCAGTAGAATGGCTTGGCTATCCATGCCTCATTTAATTTTCCAAGAATTCACTATTTCATACTGCAGTGTTAATAGACGCTGTGCCAGTGTTTCCCAAAGGCTATAAATTGCTGCAAGAGGACGTTTAAAATAATTATGAGAGCCATTTCAACTGGCCGGTAGCCCTTCAAATAACCCAAAAAAAAGCCCATTTTGGCAAAGGAAAAGATAATGTTGTGTTTAACAATAACATAGGATGTAGACATATCTTATAGCCCACACATATAAGATAGGAATGGAGCAAATGGAGAGAAAAAAATAAAACCTGGAAAAATGGTGAGAAGGGATCCCAGAGAGGTTGGCACAACAGCATGAGGGAGAGATGCTTCCCCAGCACAGAATTCTTCACTGATGAGGAAGCCACTCACCCAAGCTCAGTCACATTAGGTCCACTCTAGGATGAGACAACCAGTCTGTGGAAGGTCAAAAGTCCCAGCACTAGCACATGGCCAAGGACTCCAGCCCTCCCCTCACAGCATAGCCTACAGGCCTGAGATCACAGGAAGTGTCCCATTGCTATAGAGATTGGGGCTGTAGAGCTGCTTAGCATTAACTCCTCCCAAGAACCATTCCTCCTGTCCCACACTCCTTTTTCTATTGGACCTGTTCTGTTGTTTCTAGCAATGAAGCAAGGTTTGGTATGACCATGGTTTTACTTGAAAATGAGTAAGGATTCAAACAGGTCAGTCACCCTAGTGGGTGGGCCTCTTGGATGCCTTTTTGTTAGAGGTAATAGGGACCCTCATGAGAGAGAAGTCCCTCTAAGGGAAGTCCTACCCTGACACCTGGAGCTGAACAGAGTAGTCTGAGACCAATGATTCTGAAGACAGAATGGTGTCTTTTACCTAGAATTATCAGCTGACTGGATTCCCCATTGTAATCACTGTGTGTCTGGTGGTTAGGAGCAGGGGGTGGGGTTTCAGTAAAAGCAGAGCTAATGGGGGGAGGGGAATGTTTGTGACCCCACTGGAAACCCTCACCAAGAGCCCCCCTTCATAAGAACTATTACAGGATCATCGGGCACATTTAAGGAGTGCTATACACCTGTGAGAATTCATTTAAACAAAAGCCAAGAGCTAGTAGAACTTGACTTATTGTTGTTATGTCCTCCCATTTGCCCTCCAGGGTGAGATCTGGAGAAATCAAATCAGGTGCTTCCCCGGATGCACCAGTACACATGGTTTAAATCCAATGTCACTGCCACCATCTGGCCTTCGGGCTGGCAGCATCAAGACCACCTGGAAACTTGTGCAGCATCTCAGGCTCCACTCTAGACCTACTGGATCAGAACCGGCATTTCACAAGACTCCATGCAGAGTAACATTGGAGAAGTACGTCCCCAGAGCAGTGGTTCTTAGTTTGGGCCGCATACCAGAATCATCTAGGGGGCTTTAAAAATTACTGATGCCTGGATCCTATTCCTAGAGGTTCTGATGGTGGGGCCCAGGCACCGGGATTTTTCAAAAAGCTCTCTATATGATTTTAATGTGCAGCCAGGAAGGAGAACTAAAGGAAGACCTTTTCCAGAATCCGTGACAATGGCTTTTTGCCAAGTAACCCATCGTGGGAGACTTTCAGCCAATGGAGTTCATTGAGTATTTTCATTACAACATGTTTGCACTTACCAAATATTGGTTGTGATTTGTGATCACAATTACAGGTCCAGTTTGGTTTATGCAACAGAAATATGATGAAAAGTAATATGCAATAACATGTTTGTAGCTTGAACCATATTTTTACACAGATACATTAACATTTCAAAAGTGTTTTATCTAAATCCATGCCCTCTGTTAGTTAATATTATAACAGAGGATACACTTGTTATTTAAAGAATCTTTTCTGGAAAGCAAAGCACCTATTTATAATGTAACCATCTCACCTGAGTTTTCTAAGATTAAATTTTCATACATTAGGCTTCGTTGACGTGAAGAATTAACAGACACGTCATACACATTACTCTCATATTTCATGACCTTGTCTCATGACTAAGTATTTAGTTCTCATATTTGAACCTCAGACTCAACCAGAATTAATTCTTCCTTTCTCTCTACATTCCTGCCAATGTCCTTCTGTTAGAGTACCTTCTTTATTCACTGCCACAGATTGCTTCTGTGGTCTTTCCCTTCCACTAGACTCTTCGCTCCTTGAGGAGAAGAGAAATACCAAGTGTGGAATTTGTGAGGAGCGTAGCCCCCTAGTTCCATTACGCAGCCAAGCCGAGGTGACAGAGGGACACTTGGAAGCCTCTACCATTGGCACAAAAAATTCATCCATCCGGGTTAGCTCAGGTGAAGCCTGGAACCATGTTTGTATGATGGAGAATGCTCTTTATTCCTAATGCCAGGAATAAAGAACTACTTGCAGGAGATAAGAAGAAAGGACAGAGATATCTGGGGGCACCTGGGTGGCTCAGTCGGTGAAGCGTCGTCCGACTTTGGCTCAGGTCATGATCTCATGGTCCATGGAGTTCGAGCTCCACATCAGGCTCACTGCTGACAATGCAGAACCTGCTTGGGATCCTGTTTCCCTCTCTCTCTGCTCCTCCCCCTCTCATTCTCTCTCTCTCTCTCTCTCTCTCTCTCTAAAAAATAAATAAACATTAAAAAAATAGAGATACCTGAAGAGACACCTGACTTTATGAATGAATATCATAAACAAAATGGATCTATTTGGCTGAGAGGCCAGCCATGGCATAAATGTTAAAAGACCATTTGTTTTTCCATATCACAAAATGCAAATCACTAACTTTGCAATGTGAATGCTTTATTGTACTTTAAAAATTCTGAATTCTTTAGGCTGTTCTTTTTCTGTTCCAAAAAAGCTATTTTAAAAGCTCACATTAGAATATTTTATAACTCTTTTATCCTTCCTGAACATCTGTGAACTGGAAAGAATATAGTATATTACAGAAACAATCCATTTAAAGAAAAACAATTAAAATGAAAACTACTTCCATTTCTGTGGCATAAAACTCTAATTCTCTCCCCTTTGCAATTTTATTACCACCCTGACATGATATAGTCACAGCTTCACTTACACACAATGTTAATTTCACTCATACTCCACTTAATCTTCAAAACATTGCAGAATAACATTTTTCTTCAGTAATTTATCATTTGCTATGATAAGGCAATGTGTTTAGAGGATGTTAGAATTTTTTTTAAGTTTACATTTATCTCAGTGCTGAAATGTGCTCTGAATGCTATTAAAATATATCATTTATACACTTTCACATTTAACTATATTAACTATACCTTAACTAGACATTTATTAAGAGCAGCATATTTATTTCCCATTCAGGACTTTTTAAATCTGTGGAGTCAGCTCTATGGAAATGAGCAATTTTTGCCAGCCTTACACTGTGTTATAGGTTAAACTGAGCAGAAACCCCAGGGCTCTTTTGTGGTGGGGTACACAATTACACATCTTTTCTGGGCTTCTTTAAATCATTTCCCAGTGCAGGACCTCTCATCATTCCACCTGCTGCCATTGATATGTTCTGAACTCTAAATAAGCTCATGGCAGTTCTCTGTCCTTCATTTATCATTCAACAAATACCTTCTATGCATGGGTATTCCAGATGAAGATGTCTTATTTCAAGATCTTTCCCTTGAGATTAATAACAAAGCATAAGTTTCTCTTGTTAATTTAACTTTTGCTTATATCAAAATATAACATATGCACATAGCTTAGAAAGCTTCCTGACCTACCTCTTCCCTACCCATAATCTTGCTTTTTTCAGAGGTCACTACTTTTAATTTTTAGCCATTTCTCCTGGTCTTTTATCTCCATAGATTTAAATAATATGTTTCTACTGCTATTTTCTTATTTTTCACTTTTAGCTAATTTCTATAGACTCCCAACTATGAAAGATACTGGGTTTTTTCTTCTAATACTATCACCTCCCCACACACATCAAACACTTGCCCTCTCTTTCAGCCTCTCAATGTCATATGTTGATGAATAAGTATTAATCACAGTTGAATCATAGTAGTAAGTTATAATTCCACTTCCATTTTTTTATAACTCTTGTTTACCCTGGGGTTAATAATTGCTTTTCTCATTTGTTTATTTTTTATGTTCCTATAACTAATCGAACTTTAAATCCTCTGGTAGAACTGTAAAATCCCCTTTCTGTGCGTTCAAATACACCACGTTGTCTATCAGTTTCTTCTTCTTTTTTTTTTTTTTCTAAGACATCAATCTTGGAGTCTTTTGTCCTGTGGCAGTCTGGACTGGTTACTCCCTAAGCCTGCTAACCGTCTGTTGGGCTGGAACCTCCCTTTGCTCTCATCCTGGAAATGTTCTTTATGTCTCTCCTGCATTGGAGTCTTATTTCCTCAATCCTAGATCTTGTTATTTCTTAATTTCTGCTCTGTTTTGCTGGGGTACATCCTCTAGTAGCTTCCTGAGAATGGTGCATGGGGGGTACAAGATGTCCCCAAATCCTGAGCCTTTCTAAGGATCCATGGGGCAAAGAGCTTGTTTCTAATGAGTTTATCCCTGCAGGTTTACATTTCAGCTTTTTCCTGCCTGGCAAACTAGCTAAGACTATCAGCCATCAGGATTTTATTGAAATCTCTTTTCTGCTGCTGTCTTTTCTTGTTCCTTAGCCTTTGTGAGTTTGTGCTTTTATGTTCTTTTAAAGAGCCTTCTGGAGGGGCAGAAATAAACACATGTATTCCATGTACTGTATTGAGCCTGAAGTATAATAATTTCCTTTTATAATATGAGGGATTTAGTATGCAACTATGACTATTTATTTATTCTTTCATTTATTTAACAAATAAAGAAAGAACACCTGCTATGTGCCAGATGGTATTCTAGGCCTTGCGGATACAGCACTAAACCAAGCTGACAAAATTTCCTACCCTCATTAAACCTACATTCTAGTGGAAGGAGGGCTGGACAATAAACAATTAATAAAATGTATGTCATGAAAGATGATGATATTTTACAGGAAAAAAAAGTTAGGGTGGGTGCAAGGCATTCACACTTAAATAAGATGGCCAAAGAAGACCTCAATGAGAAGGTAATATTTGATCAAAGACCCAAAGGGAGTGAGAGAACAGGATATGGGACTCTTTGGGAGAAAAGCATTCCAGACAGAAAAACAGCATGGAGTGTGACCCTGAGGTGGGAGTATGCCTGGAATGTTCAAAGGAAAGTAAAGAGGTCCTTATGGCTGTATAGAGAAGCATGGAGGACAGAACAAGGAGGTTAAGAGGGGGGTCAGACTTCATCATCTCTGGTTTACAAGCCCTCACTGTAAGGACTTATATTCTCTCAGTTAGAGCTTGGTTTACAAATTGTCTCCTGACTATCCATTTCTCTCCTTATCTTCTGAAAGCCCTTTCAAGAAAACATGTTCATGGAGTGGGAGTTCATGTTCCTTGTAAAGAACATTTATATTTCCATCTCAGGACACTTTTTGATCAAATATTTGTATAATTATCTCCTTCTCATCACTAGGCTTGCTCTCCAATGCCATCTCCTCAGACGTTGATACCCTAAAGTGTTCCCCAGGCATTCTTCATTACCTCTCCCTCCACCATTTTTCATAGAAATTACCACATTTGAAATTATTATGTTCATTTATTTGTTTGCTTCTTTTTTGTTTCATTTGGTCTCCACCCATTAGAATGAAAGTTCCATTGAAAGGACAACATTCAGTTTGTGTTCTGTATGCTTCACGCCCATGCCCTCCAGTGCCCAGCTGTTGAGAAACAATAGACAGAGAGATGGACATTACTCTGAGCAAATCTGGGAATATCTGATAATTACATTGAGTTAAAAAAATATTCCTTTACCCTATTCTTTAGCTTCATTTAGTTTGTGTACAGAGCACGAACTGGGGAGGGACAGAGAGAGATGAAGAAAGAGAATCCCAAGCAGTGTCTGCATTGTCAGTGCAGAGCCTGATGCAGGGCTTGATTCCACGAAACCGTGAGATCATGACCTGAGCTGAAATCAAGAGTCAGATGCTTAATCGACTGAGCCACCCAGGCGCCCCTGCTTCTGCTTTTAATCATAAAGAAGCTAATTAAAAAATTGAAATGCCTTGAACTAACACTTCTAATATATATTCTGAAGTTGCATTTACCTCTTTGGTGTGTTTTATAATCTTTATTTCATCTGCCAATTACAACAAAATAAACCATAGACTGTGTATGTGAGCCTAGCTCACATTCAACTTCATTGAATGTAATGCTTTCAAAAGAAAAATTCAAATCCATTATGATTTGAAACCCCACTTTTAGCAAAATCCCAATTTTCTTAGCATAATAGTGTCCTACTGCATTACCACTTTGTTGATTTTTGAAAGTTGATATTGGGGGGCAAGGAAGATAAGGGTGGATGGGCTAGACCTCTAAATGCTAATTTCACCTATAAAGAGCTAGAGCCAGAGAAGGAAGGAGAAAGACAGAGCAGCAAGAGTTACAGGAATTTTGGTCAGATGCCGATGGGCCCTCTACTAAAAACAATGATATGCTAACAGCCACACAAGAATTTGATGGATGATGCTAGGGGTCAAATAAAAGTAAATTAACACAGGCAGTACACAATATAGAGGAACCAGCAGGTAATGAGAGGAGAAAAATAATCTACATGGAAAACTTAGCTGCCACAGACCAGAAGGAGCCCGAAAAAGAAGAGACTCTGGAGGCTCTTGGGACTCTCCCACAATGACTCCTAAATGTTGAGCTAAAACTGGCTGCTTGGATGAAACCATCATTTCCAGTTCAGTGTAAACCTTTTTATTTTTTATTTTTTATTTATTTTTTTAAGTTTATTCTTTTTTTTTTTAACATTTATTCATTTTTGAGAGAGAGAGAGAGAGAGAAAGAGAGAGGGAGAGGGGCAGAGAGAGAGGGAGACACAAAATCCGAAGCAGACTCCAGGTTCTAAGCTGTCAGCACAGAGCCTGACGTGGGGCATGACCATGAGATCATGACCTGAGCCGAAGTCAGACACTTAACTGACTGAGCCACCCAGGTGCCCCGGGGTGTGCTTTTTAAAGACCTTAGAGTAAAGTTTCATAAAAATATGAATCAGAGAAGTACAATGGATCTTGGGGAATTACCTGGCCCAGGCCTCCTTTTTCTATACATCAAGAAACTGAAGTTCAAGTTAACTTGGTCTGTGTTAACACAACAATCTTATCTAGTTATTTGCAGCTCAACACTGGACAGGTTGGGTCTGACTGATCTATGGTATCCCTCCTATCTAATACTCACAGAGTCCAGTCCTCTATAAGTGCTCCATAATATTTCTTGAGTGAGAAATGATAACTCCCCATTACTGTGTGGGCTTATTCCTCATGGACCTGTCATCTGAAAGGCTGCCTTATTCCCTCTAACTCACTTCTAGCACACAAAGTAATAATGGCTATGAATAGTGAAACGAATGTCTGTAGTGTGAAACTCTGAATTTAAGGAAATATGTCATATCGGTCAGAAACAGAAAGCTCTCCAGAGTGCGAAGACTCTGGGGATCTGTGGCATTCCTCCACAGTAGCAGAGGTGGCCCCCAGGTGGCCCCTGTGAAAGCTGCTCACCCACAGAGCTGACTAATGACATGTTTGGCTTTAGGTTTATAACCTGAATTCTTGATTGCTCCGCTTGTCTTTTTGTTACGTGGAAATCCATTTTTCCAAGTCCTAAGGAGTTATTTCTATAAGGAGTTATTAATAGAGTTTTGAGACCTGACAAACTGACATAATTTCTAACTGATCGCAAATGACGAATAGCATTAGTTAGTCCTCGGTTTTCCATGTGATCCAGACCTCCATGCTGATCTTTGACAACCAGTAAGGTGTTCTGGTCAAGCGAAGTACATACCAAGTGGCAGCTTCCTGCATATAAACATCCTGAAGTATCACAATAACCCTCTAAAATAGGATTATTTCACTCTGTCCACATCTAGAGAAATCAAGGCTTAGCAAAGTTAAAAAAATCTTTCTCAAGGCCATGCAAAAGTCCAAGCTCAAACCAAGGACTGTCTGACAACAGCACCCTTTCTACACTCCATTCATTTCTACCAGTGAGATTTCAGTCAGATTGAAAAAATAATCAGGGCCAGGGTGCCTGGGTGGCTCAGTAGGTTGAGCGTCCGACTTCGGCTCAGGTCATGATCTCATGGTTTGTAGGTTCGAGCCCTGCATCAGGCTCTGTGCTGACCGCTAGCTCAGAGCCTGGAGTCTGCTCCAGATTCTGTGTCTCTTTCTCTCTCTGCCAATCCCCTGTTCATGCTCTGTCTCTCTCCGTCTCTCCAAAATAAATAAATGTAAAAAAAAAAACAAAAAAAACTAGTCGGGGCCAAGCAGGTGGCTTTGGGGTCAGGAGAAAGATTTAGCGACCCATTGTAAAGGCAGAACTTTAGAATTGTGAGATCTGCACCGAGCTTTTCTTGGATGTCTCTCTGACCATATATATCACTATGTAATCTATACAGTGGTGTTTTAATGGACAGAGCTCTTACCTGTAATAATTTTCTTTGAACTCATATGCTCTAAGAAATGTCAATAAACTCAGTTGGAGTAATTTCTTACCCATAGCACATGCATTTGAGCAGAAGGACCCTAGATCTCTTGAACAAGAGAAGAACACCCCGTAAAGTCTGCACAGAGCAGCCATTACATGCAAAATGGACGTTTGAAAAAGAAAACATTTGACCCTTCCATTGATTGAACTTTCCTTCAAAGTGCCCTTTAGGGAGTATTGAGCTGGTTGCCAGGAAACAGAGATTCTTTTCTGGAATCAATTCTTGCCATTCTAAGTGTCTTTGAGTGTGTCACTTAAAATCTTGGTGCCCAATTTACAATGGGAGTACTCTCCCTCTTGGGCTTCCTCAATCTAGAAATGTCAAGAGTCAGAATGTATCTGTAAAGAGTTATGGGGTTATTGTGATGTTTGAAATGACAAGCCCTTCAAATCGTACATTATAATAAAGCTGTTTTCAAATATGTCATTTAGAAGGCACTGAGTGATAGTAATTGAAATAATGAAAAAAATATTTTCGACACTGGTCCTGTGTAAGTATAAACCTTCCCTTGGGGTTAGGATTTGAAGGGTGCTGGAGTTTTGGAACAAGCTTCGGTGAGCAGATCTAAATTGCAGCCCACCTCCTTCACCCACTAACTCTATGACTTAGGGCAAGTGTCTCCATCCCCTGGGGCTGGGTTTCTTCACTTGTAAAGAAAGAGTTGGATAAAGTAATCTCATAACACTTGCTCTTATTCAGCAATTGTACCACCTTTTCCGGATCACCCAAAAGCATACAATGCTTTTGGCTTCAAGTATTTTATAGTCCATTGAGGGAGTTGAAGAACAAACAAGTAAATGAACAAATGAAGAAGATAATTACACACTGTGATAAGTGCCGAGGAGAAGTAAACTAATGGTAGTGACCGAGTACAATGGTGGAGGGGAGCTGATTCTGAAGGGCAGGAAAGTATGGAGGGCAAGAGGAAGTCTTGCTTTAATTTCCGCATTTTTTACAGCAGAGTGTCAAAGTATATTATTTGAAGTTGACAAATCAAGAAGAGTTTTCAACATATTATTAACAGTTACTGGGTGTCATGAGAATAAGAATGTCAATCTTCAAAATTACTAGAAGATAAGTACATCACTCTGCATAGAGCACAAAGCAAGAAAATCTGTGCTATAAAGCAAAGGACAAAAAAGAGGATAAAATAACAAATTATGTAATAAGATGATAGAACTAAGATCAAAAGGAGTTCATCAGTAAATGTAAATGGGAAAACTTTTCTGTTTTAAAGAAAAAGACTCAGTTGAATAAGAAATTAGAAGGGCCATATAATATATTCAAGAAATGCATCTGTAAAAATTACTTGGAAAGGTTGAATGTAAAAGAATAGGCAAAGACATGCAAATTAAGCACACAGAAAAAATAGCAAGTGTCATAGTATCAGCCAAAGGTAAATTCAAGACAGCATTTTACAAAACAAAGATAGACACTTTGTAATGATAAACATATAATTTAGCGGATTTTCATGCAGCGAATAGAATGTCTTTAAAATGTATGAAAGAAAACTGCAGTAAATTCAAAAAGAAATAAACAAAAAGGTAATTGGGGGAAATTTTAGATCACTCTTCTCAGTGCGTGGCAGATCAAGTAGATAAAAAAGTAAGTAAAGCTATTGAAAATCTAAATCCCATAGTGAGGTGGAGCCCATGTGCATGCACATGCATGAGTATCTCCGATCTACCTACATTTGTATCTATACCTCTAAACTCTGAATACAGAGACTATGCCTATTATTCAGTAATTCTTGAAATATTGATAAAAATGGCCATATTTACAAAATTTGAACCACAAAGAAAAATCTCAACATATTTCAAAAAACAGAAATATTAGATATTAGAATCTCTCATCTCAGTGCAACAAAACTGGAAATTTATATATTTATTTATTTATTTATTTATTTATTGGGGGGGGCGGTGGGTAGAGGAAAAGGGAAAGAGGGAGAATCCCAAGCAGGCTCCACACTGTCAGCATGGAACCCGATGTGAGGCTTAAACTCACAAGTCGTGAGCCCTGAACTGAACTGAAATCGAGAGTCAAACACTTAACCGACTGACCCACCCAGGCACGCCTGGAAATTAATTTTTAAATCAAAGACAAAAAAATATTAATCACTTAGAAATTGAAAAGCTCTCTCTTAATTTTTGGTCCAGGAAATCTACAATAGAGTATCTAGAAAATATTGATAATGCAAGAAGTATGCATCAGAACCTTGGAGACTGTGCCTTTCATAGCATAATTTGACTTACTAGTATTATTAAAAAGGAAAGAATGAAAATAAAGGCAAAGTGGGCAAGTTAGAAAATAATAATAAAGTATACCCAATAAGGTAAAAGGAACTAATTAAAAAATAGTGGAGCTAATAAATAGATCCAATGATGGTTCTTGAGAGAAATAAAAGTAAAGCAAAGACAACAATAAAAGAGAAAAATAAATCATTAACCAGTCTAGTCAATTAAAAAGGTTGTAGAACAAAAACATACAAAATTAGAAGTAACCACACATAAAGCAGGAAAAGGTATAATAAAATGGAGAAACAATAAATAAATCCAAGAGCTGCTTCTCTGAAAATAAAACAATAAATTTACTACTTAATACAGTAACAAACAAATGAACAAACAATACAAAATGAAAACAGTATGTGGGGAACTAATAAATACATATAAAAATGAAAAGAATTCTGAGATAACTCTTTCCTCAGCTCTGCTAAAATGGAGCTGAAAATCTGGGTGAAATGGATAGTTTTCTAGAAAAATATAATTGACCAAAAGTTGTAGAAAATCTAAGTGACTAATTATTATGAAGAAATAGAATAAATTATCAAAAATTGATCTCTCCCAAAGCACCAGAATCAGACACCTTCACAGGTTTGAAGAATATCTTCTACCAAATCTTTACAGAAAAAATAATTCCAGGACTGCCTAAAAAATTCAAAGATAATTGATGAGCGTAACTGTTGAAAGCGTAGATTCCAGAACCAAATTGTCTATGTTCGGTTCCCAGCTCCGTCACTCACCAGGTATAAGACCTTGAACACATAATTATTTAACTTCCCTATGCTCAGCTTTCTCATTTATAAAATAAAGTTAATAATAGTGTATTGAGAGGATTCAGTGAATTAATGCATGTAAAGTGCTTAGGATAGTGCCTGGCATATAGTAAACACTGAATAAACATTAGCTATTTTTTATTCAATATTGGAAAAACCTATTGCTACCATTCACCATATTAACAGATCAAAAGAGAAAAATCATAATCACTTCCATTAATGCTTAAAAGTCGTGAAGTCATCTTATATCCATTTTTTATTTTTATATGACTTTTAACTAAATATTAAAGATGGATATTTCCCTGATATCTTAACTCAATAAAATAACATGTTCATTAACTAAAGCCTGATTCATGTTGAATGGGGAAACTGTGGGAGCCTTCCCAGGCAAGTCAGAAGCCCAAGGTGTCTTCTAGCCCCACTGATGTTTGCAATGTTCTAGATGTGCTACTACCGTTGCAAATAGAATAAGAGAAAGAAATAAAAAGTCAAAATACAGGAAAAGAGGAGGTAAAATTATTATTTGCATATTACACAAAAAGACACTCAATTAAAAAATTATTATAGACCAAAATAATTTAGAAAATTGATGGATATGAAATTAGGATACAAAAATACATACAAGATAGAAAACAAAATGGGAAAAATAGCTACTCACCATAAAGGACCAAAAATACCTAGGAATGAACTTCACAAAATGTGTTCAAGTTATATGTGAAGAAAACTTTAAAATGCTACTAAGGGACACAAAGGGAAACTTGAATAAATGGAAATGCTATCCTTTTATTGAATCCAGGAAGACAATAACCATAAAGAAGTTCAATTCTCCTTAAATTAATCTATAAATTTAACACAGTCTCGGTAGAAATACCAACAGGATAATTTTCAATTCCAGACAGACTAACTTTCAAGTTTCTATGGAAAAGTTAATATGCAAGTATATCTAGAAAGTTCCGAAAAAGAGGAGTGATGGAGGCTACTAGTCTTGCCAGATATTAAAATGCATTATAAAGTTGCACTATGTCTTATAATGAGATTCTGGCAAATGAAGATACTGGTCAATGGAATGAATATAGATCACACAAATAATCTGCTCAAGTTCAAATGGGAATTTAGGTTATTATAGTGCCATTGCATATCAGTAGAGGAGAAAAATGGGTTATTCAGTAAGTAATGTCAGAACAAGTGGGGAGTCATTGGGAAGCAAAATGAAACTGGATCAGTACCTCTCTCCTTATACCAAAATAAATATTTTTTTAAAAACCCACAAAACCATAAGCCACAAAATTACTAGAAGCAAACAAAGAAGAACTTAAAAAAAATCCTGGATTGAGGAAGCCTTTTCTTTTTTTAGGCACAACATAAAACCCAAAAGTCATTAATAAAAAATGCGATTACATTTAGCTACATAAAAATTAAGAATTCCTCCATGACATAAAATACCTTAAACTAAACCAAAAGCAGACGTAAACTAAATCAAAAGAGAAATGACAAATTGGGGAATAATACTTAAAATTGACAACATATATAACAGACAAAGGCTAATTTGCGATATATATATAAAGCATATAAAACTATAGAAAAGTTCAACAACCAAAAGAAAAATAGACAAAAGGTTATAAACTTCAAAGAAAAATACAAATACACATATGAAAAGTTGTTCAGTGAGGGGCCCCTGGCTGGCTCAGTCAGAGGAGTGTGCAACTCTTGATTTTGGGGTTATGAGTTCAAGCCCCACACTGGGTGTAGAGATTACTTTACAAAAATAAAATAAAATAATTTTTTAAAAAGTTGTTCAATGATACTCATAATAAGAGAGGTGTGAATCATAGCTTTAAAATAGCATACGCTTGGTGCGCCTGGGTGGCTCAGTCGGTTGAGCGTCCGACTTCAGCTCAGGTCACGATCTCACTCACGGGTTCAAGCGCCGCATCGGGCTCTATGCTGACAGCTCAGAACCTGGAGCCTGCTTCGGATTCTGTGTCTCCCTCTCTCTCTGCCCTTCCCCTGCTCACATTCTGTCTCTCTCTCTCTCAAAATAAATAAACGTTAAAAAAATTAAAATAAATAAATAAAATAAAATAGCATACATTTTGCTTATCGGTCAAAAATTTTTTAAGTTGTCAACAGACTATAGCATATGGTAAAACACTCGCACTTTTCCATATTGTTGAAGGGAATGGAAATTGGTGTGACCACCACTGAATATAATCTTATAATCTACCAAAATTAAAAATACGTAAAACTTTTTTTAAGTTTATTTATTTATTTAATTAGAGATAGAGAGAGAGAGAGAGAGAGAGAGCGTGCCCTTGTGCACACACACACAAGCAGGGGAGGGGCAGAGAGGGGAGACAGAATCCCAAGCAGGCCCTCACCATCAGAGCCCCATGCAGGGCTCAAACTCACGAACTGTGAGATCATAACCTGAACCGAGATCAAGAGTTGGATGCTTAACCCACTGAGCCACCCAGATGCCCCTAAAAATCCACACAACTTTGACCCAGCAACTCTTTTAGGAAATCTTACACTTGCCAATGTAATCCAAGGTATGTTTACAATTTCGTCTGGAAGTACAAAACTTAGAAACAGCCAAAAGATCATAAATAAAGAACTAATTTTAAAATGTATGGTATAATCTTACAAAGAAGTGTATGTACTACTGTGGAGCGACCCCAAGATGTGTCATTAAGTTAGAAAAAATGTGAGTGTGTGTCTGTGTATGTGTGTACACAAATACATGTTTGTACAGCTTCTAGTGGGTACATATGAAAGTGTTGCTTTGAGGTTAATTCTAGGGAATCAGCCCAGGAGTCAAGGGTGGAAAGGAAACTCACTTTCCATTGTATACAATTTGGTGCCTTATAAAAAATGCTTTTGCCATGTGCAAGTGTTATTTGAGTACAATATTTGAGTAACAATAACTCAAATTATTGTTAACTCTTCTCGTGTTGAAACAAAAAGACAATGTTAAGATTCAGGAGTGATTTTATCAGGGACTTTAAGTACTGTACGTGAAGATTGGCTTTACCACCGACAATGGCTAGCCATTCTCCACCTCCGCAGAAGAGATCTTCTCCAACAAAAGAAAATAGCAGATATAAAAGGAATATATATTTTGGATTGGAGAAAAAGAATAATTTCCTGATGAAGGTGGAGGAGAGCTATAAAATCCTCTGAAGGGCTTTGGAAAGAGGGTTTGAGCCTGGCGTGGGTGGGTGAGCGACTAGGGGAGGGGAGGACCCTGGTGGGCTGGGGAGGCTTCTTTCCACCCCAGGATGCTATGACCCTCTTCCCAGGAGCAACACCTCTCCGCTAGCTGACAGTTTAATGAGCATTTTACCCAAGGCATTCACACGGATAGGAAATCCTGTTAGATTTACAAGCGCCCATTAGTTAAAACTTCTCCAGAGCCACCGTATAAGGTTTCTGTTTGGGACTTCCTTGCACTTCCCAGTGTTGAATATCCAGTGCGGACTGGCAATGCGGTTCTTCTCTTATACATTATAAACAGCCAGGGTGGCAAAACCTTGAGGCTCCTCACAGTTGACAAACCACAAACCATACCTACCGCTCTCCCACGAGAAGTTCTAGCCTACAGGGTGAAAATGAGCTTCCTGCCATGAATGACTGACCCAGGACATTTCAATAAGTGGGGGAAACCAGAGTGGAGAGAAAGCTAACTGAGTTTGGACAGCTGCTCTTTTCTCTTTGCTGCAAAATACATTCCATCATTTATCTCCTGGGTCAGTGGTTCTCAAAGTGTGGTCCCTGCACCGGGAGCGTCCCCAGAAGTGTGCTTGAGATGCAAATTATCCCAGACCTCCTGGACCAGAAACTCCCAGGGTGTGGCCAGGCAATCAGGAATTTTGATGTGCTGAAGGTTGAGAACCCCTGCCCTAGGCTCCTGGAAGACCACCTGCCAGCAGGAGTGAAACCTGGCTTGTTCTACGTTCTTCTTTCCGAGGGAACCCAAGGTGACACAATTTGATATCTCTGGACAAGTTTGTTTTTTGTTTTTGTTTTGGTTTTTGGTTTTTTTGGTTGCAAATGCTGTTTTATTTATGTTTTTCTTTTATAGTTTATTGTCAAGTTGGTTTCCATATAACACCCAGTGCTCATCCCAAGCGCCCTCCTCCATGCCCATCACCCCCCCTTCTCCTCTCCCCCACCCCCATCAGCCCTCAGTTTGTTCTCAATATTTAACAGTGGCTCATGGTTTGCCTCCCTCCCTCTCCCCAACTATTTTTCCTCCTTTCCCTCCCCCATAGTCTGGACAAGTTTTTAAATTTCAGTCTCAAGGTGCCTCTCCAGCTCTGGGAACTGATTGGGCACACCGGTACTGCCTCCCCTAAGAGGAATATCATCTGATGATGCTGGTTATCCCACAGAAGGCCTGGACTTTCCAGCTTCTATGCCCTGGTGTAGACACATTCCCCAATGCCAAGGGAGGTAAGGCTGGCCCTATGTTTTTATGCAAGCATGCTAGCCAGATATTGGAAGTCCACCTCATACCCCAGATAAATATATGCCAGTGACTGCAGGGCACTAAATCTCACCTTTAAAGACTGCAACCTTTGTAGATCAAAATCTTATATTAGGATGATGATGCCTTAAACGAAATCATCCAAAGCCTGGCAGGATTAGGTTTGTCACTGTCCCTTATATTAGTTTAAAGTTTTGCAGGCTCCAAAGTATGTTTTTTTCTTCTTTTTCTCCTTTTAATTTTGGGCCCCAGACAATCCAGAGAAGCCCATGACGTGGACAATGTCAGATGTCACTCCAGCATCCTTTACCCCCTCCTCTTTCTTTTTTTAAAATTTTTTAAGTTTATTTATTTTTGAGACAGAGAGAGACAGAGTGTGAGCAGGGGAGGGGCAGAGAGATAGGGAGACACAGAACCCAAAGCAGGCCCCAGGCTCTGAGTTGTCAGCACAAAGCCTGATGCGGGGCTCAAACCCACAAACTGTGAGATCATGACCTGAGCCTAAGTCAGACGCCCAGCAGGCTGAGCCACCAGTTGCCCGTCTCCCCTCCTCTTTCTATCAAGAGTGTGATTTTTGTCCCAGCACCTTCCTCTTCCCCCTCGAAGCCCTTTCCCTCTGCCCTGCCTCCCCCTGGTGACCCCATCCCTATGCCTCTCAATGGAGGCTACTGAGATTCAAGAAAATGTTTTCCGATCATTGCTTGTTCATCTTACTCTTCCAGGAAAACGTCCAGAGACAACCCCATCTGTCTCTCCTCCGCGCTCTATGTCCCCATGTCGGGTTGAGAACTGCTGCTCCTGATTCTCTATTAACCCGAAGCTGTGGTTGACCCAGAAGATGCTGGGAAAGGAAACCAGAGCACCTGTGCCTCTCCTCCCCACCACTGCCGGTCCCGCTCCAGGACTCAGGAAGTATCCTGATGGTTGCGGATAATTTGACTTGGATTTCCTGTTACTTATTGCTGAAAACACCCAACAGATAGAATGAGGATTATTATCCATTTGTATATATGGGGAAACTGAGGCACAGAGGTGGTTTTTATTGTGTGTGTGTGTGTGTGTGTGTGTGTGACTTTGCAGTAAATTAGTGGGAAGTTCATGTTCTGATGCCCACTGGGAGAAAGTCACTTGGCTGGGAGGTTGTTTCCTGGGCCGCAGGGATGGGGAGCAGAGAGACGAGCTGCACCACCAGGGTATGGGAGCTGTCACGAGCAAACTTTGTCTACACTGCAGTTTCGTCTAGGGGTGCCCAGATGTGGGGACCAGAGGTGGGAATACAAGAAAGAAGAAATGCTGGAGAAGGGAAATGATAGTTCTTACAGAAACATGATGGCAATTAAAAAAATACAATGTGTTTTTTAGCACTAGGGCAAGATTCCAGCCTCTGTGAAAAAGTTAACAAGTCTCTGACTTGCCTCTTTAAAGGCATTCTGTTAGCTCACTGGTGGGTACCGGGAGAAAGGGTCTGTGTTCTACCAGTCTGGCCAGCTTTCTCTCCCAGTGACTCAACACGGCTGCGGCTGCCGCAGAGCGCAGCAAATGTTAACACCCAGCTCTGCAGAGCAGACACGGCTTTTTTGTATCAGAAATGTGCTGTGTAGGAACAACAGAATAATTCACCCAAATAGGGACTGGGAATACCAACCGCAAAAGCCGCGACCTTGAGTAGTTCCCAGCAAAACCCCACGCAGAGCTCCCCTCTCTCCAGCCCCTGCCGCATGAGGAAAACGGGGTAGATCCGAGCCTGCAAACCCCTCCTCCCCCATCCCACCTAGCCAAGTTGCAAATCAGTATTGCTTGGTGGATAGCAAATCAAGTCTCAAGGTTACAGACAACAGGGAAAGGAAGAAGGTACATGGGAAATCGTTTATCAAGACCATATTTAAAAGAAAGAAAATCTCCGTTCAAAGATGAAACGCAGTCTCTTAGCTTTGTTCCCCATTGCTATTGGCTGAATGTTCGGTTGCTGTGAAATTTAAATGTTGTTTTCAATGGGTTTTGCAGCCTGGGGGTAGATGCATCATACGTGTTCTCAGTCACAGAGTTCAATGCATTTTTTTCCTTCCGCTGAAAGGGATCAATTGGCTTGTTTTCCAGGGAGACAGCACTAACAACTTCGGGGGCTCCTGGGTGGGCCTTGCTCCTTAATCCACACCCTTAACTTTTCAATTGATCACCTTTTAAATTAGATACATATGTCTAGTTTAATAAGGAATTCAGTGTCTGGAGAAGTTAGCAGATCGAGGGAAGCGAGGCAAGAATAAGAAATCACACTGTGAGGTTGCATGTTGGGAATTGAGAAGGTGGGGCTCCAGGGTTGTTAGCAGTGGACAACCAGAGGCTCAGAGAGGCAAAGCAAATTGCCCGGATTAAACTGCTTATTTCTCATTCCTATGTGACTAAATGTAGAAATGGCCAAGGCTGTATCATAGATGAATGAGACATGTGGGAAGGACTCTTTCTTCATCTCCCACCACTTTGGCTGCTAATAAATCCGGACCTGGCCATGAGCCTGTAGGCATTGGTACAGAGCTGACTGGACCACACCATCCTGACCTGGTATCATGTGCACAGCAGGGACAGCTGGACACCAGATCCCCTGCTACCACAACCCAAGCTAGGGGCCCCACATAAGCGGCTGACCAACTTTGGCTCACACGACACCAGCCCGTGAGCAAACACACAGAGACTTTCTTTCCAATTTAACACAGATATGTTTGCGGTGATTTGCTTTGAAGGACTTACACCATTTCTCCCCATCTCCTGCACCTCATACCCCAGAGCCTAGGCTCACATTCCCTGACTGGCTCTAAAACCTTTCCACGGAGCACTCAATCTTTGACTTCATAGACTTTATTTTTTCTTTACTTCTACCACGTCAAGGACACTTGTTGCCCACTGCTGCGCCCATGACGCAGAGGAAGATGGCACAGGGACAACGGTACCTATGGCTTTAGCTGGTGAAGCATCTCCTGCTTTCACAAGCCCTTTCACTTCCCAAATCAAGTACTTCCTTTTTAATTTTTTAATGTTTATTTATTTTTGAGAGATAGAGTGGGGGAGGGGCGGAGAGAGAGGGAGACGCAGAATCCAAAGCAGGCTCCAGGCTCTGAGCTGTCGACATGGGGCTCAAACCCACAAACCATGAGATCATGATCTGAGCCAAAGTCGGACAGTCAACAGACTGAGCCCTCCTGGTACCCCTCCCCCGAGTCAAGTATCTTTCAATCGGAGCAAACAGACTCTTCCTATAGAGATCCCAAAGTTCCTTGTGCAGAGGTGTGAAATGTGCTCAGTAGGGCTATTTTAGGCTACTAGATCACAACCTTTTTTTCCATCAGAGAAACAAAACACACTGCTTAACATTAAAATACCATGATTGGGGGCGCCTGGGTGGCTCAGTCAGTTAAGCATCTGACTCTTGATTTCAGCTCAGATCGTGATCTCATGGTACGTGAGTTCAAGTCCTGTGTTGGGCTTTGAGCCGACAGTGGGAGCCTGCTTGGGATTCCTCTGCTCCTCCCCCACTCTTTCTCTCTCTTACTCTCAAAATAAATCAATAAACTTTAAAAAAACAAACAAAAAACATACTGTGATTAAAAACAACAGACCTTTGATTATCTCTGTAACAGTGAGTGGAGCTAGTACTGTTTTATATTATTGCAAATTTCACCATGGCACTTAAAATTCTGCTTTCAGTTTTGGACTCAGAAGATATTTCTGGAAGTTGCATGTTCACACCTTCATTTGAGCTGAAGGACTGATGACACACAGAGTGGAAGCCTGTTACGGCTTCAGCTATGGTTATTTATCTTCTTCATCTGAATTTCCCTTAATCAAGTATCTGCTATTTTATCACTTTCTTGGATTCTAGTTGAGGAAATCAAACATATCTCATGCTTTCCTGTTAGTATATGTTGGTTTATATCTGACTTTGCACCTTTCTTGATATTGAGTGAATAATTGCATTCTCCACAAAGATCTGCAAAAAGACATTCCCCTCATTTAATAAATGTCCACTGTTCACAAAATTTTTTTTAAAAAGCAGCAGGGCCATTCCATCTGGGCAGACACATTAGGATGGGGAGGAAGGCCTTTGACACTCCGCCCCTAACTCTATGCTTGCCCCAGACACAGACTGAGATAGGGATTTGCACCTACCTTCCCCTGCTCTCCCGAGGTCAGGCTTGCACAGTTTGAGAGAAGGCAAAACCACCTTACAGTCTTTCCTTAAACTATTTCTATTATTCCTGGGTTTAGTTCTCTAACATCTCCAGCCAAAGAGAAGCCCAGATAGCCTCACATAAGGACTCAAAGCTGTAAAACTGAGATGCAAGTAAAAATGCCTACAAGGCCATTAAACTCTTTGTACTTGCAGCCCGAGTTTTGGGATCCTAAGCACTAATTTAAAATCCATTTGTCCTTCATGTTTGGACTACGAGTCTCTAGGGGCTTAATCAGAATGAAAAAGAATCAAATACCCCCATCAACGGCTCGGCCTCTGCTACCCAGCTCTTGCCAGTCGACCAGCAGGAGATTTAGATTTCCACGTATTCCCTAAAATCATCTCAGAGGCAGAGAAGGACATCATCAAATTCAGCTGCAGCTATTGAATGGAGGAAAAGCAGTGAACTATGCGCAGTTCCAAAAAACACCCAGTGGAGACAGCACTCTTCAGCTGCCTGCATCAGGGTCTCCTAGCGAGTGGGTGGGGGCGGACATCGGGAGGGGGCCACACACCACTATAAAGTGAAACACGATATGCAAGATATCCTGTTGCAGGTGAGAGCAAAAGAGTTAAGGGCTCTTGTGGTAGAGGATCTATCTGCCCAAACCAAGTGTGGACAGGGATGCAAGGCTGCTGTTTTATGGGCTGCATGAAACAAAAGACATCAAAACCATTGCTTTATTCCTTGTCTGTCTAGCCCAGGGCCGCAGTAACATTCTCATAATAAGGAACCAAAGGCAGAGACGTTTCCAACTGCTCCTGGAATGTGTGACTCCAGCCCTCTCAATTTAAGGGAGGCCTCAAGCTACTGAACGCGCAGCTGTTAATCTGCATGATTACTGAAGAATAGTAAAACCATCAACCCCCCTGTCCAGCTTAGCAGGGGGGCAGGAAGCAGTCACCGGCTTGATCTCTGGGAAAGTGTAGAAGAAAAAGGCCTGGCTGGGAACCTGGGTTGAAAAATCTGCCCGGCAGCCCATCCCTTTTTTTCCCTCTCAGCCCAGGTTCTGGAAACATCAGTGAGGAAAGGGGAGCACCACGAAAACACTTTGTAGAATCCTTGGGAGCTGCTCATAATTGGGATGGATATTCCGAACCAGTTCAGTTCAAATAGTACTTTGTAATTTTTCATGATCCACCTAATTAAAGGACAGAAGTCAGGGGAAAAAACACTCTAATTATGTGAACCAACATAGGCAGGTCAGGGTGTCTCTTTTACAGAAATGAAAAAGTAAATTTAAAAAATGTCTTCGCTAATAAGGTCTCACTCAATTCACTTACTGAATATTTATTGTACATCTGTGAATGAGTCCCTTTACTAGGTAAGATTAGGATCCACTGAAGGACAAGGCTAGGTCATTGCCCACGAGGACCAGCAGCCTGGAGGAGACTGCAGGCCATGTCCGTTAGCAGGATGGGCAAGCCAGAGAGACTGGGAGAGGCATGCAGAGGACACCTAACCCAATGTGGGGGCATCAGGGAAGGCTCCCCAGTGAGGAGAAGTGGATGTCTGAGGTGGACATCCGACAATGACAAATTAGGAAGAAGCCGTTGTGTTGGAAGGGCTAATCCCTGTCTCTGTTCTCTAGTCTTTGTGCCCAGAACTGCTGTGGATTTTTAGGAATAATGATGAAAGCATTTTTTTCTTAGCCTTTATAGCCTGGGCTTATTCCCATTCATTTCCCTGTCCCTGAATTCCAAGCTTTTAAATCAGGTTCGGTTGACTGTTTTGTCTTAGTTATCTTTTTTTTTAATTTTTTTAAACATTTATTTATTTTTGAGAGTGAAAGAGACAGAGCACAAATAGGGGAGGGGCAGAGAGAGACACACATACACAGAATCTGAAGCAGGCTCCAGGCTCCAAGCTGTCAGCACAGAGCACGACGCGGGGCTCGAACTCACAAACCGTGAGATCATTACCTGAGCCGAAGTCGGACGCTTCACTGACTGAGTCACCCAGGCACCCCTTTATTATCTTATTTTGATTACTCCATTAAGTTAATCTGAAAATTATTCAAAATAATAGAAAATCTTTTGTTCTCATTATATTGGGGAATTTGATAGCAGCCTCAAGAATAATGTTTGGCTGAGTCTTTATGTAATATGAATATCTGAAAAGAAGTATGTTGCCTGGAGGGAGAGGAGCGAGCCAAGGATAGGAGGGAAATTCTTTCTGGTGTTAAAGAGGCAGGACCTGGTAATACTGACTGGGGAGGTCTATGCTCAAAATTAGGTAAAAGAGATTTGCCACCATGGAAGTAATAACCCCGGAGTCAAACAACACAGAACACAGAAACGGGTTCCTGAATGTGTTTACTGCTGAAATGCAGCTGATAAAAGGGAGAGAGAGAGAGAGAGAGAGAGAGAGATGAACTGAATGCTAAGATATTGGAAAAACGACAAAATCATCTGGATTTACTTGGGGAGAATAAAGGAATTATACCAAGTACAAAAAGAAAGTAGATTATCAAGGATCACTTTCCTTAAGGTCAACATGGTATTGGACTTAGCCACATAGATTAGGAGTCCAACCACATGGTCCAAAATCCCTGCATAACCACTTATTAGTCATTGGGCCAGTTTACTTAATACCTTGTGCCTCAATTTCCTTTTTCTATAAAATGGGGCTATATGAGGACTAACCTCATAAAGGGTGAGGATTTAATAATGCAGACAAGTAAGCATGCTTGGAACATATTAATGCTTAATAAATTTAGTTCTTGTTATTACTACCCCACACACTTCTTATCAGAAAAGAACAAGGAAAAAAATGAGCTTAATTACAAAGAATGTTAGTCTAAATGAGAAATTTTCCCAAGAGCGAGGCTGCTTATCAACACCACAATAGTTTTCTTAGACACAGCAAGTCTCAGTAAGTTCTGTCATTAGTCTGTAGGAATGAGATTGACCCTGACCAGCTGAGGATGAATAATGTGAAGGACACAGAGTTCGTGTGTGAGGATATGAAGAAGACAGTGTTTAGAGCCAGAATACTTGAGGTCAATTCTCAGCTTCATTGTGTTTAAAACATGACCCCCGTAGGGCCAAGATGGAGTCATTAGCATGATAAGCCCCACACTGCCAAACCAAGACTTAGACTTTAGCTCTCCCAGAAATTGAATCTGAGATGAATCTGGGATGAATCCTAGTTAATCATGAGACACCTGATCAGTATTAGGTAATCTGCTTCATAGACCCCTGATGTCTATAAGAAAGTAACCTTGAAATAACCAATTCGCTTTCTTTGCCCAGTACAACTTCTGTGTTCTTATGCCTTTCTGCCGATAGCATCTCTTGCCTTGGAAACCTCTTAGACACTCCTTATCTGCTATATTGGATACTGCCTAATTCATGAATCACTGAATAGAGCCAATAAGATCTTTAAAATATACTCAGTGGAGGGGTGCTTGGGTGGCCCAGTTGGTGAAGCGTACAACTCTTGACTTAGGCTCACGTCAGGATCTCACAGTTCATGGGATCAAGCCTCGCATCCAGCTCTGGACTGACAGCACGGAACCTGCTTGGGATTCTCTCTTCTCCCCCTCTCTCTCTGCCCTTCCCCGCCTCAAAATAAATAAACTTTAAAATGTACTCAGTTGAATTTTGTTTTTAACAACCACAAATCAAATCCATACTGTTTTCCATAATGGCTGTACCAACAGTGTACAAGTGAGGACCATTTTCTTCACACACCCCATACACCTCTGTCCGTCTGCAAGTACGGTGCCCTTTTAGCAGCTCCTAGGCTAGGTTCTGACGTATGTTCTCACACTGAATGTGCACTTGAGACCTTTGTCGTTATATTGAAAGACTTGCCATGAAAATGTTCAAATGAATTTGAAACTCAATCACATTAATACAAGAAATTTCAGAATTATATTTGTCAGTGAAAGAAAAGGAAGACCTATTACATTTTTTAGTAGATTTGCAACCGTAGAAAATTTCCAAACGGTTGTAAAAATGGTTTTAAATTTTTTTTTATCACCTACTTTGAGAATAAAGTTTTTCTCTGGAGACTATAAGGAGTTTGACGAGGTCATCATTAAAAGAAAAGTCTGGAATAGGAGTTGAATATGGCCATTTCGGACATAAAATCTGAAATAGAAAAAACTGTCTATCGAAGCAAGCTCAAGTTTCTTAACACTTGAAAAGGTTTTATTTGTAAGTTTTATACAAATTGAATGTTTAATATTTTTTTTAGTACTTTTTATTTTATTTTTCTTATTCTAGTTATATAGCATAGAGAAAAAGTATGGTTATTTTCACCAAGACCCATAGAAGCTCCCCTATCCCCTCCAATTGACTCCAGTATGCTTTATAAATATTAGAATTTTCTATGTGTTACGTAGTAAAAATCACCGGAAAGCACCACCTTAGAGAAAATGGCAGACGCCACTGATGACTGGACAGCAAGACTTTGCTAACTTTTTCCTGGTTAATCGAACTCACATCTGATTCAGATATTTAGAGAGTCTGAGCTTCAGAGGAAGACAAATCTCTTCCTAGCCCCAAGCCAATCATGTAATTTCATTCTCCTTGCCAATGATAGATTTGGAATAGGAATGTAATATGATTCTAGCCGGTGAGCCACATGAGAAAAAATTTCAGAGTGAGGTAGACAGAGGGGCTTCCGGAAAGTTTTTTTTCTCTTAAGTAAAGACACTAGAAAGGGACTTTTTTTACGTTTCTTTATATCTGAGAGAGAGAGCAAGCTGGGGAGGGGCAGAGAGAGGGAGACAGAGGATCTGAAACAGGCTCTGCACTGTCAGCACAAAGCCCGATATGGGGCTCGAACTCACAAACCGTGAGATCGCGAACTGAGCTGAAGTTAGACCCTAAACTGACCAAGCCACCCAGGACTCTTAGTCTTTGTACATTGTTGGATGAGCCTGTGATGCTTGGAGCTGCTGCAGCCATCATGCAACCATGAGGAATTAATCACGAGGATACACCTCACAGGTTGGGGGAAGGCAGAAAAGACACAAAAGACACAGGGCCTGATGACCTTGAGCCACTCAATTAACCATCCCTGGAACTCTCTCTCCTCTGGGCATCTTGTTATGCGAGATAATAAATTTCCTTCTTATTGAAGTCATTTTTATTTAGGTTTTCTATTACTTGCATCTAAAAGTATCTTCTCTGATGACACCCAATGGGTTCCATGCCCTCTGGATGACAGTCTCGATTTACACTGTACTGGTAGAATATGAGAATGCTTGTTTCCCCTCACCAGGGTTATGCTTGTGATTCTTTGCCGATGAGATAGGCAGCATTTAGTTTAAGAGTGATAGGGCCTGCCTGTTTACTTGGGAGAAAGAGTTGTTCTGAGGACTTCTGCCTCCTCATGCAGACACCGGCCTCTGCCTTTATCCCAGGAAGACTGTCTGTAGATCAAGCAGGCCCAGCAGGACCTCTGCTTTCTAATGCTTAATTCCAGCCATAGAGTATGCTGAAAAGTCATGTATTTGCATTTAAAAGGCACATGAGACTTTTACATAAGTACATAATTCTTTAATTTAAGCTTTTCATTGATTGCCACCAATCTTCTTTCAATTAGTTGTTTTAACCATATTTGTGGTTACAACCATGTGTTGTAAAATGAAAATCACTTGAAAGGAATAAAGTAATGTATCCCTCCATCATGCTGACCTCGTTGAGATTAAAGAGTATGTGAGAGTGTCCCATGTGAGAGAGACCTAGACAGAGAGGGTAAGCCGGGGAGAAACTTGGGCAGGGGCCAGGGAGAGAGAAAGAGCCCCATCAGACCTCTCTCTGTGAGACCCCATTAGGCAGGGAGGTGTGTTCACAGTGAACTTTGTCCCCTGACATCAGTCACTCAGGAAGAAGGCCTAACAGGCATAAAATAGGACTCTGTAGACTTGGCTTTCAGTATTGTAGCTGAATCTGATATATTCATTCAAGTAGGCTTGGCACCACTTCTACTGCCTAATTTACTTCTCACAACAGCCTTATTAGAAGGATATTATTGTCCCTGTATAAAAGACATGAAATTGAGGCACAAAAACATTAATGTCCAGGATCATACAACCAACATGAAGCCACATGGATTTGACCTCAGATATAGGTGACACAAAACTCTGTGGTGGGATTGCACCCCTCCCTGGGAATGCTTTGCTAGAGGACAAGACCTCAGTAGATAAACACTAAAAAGACAATTTGCCTACAAAGCTCATTTGCAATTGGTCAAGTAATTACTTGACATGAAATTTCAGTTCTAATAAATTATATGCAAGAAAAATATTATAGGTTTCTTCTGATTATCACTATGTCTTTGGATTTATTTTTATCATTTACTTTTACTATAAAAGATAATAAAAAGTAGCATGTTCAGGATAGAAATTTTGGAAAGTACAGGGAATAAAATAAAATAAAATAAGCACCTATTACCCCAACACACAGAAAAAAATTATTATTAATGTTTTGATGATAATCCCTTGGCTTCTCAAAATCATGTACAATATGGAATAATTGCTCTCTATTAGTATTGTTGTAATTTTCTAAAAAAACAAGTTTCATCTAACATGACTATGATAATCAATTTGCTGTCTGTGGCTACTTTTGTCAGTTACCTTACCATTCTGCTTCCTACTCTGCTCTGGTCCTGTATGTTTTTGGAAGTAAAAATGCATTGCTACAGAAAACTACCTGATGCATATGAAATGCATTATTAGGGGAAGATGCAAGAATTCGGGGTACATTTTTTTGTTTTTTTAAATGTTTATTTTTGAGAGAGACACACACAGAGTAGGAGCAGGGGAGGGGCAGAGAGAGAGGAAGACACAGAATCCAAAGCAGGCTCCAGACTCTGAGCTATTAGCACAGAGCCCAATGCAGGGTTCAAACTCACAAACTGTGAGATCGTGACCTGAGCCGAAGTCAGATGCTTAACTGACTTAGCCACCCAGGTGCTCCTGGGGGTACATTTTTCAAAATAATATGGGGCACAACTCTAACTCCCCAGCAGAATAATTGACAAAGCCATGAACTTAAAATTTACAAAAAGTAATACCAAGACTTCATAAAACATATCCAACCTCCCTATTGATCAAAGCAAACAAATTATCATAAGCGTGATAACTTTTTGCCTATCAAATGGTCAGACATTTGCAAATATGAGAATACTTGACACTGGTAAAGGCTTCAGGGGATAGACGCCTGCCTCCCCCCTCTTCATATCTGATGGGAGAGAAATCGGCACAATCTGTTTGGAAGTACATATCAAAAGGCTTAAATTTGTTCCTGCTCCTTACCCTAAAGGAGAGCTCTTCTCTAAGGAAGAATATCAGAAAAGTGGTTAAGGATATCTGCACATGGTTACTCATAGAAGCGTAATTTATAACTGTGAAGAATTGGAAACCACTGAAAAGTCCAAGAGATAGAGCAACAAATTATGGAACATCTACCCAATATAAAATTAAGCTGTCATAAGAGGGGAGCCTGGGTGCCTCAGTCAGTTGAGTGTCGGACTTCGGCTCAGGTCATGATCTCACAGGTTGTGAGTTTGAGCCCCGAGTCGGGCTCTGTGCTGACAGCTCAGAGTCTGGAGCCTGCTTCAGATTCTGTGTCTCCCTCTCTCTCTGCCCCTCCCCAGTGTGCACTCCATGTCTCTCTCTCTCTCTCTCTCCCTCTCTGTGTCTCTCTCTCTCAAAAATAAATCAACATTAAAAAAAATTTTTTTAAGAAATTTTTGAAGACCATTTGACGACATTAGGGGATATTCAGAGTAAGAGTGAAAAGCAGGATAGAGAACTACAGATACACTAGGATTCAATTTTGTTACCTATATATGCGATAGAAAATACGTAAAATAAAGATTGATATCCCTGAGTGATCAATCCATGAGGAAATGTCATTTAAAAAATATTTTCTAAAACTTTATACAATTAAAGAGCATATTATCAGAAAAAAAAATAGGCACTTAAATAATTTCTAACGGTAACGAGGCTCAGGTGAAGACTACACAGCTTGAGCCTGCTAACCCTAAGGCATCCCTGGAGCATTCCCAGTCCTCAGCCATCCCTTCTCCTTGGGAAGTGGGAATAATTACGGCAACCACTAATATTTATTGAACAATTACTGCAAGCCAGGCAATATGCTAAGCGCTTTACATTCAATATCGCATTTAATCCCTATAGCAGCACAATCAGGTAGGGACCAGAATTCTCGGTTTACAGTGAGACTAAGACTCTGAGATGTAGGTGATCCACCTAAGCCCACTCAGGGATTAAAGCAGAATCACACCAGGTTTGACTCTAGCAAACCAAGACTGACTCCAGAACAAAAACAATTTATTTATGCAACCCCCAGCTTCTCTTAAATCTCCTTCTAAGCTTCGTCTCTTCAATTAAAACAATTCTTAATACCCAAACAATTTGTTTTCCCTTATTCTGAGGTCGTTGGAAGAAAATCACTAGACCCAAGAAATATGGACAGTAAATAATGATAGAAAATGTGTTCTGTCACTTTAAAAAGTGTAGTCACCAGGGCCACTCCATGGGCCTGAGACCTGCACAGCCACGTAGAGCCTCACGCTTAAAAGGGCCCCATGCTTGATTTAATGGTCTGCTGTCACTGTCTTATAATTCTTAACAATTTTGCAGTGAAAGGCCCACGCTTTTCTTTTGCACCGGGCCCTGCAAATTATCTCACTAGCCTTGCTAGTCACACAGAGTAACTAAGCCTCAAGCCTCATTTTAAAAAACACAGCATTTAGGGGCGCCTGGGTGGCTTAGTCAGTTAAGTGTCGGGCTTTGGCTCAGGTCATGATCTCACAGCTCGTGAGTTCAAGTCCTGCATCTGGCTCTGTGCTGACAGCTCAGAGTCTGGAGCCTGCTTTGGATTCTGTGTCTCCTCTCTGCCCCTTCCCTGCTCATGTTCTGTCTCTCTCTCTGAAAAATAAACATTAAAAATAGATAAATAAATAAAAACACAGAGTTTGGGGTTCAGAATTGTGTTCTTTGCTTTTTATTACCTACCTGGGCCCAAGGCCTTTACAGAAAGTACTTTCCGTTGCTTCAGTGAATCCTCTACTGGAAACACGTGGTATCATCAAAGCCTACTTGGCTTTCTCGTCCTCATCACCTCCAAGGAGCACAGTTTGAAATATTATGCGTTCCCTGTATGTCAGGGTCTGGTCCTTTGGGCCCAGGATGTGTGGCCCAACTGACCTGGTTTTACAACTAACCAGTGTTGCCCACCTTCAGAGTGAGAGGCAGGCACCTGCTATGAAGAAGCCTTTACATATTTGGAACACCAGAGATTCTTCCAGACAAGAAAACAAGGTTAAATAAGGTCATTGTCAAGGAGGATAGATAAGATCATGTTAGCTATCGGGCCCTACTCTTGAATGGAGCAGTAGTTGGGTATAAGAAATCGCACTGCTGATAAACTACCTCTCAGCACATGTGTGAATATTTTAGACTGCCAGGCCTCGGTTCAGGAAAAACAATGAACTCTCATCTACTTTCCTTCTTGGAACTGCATAGGATTCTATCTGACTAACTTCCCCATGTGGTTTCCCTTTTAATATGAGCTATAGCATAGAATTAAGTTAGGGCCCCTGAGGGAGTGAATGCTTCTGCCAAACCACTGGGTTCCCAAGGGTGATGCGCAGTAATTGTGCCTGTGAAAAGCCCTAAGCTTTGCCATGGGTAAGCAGAAGCCACGTGGGATAACAGGAATGTTGCTATGGAAATAAAATAAAGAAATAGATAAAACAAAGTGAAACAACAGAATTTAGTTTTTGGTGAATCCCTCTGACCAAACAAAATAGTGGAGTTTTGTTGTTGCTGTTATTGCTTTGTTCCATAGCAAACACACGGATTTTTTCAAATTGGTTGGCTACCAAAATCACAGAATTCTGTTGATCCATTTCCACATCTTCCTTCCTACAAAAATCCTGATTCTGTTCAGGTACGTTCCCTTCCCCTGGATATTCCATGTGACTCAGGATTGGCTTCGATTAGATCAAGCCAATCATAGTAATCCCGTGGCCTTTGCCCCATCATTGATGGAGGATGTCATGTGCTCCACCTCTGGAGAAAGAGAAAAGGTCTCTGGAAGGTGTCTAGGAAAGTCCTACCTTACTTTTAAGAAATAACACTGGGGAAATCAGACTCTCTTTCTTGCTAGGGGTGAACTTAGAAGCATACTGCCATATGCTACTGACCGCCATTTTGCAGCCATGAGGAAGGCCCAGTGGAAATCAAAGTCTGCACCCCGAAGAGCACAGAGGAGAAAGAACTGCACTGAAATAGAGTTAAGACTTTAGTGGAACCAAGCCTGAAGCCCACCCTCTCTGGTCTTCCCGTTCTATGAGCCAATGCCACTCTTTCTTGTTTAAGCATGTTTTAGTTGGCTCTTCTATTGCTTGTACCTGAAAGCACAAAATGACTGTCCATACCAGAGCCAATCTGGGATTTGGGAGAATTGGTCTCTAGGTTCCAGCCTAATTGTTTACTGTACAAATTCCTTTGTGCAAGTTCCAACTTCCCCAAACCTGTTTTCTGATCTAGTAAAACTGAGTATTGTAATACCCGTCCTGTTCACTTCGGAAGAATATCACTAGAGTTGAGGAGATAAAACATATAAAAACCCTTTGAAACAGGTTATTGTTGTGTTCAGCTAAGGTATGATTACCTCAGTGTAAATAAGTTTGTAGTATGTCCAAGAAATCTGCTTGTTTTTCTGGGTACATGTACATATAAATAACAATGCCTTAGTTTGAGTTTCCCTCTTCTCTTTCTCCTTTCTCTTCCCCATCCCCATACTTAGTATCTCATCGATGTATGGAAGGTAGTGACAGAGTTTTCCAACATCATTTTTCTCCCTATTCAACAGATTCCCCAAATACCAAACAAAAGGATACAGTAAATACTTTAAAGCATCTCATTGAAACCCCCTCTGTTCTGTGCTTGGAATAGGAATCTGAGATGTGGTACTAAAGAGGCTTTTGGGGCCAGAAAGAAATGTGTCTAATCCCAGCACAGACAGAGTATGTGGTACGTTTATCCTCTTAAAAGGTAAATGAAATTGTCGAAGGCATGTAATAGATTGGCAGAATTTTAAATGGAAACGTGTGTGTTTTCAGAAACGCACTAACTTGTGATCATTCACTGCAGAGGGAAATTAAAATGAAGGAAGGAAAAGAAAAATCTAGCTTGTGAAAAACACAAATGCAAAACAAGGAGCCATCGAGAATCTGGGAGACCAACTGGTCAATTAAGTGCCATGTAAAGATTTCCAATTTTCTTGTAGTAAATTATTTATTTAGCTCTTACATACCATCAATATATTTTACAAGTTTAATACCCAAATTATAGCTGGCCCACCCATTTATGGCCCCATAAATGAGTCCTGACTTACCAATGTGAATTCTTGTTCCTGGCAGTGTCAGATTTAGATTGGATTTGGATCTATTGCTTTTATCCTTATCAGACATTTCGAGGCTGATATTTTATTGCTATATTTAAAATGGAAAGTGCTTTAAAATAGACTTGAGGGATAGAACAACTGATTCCTGGCCCGATATGTCATTTCCTGACTTAACATCCTACCATAATGTAGGTTAAAGGGCTGGAGGTCCACACAGACTTTTTCTCCACTGAAGATTTCCCCCCACACAGAGAATTTTCTTAGAGGAAAGTGAGCGATTATAGAAAGAATGACTTTAATCTTAAGTAAGAGTAGCTAGAGCTTTCAGTAGTAAAACTGACAGGCAATTTCCATGCCTATAT
This sequence comes from Cryptoprocta ferox, assembly GCA_028646485.1. Lineage (NCBI taxonomy): Eukaryota > Metazoa > Chordata > Mammalia > Carnivora > Eupleridae > Cryptoprocta > Cryptoprocta ferox. The sequence continues at coordinate 53,847,078 of CM053559.1, read as the reverse complement.
ACTTTGTAAGTCAAATGAACAATAAAGAATATAAATGAAACGCATCAGCCATTTCTTAAGTTTTAAAGTATATATGGAGCTAAATTGCCAAGGCTTGTTTTTCAAGGGTTGGGTTTTGTAAAATATGTAGAACAAACCAATAAATTAACAGCAGAATAGAAGACTAACAAATCAAACCCGGGGAGGAGCCTCCACTTACAGTTATAAAAAACATTATAGCTCTGAGATTAGTAAACCCCACAGTTACAAACATGAAAACAAATGCAAAAGATGATTAACGACGCCCACAATTATAATAAAATCTGATTATGGTTTGAAGCCAATGTGATTTTTCTTAACCTTTTTATATTACCTTCTTAGAAAATTTACATTGTTATTGTTCTTTTGAAGATTTTTACTTAAAGGTTTTTAATAGATCATAAAATGACAAATTGGAGCTTGAAGATCATAGGAACCAGCCAGGCTCAGTGGGAAGAACACAGGGATATGAGCTCTCAGCCCTTGAAGGGCTCCAGTCCTGGGAGGAGACCTCAAGGACAAACCACTCCTTAGAGCTCAACTGTTCTCTCTCTCTTTTTTAAATGTTTATTTATTTTTGAGAGAGAGAGAGGGTGAAAACGAGTGAGGGAGGGGCAGAGAGAGGGGAACAGAGGATCCAAAGCAGGCTCCAGTCTCACAGCAAAGAGCCCGATGTAGTGCTTGAACTCACAAACATGAGATCATGACCTGAGCCTAAGTCTGTCTGAGCCCGCATGTGCCCCTAACTGTTCTCATTTTTAAAATGGGCCTGTCTCATGGAAATAGAGGAGGGACAAAGTGCTTTGGAGGAGAAACATGCTATTTGGTATTAAGAGAAATTATTAAGAGAAAGGAAGGAATCTTAATCAAGAAACTCAGAGCCATGTTGCCCGCGGCAACATGAAAATGTAGGGCCCCCTGTCCAAAAAGCAGGGAGAACTGAAGGTACTAAATTATAAAGCTTTTCCCTTTCTCGGTCTCCCCACTTGGTATGTTCTTATTTGCCATATCCTCTCCTAAATCAAGAAAAATTAAAAACGTAAATGATTCGCAGGCATTCTACCTTTCTTTATATTGTGCAATGCCGGTTTCTAATTGAACTTGTATGTGGAATCACCAAAATTCCACGATTCATATTTTGTACTTCCTCCATGCACAGGTGTTTTGTTCTTACTAGAACAGTGAAAACGTGGCACAAAATGACTTCCACTGTTTTCTTTTCACTTCCTGATAAGCACATACTCTACCAGCACTCTACCTTGGCTTTGGCTAACAGGAGAGATGGGGGGACTGAAAGGAAGAGGACCTACGATTGCCTCTTCTCTCCTGTTGCTTTTATGTCATCATTTCTGTGTCAGGCCGATGGGGAAGGGGACAGGTAAGAAAGAACACAATAGGATTTCTTGAGCATTTGTGTGTCCTAGAACTCCGCTTCTTTCTGCATTTGAAGTAAATTCTGGAAAGCAGGTTTTCAAAAGGAAAGCCTGGTCTCTTGGGTATTTACTCAGTACAGGCATAAGACACTTGCCTCTATACTCACTTTGAGTCATGTTGAAGCCCCGCGTATTAGGGCATCCACCAGAATTTTGTGTTCAGGAAGCCTCATGAGCCTATATGAGGATTGAGTGTAAGGACCAGTGAATGCAAACACTGCAGGAATGCTCATGCACATATTCCATGGTCCATCAGCCTTTATATCCAAAACACAAGTTCAAAAAAAAAATTATTAAGATTTCAGGATGTAAAAAAAAAAACAAAAACTTACTAAAGAGATTGTTGCAGGTTCACTCAAACAGTATTTATTAATGCTAAATATGTACCAGATGCTAGATGCTAGATACAGAATGGTAAATAAAATTGGAAACAAAAGAATTTTTTATAATAAGAAAGAAAAGGAATATTGTTCCCTGTGTTGGGAAAACAAAGTTTAATATACAGTCATAAGATAAATGTTATTAAAGTTGTTTATGTCCTCTATATTCTAACTTATTTTTTTAATTAGTTTTTTGATGTTTATTATTTATCATTGAGACAGAGAGAAACAGAGCATGAACAGGGGAGGGGCAGAGATAGAGGGAGACACAGACTCTGAAGCAGGCTCCAGGCTCTGAGCTGTCAGCACAGAGCCCAACGCGGGGCTCGAACCTACAAACCATGAGATCATGGCCTGAGCCGAAGTCGGACACTTAACCAACTGAGCCACCCAGGCATCCCTGTTCTAACTTATTTTTGTATCCCCTTTATTTCTCTTTAGACTGAGAAGTATATGTTAAAATCTATGAGTAGAGTATTGACGTCCATTGGACTTTGCATGTATGATAGCTTCTGCTTTATTAAGGGTGTGCTGTGCTGTTGGAATATAGGTACGCACAATTGCATATATTTTTTGTGAATAGCTTAAAAACAAAAAGAGCAAGAGAGAGAAATTTCAAGATGTTGACAGCAGAGTTTTAAACCAAGCACAAACCCCTGAGCACCAGACGTGTGCATTACCCAAGTCGCACCTGTGAAGCCAGCTCTGCCTTCCACCAGATCCCTACCTGGGGTTTCCTGGGATTCCCAGGGGGAGAGATAGTCACAGCCTCCAATAAGCTCCCCTCTGTTTAGATGCTCATCACCTCCCCTGCCCTACTTCCTCTGCTCCTCTGCCTTCTCATCTTCTTCACGTCTTGCCTGGCACATACCCATCCCAACCTGCCCCACTTGTTTCTTGACTTTGAAGATATGCAAAATTGTTGCTCTTCCAATTCAAATGTAGGAAAACAAACTCCATTTCCATTTGCGTGCACCTTTCCCTTTTCTCTTAAATCGGTGTTTAGGCCCCATGCAGTAGAGCAAATTTTGGGGAATGCTCCTTGTGGTCAACATGGAAAAGCAAGATGGCCAAGAATAGAATTTTCATGTATTGAATTGCCTGGGCAGAAATTTAGGGGGGAAGGCAAATCACTGCTAAACCATCATGGGCTGGAAATTAAAAATAAATATTTTTAATGTTTATTTATTTTTGAGAGAGAGAGAGAGAGAGAGACACGGAGTGTGAGCAGGGGAGGGGAGACACAGAATCTGAAGCAGGCTCCAGGCTCCGAGTTGTCAGCACAGAGCCCAATGTGGGGCTCGAATTCATGGAGTATGGGATCATGACCTGAGCTGAAGTCAGATGTTTAACCAACTGAGCCACTCAGGCGCACCCATGGAAATTTAAAATTTTTTATGGACAGTGCTACTTTATGTGAGTAAAGAAAGAGCTCACCTAAGAAAAATCACAGGTTTTGGATGAAACCCACGCATTTCCATGTGCAATGCAACTTGGTACTCAACTCTAGAGGGGAAAAAATGACTAGGTAGTAGAATCATAAGGAAATTAAGAATTTATTAAGATTCCTTAAATAATCCTGAAACACAGGCAAGTATTTGGAAATTTTTTCACTCTCTGAAGGATGATGCCTGAGGGGGGAGGGAAAAAGACCTTTTCCATTTTTTGATCATTTTCCTCATTTTCCCATTCTCTTCCCAGCCTAGCGTCCCTAGAGGTCCCAGGTCTGTAAAATACTTAGTGCAGAAACAAGACCACGGAGCTGCTCCCATTAATCCACGGATTTGTTTTTCTCTCGTCCCACCTGTATAGAAGTATCTTCCATTCAACCGTAGGAATCGGTAACTGTCTGAGAAAAGAGAGGGAAAAGGTAAATGGTCTCTTCGTTTGCTTTTTGAAGCTTCGGAGCGACATCCCAGCAGAGCCTTCCAACCAAACCACTTCCTTCGAGATTTAAGATCAAAAGAGTCAAGTACCCAGGTTCCCACAGATCGAAGCACCAAGCTCTCAGCAAATGAATAAAAGACTACACAACCTTTTCCAAGAGCTCAGTTCCTTCAGCACTTACCAGATTCAATATGTTGGATGGAGCACAAGAGAGCCCTTCTACAGGGGTTAGGCAGCTCACAGGCCATACTTTACATTGATAACTCCACGGCGGCTAGGAGCACACTCCTCACTTTGTTCACCATCCCCATTAATTAGTCCTCGACTGTGGCCAAATTCCAACTAAAATCATTCGATTCGGTCCCACGTACGCCTTTCCTGGAACTCTAAATGGACATCATTCTTCCCTCCTGGCTGGAGCCTATAGTGCTCCAAAGGTGGTTGTAATTCAGGAGGAAGGAAACTGGAGGCCCTGACAGGTAAATATTTAATAATCCCAGGAACCGTTTCTCTTCAGATCCAGGCTCTTTTCCTTCACGTCCTTTGGGGCTGAGTACTTCGAAATTAAAGTAGCTCTTCAAAACTTAAAACACGTTCAGGATAGGCAAATCCACAGAGACAGAAGGTAGCTTTGAGGCTGCCAGGAGATGGGGGAGGAGGAAATGAGGGGTTACTACTTAATGGGTGTTGGGTGTTCTTTTGGGATGTTGGAAAAGTTTTGAAGCCAGAGAGAGGGGATGGTGGCATGACATTGCGAATGCGCTAAATGCCACCGGACGGCACACTTTAAAATGGTTAGTTGTATGTTATATGAATCTCACCTCTATTTCTTAAAAAAGGACAAGACTCTTCTCACAGATTTCAGTCTCTTTTCATTCTATCATCAATTCTCTTATGAAATAGAGTCTCAGGGGGCGCCTGGGTGGCTCAGTCGGTAAAGCGTCCAACTTTGGCTCAGGGTATGATCTCGCAGTCTGTGAGTTCGAGCCCCACATCAGGTTCTGTCCTGACAGCTCAGAGCCTGGAGCCTGCTTCAGATTCTGTGTCTACCTCTCTCTCTGTTTCTCCCCCACTCATGCTCTCTCTTTCTCTCTCAAAAATAAATAAACATTAAGAAAAGAAAAAAGAGAAAAGAAACAGAGTCTCAGGGACACATTTTGGGAGAAAATTTCAGCAGCGAATGGGTCTTTGAGAGTTTAACAATTAGCCAATGTGGGGCTGGGTGGTTCAGTCGGTTAAGCATCTGACTTTGGCTCAGGTCATGATCTCCTGGTTTGCGGGTTCAAGCCCCACACGGGACTCTGTATGACAGCTTAGAGCCTGGAGCCTGCTTTAGATTCTGTGTCTCCCTCTCTCTCTGACCCTCCCCTGCTTGTGCTCTATCTCTCTCAAAAATGAATAAACACTAAAATAAAAATAAAAATGAACAATCAGCCAATGAGTCTGTTTAATAGGTGCTATTTGAAACAAAAGTTTTTCTCAGTTTACCTAAAAGGACTTCATCTCATCTTTCCTGAGCAAAGAATGAAAATATGTCTCCCTCTGGATGGGATTGTTTTCTCACATGGCGAGAATCACTTAAAGTGGGATGGAGATGCCAGACGGAGTAGCCCTGTGCTGTACTACAAGGCTCCCTGCTCAAAGCTCATGTGTAAATTGGCTTTCGTTGTTGAGGAAACACCTCTGTTGGCTAGGATGACAGGGTCCTGTACGATTCCCAGTGTGCCAGCCCCCAATGACTGAGCCACTTGCTTTGCCCATCTTGAAAGGATCAGCAACAGGTACGAGCGATTCCACCATCCCTTGGGCATGAGGTAGGCTCACTGGACCCACAGAGCTTGACTTGTAGTGCAGGTGCTGCATGAAGCAGTAATTAGAGAAATGTAGAAGCCACCCATACCAGACCATTACATAATCCAGCCCTGACGGGGGCTTACGTATACCTATTTATGAAGGTTCCACCCTGTCAAATGCACGCAAAGCAGAACGGCTAAGGTATGAGCTAATTGATTTGATCAGTGTTTCTGGTTCTCTCCAAAACTTTATTTTTAAAAAAATAGCCAAAGTGGGTCTATGTTTTAAAAGTGTACATTGAGTTTGACTCTTGAGTCACGCCAACTGCAACAGATGTATCACCCCAGCTGGCGTGGTGCCCTAATTGCATGAGCTTCTGAGTGTCCATAAACCCTTATTTACTAACTCATGACTGGCCACCAGCTAAGTCCACTCAAAGTTTTAGATCTGCCTGGTATATAATAAGTGCTGAATTGTTGGGTTGTTTTCTAGTAAAAACATATAGCATACTATAAAACTTGGAAAACCTGTCGGCACTTTTTGTAACTTCATAGGAACATAGAACCAAAGAGATGGTGGAGAGTTTATATTCCAGATGTTCTCATTTTTGAAATGAAGCACAGAGAGGTTGAGTGACATCACTGGAGGCCCACAGTGGGTTAGTGATGGTGTCAGATGAGAAGCCAGGTCTCTGAGCCCTCTTCATTGGTTGTGATCCACCACTTTGTCCTTCTTTACTTAAGAAGTGATGAAGCCAAGGGATGATGCAATTCCAGAAATATAGTATGATATCATCTTTCAAATTATTTTTCCACACAGAGTATAATGGAAAAAAAAAACCCACACAACAGTACCTTAGAAATCAGCATCACGTCTCACACATGTCTCTCCATTGGCATTAGGCAAACACAGCAGGCCAGGGCCTTGTTGAAACCTTAAAACAAACCAGGCCAATTCTGAGGTCTAGACAGGCCCCAGACAGGCTTTCCCAAAGCTTTGAAATGTGATTTTAGAACTGGTAATTTAGAGGCAATTTAACCCCGAAATCAAACTGACATCAGAACATTTATTTTGAAAACATTTTTAAAACATCTACTCACCCCTTTAAAATACGATTTTGTGTTTCACTTGGGGCAGACCAACTGGAATTGCAATGATTAAGGTTCAGATTCACTAACTCTTAGTAAGTTCTAAACACAGAAAGTACAGCCTCCTTCCTAATCCACTTACCCAGGATCCAAGAGTAACTTTGGAAATATTCCAGAAATTATGTTCAATTTTTACATCGCTTTTGCAGCAGTAGCAGGTTATACTTCTAGGTTATATTTGCATATTCAAAAGTCCTGGGAACAATTTCAGCTATAACTTTTGTTCAAGGCAGCTGAATGCAAAATACATCTATACAGAAGTACCTTTGGTGCAGAACTCAGTCTTGCAATTTAGTAGGTACCTAGAATTTTTCCTTTTAGTGAAAAAGCGAGAAACTCTGTTCTGGGATGCATAGACTGGGCCAATAATCTTTTGCACAAAACAACGAGAACCCACAATTAGGCCAAAGATTCTATCACACTCTAAGAACTGCATGTTAAATGGAATTCCCAGTATGTGGAGAAGCAACTGTTTCAATTTCAGATGAACGGGGGAGAAAAGATACATCGGGAGAAAAATTTGTGAATAATTTGATACAAATTGTAAAAATAAATACACACACATATCAAAGTCTTCAACCTCACACAATTATTACCTGACAACCAGGCTCAGTTTGTGGATCCTGCTCGATATCGGGATAATTTTATTTTTCAAATAAATGACAGCGTTGGAAGAGAAAGTTGGCCAAAGATCTCTGAGAGAGTCAGACCATGCTATGCCATAAATGAGAGTGAATACATCGTTCTTAGAGTTTCGATCTTGAGAAAGCACAGTTGCTCTCTCAACAATGCGTGCCTATTGTTAATTACATTAAAATATAACCACAGGAAATGGTATCAGGCTTTGATGTCTCTGCAATCTCTGGGTTCCTTCTTTTAATCCTTATTAGTCATTTTAAATTCAGCTTTTTAAAAGTCTTAGTCCAATTGCCCTTCGGGAACAATAAAGTGGCAATTAGGTATGACAAAGGCATAGAATAGACACAATTACTTATTGCCACAGTAAAAGAAAAAAGATGGGTCCATGAACCTATCAAGAAAACCTGCAAAATGGAATAGGCTTCTGGACCTTATGAAAAATGTATCCAAATATTTGCAAAATGTATTTTTGGCCACCTCCCTATAGAGATATTAAACCATTTTCTTTTATCGGAGAATTTACTACCATTACATTTTATATTAATTTAATGACTTTGATCAGGCAATCATCATTTATTTGCCTAAATTACCAGTCCCTGAGTACTTCATCGGCAAAGGGAAATATTTCATAGAACATGAGGCAAAGCCTCTAATTACTATTAGAGCATAATTTAAAGTAACTTCAACAGGTATTATAATTTTGACCAATTGAGTCACTAATTTGGGGAATCAATTATCTCCTGGACCCCTTCAATTTGCTGCCTTGCTTAATTGGCAGTGGCTGTCCAATTACACATCTGGCATAGCAGTAATATTTGCATCTGTAAATCTTCAGCCAATCAGCCAACCGAGCCTGGTTGTCAGGTAATAATTGTGTGAGGTTGAACACTTTGATATGTGTGTGTATTTATTTTTACAATTTGTATCAAATTATTCACAAATTTTTCTCCCAATGTATCTTTTCTCCCCCGTTCATCTTAACATTTAAAAAAATTAAAGTAATTTTATTCACACAATTCATCTGGTTTGCCTCTTTTCCTCTGGCCCCAATTTCTTTTTTTTTTTATTTTTTTAATGTTTATTTATATTTTGATGGCAGGGAGGGGTAGAGAGAGAGGGAGACACAGAATCTGCAGCAGGCTCCAGGCTCTGAGCTGTCGGCACAGAGCCCAACGCAGGGCTCGAACTCACGAACCGCGAGATCATGACCTGAGCCAAAGTTGCATGCTTAACCAACTAAGCCCCACAAGCGCCCCTGGCCCCAACTTCAAAAAATACTAAATCTCAAAAAAAAAAAAAGAAATCAAATGGAACAATCTACTAGTAGCAAAAACAAAATTAAATTGTATCATTATATTAAATAATATCATCCAATGCTGCAAAGTAAAACTAGTACAGTCCTGTACTACTAATTACAATGTAAATTATGTAAATCTTTGAAAAGCAATAGGGCCTTAAGAGTCATAAAATGCCCACGCACTTTGAATCTGTAACCATTTCCAGAGTTTCATTCTGAGGAAATAATTCCATAGAGGAAAGAAATCTATACTCCAAAGATGTTCTTTCCAAAGCTGACTTTAACACTAACAAACAGTAACCGATGAAAATACAAGCAAAAACTGAAACAAAAAATGTCTAAATATAAAGAAATATTTAAATAAGCTATGTAAAAAAAAGTAAGCTATGTAGCCACTCAACATGGAAATTAAGACTATACAGAAATGTGGAAAATGTCTGTGACATTAATGAAATAAGCAAACTATAAAATGAGATAATGCAACGGTGAAGGAGGAGTGCCCATATTCCTTATATAAGAGAAAGCAGATAAAGTGGTATAATTTCTTACAGCCAAACCAAAGTGCTTTGGTAACTAATGAGAAAGAGCTATCACACCCATGTGGGAGACTGTGGAGATGGTATATGAAATTAGTGTTCTAGAGTTCCAGAAAATCAAGAAGGGGTTACTGTGGAGAGACAGGTTCCATGCCAAGGAGATGTGCCCCATATATTTGGGGACCACCCAGAGTTCAATTTGGCTGTGTTGTAGAGCATAGCCATGGGAAAGGTGACATTTGCCTGGAAGTGTAATGTAAGGCCAGCATCTTATGGAGGAGGGCCAACAGTTAAAGTTTCTTTCTGTAAGCAGTGAAAGAAGCTGAGGATCCTATTTTATTTTTTTAAGTTTATTCATTTACTTATTTTTGAGGGAGGGAGGAGGCAGGGAGAGAATGGCAATCAGACTGCCAGCCCCATGAGGGGCTTGAACTCACGAACCGTGAGATCATACATAACCTGAGCCAAAATCAGGAGTCAGACACTTAACCCAGGCACCCCAAGAAGCTGAGAAAGGAGGGAGGCCACATGCTTTAGGCAGACAGAGAATTGGAGGCACTAGTTTTTCATCTTGTCTCTGTCATGTGGTAACTGTGGCCTTGGGCACATTTTACTTTAGCATCTTGAGCCCCGGTTTCCCCCTCTCAGCAATGGCACCATACCTACATCTTAGGGCAACTGTGGGAATGAAAGACAATATCTATAAAGTACCTGGTACCCAAGAGGCACTACATAAAATGTACTTTTATTGCTCTTAATAAGAGTAATCTGATATCAGGAAGCAGCATGTATTAAAGAGACTAAGAAGGTGCAGTGAGTCCCACTTTAGACACTTCCTCTGGTGATGACACACAAAAAACACATGAAGTCTGAAATACAAATGGAAGGATGTCACAGAGTCAAGAAACATGGGGGAAGAAAACACAGGGTTGGGCCAGGGTGAATTCAGGTTTGGGAGCGTATGAAGCTTATATAATTTGGAGTTGTTGTTTTTTTTTTTAAAGAAAAAGAATAAAATATTACATAGAAAAGTGCATATTTATTTAGAACTACAAAAGAAATCGTAAAAGATCACAAAATTGAGAAACCAGACAAATATCACAAGTGTCACACACACAAAAAACCATTATCTTTAAAAATGAACTGCCCGGGCTCCTGGGTGCTCAAGTTGGTTAAGCGTACAGCTTCAGCTCAGGTCATGATCTCACAGCTCATGAGTTTGAGCCCCGTATCAGGCTCTGTGCTGACAGCTCAGAGCCTGGAGCCAGCTTTGGACTCTGTGTGTGTGGGTGTGGGTGTGGGTGTATGTCTCTCTTTCTCTGCTTCTGCCCTGCTTGCGCTCTGTCTCTCTCTCTCAAAAATAAATAAAACATTAAAAACTAAATAATAAATAATAAATAAAAATGGACTGCCTGGGGATGCCTGGTTGGCTCATTCGGAAGAGCGTGCGACTCTCAATCTTCAGGTCGTGAGTTTGGGCCCAGCCGTTGGATGTAGAGATTACTTAAATAAATAAATTTTTTTAATAAAAAATAAACTGCCTGACAAGCCTCTATAAATCTGGGGTTTTGAACATTTTTGGCTATATACTGCTTGATTACCTCTTCATATGGCCAATATTTTATAATACCACTTTCCATAGAGAGACTAGAAAGATAATTCAGTCTTTCCTCTAGCATGGTTGACTAACAAAGGTTTTTTTCTATTGGTAGTTTAGCAAGGTTTCTTTTGTCTCACAACTCATTATTGGTTAAGCCATGTAAATTTTTAGGATTGTTTTCAAATTGAGAAACATTTTTTTTTTAAGATTTAATTTTTTATGGGGCGCCTGGGTGGTTCAGTCGATTGCGCATCTGACTTTGGCACAGATCATGATCTTGCGATTCCTGAGTTCAAGCCCCATGTCGGGCTCTGTGCTGACAGCTCAGAGCCTGGAGCCTGCTCAGTCTTACAACCCAGAGATCAAGAGCCACATGCTCTACTGACTGAGCCAGCCAGACTCCCCAAGAAACATTTCCAAGTTTCTTTAATACATGAGTTATAATAGACACACTTACTATTTATAGTCTTGTAGGTTTGTGCCATGCAAACACAGAGGCTGATAAATTCTAATGTTAATTATTCCCATTATGAAAGAAAAAAACATATGGTGTTTTTTGCAGGTGCAAATACACTGCATTTGAGAACATATTCCTGATAGGAGAGAACTGGTATGTTGACCAGGTGTTAATGAGAAGTGAATTCTCTGCTTACAGTTTCACCTGTCGGAGAGACTGAAGAAATTTCCACAGACCAGCTTCTGGTCCCACACATTCACGTCGTGGTTCTCCTCACACCTGCACAGCATGATACACTCTGACCTTGCTTCTGTGTCATATGAACCAGGAGATTCAGAGCAGTGGGCAGTAGGAGTATACTGAAAGCCGTCACTGCTTTGGGACAAGTAGCAATAACTAACTATAAACAGGATTGTCTCCAAAACACATAAGTACATCCCACTGAACCCAAATAAATGTATCTTCAAACCTAGCTCAACAACCCTTTGGCCCAGTATGCAAAGGAGAAGTTCATGGGGAAAGAGACCTCAGCTGAAATATCTTATTTTTCCAAAGTTTACAAAAACATATGACTTTTACAAAAACACATTGCCGGGGCCCCGACCAGAGCCCTGGAGGAGACCTGTGTACAAGAGGCGCCTGGTCTTGAGCTTCATCTACTTCTTGCTAAGTGTGTTTCTTTTCACAATGATTGAATATAGCAGGTACACAGAGAAACAGCGGGTAGGTTCCCAGTAAGGGGGGAAATCATAGTACCGTTAGGGCAACAAAGAAAATCAAGATGAAAAGGAACAGGATTAGTTTTGTTGTGTTACAAAATAGGGACAAATGTCATAGTAAGTCATATCTTCAATATGGTAAGTTTAAGATGCCTGTGGAAACCCCAAGGAGAGGTGTTAAACAGGTAAAATTACTTAAACAGGGTTTAAAATCAAAGATTCTCTGACTAACTGAAAATATACCTCTGATTTCTCAACCGGCCCCTGGAATATTCATTTCCATTCCCGATCATTTCATTAATTCCTGACTGGGCCCTTTCTACCTTTTCCTGAAAGCAAACATTCTTGTACTGATAGTTTTTGAACAGCAACAACAACAACAAAAAATGAACTCATAGCCTGATTACTGTGGTTGGAGTATGGGTAAGGAACTTGACATAAAGCTTCAGCAAAATTGCAAAGTCCTACTTTCTCTGTCTTAAATAATTCACAGCGCCTTCAGTGTTTTAAAAGAGTCCTATGACACAGAACCAGCAGGAATCTCCATTTACTGTTCTCTTTCTGCCAATTCTACTAGCTTGGAATGAAAATAAAAGAGATGATAGATAGTTCACTTATTATCTTGGTCTTCATTTAGACCATTTTGTCTACAGTGCAAACAGAGTAATCAGAGGATGAATCAACAATGAGAACCATTGTGGCTACTGTACACAACTGTAAATTCATGCTCGTTGAGGCTGACATTGCTTGACAGACTATTTTTCATGTATATTACCTTTGCGATCTATTTGTGTCCTCGTCTATTGGTAGTTAATGCATCTTCTGTTATTGTTCCATGTAGCGATTGTGGTTATCCAGTAACAATACAATGATATAAGAAATTAAATATTAATAGGCAATTTATAAAAGGGCTGAAATTTTACATTCCAATAGATAAAATTGAAAAATGGAACATGTAAAAGGCTATAAGAATTGGAAGGCTATTTCTCACTGAATGTATAAATCAGAAGCTCTGAATCCTTTTAGTATTGTCTAAGGATTAAAAGAAGTTAAAATCTAAACGTCTCCAACAGAAACTGGGGAGCATTACCTGAATAAAAAGTAAAACGTAAGACAATCTTTGTTTTGCCTTTTTGGAGAAAAAAGATTAAGTCATTGGGCTAAGTTCAACTTATAAGACAACAGAAAGAGTACATTTGGGGGGGGGGATCTCTATACAATCTAAACAAATCATTCTCATAGGACTCGATAATGCTTAATTTTCTTACCGTTTCTCTTCCCTTTCTTTGTTTCATTTATGAAAGAGGTATGTATCTCATGCTAGTTCTCGGATTCATCAGAGTCATAGATCAATAGTTTTGCAATGTAAGGAGAAATCCATTGTCACAAAATTCTGGCCTAACTACATTTAAGATCCTAATCCCGCCCCCAAACCTGTGCTTATTGAGTTGGCTTTTATTCAGCCAAAAATGCTGGTTGGGCCTCTTGTGTGCCAATCACTGGGCCAGGCAAGGTGATGAGGGACTAACCAAGGTTGCTAATAGCAGCAAAGGAGAGAGATGGATGGTATGCATTCCAGTTTCTACCCCGATGTTCAGTTTACCCCAGAACTTAGTGGCTAAAAACAACAGTAATCATTTTATAACCTCTCATGGTTTCTGTGAGTCAGAATTTGGGACAGCTCAGCTGGGCAGTCAATCTAGGTAGGAGCTATCACAGCTGTTGTCAGGTGGGTGGAAATCTGAAAAGCAGAGGGGTGGAGCTGCTGGGAGCTAGTCAAGCATCTGTTTCTTCCTATAGTCTCAGGGCCTCTCTATGTGGTTCCTCCATGTGTGCTAGTTTGGGCTTCCCCATAACATGAAGGTCTTTTGTTGGTATGTTCCAAGGCGCAAGTTGGAAACTGAATCATGAGTTATTCTATTGGTCAAAATAATCACAGAAGTCTACTTTCAATGGAAAGAGATATAAACCCACCCCTCAGTGGGAAGAATGTCAAAGAATTTCTTACCACGGTAAGAAATTAGAAGTGACGGGGCTTAGTGATTGCAGGGATGTGGGGAAGGGATACAGAATGGAAATGGACTCCAAAATTAATCATCTGGTATCTTAGTCTATTCTGGTGGCTATCACAAAAACACCATAGACGTGGTGGTTTGTTGCACGGTGGTTTAAACAACAAGCATTTACATCACACAGTTTTGGAGTCTGGGAAACCCAAGATCAAGTGTGGGCAGATCCAATGTCTGAAGAGGCCTGGCTTCCTAGTTCATAGATGGCTATCTTCTCACTGTGTCCTTGCATGGCAGAAGGAAGGAGAAAACTCTCTGGAATTTCTTTTAGAAGGACACTAATCCCAATCATGAGGACTCCACTCTCATGACCTAATCACCTCCAAAAGTCCCCACCTCCTAATATGATGGCATTGGGGGGTAGGACTTCAGCATAAGAATTTGGGGGAGGGGACACAAACATTCAATCCATAACACCTGGGTCAGTGAGAATGTTACCAGCCAAAGTATGGAAGTGAGGAAAAAGAACAGGTTTAATGAGACAAAGGTAGATTTTGGATAGATAAGTCTAAGCAAAGATGACCAGCAAGGCAGTTAGAAAGTTTTTTCTGGACCCCTGGAACAAGTAGGAGCTAGAGACAGAAATCTGGAAGTTACCGGTGTATAGGAAGGCCAGAGACTTAAATGGAATTTTCCAGGGCAAGTGTATAGATCTAGAATAAAAGTCTATAGAGGCGCCTGCCTGGCTCAGTCGGTGGAGTGTACAGCTCTTGATGTTGGGGTGGTGGGCTCAAGCCCCAAGTTGGATGTAGAGATTACTTTAAAAAAAGAACAAAAGCCTATAGACATAGCAATTTAAATTTTGAGGCCATTTGAGTGTCCCCAATCACTAAATAGACTATGCCTATCCCAAATAGATGTAAATATGATGGACTTCACAGGAGTTTCTTGGTAAGTGAGTGGATATTGAGTAGGGCTGGAAACTGGGGAGCTTATCGTGATGATGGTGGAGTGGAATTGCCCAGGCCTGTCTGATCCCAGAGCCCATGATCTTCCACCAACTAGATCACCTCCCTCCTTGCTACATGTTCCCTTTTCATTGGCACATTCAACAGTCTTGTCAGCTGCCCACCTCCCCCACCCTTGGCTTCTTTCTCTTTTGCTAAGGTCTAGACTGAGGCTGATTCTCAGCTCTGCCCATCTGACAGATGGAGACAGACTACTCCTACATACTTATGTTTCCTAAGCCATTCCCACTGTCTTGCATTATCCTTTTTAATTCAGGTGTCTACCTCTCCTCCCTCCAGAAAAAGAAAGAGAAGTGTTTCTGGACGTTTGTTCTGTTGACGTTTATTGTTCTGTTTCCAAATGATTGGGGCTAAATTACTTACACTCGGATTGAATTAAATTCCTCCAGATCTTCATCAAATCACTTGATATTTCCTACCTACTACTGAACCTCGTATGAAAGCCGGGTCAACTGCCCCTTGATCTCAGTAGAGACTTAAGGATTAACTTGAAAACAGAGTTTCTTAAACACAAATATGGGCTTATTTGATTCTCTTAGTAACCTTGTGAAAGAGATAAGCAAAACGGGTATTAATGTTATCCCTATGTCTACTAATGAAGACATGGAGGCTAGGATGGTTCAAGTTGCTTGCCCCAGAAAACACTGCTGCCAAAGGAGGTGTCCCAAGTGCAAACTCCACTAATGACACAATGACATACCACTTCTCCTAGGCCCATTATATATGACTTCCATTACCGTGAAACATTTGGAATAATTTTTAGGTGACAGAATTGTTTATAACGGAAATAGACATCTTGAAGAATCAATATTAAATCAAGAGGATATCAGTTGGATGGCGTTATGATCCTGGTCCCACTGAAGGCATTCATTGGCAGGGTTCTTTTTGTGTGTTTTTTAGGAACAACACTGACACCTTTGTTACAATAATATTCTCAGGATGGCGATGTCTTGGGGGCATTTCTCTGGAATAGCACCTTATTAATCACTAATAGAGTCCTGGCTTTCATTTTAATCATGTGTCCAGACATCCAGGGGAAAGCTGCAAATTTAACCTTCCAGATTCTTCCAACTTTATATCCTGTTATTAAAATAACTCCTTTCTGGGGAGGTACCATGAAAGCAGAAAGAGGACTCTACTGGCTGCAAAATAAAGTGGAGGGACCTCTGCTACTTTTGCCTGAGGCTTTTCCTGGCCCTACCTTATTTAAACACACATGCTACCTCACAATCTCCTTTGATTTACACGGCTGGCGCTCAACTGTTTTGAAAAGCTGATGTTGTGGGATCCTTAAGTCATCTGTGACCTAGGTCACTAAAGACAGGAGCAATTTAGTAAAAGTATTAATTGAAACTCTCCTGACAAGCCCTGCTCTTCCAGATAAAGTTACACATCAAACCCACACAGGCCGCTGGGCTATTCTGAGCAGCCTGAGATTTTCAATATCTCATAAACAGGCCCCTCAATCACTACAATCTAATAAGGCTATAATCATCATTGACACTATAATGATTAAAATGAATAAAACCCATTAAGAAAAGTCATGTTGAGTTATTAAAAGTTTCGCTCTGCGTGATATGTAATCTTTTATCCATTTTTTATGATGAAATCTGTAACCATCTATCCACAAAAGACCATTAATTTACTGCTCTGTGGATGTTACCATGCTCTTTAGTTTAACAGCTTATCATTGATTTCTTGAGGGAGATATTATATTTGGAGAAATACACATGGAACAAAAGCCCGAATGTTGCTGTAAATTTCCCACTGACAGGATGATCAAAGTATTTTGGCCTGGTGTGCAGCCCAGGGGCCAGCAAACAAGTTTTCTAGAGCAGAGCGAACCCTCCAGCTACCAGGCCGCCGATACATGTTTTCAGGCACTGCAAATGCTTCTAAGGAAAGGTCAGGAGCACAGAGGGGTTGAGGGGAGAAACAATAAAATGTCCATTAACTGGAGCCTAGTTAACTGGCTTATTGGCATCTATTAGAAACAAATTGCAAACAAAACTGATCCTATTATAAACTTCGCCTCATCCCTCCATCAAGGGCGGTCTCCGATTGGCTCAGAAGCAACCCAACAACTACAACACCGGCAGATGACTCCTTTATTTGCAGGGAGAAGATTGGGTCTTGGCCAGCAACAGCCTACAACTCTGATCAGCAAAGAGCTACAAAGCTGGGAGGGGTACGGGGCCCTGCAGAGCAGAAAGAGCACTGGGGAGGCAGTGAACATCTTCCTGCCCGCATTCTTTCACCCAGGACTTTTTTTCTCTAAGCAAACAGCAATAAAAAAATCTGAATGGAAGAATGTGTACAGAGTGCTGAGCTAAGTGGTGAGGGAGCCTGATCCTTAATGTATACTTTTGCTCACAATAAACCCTGCTCCAATATCTTTACTGCCCATCTCTTATTTCGTCTTATTAACAGTCAAACCTAAAAAGGATTCTGTGAAGCCTAGGAGAGGGTATTGTCTTTGAAGGCGTTCTTCATTTTTCCGGAGATGATTAAGAAATCTGTTTGCCAGCCTCTGTCTGAACATACTTGCCAGGCTTCCTCAGCAGGTAATGACAAGTTCCCACAAAACAAGAGGAAAATGGTCGCTTTGTGTTTTATCAGATTTCCTCATTTTCTAGATTTGCGTCCCTCATTGAAATCCTGCGGGGTTGCTGTTGTTTTTTTTTTTTTCTTCACTGTATCTAAATTAGGTTATAAACGTCATTCCCTAACATACCATTCCTTTTACTAAGGGAAGCCCGACTTTACTAAAATAATCAAGTATTCTTTATGATCCTCCCTTTTAAAAGAAAACAGCGAATTCCATTTATAAGGTTGAAGGATAGTTCAAAGCATGACGAACAGACATCGATTTTTATCAATCTTTGGAGAGTTAATTTAAATCTACACCACTCTATCATGTAAGACAAAAATGGTTGCTAAATGAAATTAAAAGGCAAATTCACCGAGAATAAAAGGGAAATCATTCTTTATATAACACATCATTAACCTGTGGAAATAACTGCTTCAGGGCATGATTGAGGCTAACAGCTTAGTAAAATTTTTTTAATGATGTAAAACTTCTACAGATCAAAACGGCATTAGCAACTGGTAACTCTATCAATCCTCACATTTCTGTATGTACACTCATCTCAACTGAAGTCAGGAAGACATTTCACTTGTCCTCAACATACTAACAATAAGTCGGTGAGCTATAAACGCAGCAGAAGTATCCAGTGCACAATTAGCTTTCTCTGCCTTTCTCCAACCTTCCTTTCATGTCAATTACAGTTCAAAGTGCACATGGGACTCTTTGTCTATTTCTGAGTGGCAAATATTTCTTCCCCTTTCTTTTTGGGGTCAATCAAGATATAATGCAGTATAAATGTTCATTTGATTGTCTAAAGGCCTTAAGAGAAATACAAAATCATTTAAACTTTCCAATAAAAAGAGACTGATATTTATTAAAAAATTGTGTGTGTGTGTGTGTGTGTAATATAAAGTAAAATAAATAAACCAAAGTAAGGGATGAGGAAATAAGGAAGAAATCACTTCAATACATCAAAGAAGACTTCTTTTAGTGCATCTTCAGAGAAAGTGAAATTGACTGTTAAAATACCTATAAAATTTTTAAAGACATTCATGAATTTTAATTTATCATCATGATATTAGAAATATAGCCCTTTCTAACCATGGAAGCCCTGAGAATTTTGGGACATGAAAGTTTTCCTGGTGTTAATTTGAGCCTTTAATTAATTATAACCTTTTAGAAGGGGTTGTTTAACTGTAAAAAAAAAAAAAAGGTTACACAGACATGATGAAAAAACAAGACTCGTTGCAGATTTTAGTGAAGCTACATCTCCGAAAGCAATGGTTCTAGAATGATGAGTCAGCACTTATATGATTACAGGTGGAGAGAGCAATAAAATCTTGCTGAGTTCAGTTATTGAAATTATATGGTTTCATAAATAGTATAATGTTGTTCTTAGCGGGTAAATGTTATATTTTAATGCCATTCGTATTACAACACATACAAATTTTTGAGCTCAAGGTCAACAGGGCCTTCTTCAACATGAGCAGCTGGAGTCCAGCTCTAACGTTGGAGAGGAATGGTTCAGGCTCTCAAGTGATGAGGGTGTGGCGAGAAAACTGAGATCACAGTAACTTATCAGTTAAGAGAAAAAAATATTTTTCTGGTAGGCCATCTGGAAACGTGTACAGGTTTGAGCTAGTGAGAACGTGTATGGTGATCTTTGGTTTTCAGCCTTAACTATGTTAAAACACAGGTCATCGTGCTCTTTAATCCATTTCAGATCCATATACCCTGTTTCAGCCCAGTAGTTGGAGGGTGGTTGACACATTTGTACATCTAAACCCCCTCCTGAACTTATTAACTTAAGAAAAAAAGAGTTTGATGAAACTAATTTTGTTCGGGTTGCTCAGAAATCAGCTTTGTTTCATTGAAAAACCCATCCACTCACTGCAATCCTTCCAAATGTTTTCCCTTAAGTCTCCTAGTCTACTGCCAAGACCCCTGCGGATATCTTCACTTCTTTAAACGACATCTATATATCCTCTTTAAAAATGTCTATCACGTATGGGCACTTAATGGTTTACAAAGCCCTCTCCCCTGCATCAAATTTTATTTAATCCTCACAGCAAATTTTGAGGTACTGTGAGGTAGACAATATCTCTATATCACAGATGATGAAAATAAGGCTAAGAAGAGCCAATTCATTACCTAAGGGCAAATTGGTCATTGCTGAAGTCAGAGAATAAATTTCAGTCTTCTGTCTCCAAATTCATTCCATTCCCTACCATACCAAACTTTATACTGGGAGTTTTGAACACCATATTGTACTCAGTAACCATCTTTAAGTCACAACGTGATAATTTATCATTGTTAATTCCCTTATAGATTATGTTCTTTACCCATAAAACATCACAGAAGAAAGCATTTAAGAACTGCTGTTTCTGGGGCACCTGGGTGCTCAGTAGGTTGAGCAGCCAACTCTTGATTTCGGCTCAGGTCATGATCCCGGAGTCATGGGATCGAGCCTTCTGTTGGGCTTTGTGCTGAACATGGAGCCTGTTTAACATTCTTTCTCTCCCTCTGCCCCTCTTCTCTGCTCTCATTCTCTCTCTCTTTCTAAAATAAAAATAAAAACAAAATAAATAAATAAATAAACAATTTTTAAAAAATAAATAAAAGCATTGCTGCTCTTACTCTGGTCAACCCAAGACAAACAGTATTGAGATGGTAACAGACTTGACTGGTAGTTCACTCCACAATTATCTTCTCTGCCTTTCCTGGCTGAAAGAGCTTTGATTTTGTCTGGGGACCTCCTTCCTCTATACATTTCACAGGGAAAGCCTGATTAGACCAAGTCAATCAAGGTAATACCATCTTTTTCCGGTGTTGGTTTAAGAAAGGTCACGGCCAATGAAACCCATGAAAAAGTCTACCAGAGGTCTCTTGGGAAGGTTTTCTTGATTAAAAAGAAGAAGCACTAAGAAATACTCCTCTTCTTGTACCTTGTCACATGACCATGAAGTGAGCTAGCCTACGGAAAAAGCCAGACTACTGAGAATGATGATAGGAAGCTGGGTCCTTGATAATGAGTTGATGCTTTCACCAGCTCTAGGACCTCTACGCCTTAGGACTTTTTGTTAAATCAGAAAATAAAATGCCCTTATTGTTCAAGACAGTTTATTTGGAGTTTTTCCATTACTTGCAGCCAAACATCTAACAAAATTTGTACAGGTGAATATGTCGAATGGATTTCCTAATTCAAGGGCATTTAAAGTTATACTACAACTAGTTGAATGTGTCTTATATTGTCTAACAAGTGTAGGGTACTACTATGTTTCAATGTTTCCAGCTTTCCTGAAAATATACTTTATTTCCCCAAATGAGAATCTTCTTCTATCTAGGTCAGAAATCACCTAAAAGGCCTAATATAAAATTATCTCAATATTTTAATAGTAACATGTGATTAAAATTTGGGAGATTAGAATAATGAATATATTAGAAATTTATTAGTTAAAAGCTTTGGATAACGTACGTAGTCTTGAAAATCCATTATGATTCTAAATCTTACAATGGAGAGAATTCTTATATTGACAGGCCAAATTGTATCACTGCCTCTGTTAACATCACAAAGACGTTAGTGGTAACTCACAAGAGTCCCCAAAATAATACCTAAAATGAGCCAGCCTCAAAAACAGAATGAGGATTTATGGTCATGCTGAGAAAAATGCTCTACTATGTCTTCCTTGTGAGATGTAGTAATATAAAAGAATACAATGTAAACCATTCTTCAGGGAGAGAGTAACCAAGAGGTAAAATAAAAATGGAATGGTTTCATATCCAAGATCCAAGTATTCTCAAATATGTCAAATTACTCCCAATGTAATTGGGAACACCTTAAATCAAAAATACTTGAGCCATTCATTTTACTATCAACAAATCTCAAGAAATTCAATTCTTGAATTGAATTAAAGGTCATTTTCCCTAGCTCCTGTGGACCCCAGATCAATATTTCTCAGGGCCTCTTAGATATTAATCGATGTGTTACCCTTCCCTCCCCAAGAAGGAGGGTCTTGGTTTGGGTTCCCTAGGGAATAGGGCCTGAGTCAAAAAAAGACAAATAGTTTATTTAGGAGGTGGTCCCAGGAAACACCAAGAGTCGGTGGGCAAGAGAAGGAAGTCAATATGGAGTGCTTTGTCAGGTCAGTTACCACTCCCAGCAACCGGAACTCAGCCTTCCTGGGGAACTCTGGGAGTATTGTGGACCATACCTCAATTTTCTATATGAGTCACCACTGAGTAGCATATCTGCCAACTCCCCATCCATCTTTGGTCGAGCACTACTTTGAAAGATATTAATTCTCTTATTCTTTCAGCTTGCCTGTTCGATGAAGAAAAAAAAAAGCCTCAGGCAAAGAATTACAGACCCAACTCATATTTTCATTTCAGGCTCTGCCATAAGTCTTTGGCTAGCCAATGAATTGTCCACTCTGAGTCAGGTGACCACCCTTGATCTGGGTGTGCTAGGAGGTTGGGAAAGATGGGCTGGAACAGCTCCTTGGGGATTTTATTTGGGAAACATGGAGAAATATAGGCAATTAACAGCAGAGGAAACTTAAAGGGTACGTAAAGAAAGAGAAGCCATGAAGTAGTGTTGGAATTATGACAGGGAGGCAGAGTAGGGGCAGTGTGGGGTCTTGACAAGCTAAAGTGGTAGTTAAGCCAAAGCCATGAGAAAGCAAAAACTATGCCTTTTTTAAAAAGGATAAACTAGATGAAAAGAGTAAGTGCTTTGGAGCTAGTTGTAATCAGAGACAAAGCAGAACAGATACCCAGACTGCAGAGGCACATCCCTGGTGCAACACCAGAGTAAGGCTCCATAGAATCCTGGCCCTTAGACCATCAGAGCCACCTTGGATCCAGAAGAGTCCTCAAGTTCTGGACTTTGTCAGGTCTGGCCCTGTTTTAGCTTCATTCTTGGAATTCCATGAAGAGCCATGCTCATCCTTAAATAAACTGCTTCTCTCTCTCTCTCTCTTTTAATTCTTATTAAAGTTTATTTATTTTTGAAGGAGAGAGAGAGAGAGCATGAGCAGGGGAGGGGGAGAGAGAGGGGGAGACATAGAAGCCAAAGCAGGCTCCAGGCTCTGAGCTTTCAGCACAGAGCCTACCGTGGGGCTTGAACTCATGAGCAGCGAGATCATGACCTGAGCCTAATTCAGATGCTCAACCGACTGAGCCACTCAGACGCCCCTGGATGAACAAATTACTTAAAATCTGTGGGCCCCAGTTCCCTCATTTGTAAAGTGAAGGTAGTTAATACCTAATCTGTAGTATTATTTTAATGGTGAAATAAAATACCTGAAACACAATAGGTTATAAATATTTATTCTCCTTCCCCTTAGAAAAGGAAAGGAAGTCACTGGGAAGTCTGCATTGTCTATGTTTCTCTAAATCTGGTTTATAAACTTGTAATGTAATCAGGATCAAGATAGGATAGAATTCAGAAATTTTATTTCTTACATTTCCTTGTGTAGTAGGCATAAGTGCATAAAGCTACCTAGACTCAGAACCCTGGATGGTAGAATCAGATATCATCCCCTACTCCTTATTTTTTGGGTGAAGAATCCAGGACCTAGAGAGACTATGTGATGTGTCCAGGTCAGATAGCCAGTTAGCAGCACAGCCAGGAGGTCAACCTGGGTTGGCTTCCAGACTTCCCATACAGTGTTCTTCCCACCACAGCTTTTGGTTTTCTTACACTTAGATTAAGTTCTCCATTCAAAGCAAAATTCTACCAGAGCTTATTGTTTTCCTTTTTGGTTTTCTCCATTGTAAATCAAAAAATACTTTTCCCTGTAGACTCACAGGCATGACTCTTGGACATGGCATGCTCGCCCCATTCCTCGAAGTGCTTTTCTCATCTCCCATCTTTCTCCATTCGCCTCAAGTCTGGGTTGGGGCTTCTACATAACTGTCCTCTGGTATCACACTCTTCACACAGTGTTATGATTGTTGTCTCCTCCTCTTGACTATTCACTCCCTGAAGGCAGGGCTTAAATCTGGTTCATCAAGTACATTTCAGTTGGATGAATTGTTAAATGCATGTTATGGACCTTGAAAGAGAAACTGTCAGAATAGGTTAGAATCACCTCAAATGTGGAGGTAAATGAGATGACCCTCAGATGTCAGTCATTGCCTTGCCAAGGATATGTAAATTAGAGATCTATATGCTGATGACCTCTGAAGAACAATGGTCCAATCTACCCAGGGTCCCTAAACAGGGGACAGTGTGAAAAGCCCCAGATCTATCAGTGGGGTGATGTAGAGAGTCATTTCCCAGTTCTCTGGGAAATTTCCCCATCTGTATGGGGCAATGGGTGGTTACGTTAGATTATTTTTAAGGTCATTTTTAGTTCTAAAATGGTAAGATACTATATTCTAAGTACATTTAGTTAAATATAACCCTGCCAAAGGCTATTATACTTCACTGTTGCTCTCAGATCAGATCTCAAAGAATTTACTTAGATTAATATATAGCATGCTTCATGGTAGCCTCCACTCTGAAGTAGAAGCACAAGTTATAAAAACAGAAATCTTTTGAAATCTTAGAGCAAAATACATATCATTTACCTTTCTTTTTTTAGAATCATTATTTAGATTTAAAAACATATAAACATAAAAGGCCTTTATATCAATTCATTCATTTACTGTATTAAAGTTTCCTCTGTTAACAGTGCAGCATTTGATTCTCCGAGAAAGCCAAGAAAGAGTTTGTATGTGGTCAATGATACTAACAGGTCCCTGTATTAAGAAAATTAAAAAAAAAAAAAAAAAAAAAAAAAGATTTTCTAGAGTGCAGAACCTGGGTTTCATTTGTCTTTCTTTTTTTTTTTTTAATTTTTTTTAAATTTATTTTTGAGAGAAAGAGAGAGACAGTGTGAGCAAGGGAGGGTCAGAGAAGAGAGGGAGACACAGAATCCGAAGACAGTCTCCAGGCTCTGAGCTAGCTGTCAGCACAGAGCCCAATGCGGGACTCGAACCCACGAACCATGAGATCATGACCTGAGCCGAAGTCAGACGCTTAACCAACTGAGCCACCCAGGCGCCCCTCATTTGTCTTACTAATACGAATTTTTGTGAGTGCTTTTAAGAATGGAAACAGAAGACTAACTATAATCAACCACCATTTTGGTTTCAAGAATTTGAAACAAAATCATAACAAATCAAATAAGAACAAAAGCATGGTCATTTGTAGCCAGAGGATTCCTGCTCCAAAGAGGAATGGCGAATTCTCTTTCTAAAGTGGTTAGTGAATAAGCCCACCAACAATGGAGCTGTATGTAAATAGACCTTGGAAGCTGCCCTCTCACCATCTACATAAGTACACGTACTCAATTATGCAAAATGCCTTTAAGTTTCCCTTTTTTATTTTCAAGAATGATCCTAAATTGGTAGGGAATAAGAATCAAAAGGTGGAAATTCTTTAAGCATATATATTTAATAGGTGACATCTTAGAATATCAAGCAGCTTGAGAAATAGGAGCTTTTCTAGAAGCTATTGAACCATGACGCAGTTAATGAGTGAAGAAGTGTCTCTGGAATTGAGCAAAAAGTATTGTGTAAACAGAGCTAATGAATTAATTAAACTAAAACTCAGGAAGGATCTACTTAACACAAGTATAGCTATTGAGAGTCCAGTGGTAGTTTTTGAAAACCAGCAACTGTCTTCCATAATAATATTAAAAGGTGATCTAACCCTGATGACTCAGATCTGGTGGAAGCTAAACCAGAAAACTTGTGTAAGACAAATAAAGGCATTGACAATTCCAGCATGTCTGCATTTTGCCAATTTATATACTGAACACCCTATGTAATCTTTACTATTATTTCATATACATCCCATATCAAATTGAAAATTAAACTGAAGGGGCGCCTGGGTGGCTCAGTCAGTTGAGCATCCGACTTCAGCTCAGGTCATGATCTCACAGATCGTGAGTTCAAGCCCCGCGTCGGGCACTGTGCTGAGAGCTCAGAGCCTGAGTCTGTCTTCGGATTCTGTGTCTCCCTCTCTCTCTGCCCCTCCCCTGCTCGTGCTGTCTTTCTCACTTCTCTCTCTCTCTCTCTCTCTCTCTCTCTCTCTCTCAAAGATAAATAAACATTTAAGAACTTGTTTTTAAGTTTTTATTTTGATCACCCGGTGCTCATCAGGACAAGTGCACTTCTTAATCTTCATCACCTATTTCACCCGTCCTCCCCGCCCATCTCCCTTCTTGTAATGGTCAGTTGAAATGATTCTTTCTTAAAAGGTGTTTAGTGCAAGAGGTGGATTGTGGATATACTAACTATTACTAATGTGATATATAAGTATGTTATTATATTTCAATAAAAAGACTCTTCAAAAAAGAGAATGTACCATCCACTCTATGTATTCTCAGTGTCTAATCACACAGACTCCCAGTGTTACACAAGCTAAATCAAAGTCCTCCACTAATGAAAAATCCAAAGATTATGACTTTTTCCACTTTCACAGAACAAAAATAATGCATCCATTTTTCTTATTTTTATGTTTTTATCTCAAATCTTTCCTAAATCTTTGACACATACTACTGCATGTCTGTACAAGAATCCAAATAAGGTCACATCTGATTTAGGACAAAATTCTACATTTCATTAGTTCATGAGACTTAATAAAGAGGACCATGACATCCAGGTATCCCACCATAAGCTCAAAGACCAACACAACTATTTGGAAACAATGGATGCTATCACTATAAGGAACCCACAAAGCACCGATACCTTAATTACCAGCCACTGGGGAACAAATGATCCAACCTCAAAGGTCACAAGCAGTCGTAGTGCTGTATCACGTCTCCCCATGTGTCCTGGACACTGTGTTGTGATCCCTCATCTTACAGAACTTGGAGAGTAAGTTCTTTACTTATTCCCTTTAGCTCAGTTTGAATTGTATCTGCATGCTTAGTCTCAGTTTCTGCCCACATAGGCATCATCAGTCTGCCTATATGGGTACCAGAGACACCCCAGGCCTAGATCTTAATCATGGTTTCTGTATTCCAACACACACACACACACACACACACACACACACACACACATCTTTCCAACTACCTTTTCTGTACCTTTCCTCTCATAATGTCTTACCCTCATATCATGCTTTCTGACTAACCCAACCTGACCTGTTTCTCAGACCAGAGGCCTCTAGGCTTGTCCTACCTTGTAGCCACTCTAGTGCCAAAATATGTTAGGTACAAGAGCATTTTTAGGGGTGCAGAATAAAAGCTCTGTGTGTGTAGCAGGGCACATTTATATAAATTCTTCTGATGATAGGATGGAATAGCAATCATCTGAGAATCATATCATTAAAAATACTTTCAAGTACAATGAAAGTATTAACGGTCATTTACCTGTGAGTTCATTGTATCATAAGCCCATAAGATTTCAGTGCTAAAAAACTCCAATAAACATCTTCATGAATGATTAATAGCAGGAGACATTTATTATTGTGGCTGTACAGAATGCATTTCCTTTGTTTGGGTAGAGTATCCCTGTTTCCTTTTGGAGGCTTACCTTCCTGTCATAGTTGGCAGCTTTTTGTTTGTTTGTTTGTTTGTTTGTTTTATTTTAGAATGAGAGAGAGCATGAGAGCATACATAGGAGTAGAGAAGGGGCAGAGGGAGAGAAAGAGAGGAAGAGTCTCAAGCAGGCTCCATCCTCAGCACGGAGCCTGACGTGGGCATCCAACCCATGACCCTGGGGTCATGACCTGAGCCAAATCAAGAGTCAGACGCTCAACTGACTGAGCCACCCAGGCACCCCAGTAGGCAGCTTTGATAGGACTGTCAACCGAGGCATACTATGCTCTTAAACCAAGAGAAGAGCATGTGGTTCAGGCTGGACCCATCAGGATCTAGGGATTTTCCAGCTTTAGTAGGGGGACATAAGAATAGGAAAATAAAATATCTGGGGGCACCTGGGTGGCTCAGTCGGTTAAGTGTCCGGCTTCGGCTCAGGTCATGATCTCACGGTTTATGGGTTCAAGCCCCGCCTCGGGCTCTGTGCTGACAGCTAGCTCAGAGCCTGGGGACTGTCTTCAGATTCTGTGTCTCCCTCTCTCTCTGACCCTCCCCTGCTCGCGCTGTCTCTCTCTGTCTCTCAAAAATAAATAAAAAACATTAAAAAAAATTTTTTTTAAGTATCTGGAGATCTTCTGTTACAGAGTGGTCTCCTGACAAAACGGTCAAATAGTAACAACATATTTGGCCTCAGGAGCCACTGTGCTCTCCTGATCTAGTTTTTGAAGGAAAAGAACAACCTTCAGTGAAAACATTTTAATGAATTCCACCACTGGACAGGAATAGTAAGAGAACTATAAAGGAATGATCTCCATTATGATCAGGCACAGAGTTAATTTATTTATTCAACAAATATGTATTAAATTTACTGAGACGTATCCTCTGGCCATGAAACCAGGATAATTTACCCTCTGTCTGAAGCGAGCAAGCAAAAATGCAAAATACAGTCGTCAAGCCATTGAACGTAAGACAATGAAGAGCAGTGATCCCAGAAGAAAGGAAGCCTACAAGGTGAGAGCTGCAGTGACTGCGGTTTCCTATCTGGAGAGTTTTCAGGCTGTGGCCTAGGGAGGGGAAAACCAGGAAGAGCCCTGCGCTGGGGAGAGCTGAGAATACAGGCAGGCCAACGGCAGCTAGAGCACACAGCACAGAGTAGCAGGGAAGAAAACACTGCACAGGGGACATCACAGATTTGCAGACTAGTTGTCCTGAGTCTTCAGCTAAGTGCTGATAGTGTCTGTGGGTGAGGAAGCCACCTGAGCCTGGGAAAAGAACTCTTGGAAGGATTAGAGGAACCAATCTCTGGAAATTGTTCAGGGTCAGGAAGGGTTCTTCTTCCCACCAGCCAGAATGGAAAACCTCACAATTCGTGGGTCATTTGGTAGAGGAGTCCCTGAAGGAGGGAGTGGGGCAGAAAAAAATATTTGAAGAAATGATGGATGACATATTTCTAAATTTCATTACCCACATATCAAAGAAGCTCAACACCAAGCACCAAGAACTCAAAAACTATTCCAAAGCATGCCACAATCAAATTGCCTAAAAACAGTGATAAAGAGAAAAATCTCAAAATCATTCAGAGAATGTGATAAATATGAAAGATTTTTGTTAAGAATATACTATGTTCCAGTTCCTTCTTTCCTTCCTTCCTTCCTTCTTTCCTTCTTTCCTTCCTTCCTTCCTTCATTTCTTCCTTCCTTTCTTCTTTCCTTCCCTCATTTCTCCCTTCCTTCCTTCCTTCCTTCCTTCCTTCCTTCCTCCCTCTTCCCCTTCCTTTCCTCCCCGCCCGCCATTTCTTTCTTTCTTCTTTTGAGAATATAAGTCTAAGAAAAGTTACATATGTTTTCCTTTGAACCTCCGGTTCTTTGGATTCCAAGGACACATGATAGAAAAAAAGTTTTTTCATAAATCAGACACTCTCTTTACCTTGACAGAACTTATGGTCTAGAAATTTGTATAAAAGACTCCCTGTTCAAGCTTTCAGACTTCCACTTTATTTTTCTTGAGCATGCCAATGGCCAAGTACTCCTAAATAAATGACAAAGATGAGCACTTAAGGTCGTGTACAGATAAAATGTAAAAAATAAAAAATAAAATTTCCATCACTGCAAACACGATCTGAAGGGAAAGAAACTCTGAAGCTGACTATATTCGGTGATTGTACTCACAGAGAGAAGGAGAATGGAGGAGTGAGAGTGAGGAGAAGGAAGATTTCCAGCTTCAAGGCTTTTGACATTTTTAAAAGTATAAAATCTAACAGTTGTGAGTGAGGGTGTGGGGGGGCAAGCAGAGTTTAGAGGTGAATCTTCTGTTATCATCCACTTCACAAAATATATCCAAAAATTTCTTCATGCCAAATATACTTATTTGTTTATAAACAACACTGTAACAATGTCAGAAATGTTCCATTTGGACGTTCAACATGGAATGTGCCGCATATTGTAGAGGATTTTTAGCACGCTACTCGGTATATGTTTGGATTACATCAGCACAAAGTCTAGACTCCATTTTTTTCCCTTAGCCTCTCCATCTCTCTTTCCTTCTCACCTATTCCTTTCCTTTGCAATGAATATGACCATCCCTTGAAAAAGAAAGAATAAAAAGCGTGAACCTAAGGAGATTTTCTGTTCTCTTTGATTGTTCTACAACTCATATCCTTCAATTGACCACTGGAGACACAGCCGCCATTATTTAAATCACCCTAGGCATTAGCTGGGGATGGATTTATCATGGAACTTTTATAATAGGGAGGGCCACAAGGAATAGAATGCTTTTAAATGTCTCCTCTCCTGCAGGCAGGTGACAGTTTCACTCTTTTGTGAGTCCCTGTTGCTTTACTATCACACTCAGATATTTTTATTCTAAGAGGAAAATATTATGGATGAACATAAAGTTTTAGTATTTGGGATGGTTGGACTGCACACCAAGTGGGTTGGATATTTTTTTCTACCTTTAATGTATTTTAAGATTAGTTATATTTAATGTTTCTGATTCTAGCTGGTTCCCAGGCCAAGTGTAAAAGAGACTTGTAGGAAAAAAGAGACTTGTAGTTTGAGTCTGAAGGAATTATTTAGCCCAAACTTCCATCCAGAATATAAGTCCACTCCATTGCATTCCTAATAACACCAACCTTCTCAAGAACGGGGAGAGTATTGGGGGTTTATGTGAAAAGATAATCCAGAATCTGTTGAGAGTCAAGGGCTGTCCCAAGTAACAAAAGAAGAGGATCACAACATAATGACTGGCAACAAAAGAAGAGGATCACAACATATGACCACTGCAAACAGTTGTGCAGGCTGTGCACTGCATAAACAACAAACTACAATGCCTGATGTCCCCTAGAATGCACAGTATACAACCTGAACAAATTATATGACAGCCCTAAGCAAGAGCGAAGCAAATTTACAACACAGCAATGAGACTGCACATAGGATTAGGAACCCAAGCAAAGAGGCTGAGTAAAAGAATCAAGGCCAAGAATAAATTTTGGATTTGGATGATGGATGCAAACATCCACAAAAGGAGCATGTCTTTGCCTCATTCTATGTCTGTCATGGCTTTTCATGTATTTATCTTGGTATAGTTTCCATGATCCTCATTACCCAACCCAGATCTGTGGTCCTCCATGACCATACTATTTTCCTCTTCTTCCCTCTCATGTCCTCTCTTCTTTCAACTCCCCTCTATGCTGACTGTACCAATAGAACCCCATCCAGTATAAATATAAAACCTTAAAGATGGGCATGCAAAAATAAAAGTCAAATAATTCTTCTGCTAGGAATTTTCTTAAAGGAAATAGTCATTAGTATTATTAATAATGATGACAATCTAAAACAACATAAATGTCCAACTGCAGCAAATAATTTAAATAAGTTGTTATTGTACAATGGAGTACTAGGCAGTCATTTATAATTATTTTGTAAGGGACACCTGGCTAGCTCAGGTGAAAGAGCATGCAACTCTTGATCTCAGGGTAGTGAGTTCAAGCCTCATGCTGAGTGTAGAGATTACTTAAAAATAAAATCTTCAAAATATAGTAAAGTGATTTTGTGGAAAAAATCCTAATGATGTAGAAAAATGCTTATGATGTGAAAGTGAGTTTAAAAATAAGATTACACTGGGGCACCTGGGTGGCTCAGTCAGTTGAGCGACCGACTTTGGCTCAGGTCATGATCTCGCGGTTCGCAGGTTCGGGCCCCGTGTTGGGCTCTGTGCTGACAGCTCAGAGCCTGGAACCTGCTTCAGATTCTGTGTCTCCTTCTCTCTCTGCCCTTCCTCCATTCATGCTCTGTCTCTCTCTGTCTCTCAATGATAAATAAATGTAAAAAAAATTTAAAAACAATTTAAAAAAACAAGATTACAGTGTGACTATAACCATTTTTTAAAAACTCTATCTAAGCTTAAGAAAAAAGCCTTGAACAATATACACAAAAATGTAAACACGTTCTGAGTGGTACAATAACTTTTAATAACATTTACTGAGAAACTGTTTTTCCCCATTACAAAAGTAACATAGTTCTCATTGTACAAAAATAGGAAGAAAAGAGAAGCCCAAGGAAGACTATTTTATTTACTTATAATCCTAAAATCCAGAAAAAATAACTATTAATATTTTGGAGCATATCTTTCTGAGCTATTTTAAAATTGAAAATTCCTTTTTTCTTATTATAAAATAATACAGGGGCACCTGGATGGCTCAGTCAGTTTAGTGTCCGACTTAGGCTCAGGTCATGATCTCACTGTTCCCGGGTTCGACTCCTGCATGAGACTCTGTACTGACAGCTCAGAGCCTGGAGCCTGTTTCTGTGTCTCCTTCTCTCTCTCTGCTCCTCCCCCACTCCCACTCTGTCTCTCTCTCTCTCTCTCTCTCTCTCTCTCTCAAGAATAAATAAACATAATAAAATAAAATAAAATAAAATAATCCATATTATTTCTTTTTTTGTAGTACCTTGGAAGAGGTCAGCTGCTTCAGGATGAAACTGAACATCTCTTTCCCAGCTACTGGCTGCCAAGAACTCTCTGAAGTAGATGATGACCATAAACTTCATATCTTTTATAAGAAGTGTATAGCCACAGAAGTGACTGCTGATGCTCTGGGTGAAGAATGGAAGGGTTAGATGGTCCAAATCACCAGAAGAAATGACAACCAAGACTTCCCCATGAAGCAGGTGTCTTGACCCATAACCACGTCCACCCACTGCTGAGTCAAGGGCATTCCTCTTACAGAGTTGTGAGGACTTGAAAAAGAAAACACAGATCTGTTTGGGGTTGCACTGGGGATGCTAATCTGAGTGTTCTCAGCTTCATCATTATTTAAAAAAAGGAAATAAAGATATTCCTGGACTCATTGATATTACTGTGCCTTGTTGCCTGTGGTCCAGAATCCACACGCTTTCAGTCTCTGTAAAGAAGATGAGGTCTGCCAGTATGTTGCAAGAAAGCCCCTAAACAAGGAAAGTAAGAAATCTAGAACAAAGGACCCACGATTCAGTATCTTGTTACTCGTTGTGCCTTGCAACATCAACATAAGTGTACTGCTCTGGAGAAACAGCGTACTAAGAAAAATAAGGAAAAGGTTGCAGAATATGTTAACCTTTTGGCCAAGAGAAGGAAGGAGGCCAAAGAAAAAAGCCAAGAACAGATTGCCAAGAGATAGGGGCTGTCCTCTCTGAGAGCTTATACTTCTAAGTTGAGTCTAGTCAAAAATGAGATTTTCTAAGAGTAACAAATAAATAAGAATCAGACATTTAAAAAAAACATACTCAGTGTTGAAAACTGAAACTACAGATGAGCAGAAAGCAAAAAATTTATTGAATGATTTTTATTTTTTCTTTTATCTTTATATTATAAATTTTCGATAATGAATATACATTGTTTCATAATGAAAAAAAAGTATTGATCGTGCCTCTCATCTTTCTTTGGCTTCACCTGAATCACAGGTTTTCAGGAAAGAAAATCACTTGGTGTTAATGGCTGAAAATAGCTGGGTATGAAAACCTCTCCCATTTCAGCTGAGGCTTTCTGTAACTTCTATTTCATCTTAGGATAGGCAATAGCATGAAATCTATAGAGACACATAAGCCACAGTGGAGAAAGGGAAATCTGGGGTCAGGTAGGACCAAAGACCCCAGAAACCACACTGTTGTGGGCCAGTCTTGGAGCAGAGCGTAAAGGGGTGAATTGAGATGGGACTTGAATTCTCAGGTGCCAGGATGAGTGCTGGTCATGTTTGCCAAAGATGTTACTCTCTACCACTGAAATAAACTAGGCAAAACTTCAAATATGGCTGCCTGGTCCAGGTTGGTGTGGCAGGACTCCAATCTCTGACTAGAAGACAAAATGAGCCCCATTTCCAGGGGATCTGGGGTTCCATACAAAGTAACCAAATGGGCCAGAACACAATGAATCAGAACCCCATCATACAGATTGGGAAGGCATGGGAGAGGTGTGTGGGTACCCAGAGCTTGCCCCGGACCACTGGATACAGGACTTGGTTGGCTATGAAGACAATTATCCAACCACTAATTCATCCAACGACTATTTATTGAGCTTCAACAAGTATCAGGCTCTGCACTAGGTGTCAAGGACACACAGTGAAAATGCATAGGTATGAGATATAAATGCGTAAGATAGATCCTAAGCGAAGGTGGCAATCGCATGAATAAATGCAACAGAGCACAGCAATTGCTTCAACGGTGAATCAGGATGCTCTAGAGTATACCAAGGGTATAAATTTTAGATTGGGAAATTTTAGATTGGGAAGGGGTCACCAAGAAAGAGTTTCTTAGGAAGTGATATTTAAGCTAAGACTCAAAGACTGAGCAGGAGTCAGGCAGGTAAAGATTGGAAGGGAAAGCATGCCAGACAGAAAAAGCAGCTTGGGTGAGAAGTCTTAGGACAGGCATAGTAAGCAAGAACACACACACTAGCCCCCAAACCAGCTAAGGTTGTTTATACCAGGCACCCAACTCTGAAACCAGAGTTAGCTCGAAACCCCTCTCGAGAGTAGGGGCTGTGACCTGAAGGGTAGGCTTCAGCCTGGTTACATTAACGGCCCCAGCCGTGAGGAGCTGAGGTCAGAGGCACATTATGACTTTTCTGGACCTAAAGTACTTTTGCTTTGTGGGCTGTTCTTCCACTAAAATATATATATTAAAAATTATATTTTATGATGATTGAGGCTTGCTGAGCCTCAATTTCCTCCACTTAGTATAAAGATGAATATAATCCATGATGGAATATATTCACTTTTTTCTTCTGATTAAAAAACATTAAAACATTTTTGTGGGCCTCTAAAAGTACCGTGGGCCCTAGGCACTGTGCCTATTTTATTTACTGGATAAACTGGTCCTGGCTAAGGAAGGTGGAGGTAAAAGAAGCAAGATGGGCCTGACCCATCAATCCAAAGGAGTAAATATAACGAAATTTCTAGAAGCCCTCCAAGGATGTTGGGAGATACTTGGAAGTTCTTAGAAGTCTTCTTCATTTGACCTTCATTTGGCCAATAACAAATAATCCTATCACATATTAGTGATATCCACTTACACTTCTATAGTGCTTTTTGCATTTGTAAAGCATGTCTTCACTCAATCTTTCATTTCATAATCCAGGGTATGGATTATTCACCTACTCACTGGGCCAGACAAGGTTAAAGCAAGTGGTCAGTTACCTACATCTCCCTGGAAGTCAAAGCGGTATCTGACAAGACCATGGGTTTGGAAGTCAAGTTAGATCTGGCTTTAGTATTCCTCATCTACCAAGTCATAGTTGTATGACCTTGGGCAAGTTGTTTAACCTTGCTGAGCCTCAATTTCCTCCACTTAAAGAAGAATATAACAGTCACCTCAAAATATCATTGCAGGGCTTACATGAAATAAGAGACCTAAGGCATCACTACAACTCAAAAATAGTTTAGGAATGTTTTATGACTTTTTTTAAAGCTTCATGAAGAGGGCTACAATTTAGGATACTATCAAAACCACAGTATCTCCTACTTACAGTGAGCAGTTAGATAGGGTGCATGTGTGTGCACACGTGCACCTGTGCCCATATAAGTTTTAGAGGAAAGACAGATGAAGAAGACGAATAAAACTGGGATTGAAAATATGTGTCAGCCAGTGTCCTTGTGAGACCTGAGGTATTGACAGTTGGGGGCTGGCTGCGTGAACTTGCCCCCTCAGGTGCTGGCCAGATTGGAAATGGGTTTGGATTTCCTATAATCTTTGGAGACTTTCAGTGGTTGCAGATGAAAAGGACTTCTGAACTTCTCCAAGTAGATTTCATGATGTATATCTGGTAAATTATCAATAAAACTTAACTGAGTTCATCTCATGGTGGGAGACCCTTACAGCTGCTGTCATAAAACTCTACTGATAAAGAGTTTCTTATTGATTGCAATCATTATTGTCTCAGCCTGCCCAGCAAAAAGCAAATATGCATTACACCCCTTGAGAAAACACATTTCAGAACCACACCAATTTTATTAGAAAGGCCTAAGAGATGAAAGCATTTATTCAAAGTCCCATTGTGATTTTTCAGAAGGTCTATCTCAACCAAGAAGTTCTCTACAATCCAGAAAATTCCAGAGCAGTATGCTGGGGTGATGCACGCCTGGTCCAAGCCATGTGGTCTGATTAGAAAGATATTCCCAAACTCAAGCAGCCTAATTTGCTATTTTATACTATATTAACATTTCACATCTATTAACTCAGCACAGCAACTATTGATCTGAAAATAAAATCAGTTCTTGCTTTCAGATAACAAAGAAGAATTGCAGTTTATAATGAAAGAAATGCTCATACTTGATTGCATAATAGAAACCATTATGTTTCCAGATGACAAAGGTACCTAATTAGCAAAGAGTTTCATTTTCCCCTGCTTGGGGGGGCGGTGGTGGGCAATCACTATTCTAAGCACATAAGCTGTCCCTTAGGTGAATCAAAATTTGCATCTTGCAAATTCCTTTTGAGACAAGGCCTTAGAATGAAATAGAATATAGATTTGGTATGAGGTTTGGAAGAAGAGAGGGTACAGTGATCTATTAAGTGACAATTCTGTTCCTCAGAAATCAACCAGGGAATTCTTTAGACTCCCTGGATCTTCTCAACAATTTTTTGCTCTGCCTGCATAAGAACATTCTTTAAAACTCTCTGCATATTAAATAAGATGTTTTTTATTTACAGTTCTGGAAGTTCTTACAGAACATCAAAATTTTAAGATATACTAAATATGGTCCCAGAAGTTATGGCATAATTAAATTTGGAAATTAAATATTTTTTAATTTTTAAAATTTTTTTATATTTATTTATTATTGAGACAGAGAGAAACAGAGCATGAGTAAAGGAGGGGCAGAGAGAGAGGGACACACAGAATCTGAAGCAGGCTCCAGGCTCTGAGCTGTCAGCAGGAGCCCGACACGGGGCTCGAACCCACGGACCATGAGATCATGACCTGAGCTGAAGTTGGACGCTTAACCAACTGAGCCACCCAGGCGCCCCAATAATTTTTAAAATAAATAATAACATCCAATGCTGGTGCAGGTGTGGAAAAATTGATACTCTCATGCATTGCTGGTTGCATGGTACCAACCCATATGGAAAACAACACAATAATAAGTATAATTAAATGTACAAATGTTTAATACTCTTTGACTCAATGATCTTCCTTCTGGGACTCAATTCTATTACATCAGCCTGAAACAGGGCATAGGTGAAGATGGCCTCTGAGATATCATTTATGGAGGTAAAAACTGAAAGTGGTCTAAGTGTAAATAATTAAGACCCAGGAAAAAATTCAGATGGCTTACCTGGAAACACTTGAGAGTTATCAGAAAGACCCCTTACTTCATCAGCTAAGATAATCTAAAACATTACCAAATAAGATTAGAAGCTTTTTATCTATGAATTTCCTATTCAAATGCAGTTCTTTATAAAAACAAACAGAAAACAAATAGCAAAATAGAAACATAAATCCAGCTAAATCAATAATTACATTAAATGTTAATGAACTAAACATTCCAATTAAAAATAGAGACTAGCAGACTTGATTTTTTAAAAAATAACTCAATGACTCAACTATATGCTGCTTGTAGAAGACACAGTTTAAATAAGAAGTTGAAAGTAAAAGGATGGGAAAATATATTATAATGCAAATGCTAACCAAAAGAGAGTGGTGTGGCTATAAAATCAGACAAAGTAGATTTCAAGACAAGGAATATTACTAGAGATAAAGAGAAACATTTCATAATGATAAGAGTCAATTCACTTAGAAAGATGTAGCATCCTAAATTTGTATGTGCTTATTAATATAAACTTCAAAATACAGAAAGCAAAACTGATAGAATTAAAAGGAGAAATAAATAAATCCAAAATCATAAAGGAATAATTTTAGTCTTTGAGTCATAAATATATCACTGTTTAGAATCATTTCTGAAATGGCTTATAACCTAGCCCTCAAGAAGTGAGTCACAGGGAAGTCCCCCTTTGATTCTGGGAGAAGAAAGTAAAGAGCAGACTTTAGTGGCAGTGGGAAAGATTGGTGGGGAGTTGGAGCAACAGGATAGTTCTATGGTCTATAGGATAGAAAGTGAAAAAGGTGAACAGATTACAAGGAAGGGGTGGTAGGAAAATACAAATGGAACCAGAAAAATATATGATCTCAGTTTGAACACTATTTCAACACTTATTGAGTAATCCTGGACAAGTTTATAAATCTCTCTAATATTCTGACACTTACAAAAATGAAGAAAATAATACCTGTCTGTGTTTAATGTGGAAGTTAAACACACATGTGATAAGTGCTGCAAAACAGTATCTTTCCTTTCTCAAAGTTTCCTGATAATGACTCTTACATTCAAGGTTTCTGCAAAGAACCAGGAAATGAACTGGACAAGGATCCCAGGATCCAAATCATTATGGAAGAAAGAAAAATAACTTACCTAGTCCCAAGAAGGTACAGAAACTTTCAAAACAACCCAGCCTCTAAGAGTGTCTCTTAGATGCTATTTCCTTTGACAAATGAAAATAGTTCCATGCTAGTCTTTAGTCTCTGTCATAAGAAATGTGCTAGTCATCTCCTCCTGTCTACAGGCAAATGTTATCTCAAGGAATTAAAACCTGTCTCAAGAAATTTACTAACATTTTAATACCCAGGCTTTTTGACAGCCACCAGTTCACTGAATGACTTCCAGGCAGAACAGGACCTCACATAAAATTTCTCTGGAAGTTGTATCATTTTCTTCAAAATCATCAGACAAGGCTAAATTCCCCCCTCCTTTCTTGGAAGTGTCTTTTAGAGTCTCCTTTCTTATAATCAAGGAGTCCTTCCTATCTTACCATATTCCTTAATATCTATGAAACACAAGACAGAGCTATAGTTACAACGTGCTATAGGGCCTCAGAAGAGGGAGAGCCTTTCTATGCTTTGGGACACTAGGAAAAACTTAAACAAGTGTCATTTATTCTTTGCTTTAAAGAATGGGCAGGGTTTTGAGTCACATTGGAAGGGTATTAGAAATGAATCAAAGGCTGGATAGGAAAATGTGGAGCCTGCTAGGGAAGAACAGATGATGGTCAGGGCAATGGGGAAACAGTGGGAGGAGATAGAGATGAAAATGTGACACCATATTATGGAGAGCACATCACACCAGAAAGAAGATTGATGGCTTTATTTGGTAGGTAATGAAAAGCAATCAAGGGTTTTGCTGATATATGTATTCAGAGCTAAATTTTAGGAAGATTAATCTAGCACAGAGGTTTAAGGGGTTGGATGAAAGTAAGGATAAGAGGTGAAAGATGGGTTAGGAAGTCCTTTCAACCATTTGGGTAAGAGTTTCTCAAGAGCCCAAATGTCAATGAAAGCAATGGAAATGAAGACAAGGGTGGAGTATGAAGCCGTGAGGGTAGAAAGCATTTTAACTCATCTTGAAGTTCAGAGCCTGGCTCTCAATAACTATTTCTTGAACTAGAGTTGTTATTCACCTACAAGATTTAATAATAAAGAGATGAAACAGAAAGAGGAACCCAAAGAGATCGTGTAAAAAAGAGAAAAAGAGATAGAAAGAGACAGAGAGATAAAATGTAATGATAATAATTAAATATAGAGAGCTCTATGTCAAGACTCAAAGTCTCTGACTCAAGGCTTTTAAAATCACCACTTGCTAAAAAACTCTAACCACATGTTCAGCTGATGGTAGATCAATCATGCTATATCATTGTGTCTAAGGAATATCATATTTGCTTGATCCTATTACCCCAAGAGAGATAGCATGCAGGTCAAATATAAGGAAATCCAAGGAAGTATAATTGTCCCTATACTCAAGGTTGCTGAGGATCTACTATGTACCAAGAACTGTAATACACACTTTATGTGAATTACCTTGTTTAATGTTTTCAAATACCCTATGAAGTAGATGCTACAATTCTCTTTTAACAGACTAGGAAACCGAGGTAATTTAGTTAAGACACAAAGGCAGGATTTGTACATGGGCAATTTGATACTTTTCTAGAGGTAAAAATGCATGACAATTGAAATCCAAAACACAGGTAAGTACTCAGTGAGGAATGTTCCTCTGTAATTTATTTTTTTTTAAAATGTCAAGTTGTCAGAGAAGTAACTCTATTATTTCTAACACAGTTTTTCCAAGTCAGGGCTTTCCCTTCAGAAGTTCTGCTCTAAGAAGGTATAACCATGACATTTTCTTCTTTTTTTTTTTAAATGTTTATTTATTGTTGAGAGAGAGAGGGAGACAGAGACAGGACATGAGCAGGGAAGGAGAAGAGAGAGAGGAGACACAGAATCCAAAGCAGGGTCCAGGCTCTGAGCTGTCAGCGCAGAGCCGGACATGGGGCTAGAACCCATGAACTGTGAGATCATGACCTGAGATGAGGTTGGAGGCTTAACCAACTGAGCCACTCAGGCGCCCCCAAGACGTTTCCTCCTGAGGTGGCGCGGGGAGGGGGGGGGGTGTCGGTTGGTGCACATGTGCACACACTGCCACCCCAGAAGCCTCTGGGACAGGGCAGCTGTGTACCCATTTGGGCTTTTGTTGCAAGCAACAGAAGTGAATTGACAAAATTAACATGGGGATAGGGAATTTAAAGGAAAAATCTAGAAAGGCTGAAAGAGTAGGACTGGAGCCTCTAACTAAGGATAGTCTCCTCAGGGCACCTCTGATGGAAGGAATTAATAACCGCCATCTCTATCTTACAGGATCCGCTGAAGATTCAGATTCTCCAAGAAGAGCTTATTGGCCAGGCTTAGGTCATGTGATCATCACTTAATCAGACGATGGCAAGGTAGTCTCAGGAAACCGAGCACAAGAGAGTGGGATCCCCAAAAGAGAATCTGGTTACCAAAAAAAGAGAGGAATGGATGTTGGGCAGACAAAAGGAGTAGGTGCCCATTACATACTGGGAAGCAAGAATTTCCTGAACTGCAGAGGTGCCCAGTTACATGCACAAGTCTTGTAGTACTACACAGGGAGTTGAAAAAGTGACTTTCCCCACTGTTCCTGCAGCAGCTCTAGATTTCGGTATCATCATGTTACAGTGTCATTAGGCAAGTAGCACGTGAAATCAACTAGGAACATTTCCTTTTAAACTTTGCTGATTTTTCAAATTTGCTTTGCATTTTTGGTAATGATTTCTTGCTCTATTTTTATGCCTCCTCAGATAAAGTGCTATCATACATGATGTTAGCCCCATTAGACATGAAGTAAGCATTATTTATAGTTATAACCAGGGTATGAAGCATTAAAATAGGACAGCAAATTATTTCAACAGGCCTTTTCAAAGCCTTGAAAGTTGGGGCTTAATTTGTCAGACTTTTGCTTTCTTCACACCCTGGGGTAGTGAGGAGTATTGGAGCAATGCTGGTTAATGGTTCAGGAGTCTTTAGCTCACAGTATGGCACAGAAGTGCTTGGATATTTCCTAGATTACCCATCAGAAAGATGGGATCCTGATGGAAATCAGATTTCTTTGACAAGCTGTGTAAGAGTGAGGTTTTCCATATCTGTGTTTTAACCTAATGGGGAAGTTAGATGGGTCATCCATGGCAAACTGGAATTCAAGGATAACTCAGGGTGCAGACCATATGGGGATGACTAAGCCAAGACCCAACTAGATTAGTTGGGTGAAACAGCACGTGAAACATATGCTAATACTCATGGAAAGCTACTGTTGCAGGAAAAGTAGTTTTTCTCTTCTTCCCCCTCTCTTTCTCCTAGTCCTTGTCCTTCTTCCTCTTTTTCTTCTTCAAATGGGCTAAACCTTCCCCTATTTTGACAAATACAGCACAAAGATACTTAGGGGAAGTTGCACTGAAATGGAGGTAGGAACACAGTTGAAAAGTAAAATAGAAGGGGGGAAAAATGAAGCTAGTTTTAGATTTAGATAATGAAGTCACTGTAAGGTTTGCATAAATGAGATAAAACCCAATTAAGTAAAAGTTTATTTTTTTTAATGTTTATTTATTTTTGAGAGAGAGAGGCACAGAATGTGAGCCGGGGATGGTCAGAGAGAGAGGAAAACACAGAATCAGAAGCAGGCTCCAGGCTCTGAGCTGTCAGCACAGAGCCTGACGCAGCGCTCAAACCCACCAACTATGAGATCATGACCTGAGCTGAAGTCAGCCACCCAACTGACTGAGCTACCCAGGTGCCCCTAAGTAAAAGTTTTAAGGGTAAATAATGAGAATGTGTGATTAACTTCAGTGATGCTTCATATTTTTCAATTCAATAACCATCTTAAGCTATACTTAATTAATTATATTATTCAGTTAGCACTTTTTCAAAAGTCTGGAAATAAGACTTTTCTCTGCCTTTAAGCAGATTGCATTGGACATTATGAAGATGAATGCCTTAGATGCTGCTATCATTGACGTATATACTTCTTGTTAGTGGAGGGGCCAGGGGAAGATGGTAAGGAATAGCACAAGCACAGCTGGGGATACGTCCCTGTCTTAAGTGTCTCCACTTTTCATCCTTGACTTTTGCCTGATGCTGACAACTGGAGAGCATTTCTCCAACTTTTACAGGTATTTGTCTTAACCAACTCATTCAGTAGGTCTCCCTGAAAAACCTTAGGGCCTCCTTGGGCCAGAATACTTGGTACAAAGAAATGTTCCTTTATCCTTGATCTGAAGCTAGAAAGCGTAGCTATCCATGGGTTGACATCTATAAGTTAGCAAATAAATATTGTTATCATCTTCACTTTACAATTAGGAAACAGGCTAAAAGAAGCTAAATAATTTTAATGAAGTCATGTAGCTGCAAATTGATAGTCAGAACTTGAACTCAGGCAGTCTGACTCTAGAAAAATTTCTTTCCTGCCATGATCTACTTCCTCCAGCTAGCTAAATACTCCCTAATTAGGACGTTTAGATAGGCATCCTCAAGGAACCATAACTCTAAGCCTTTCTGAGAATAGAAGTCAAATCATGTACTACCTTTGCCATAAAGAAATCCCAAGGCAAAAAGGAACATAAAAATTAGTTCAGAACTGGGAAAATCTACAGGGCCTGAGCAGAGAAAGCTATGAAACAACTCGAAAGCATACGTGCAACTTGCAGGAAAAAGAGACTGAAAAAAAGCCCACACACCTAAGAAATAGGAGAATTTATACCCAACAAATACCAGATAGTAGAGTAATTTCATCTGAAAATTAATCTGAAGGACCTTCAAAAGAAACATTTTAAATGTTAGAAGGAATGAAGGGATATAGTTCATAAAACCAGAACACAAGAACAGGATGATTTGGGAAAAAAGCAAAAGGAAAAAGTAGATATCACAGAAGAAAAATTATCACTGAAATTAAAAAAAATTTCAATAGGCAGACTAAACATAGCTAAAGAGAGAATTAGAGAATTAAAAAATAAAGTTAGTAAGTCACTCAGAACATGAGACAAAGAGTTAAAGATATGGAATATATGAAAGAGGAGTTAAGAGACATGGAAGATAGATTTCTATTTTCTATTTCCAATAAATATAGAAAACATTTAGTTTGAAGGAAATATATTTCCTCTGAAAGAAAGAACCGAGAGTGGCAGAAAGTCAATATTAAAAAATATCCCAACTCAGAATTCTCCAGATTATTAAGAAAAGGTTTCCTCAGATTAAAAAAGCACCTGAACTTCTGATCCAA
Source organism: Cryptoprocta ferox (assembly GCA_028646485.1). Taxonomy (NCBI): domain Eukaryota; kingdom Metazoa; phylum Chordata; class Mammalia; order Carnivora; family Eupleridae; genus Cryptoprocta; species Cryptoprocta ferox. The sequence goes on along the minus strand of CM053559.1, from coordinate 53,803,872 downwards.
ATAAATAAAAAGAAATCTATAAAGAGATCAATGCAAGTGAAACTGCAGACCATCAAGAACAAATGGAAAAATCTTAAATGATGCCAGAAGGAAAAGACAGATTATCAACAAAAACAATTAGACAGACCATGGATTGCTCACTAGTAACAAGAGATGCCAAAAAAATAAAAAATAAAAAAATAAAAAATAGTCATCTTTAAAATGCTAAGGAAACATAACTGTCAACCAAGAATTCTATGTCCTGGTGTTGCAGAGACTGTGCTGTGGATTCATTAAATTTTCTTCATTTCCTCCTGGGCACACAGGACGGCTATATTCCCCACTTCCCTTGAGGCCATGCAGTTGGATATCTGGCTAACATGATGTAACAGAAGTGTTGTGCACTACTCCTCGGTTTGTCTGAAAAAAACAAAAAACAAAAACAAATAACCATGCTCAAAAATCTCATTCTCTCCCTAGAAAGGACCCAAGTATGGCAGAACTACAAAACAGACAGAGCAAGGATCCCTGATTGGAGAAAACCACTCAGGATATCCACCTGACCCATAATTTGACTGAGGAATGAATGAGAGTTTCATTTTAACTGTGTTAAGTGGCTGTGTTAACTGAAGGTGGTGAAGAAGAAAAGGCAGGGACACTGGACACAGCTGACCACTGTGCAAAACAATCTGAATCGTGAGACAGCAACTAGAGAGTGTAATTCATCCTGCCTAATATAGCAGGTAAGCAATCTTCATGGATACAGGTAAAATATGACCAGATCTTTTCTGAAAGAATTACTAATGAATATATTTCCGGAAAAAGGAAATGAATCCAGAAGAAAGGAATGGGAAGCCAGTAGCAATAGTGAGCAAAGATTATCAGTTGTATATGTTAGTAAATCTAAATAAATAGTGACTTAAAATATAAAACAGGGAGAAATAAAATACTTGATTAAAATATAGAAAATTGAAGAGGGCAACACAGAAGGAAGTTTAAGTATGCCTAGTTACTGGGATTGCTCAGGGGGTAGATAAAAATATTACTAATCTGGGGAGGCTGGGTGGCTCAGTCGGTTAAGCATCCAGACTCTTGATTTTGGCTCACGGTTCGTGAGATCGCGCCCTACAGCAGTCTCCCTGATGAATGTGGAGCCTGCTTAAGATTCTTCTCTCTCTCTCTCTCTCTCTCTCTCTCTCTCCCCCCTCCCTCCCTCCCACTGCTCCTCTCCCCCACTTGTGCTCTCACTCTAGCTCTCAAAATAAATAAACATAAAAAAATATTACTAATATTTAGACTTTGTTAGCAAAACAAAGTTAAGAATGTATGTTTAAAATTTCAGTTTTATCACTAAGAGAATATAGGCTGAGGCATGGGCAGTAATCCTTTGGACACTGGCCTTAGCAACATATTTTATAGGTGTATCTCCTGAGGCAAGGGAAACAGAAACAAAAACAAACTATTGGGACTACACCAAAATAAAAGACTTTGACACAGTGAAGGAAACCATCAGCAAAACAAAAAGGCACCCTACTGATTGGGAGAAGATATTCGCAAATGATATATCTGATAAGGAGTTAATATCCAAAATATATAAAAACTTACACAACTCAACACCAAAAAAACAAAACAAAACAAAAAACCCAAAAATCTGATTAAAGAATAAGCAGAGGACCTGAATAGACATTTTTCCAGAGAAGACTTTCAGTGGCCAACAGACACATGAAAAGATGCTCAGCATCACTCACTATCAGGGAAATGCAAATCAAAACTATAACGAAATGATAGAGAACAGTCTGATGGTTAGTATAGGGGAGATGGGGGCGGGACAGGTGAAATAGGTGATGGGGATTAAGGGGTGCACTTGTCATGATGAGCACTGGGTGATGTATGGAATTGTTAAATCATTATATTATACAACTGAGATAATATAACACTATATGTTAACTATACTGAAATTAAAATTAAATTAAATTTTAAAAAATACAATAAGGGGGTGCCTGGGTGGCTCAGCTGGTTAAGCGGCTGACTATGGCTCAGGTCATAATCTCGCGGTTCACGGGTTTGAGCCCTGCTTCGGGCTCTGTGCTGACAGCTCAGAGCCTGGATCCTGCTTCAGATTCTGTGTCTTCCTCTCTCTCTGCCCCTCTCCTGCTCACGCTCTGTCTCTATCTCTCTCAAAATAAATAAATAAACATAAAAACACAAGGAGATATCACCTCACACCAGTCAGAATGGCTAGTCAAGAAATAACCAGTGTTGGTGAGAACAGGGATAAAAGGAGTCCTCATGCACTGTTGGTGGACATGTAAATTGGTGTCACCACTATGGAAAACAGTATGGAGTTTCCTCAAAAAGTTAAAACTAGAAATGGCATATAATCCAGTAATTCCACTACTGGGTTTTTACCCAAAGAAAATGAAAGCACTAATTCAAAAATATATTTTCACGTCTATGATTATTGCAGCATTTACAATAGCCAAGATATAGAAGCAACCCAAGCATCCATCCAAAGATGAATGGATAAAGAAGATATATATATATATATATGTATATATATATCTTATATATTAATATATATAATATATACAATTATATATATGTATAATGGAATATTACTTGGCCATAAAAAAGTATAAGTTCTTGCCATTTGCAACAACATGGGTGAACCTAGAGGGTATTATTAAGCTAAATTAAATAAGTCATACAGAGAGAGACAAATAACATACAATTTCACTCATATGTGAACTCTAAAATACAAAACAAATGAACAAACAAACAAACAAAAAACAGAAACAGACTCAAACACAGAGAAAAACTGATGAATTGCCAGAGGGGAGAAAAGTAGGGGGATGGGCAAAATAGGTGAAGGGGATTAGGAGGTACAAACTTCCAGTTGTAAAATAAGTAAGTCACAGGAATGAGGAGAGCAGCATAAAGAATATAGTCAACAATATTGTAATAAGTGTTGTAGGGTGACAAATGGTGACTATACTTATCATGACGAGCATTAAGTAATGTCTAGAATTGTCAAAATCACTATATTCTACACCCGAAACTAATATAACATTGTAGGCCAACTACACTTCAATAATAATTTTTTTAAAGAAGAAAACTTATACATGAATGATTATTACGGCACTATTCACTCTAGTCAAAAACTGGAAATAATCCAAATGCCCATCAACTGATAAATGGATGGAAAAATGTTGTATATCTACACAATGGAATGTTCCTCAGTAATATAAAGGAATGAAGTAGGGACATATTACAGCATGGATGGCCCGTGGAAGCACTATGCCAAGTGAAAAGAGCCAATCACAAAAGCCCACATAGTGAATGATTTCATAGGCATGTCCTCAGAGACAAAAGGTAGATTCGTGGTTGTCAGGTACTTGGGGAGTAGAGAAAATGGGGAGTAATTGCTAAAAGGCATGGATTTTCTTTCCGGAATGATGAAAATGTTCAAAAGTTACATTTTGGTGATGATTGCACAGCTTTGTGAATATACCAAAAAACACTGAATTGTACACTTTACATGGGCAGACTATATGGTATATTTCTCAATAAAGCTGTTTTAAAAAAAAAAAAAAGAATACCTACATTCCTGCCCCCAAAAACACTATAAATCAAGGATCTGAGATCATGTTGCAAACAAGAAATAGAATATTCTTTTCAAGCTTGAAATAAATTATATTAATGTCTATATTAAAATTTTAAAGGGAGGGTGAAAAAAAAAAAAAAGTAAAAAAAGACCTGAACTAATGGCTATCTCTCTTCCCAGCAAACCATAACTAAATACAGTTATTAGAGGCCTGACCGTGACTTTGCTCTAGGAGTCAGTGACAGTGAACGTGGAAGGTAGGAGACGGTAGGGGCAATGACATATCTGGCCGCTGTGCAGTCAGGAACTCCTCTGCGGGCTGGGTGCATGGGGTTTCAATCTTGAGACAAAAAAGGTAACTGTCTGCGGCTGCGGCCGGCCCATGGCCCACCACTTACCTTGTGAAATCCAATGAGGCCCGGCCCTGGCAGCAAATGCTATTATATACACCATCTATTTTAACTGTGAGGGCTCAAGTCAAGTCATAAACCTACATTTCCATAGATCCCAGACAAAAATAAACACAGACTATTTTTTCTAATCCTTCTCTTCTGCTTTTCGCAAAGTGCTGATTAGATTGCATTTCTATGAAAGCACGGATGAGTTCAGTCTTCTCTAAAGCGTTTCCTCACGGTCTCATCCATGACTCAGGGCGCAAGTTTTCCCCATTTGAAAGATGCATGATCCAGCTGTTGTTTTTGCCTGCTGCAACTCCTTACTAACCTTTCTGGAACGAAGGAGAGAAAAGCGATGTTTAATTATCATGACCTGAGAATGTCCCTCCCAAACGAGAAGAGGAGCTTTTGTTTGTACACCCCAGATAATAGTTTCTTTTAACCAGTAGTGATCTGTCATTCTAATTCTTTGTTTACAATTTCAAGGGCTGGTATGTATTTTATCTTTTAGGTCTTTAAAAATATAGCCATTTTGGCTAACGCGAAATGTCATACATTGATGCCTGATAAGTTGAAAGTTAAATGTTTTAAGGCCTTTAAAGTAATAATCACTAAGTGCTTAATTTCAAAACACATGCTATTCATTTGCTTCCACGGGATGAAGTGCCCTTCACAGAGTCGCACCATTGGCACCAGGCCAGATTTTTCTTCCTGGGGCCGTTGGAACATTTAGATTCCTAGGCAACTAGTTATCTCTCTGGGCCTCCGAGCTTCTGCCTTTCAGAGTTGCTGAAGGCCCGTCATATGTGTAAAGGGGACAGAGGGACACATTCTCCCCCTGCGCTGAAATTCAGAGGAGCCAGTTCTAAATGAGTGCCCTGGTCCCCTCCTGCCGTCACTGCTGGAAATGCTGCCTAGGGACACCCCAGGGAATTCTTTCCCAAAGGTCCAGATCAACCCTGTCTGCACCCAGACTCACAGGCTGGCTAATTTCCAAGAAGTACCAATGCTTGGCCCTGTCCTAGAGGGAATCAATTTAATGTATTTTTTTTTAAAAAAGGAAAAGAAAAGAAAGCTTGTCACATAATCCAAAATAATCAAATGACCTATGGACTTGAGTAAATGAATAGCTCTCATGCAGGAAACAAGGAAGGCAGACCTCTGACTGGCTGAGACCTGGCTAGGGTATGGCAGAAATCTGAGTTCAAATTTAAAGGGCAAATCAAGTTTTTTGTTGGTTAAAGGACAGGAAAGTCGTGTTGGTATTTACTAGGCTGTGGGTCTCAGTTTCAACCACAGAGAGGAACAGTTCAAACAAGGAATCAAAGTCTTCCTAGACCAAAAAAAAAAAAATTATTATCAAAATGCACATAAGGTTAAACGAAAAAAGGAAGGTTCTGAACAGGAGCATATGTATGACAATTTTTGATGCACAAAAAGAAAATTCAGTTAAAGCTTGGATGAGAAATATATATTCCTACTTGCTTGAATTGACATAGAGAAATTCTAGAAAGATAAACCAGTAACTGGAAAACGATGGTTATTTGCTTTGGGGGATGAGAACTGGGAGCACGGCGGAAGGGGTGAGAGCCAGATTTTTCATTACATATCCTTGCATATGTTTTTGGTTTTGGTTTTGATTTTGGTTTGTTTTATTTTTGCCATATGTGAGTATCCAGTCTAGGTGCTTGGGAAGAAACAGGGACAAAACTGCTCCCTTAAAGAGCTTATATTCTAGGGAGAGAAGGCAAATATAAACACATTGTATGCTGCATTCGATGGTCATGAAAATTAAAAAGTAGAGAAGGGTAAGGGCTACTAGGGAGGTAGTTTGCACTGTTAAATAAGGGTGGTCAGAACTGGCTCAATGGGTAAGATCTGCACTTAAGATTTGAAGAAGCTAAGGGGGTAGAAAGATGGATTTGAGGGGAAGAGTGTGCCAGGCAGAGGGAACAGCTACGGCAGTGGTTCTCAACCGAGGGCCATTTTGCCCCCAGGGGACATCTGGCAAAGTCTGGAGAGGTGTTTGATTGTCACGATGTGGGTTGGGGGATGCTACTGGCATCCAGTGGGTAGAGCCCAGGGAGGATGCTAAACACCTTAGGACAAACAGGACAGCGCCCCACAATAAAGAATTATGCAGCCCAACATGTCAATAAGTGCCACTGTTAAGAAACCTTGAGCTAGAGAATGCCAGGTTCATAGGCCAACATGGCTGTAAGAGAAGTAAGAGTGTTGGGCAAGCTGCAGTTAAATCGCACACTCACACAGCTTCCCATAGCGCGCGTTGATTCTCACTATGGAGGTGCTTGCAAACCCTTAAGAATGAAGAGCGCTGTTTTCCTAACCGTCCGATATTGCAAAGAGGTCCCCTCTTTGCAAGTGTTCTCAATTCATATTATCATGCAGAGCGGTGTGAGTTCTTCCTTCTTTCCCGACTCGCCCTCCGCAAAACTCAGCGCTCTACACAAAGACCACAGAAATTGCAACTTTTTGGGCTCCGTTCTGTTCTCAGTTTAGGACGGAGAAAAATTCACAACGAGAATATTGCCTCGGGAGATGAGACTAATACCTTGGGTTAGCGATGTGGAAGAGAAAGGAGGGGAAGATGGAAGTAAATAAAAATAAATGGACAGGGAGGTGGTTTTCTTCTTTTTTCCAAGTGACGGAGGCGCTGGGGTGTCCTGCAGGGAACGCAGTGAACGGAGCCCTGCAGGCGGCCGACTCAGCCAATGAGCAGAGACTCCAGACACAGCCAATCCCGGAATTTCCAGTCGTTTGCAGTCTCCTTGTTACTGTTTTCTCTTTGGAAGCCACCCAGTAATTGCTCTATAAATGTTTGTTGAGCTGAACTGTTGCAAAACAGAACTGGCTGACTTGAGGACTTTTCTCAGCGTTTCTAGAGCCAAAGTATATACCAGTAGGCAGAAAAACACCAGGTATATTTAGGTCAGTTTAAGTACACCCTCGGTCAGATTTGGGGGAGCAATGACTAATAAAATTGGAAGCCAGCATGATCTTAAAATATTTAGTGACTGGTGTGGCTATAAAAATTAATATACAAATCAATATATTTTAGCCACTCAAAATATATCCTCTTATAATCACTAAATAAACTCAATGATACATGTGCGTGTGGAGGCCTTATGGCAGTTGCGAGAAAACAGGCTTTGGTGTCACCTCAGCCTGGGTTTGAATCCTGGCTCTACTAATTTTTATTACTTTTGAGACCCTAGGCCAGTTATTAAAGTGCCCTGAGTCCCCATTTCTGTAGCTATAAAATGAGGGTGATGATAACATCGACCTCATAGAAGTGCCGAGGATTAAAAATTAAATTTATGTAAAATGCAAGGCCTGGCAACAGTAAGAACTCAATAATGGCAGATACTATTAACACATAATACATAACACACTACAAAAATAATTATTTTGCATTCTTTATATGCCAACAAGACAATAAACCTCTCGGTTTTTTTCTGGGTCATTGTCATTACCAGTATTTGCTTTTACAACTATTACCTAGATAAGGACTTTCTGTCTGAATTATCTGGGTAACTGGCTTTGGCTAGAAAGGCCTGGTTGAAAAGAGAGGCCAGGAGGTACCTCACTCTCACTGGGGGCATCTCAAGGTAAGAGTTTGTAGAAGTGAGTGTCCAGACCAGATATAATGCTGAATAATGGAAGTGCTCTATTTTCATACAAAGAAATAAATGGAAATCTTTTTAATTAGCTATTTTAAAAATGAACTGTTAATAATACTCAGTTGAAACAGTCTCCAAGATCTTGTGTTGAATGGGAAAGATCAAAAGTTCAGAACAGCACAGATAAGATAATTACACGTATGTTTCTAATTTATATGTATATATGTGTGTGTATACACATACACCATGCATACACGTTTGTAAATGCATGAGCTGTCTCAAGAAGCATGTACAAGAAATAATTTCCTTCCCCTCTGGGAAGTTAGAACAGATGAAGTTAGAAATGGGGAGTGGGTTCACTTTTCATTGTATGTTTTTGGGCTCTGAATTTTTTTAAATTTATTTTTATTTTAGAGAGAGAGCAAGTGGACATGAGAGGGGTAAAGGGAGAGAGAGAGAGAGAGAGAGAGAGAGAGAGAGAATCTCAAGCTGACTCCACACTCAGCATGGAGACTGACACGGGACTCAATTCCACGAGCCTGGTTCATGACCTGAGATAAAATCAAGAGTGAGACACTTAACTGACTGAGCCACCCAGGCACTCCTGTTCTGAATTTTTTTTAATCATGTACTATATTAGTTTTATAAAAAAGAATCTTAAAAACTATAAACCAAAAATGGCCATAAATTTCATGGAGGAAAAAAAACTCAATGCTTTATAGTTGAAATACAAATTTTAAAGTCTGAGAATACCAAGTGTTGGCAAGGATTGGGAGAATACGAATTCTTACTCTTTTCTCCTGGCACACTCATTTTGAGAAGTAATTAAGCAATATCTGGTAAAGGTTGATAATGTACATACCTTACATACTAGCAATTCTAACCTTAGACATATATCTAAATAAATCCTCACCTGTGTACCCAAGGGGATATGAACAAATGTTCATAGCAATATTGTTTATCAATAAGAGAAATGAGAAAATAACCTATAGTGATAATTACATATTGGAATATAGCAATTAAATGAGTGAATAGCTTTACATATATCAATGTGAATAAATAACATATGCCTTATTTTTTAATGTTTATTTACTTATTTTTGAGAGAGAGAGTGTGTGTATGTGAGTGGAGGAGGGGCAGAAAGAGAGGGAGAGAGAGGATCCCAAGGAGGCCCTGCACCATCAGCACAAAGCCTGATCCAGGACTTGAACTCATGAACCGTGAGATCATAACCTGAGCAGAGACCAAGAGTGGGATGCCCAACTGACTAAGCCATCCAGGTGCCCTATATATATATTTTTTAATTGTAAAACAACCCATTGTGTATAATACCATTTGTGTATCATAAAACACATGAAAACATGAAGTAATTCTATGTAATATATGGAACATAGAATACACACACACACACATACACACACACATTTTAGTTAAAGTATAGAAACATTCAAGGGAATATACATCCCAGTGCCTCTATGACAGTAACTACCTAACCTGAGGGGGGCAGAGTGGGAATAAATTGTAGGGAGGTGGGCAGTGGGAGTTAACTGTGTCTATAATGCAATCTCAGCCAGGATCTGTGAGGTCGGGCAGAAAGAACGTTAACATGTTTGAACCCTGTTTTGGATGAACACCTACTTGACTTGCCCAGTAGCTGATGGAGTCACCTGTTGATGAGAAGGTGCACTGGGAGTAAGATCCTGGCTTGGACACTTGGGAAGGCATATGTTACTTTAAGAAAGTTATCTAACCTCTGGATGCCTTAATTTCTCCACCTGTAAGATGAACTAGTAAGAGTACCCAATTCATAGGATTGCTGTGTAGATTCAAAGAGAAAATAGATAAAGAGAAGCTGGCCCATAATATGGGCTCAGTAAACATTAGCAATTGTTAGTCAACCATGGGCCATGCCTTGGGTTCCTTCTTGTCCATCTCCTTCCTGGAGGAGAGAGCTATCGCACGGTTTTTTGTTTGTTTGTTTGTTTGTTTTAATTTTTTTTTCATTTATTATTTTTGAGAGACAGAGAGAGACAGAGCGTGAACAGGGGAGGGACAGAGAGAGAGGGAGACACAGAATCTGAAGCAGCCTCCAGGCTCTGAGCTAGCAGTCAGCACAGAGCCCGACGCAGGGCTTGAACCCACAAACCGTGAGATCATGACCTGAGCCGAAGTCGGACGCTCAACCGACTGAGCCACCCAGGCGCCCCTGTCACACAGTTTTTAAGAACGGCTCCCAGAGGGAAGGTTGTTGGGAGGTGACCCTCCCAGAGAAAAATCTCAGACTCCCCTAGAGGCCTGACTTAGTGCCACCACCTCCAAGGAAGCCTGTTTGAGAAAAGGACATTCCAGACAATGAAGTGAGCAAGGGAAGAGATAATGCTTGCGGATAACAGGCCCAAGTTTTCCATGCCTCCCTAACAAATCACCAAGTGCGAAATAAGCCACCGCAAGGGAAACAAGAGCATCAGAATGACTTTTCAGTGACTTTAAGTACACAGCTTGTTTATAAAGCAAACAATTTGAAAAATTCAGCCGTTAATTTACATGATAATAGGAATCTAGGAGCGGCCTGTTGGGATCTTCTGTTTTTAAAACTCTGGAGGCTTTGAATATCTCTGAAAATAAGAAAATTATATTCTCTAAAAGTATATCACAGCATCTCATTATAAGGCAGCTTCCGAGGCCCAGACTTGGGTGTACTGCTGGTCACATAAAGACAGAGCTAGATGGCAGGAAAACTCAGAAAGAAGTCATCTGGGAAACAATGGCTGTTAACAGTAACATCAGTGGTTATTACTTAGCTGCCAGGTAGTGTGCTAATTGCTCTGGGTGAATTATCTCACTCGATTCTCAGAGTCTCTGTGAGGAAACTGAGGTCATGAGTGAGTGGTTGGGTAACTTGCCAGGGGTCTGAGAGCTAGTATGCAATAGGGTGCAGGTGGGCCACAACCTAGCTGTGAGCTGGGTGACTGGTCACCTCCCCTCTCTGGATCTCAGTCCTCCCACCTGTAAAACCAAGGGTGGACTAAATGATCTCAAAAGACCCCTCTATCACTGAGATTTCAAGTAACCTCCTCTCTCCCAACAAGACTACAACTTTCAAAGTCTTTTGTGATGCAGTTTGCCTAAAAAGGACGAGGCTCCTTCCCTAATATTACTATCAAATAAAGGTTTCAGTGTTTTGATCGGAAAACCTAAGGGCTCTTCAGAGCCCTGTACAATAATACTTGTGTTTAGGGATGGGGGGTGGGGGGGAAGGGTGGCAAGAGAGAGGTGAGGGGACGAAGCGGGCAATGTGGAGGTGGAGCGAGGTACTGGTTTCTGGAAAATCATGAAAGTATCTCCTGCTTGAAGTCATCAGTTCCACTAGACCAGGACCCCTGAACACCAACCTTGTGACCTTTCTGCTGGGAATACTAAATGAGCCCCTAAGGTCTTTAGAAATATGGGACTTACAAATAAGGCCAAATATTTCACCTCTGATTCTGATGAAAGGTTTATGAGCCCCAGAACAGTTCAAGCACGACATGTCTGGATTGAATATTTGGTGTGCACTTAACACCAACGGGTTTCAGAGGCTTCGTGTTTCACAACCAAACTTTGGCAGAACTGTGTTAGTTACCTGATACCCATGGTAGGGGACATTTTCTCACTTCTCGGTGCCATAAATAGTGCAGGCTCCTGTCTGTGGCATATGCTAGTTAATTAGGCACATTAAGCTTCAGAGATTTGCCAGCATTGCTGTCCCTTGACTTTCTGACCATAGAAAATGAGACTAAGGAGATGATGACATTAGACTAAAGTCCTAATAGGGCAATCGTGGGGAGGAGGGTTCCAGAAAATACCATCTAGAGATGTAGCTAGCGATGGGATGGTCAGGATCAGATTTCAGACACCGGGCCCTCTTTACTCTGACATGCCAAAAGAGTCCTGGTCTTAGGTTAGAACATGAAAATAGAGATACACAGGACATGGACAGAAATCAAATCCTCTGAATCTTAGAGAAGATTCAGTTCTATATGGAGATAAAATAGCATAACCACCACTGATGTAGTCTCAAATCACTATTTCGTTGATTGAGATCTTGCTTTAGGAAACATACAGCAGGAATTAAAGGCAAGCAGCATGAAGGCAAGAAATACAACCGATTCCTTAAAAGTGTGACTTTGAATGTGCATGGTGTCTTCCAGTTTACAACGCACTTTCTCACACATAAAGTAGTGTGCTTAGCTATCAATGGAGAGATGAGAACTGGAGCCTCGTTATTCCCCGGGCCTTGCTTTCCAGTGCTCCTGGCTGCTGTCATTCTGTAGTCGGTTGGTATTTATTGAGTGCCTATTATGTGTATGAAACTCTGAGGAATACAAAGGTATAAAATGATACAACCTCAGGGTTAAACTGAGGATCCACAGGAAGCATTGAACAGATAGAGGAGAGGGAGGGAGTGGTCCTGCAGCTCTGGGTGGGGGGCAGGGAGATCCCTAAGAAGGTTTCAATTTTGAGGCTTCCTCAAAGACAAAGAGCTATCCAAATGGAGAGTTGGCATGAAGGAAGAGTATATGTACAAGGAGGGAAGGTGAAAATGGGAGAGCATTCCAGGATGCAGAACTGAAGCAACGGTCTGCACATGATGGCTGGTTAGACCATTCATGAAGCAGGGAAGGAATGCGGTTGGAGAGGAAGCTTGAAGGAGTAGTTGAGGCCCAAATCCAAAGGCCTTTGAAGGGGATGCTAAAAAGTTTCAACAACACTTAAAAGAAGCCCTTTCTGGACTCCTAAAACACAATTTTAAGAATTTTCTTCTGCCCTTTTTCTTCTCCATTTTTTTTAAGAAGTTGGTTTCCTAAATTCTCAGAGACCACAATATTTCTCAGAGGTCAGAGGTTGCATATACTATCTCACATTAAGAAATGAATAATACTTTCAGAAAGCAAAAACAACAGAATGGAGAAAGGGACAGAGTTTCTCTGGTTTCTTGTTTGGACCCTCAGCCTGTTTCTTCAAGCATGGGCAAGGAGGCAGAGTCCATTCTTATTTTTAAACATGTGTTCTGCAGAGATGCCCGCTGGCCTATCTGCCTCACCAGGTGCAACGTGCCCCTTGAGCACCCCTCCCTACCCATCCCTAGTTCAAATAAACAACTCGGAGTCAGAGCCAAAGAGAGCTCTCCATGCAGGGAGCTTGGAATCAGCCCAAGGGCCCACTGCACTCCAGATCTAATGGGAGGTTGTGGCCTGATGGACACCCAAAGACCCCTGGTGGGAGGTGGAGGGCCCTCCCCCATCAGCCTCAGCTGACTCCAGTCTTTAAACCCAAGATGTTTTGTCTGGGTTGGAGTTTCCAGAAGCACTCCAATAGGTATCAAGTTACACTGGTATCAAATTGTATCTGCATAAGCACTTGCTCTTACTCAGAATCCTTCCACGTCTCATATCTTTCTCGATCCTGACAACAACCCTGGTAGGCTGGCAGGATGGATATTACCATTTTAACCAGGGGGCCCCAATTATAGGAATTCCCTAAAATCATACAGCCGAATTCAAACCCAGACGATCTCGTTCAGAAAGCATTGTCATTTTAATACCATTCTCAAGCAATTGTTGGCAAACAATGGCCTGGACCAAGGCCACATCAGGCCCACCAACTGATTTTGTAAATAAAGCTTTATCTGAACACAGCCATGCCCATTCATTCCTGTAGTGTTTATGACTGTTTTCACCGATAGCGGTAGGGCCAGGTAATTCCAACAGAGACCAAATGATCCACAAAGCTTAAACTATTTACTACTATTGAGCTCTTTTCAGAAAAAGTTTGTCAACCCCTGTTATTATTTTGCCTTTAGAAATTGGACTCATCTGGTATAAACTCATTAATGGGACTGACCATACACTGGTCACAGGACACTACCTCTTAAAGAAAAGTGCCATTTACTAGCTCTGTGACCTTGAGGATACTTAATCTTTTTCTTTTTTTTTAAGTATACTCCACACCCAGCACGGAGCCCAGTGAGGGGCTCTAACTCATGACCCTGAGATCAAGACCTGAGCTGAGCTCAAGAACAGGACGCTTAACCCACTGAGCCACCCAGGCTCCCTGATACTTCATTTTTCTGAGCTTCAGTTTCCTCATCAGCAAAGGGGGTATAATAATAGTACCTATTTGCCTGCTCTGGCTGCTATAATAACATATCACAAACAGGGTGGCTTAAACAGGAATTTATTTAAAAAAAAAAAAAAGAAATTTATTTTCACAGTTTGGGAGGCTGGGAAGTCCAAAATCAAAGTGCCAGTTGACTTGGTTTATGGTGAAAACTGTCTTCCTGTCTAATAGATGGCTGTCTCCTCTCTCTGTGCTCACATGACACAGAATGAGAGAGAGAGGAAAAAAAAAAACTCTCTGATGTCTCTAATAAAGACACTAATCCTTCTGGGTTTGGACCCCACTCTTATGACCCCCTTTTACCTTAATTACCCTATCTCCAAATTCCACCACACTGGGGAGTAGGGCTCCAACATATGAATTTGGGGGAACACAACTCAGTCCACAGCCCGTCCTTAGGTTTTCGCAAAGCTTAACTAAAGCCATACGTGTTAAAAGATTAGCTTAGGGTCTGACTTACAGTAAAAGTGCAATAACAGTAACAAGTATTGCCTTTTGACCTGTTAACAAAATATTTTTTAAAAACACAGTACTTAAAGTCAGAAGACTTGTTTGTTTGATTTGAGCCAAGTCGCTCAGCCACTCTGGCCTCTGTTTTCTAATCAGTTTATGTGTTTCATATATTTAGTGTGTTGGCTTCTTTCTTATTGCCTGTCATCTCGTGATTGCAAAATGGTTGCAGCACCTCCGGCACTTTCACCTACACTCCACGAAAGAAGAAAGTAGACGTAACGGCGAGGTGCAGGCCGGCTCGCTGTAGCTCTTGTTACCGAAAAAGCAAAAGCTTTCCAAGAACTTGTATTCAGCTGACTTCCATTTATGCCTCACTGGCCATAGCAGGACCGCATGACTACCTCTAGCTAGAAGATAACTAGGGAGACAGAGTTTGTGTTAGTGCCTGCCATAAAGTAGAAAGGTTTCCTAGAGAGAAACCAATATTCATATATCCGTGTCATTGTGGCCGTACTACAGACAAGATAGCCCTTACGGTGGGGTCAGCAAGGATTGTCACCTTTATCGTATGTGGTCACTGGCACAAATTGTACTGAGAATTGACTTGGGAAAGAGAGAAAAGGAGACGTTTCCTCTCAGACAAATCTGAAAAGAAAAAAATGCTGCAGCACGTGCTAACTTCCTTTCTCTGGGTATCATGGAAAGCTCCATTCTGTTCGCCTTTTTCCTCATGTACCCTGTTTTCAGAGACCATTTGAGCAGTCCCAACAGAGACAGCACTCACTCTTAGGCTCACATCACCCCCTAACCAAGCCACAAGGAGAAGCCCCAAGCCCTGACTGGTGGCTTGTCCTCCCCCAAATGCTAACAGGCTTTTTAATGATGCAGGCAGGCACTAGACCTCAGCCAGAGCGCTTCATTCTTCACAAAGGAAGGATCAAGGTCACAGAGGACAGAGTAAGCATTATTTAAAACACAGAATCTAGGCAAAGTGGGAAATCTTCACGACATGGGGGACAAAGTATCTGAACGACGCTGCAGAAATTCCAAAAATCCCCTTTTCTTAAGGGCTACGGTGAAGGTGGCCAACCTGATGTTTTTCGTGAGCAGTGTCATGAAGGATCAACGGGCTTCTCTTTCCTCTACTAGCAGAAGCCAACAAATCACCAAGCCTTGTTTATTCCAGGAGGTTTCATGCAAATATTTTAAAATTCAGATTTTGTCAAGCTGGTTTAACTAGGAAAGCCTCGTTGGAAGAATATGCTAATAAGTCATTAAAGTACACTCATATCATGCCATATGGTACACTTGAAACATAAAACACTGGCCTCTATTCTTTGGGCAGGGTCGTTTGATAAAAGAGAGCCCTGGGGAAAAGATTGTTGCCCTGTCCACCCTCCTTTATATGCTAACTCTTATTATAGGGGCTTGTTTGTTTTGATGAGGCTTGGCAGATATGTGTAAATGGCCCTCCATTTGAGAAAACTATTGCAGGTAATGTGTTAATGTAAAATCCAAGCTGGCAGAAATATGCTCGCCTGAACTCAGTTTCCAAGATGGCTTTTGTTTTGCTAATTATTAGTCCAGTTTTGGGTAATTATATTCTACGCTTCCTAGCTCTGATGTCTGATCTTTAAAATGGTCACTAAAAAATAAGGTGTATTGGGATCGGTGCAAATGACAGACAAACAGATTATACACCGAAATTGTGCGTGTAGCGGATGTCTTTAATATGCAAGTCAGGCCTAGGGAGATGCACGTTCAGAAACTGAACTTGGCAGTTTGGGCGTTTAATTGCATTGTGGCCTGTGCACCACAGTTGAGGCAACTGCAGATGAATGCAGAAACCCGATATTCGGTCTCTGGATGCAGCATTACCTCCAAACCCATGCCACAACCTGGCAGTTCAGAGAGGGGACATGGACTCGCAGTCACCAGAAATACCGTCCAAGTAAAGAGATTTTCATTTCAGCCCTGGGCTATTGAGGAAAATATATATTTTGGAACTTTGGGGCAGGCACTCTGCTCTTTACTTCTGCTTGAACCTCAGTGCTCAAACTCCCTTCAAGTCCCAGGCACTCAGGTACTTAATAGACAAAGTACATTTGTCATAAAGTCTCTCCTTGACATACTGTATGGGAAAATTCATTTGTAGTTATTTGGCAAGAAGGTCCCATCTCCTAGTTTATTTTATTTTATTTTAATATTTTTTTACATTTATTTATTTTTGAGAGACAGAGCATGAGCAGGGGAGGGGCAGAGAGAGAGAGGGAGACACAGAATCCCAAGCAGGCTCCAGGCTCTGAGCTGTCAGCACAGAGCCTGACGCGGGGCTTGAACCCACGAACCGTGAGATCATGACCTGAGCCAAAGTCAGACATTTAACCCACTGAACCACCCAGGCGTCCCCTATCTCCTAGTTTACAGAAGCAAGAGATGAAAAAAAAAAGGAGAACCACTGCCCAGCACTCTGCCCGTAAGAGAAATCAGTGTCCAGAAATGGTGTATATGCTGCAATGGTCCTTCCAGGATTGCTGTGTGTTTGGCCAAATATCTAGGCAGCGGCTAGAGGCAGGACCATCTAACAGCAGGATTGAGACAGTGCCTCTGGGTTCCCAGAGTGAAACAGCATACCAATTATCTGTCCTAATGAATTTTCTAAGCCTACTGCCAATCAATTAATAAGAAGTATGATTTTGATTTTTTTTTACCTCCATGATTACAATTGCTAAGCAATGCCTAGTTATTATACAGGCATTGCTTAGGAATTGTATGATAATTATATAATAATACAATCGTATTTTATATAATAATTATTATTTTATGTTTTTATAAATATATCATGTGCATTTACATTACATAATATTTTATATTATACATAATCATTTGTATAACTATTATAAGTCTATAATTATGCTTATATGATTATTATGCCTATAAGTAGCTGTTCTACTTCTCCAAATAAATTATTCAATGAAAAAGGAATTTGCAAAAGAATGTCTAATATGATGTCATTTTATTATCATTATTTTTAATCACATCTGTATTATTGGTTTCTTTTTAATCACAAATAGAATACCTGCCAAAGAAATTCAAACACAGAACGAGTTAGCACTAAATATCAGCTCTGAGTAATCCCTTCCCTCCACCACAACCAGGGCTCTGTCATGTGGGATTTCTACGGTAAGCATTTCTGAGATGGAGGGATTGTGTGTGTGTGTGCGTGCGTGCGCGCGTGTGTGTTTTAATGGACATGTAATGCTGTTATCTGAAAAAAACGCATGCAGCTTATTTATTTTATTCTTTTATTCATTACCATTTTTAAATTCAAGTCAGTTAACATACAGTGTTATATTAGTTGCAGGTGTACAACACAGTGGTTCAACAAGAAGTACGCAATTTAAAAAGGAAAATTTTTCATCTCAAACCCTTTTTGGAAAAAGCAATGGAACAAAGAAATTACAATATTTTTCAAGACGTCAAAATTATTTATTAACAATGTGGGTAATTCTGATCCCTCCATTAGCCTCAAGAGTTCAGCAGGGCATTCAAAAATCACAGAAACCTGAAGGTTTCTGCATCACCAGGTGCCTGCGACTCCTTGGAACATAACTGCAGGAACCAGAATGTTACCAGATCCTGTGGCTTGCACCTTCCTCCCCAGAGAGACCAGCGTCCCTGCGGTCACATTCTGCATCACTGCATTCCTGGGTCATTACAGAAGCCACCCGCTGTCTTTCTGCCCGGTGCAGTGTCTATACATAAATGTTGACATGAATTAGTCTCACTGTTTCCAGCCTCCAGCACTGTCGGTTCTTCCCATTCTTTGCTGCCAGATTAACCTTAGTGGATGATGGGAAAAGATGGCCAGAGCACAGTTTGGGACCCAGAGAGACCTTGGGGGAAATTCCAGGGCTTCTTGACTTACTGGCCAGAGACTTGCTTAAATTAGAAAACACACACCACTACCTGTAAGTATCCTTGCCAAAATAACGGACTTGAAACCTCATTGGGCAGGCTATCACTGCCAGTTTATAGGAAATCAGGGCAGAGAGGAACCTGTTACATGGAACAAGGGGACGGAGCAGCAAAATTCAGAATGGGGAAAACTCCAGAGACAAAACCTGGTTTCCCCAACAAATGAATTCCGAGGGAAAAAAAAAAGAGAAGGCTGTGGACTTTTTCAACTAAGAGGAACTTAAGAGACACAGCAACCAATTTCAGTATATACATCTTACTTGGTTTCTGTTTGAAACGAAAGAAATTACAATCGAGAAACTGTGAATAATGACTACTTGATGATAGTAAGGCATTGTTACTAATTTAGGTATGATAATAGTATTGTGGTTGTTTCTTTTTTGAAGAGTCCTTATCTTTGAAAGACATACACTGAAATATTTATGAAGTAATATGACAACTGGGATTTCCTTCAAGATAATTAGCGGCGGGTGGGAAGGGAGGGATATAGATGAACCAAGATTGACCATAACTGATCATTGCTAAAGCTAAGCGATAAATACATAGAGGATTCCTTACACTAGTGTTTCTTCTTTTGAAATTTTCTGAAGATAAGCTCTTTTATTTATTTATTTATTTATTTTTAAAGGCTTATTTTATTTTTGAGAGAGAGAGAGTTTGATTGT
>CM053559.1:53479075-53784898 GCA_028646485.1 Cryptoprocta ferox | reverse complement strand
GGGTGCGGGGGCACCTGGCTGGCTCAGTCGGTACAGCCTGTGACTCTTGATCTTGGGGTTGTAAGTTCGAGCCCCTCATTGGGTGTAGAGATTACTTAAAATCTTTTAAAAAATTCTATTTTTGGTAAGAACGTGTCATAGGTGATTTTTGTACTCTTATCAGGAGGCACTTAATGTCCATAATAAAAATATTTTTAACTTGCTTTTCCCAACTGAAAAATAGGGATGCTTCCTGGAGAGGTCGTGTTGAAGTTACACTGTTTATATTTGTAAAGTACGAACACAGAGCCTGGCACATGATGGGTGCCTCACAAATATCACATTCTTTCCAACTTCTCAATAAACTCTCTAATAATTTCCATTATCGACTAGATCAAGTTTTAAGTCCCCTTAAAATTCCAGGCCTTCCAGGGACGCCCGGGTGGCTCAGTTGGTTGGACATCTGACTCTTGAGTTCAGCTCAGGTCATGATCCCAGGGTCATGGGACTGAGCCCCACATCGGACTCCCTGCTGAGCGTGGAACCTGCTTGGGATTCTCTCTCTCTCTCCCCCACTCTGCCCCTGTCCCCCACTTGTATTCTCTCTCTCTCTAAAATAAAGAAATAATAATAATTAAAAGCAGGTCTTCCAGGATCTATTTCTAGTCTATCTTTCTAGTTTTATTTCCTTCCTCTACTCAAAACCCATGCACTCTTGTGTGCATATGCGCACACGCGCGCACACACACACACACACACACACTGCATTCCTTAACTCCAACCCTTTGCTTACACCAGTTGTCCCACTTGAGATGTCCTCCTGACCTCTCCTCTGTCATCCTCCAAGATTCAGTTCAAGTCCCACTTCCTGCAGCGGGTTATTGTGATCATAAAGAGCCTGTGAGGCCTCCCTTAACACTGGCTTGGATTGGTATTCAGCGCTTACTTATTAAACTTCTGATAAGCTTTCCTTCCCCAATGGCCCCAGGGCATAGGAAGGACACCAGTCTTCTCTGCTTCTTTCGCAGCACACAGTCAGGCACCATGCACACAGTGAAGAGAAGAGATGTCTGCCAAGTGAAGAGAATGAAACAATGGACCAACAAAATGGCTTTCCACTTGAATAGAGGAGGACAAACGTGCCCGGTCACACTTAAACAGACACCCAATGTGGGGAAAGGAGGGAATGTATGAAGATGTTTTCCTTTCATCTGAAAGAGAAGATATCTGCTGAAGTTATCATCCTTACTTTGCTTCTCTCATTCTGACTTTCAGGTATGGAGACATCAAGAAGCTTTCCAGGCCCTGATATCACGCAATCATGGGCAAGGTTGGATAAAACCAAACGACAAGCTCCAGTGTCTGAACCCACACACTGTGTCCCCAGTTATGACTAGGTGGAGAGGGAAAGGGGCAATTAAAGCACAGATATGGGTCCATGTGACCTACCGGTATGACCTTAGCCGAACAGTCATTTCAGAGGTCAGCCATTCTTGTTTCGGCAAGATGTACTTCAAACCTACCTGAAAGTTGTCTCTGTAAGAGGAGTCATGACTTGCTGAGTCATAAGGTGGCAAAGTGGCTCTGGAACATTCTGTGTTTGAGGAGCAAAACAGACACTCTCTTCTCTTTTCTCCCAAGACCCCAGAGAGGCCTCCAGGCAGCCAGCCGACTCCTGATGGACAGTGATGACCTCAAGCTGAGCCTGAAGTTCTCATAGCTCTTTGCCATATAATTATGAATGAGAGCTTTGTGAAATGGGGATGTTTCACCACTAGACTCTAGCTATTCTATCTTTTAATATTATTCACAAGTGAGTCTTCTAAGCCTCTTCCAAGCCACTGCACCTTGGTGCCCAGCAGGTAATGTGCCTCTGTCTCACAGTTTACCAAAAGGCTAGAGGGCAGAACCTGATTCAGGCTCTAGCTCTTCTCCCGAGAAAAATGCACATATGCATGCAAATTTGTGCATATTTGTTCATATGTGTTTCTAAAATGACATTTTTTTAAGTTTATTTATTTTGAGAGAAAGTGAATGCGGGAGACGGGCAGAGAGAGAGGGAGAGAGGGAATCCCAGCAGGCTCCTTTGCTGTCATCCAGGAGCCCAATGTGGGACTAGATCCCCCGAATCGAGAGATCATGACCTGAGCTGAAATCAAGAGTTGGATACTTAACCGACTGAGCCACCCAGGCTCCCTCTAAAATGACATTTAAACAATGAGTTTATGCCCTCATGGCTCCCACCAAACCTACTGCTTACCACTTGGGAATAGTGAAATACTATTTCTTTAAAAAATGAAATGCTCCCAAATCATGTCATGTTCCTTCAGAAAAGCTACCTTAACAATTCTCCAACATTCTGGGAACTGCTTGAAACAATGGTCAGGGTCAAGTGGCCTTTGTGAGAACGTGGGGTAATCCTGGGTGATTTTTTAAGCAGACAGTCATCATTTTTGCAGGGAGGACAAAAAGAAAACAACACACCACTTAATAGAACACGTTGAGCAGACGCCTAATAGGTCGTAGGGCCACAAAAGCAAGGCTAGAAATAGAGTGATATTGATTGAGGGGTGCTTCAAGGGAGCAGATAAAGGGCCCTCTCCAGCTATACTGTGCTCAGGGCTTGACCCCTTTTGCTCCCCAGTACAACCCAGGAGAAGTGTTTTGGCAGTCACAGTCAGTTATTAACAGAGTGACAGAAAAGGGGGCACAATTCACAAGTCACTCTCTGCTGTGCCGAATTCCCCATGGTAAAATGGCTACTTGCTTCCTCAAGCAGTAAATTCACAAAAGATTATCCATATCCCTGTAGCCATGTTTTCAAGGCAATTCCAAAACAAAATCATCATGTTCCCTATTATCTTAACTGCCCATAGTTGATAACTTTCCTAATTAGCATTACACATGTTTAAGTCTCTCTAATTACTTAATGATGGTCACCAGGTAATCCATAATAGCAATTACATATCTGAACTGTCATGGACTATTGGACAAATATGTAATGGGGCATTTTAAAGGCATTTAAAATGTAATGCTAATTAGAAAGTTTATCAAATACAATACTTACCATGATAGGGAACATGTTGGAATTTTTGTAAAAAAAAAAAGAAATTAGTGTTTATTAGTACTTAGATTTTATGAATGTAAGAATAAAATCAAAGAATATGGAGAATTATCTGGAACCAGATACATAGATTTAATGCAAGATTCTCATTGTTTCATTTGCCCATTTATTAGAAAAGCATCAATTAATCACCTACTACATTTTCCTACCTGTGAAAAGCTAATACCAAAAAATTAGGAGGAATATGTTGCCTGGTTATGCCCTTGGAAAGTCTGAAATATGGTTCTAGAGACAGTCCATAGAGATATGAAATTACACAATCAATTAAACAATTACAATATGTATTACCATCATTAAAAGAAAAACAATTCTGGGGCACCTGCCTGGCTCAATTGGTAGAGTAGGTGACTCTTAATCTCAGGGTCATGAGTTCAAACCCCACATTGGGCATGGAGCCTACTTAAAGATTAAAAAAAAATTCAAGTATATACAAAGCTTTGAAGGAAAAATGACAAAGACTCATGCATGAGACAAACTGCAAGAAAATTCTTAAAAGGGGAGGAAGGTAGAGGTAGGTATATACTGACAGAACACCAAAGAGAGAATGTTATAGATCGAGATGATTGAGACAGCCCCATAAAAACTCAAGAAAGGACACTGGGCTTTGCCATCAGAAACCTTGGGGTAAAATCCTGGTTCTGCTTCTTTCCAGCATTTTGACCTCAAACAAGACAACCCCTATAACTTAGTTTTTACATCAGTGAAATGAGGAAAATAAAACCTATCTCATGGGTTAGTTGTAAAGATGAAATTAGGAAACATATGTGCAAGTATGACGTTCAACAAAGTGTTGGACCTAGAAGGCATGTAGATGCTCTTTAAATGAGTGAAAACCAAGTTATAACCAGAAGTTGAAGCAGAGATATGTTCAGGGAATAACAAGTCCATGAGGTTGTACAAGTAGAGGTGGTTCATCTGGTAGCATACCTAATACAAGGCTGAACCACTTGAGGTGTGTTCCAGGTGACTATCAGGACCCACTGTCAACTCTTGAAAGGCGGTGTGGGAAGGTGACCTTGATATTGTCCCAACAATTATGGGAAGACTGGGTGGAGAAAGGACCAACTGGAGGTTGGAAACTAAAAGGCTGTTGGAGCATTTAAACATGAGGAGATAAAACACAAGCAAATAAGGGCACCTGGGTGGCTCAGTTGGTCGAGCTGCTGACTTCGGTTCGGGTCATGATCTCACAGTTCGTGAGTTCGAGCCCCGCATTGGGCTCTGTGCTGACAACTCAGAGCCTGGAGCCTGCTTCAGATTCTGTGCCTCCCTCTCTTGGTCTGCCCCTCCCCTGCTCATGCTCTGCTTCTCTGTCTGTCTCTCTCTCTCTCTCGAATAAATAAATAAACATTAAAAAAAAAACACACACAAGCAAATGTAGCTACCAATCAAAAGAAAGAGAAAGAAGGAAGAGATCAGAGTTGAACACAAAGTAATTTGCATAAAGTTGGTACTTAGCACTATCACCCTGGTCCAAATCACCAGCTGTCACCTACACCCTGCAAGATCTTTTGGGTTAGTTAGAAATGCTTTCAGCTGCAGGGAGCACTGCAGAGAGCAATTTAGCTGACTGTTAGGGGTTTAAAGAATAAAGGCGTTTAGTTGTTTCCAAATCAAAGAGTCTGGACAAGGTGGCTCCAGGCTTTTTTCAGTGGTTCCATATCTGTGTCTCTATAACTTTCTGGGTCTTTCCCTCATGATCACAAAATGGCTGCAAAACAACTCCAGATATCATTAGATCAAAGGCAGAAAGCAAGGACCCATGGCACTGGGGGGAAGGGGGCACCAGACAACCCTCAGATCTGTTCCTTTTATCAAGAAACACAGTATCTGTTCCAGAAACCTTCCAGTCGACTTGTTTTTATGGCCCAAAGCTCAGAGCTGGGTCACATGGCCACCTCTGGCTGCAAGGGAAATTGGGTAAGTGGCAAGGAGTAAAGAGGTTAAAAGTAACTTCTATGTAGCCAATCAACAGTATTTGCCATGGATTCCTAGCTAGTTCCTTGCTGCCAGACTTGTTCCCCAGAGTCCATTCTCTACACATCAGACAGAACATTCTTTTAAATGTTTAACTCTGATTTTATTATTCCCCCACTGAATGCTATTCAAAGATTTCCTAAAAATAAATAAATAAATAAAATAAGGGGCACCTGGGTGGCACCTGAGTTGGTTAAGCATCCAACTCTTGATTTCAGCTCAGGTCATGATCTCACAGTTCGTGAGTTTGAGTCCCGCATCAGGCTCTGAGCTGACAGTGCAGGGCCTTGCTTGAGATTCTCTCTTTTTCTTTCTCTGCCCCTACTCTGCTCATGTATGCTCTTGCTCTCTCTCTCTCGCTCTCTGTGTCTCAAAAATAAATAAATAAACATTAAAACATTATTTCCTATTTACTTAGGTTGAGTCTGAACTCCTTACTTAGGCTCCAATGTCCTGCACTATGTGGGTCCTGCCTATCCTTCTAACTATACTTCTCATGGCCCCTCTCCTCCTAAATCACTATTTCATGGCCACCATGACTCTTAGTTCCTCCTCAGGGACTCTGCACCTGTTCCCAGTTTGGAGCTAAACTCCCCTCCCATGTCTCACCCAGAAGCACCTTCTCATTCTGCTCTCTCTTCCTCAGAGAAGTCTTCTCAGACTATGCTATTTAAAGCAGGTCCTGTGGACTGAAGCCCCATTGTTCTCTTTTTCCAAAGCTTATTGATTTCCTTAATTGTACTTATCACAGTCTGTATTTTCACTTATTTTGCCTGATTTCTTACTGTGTCTCTCCCCCTCTACAATGTGAGCTCTCTGAAGATGGATAACACCTTCTTGTTTACCCTTGCGTGACCACTTCTTAGCACAGAACCTGGCACATAATAGGTGCTCAATAAATATTGCTAAAATAAATAGATGAGCGAGTACATCATCAAGAACTGGGTCTTAGCAAGAGGAGGAAGAACCAGTGATGGAGAGAAAAAGCGTGATCAGAGAGTTAAGAGAAAAATCAAAGGGGTGTATATAGTTTAGGCCAAAAGAGCTTGGTGTGGGGAGGGATGGAAGGATTCATCAAATTGTCATAAAAATAACAAGGGGAGAAAGAGTTGAGAATACCAGGGGATTCATGTAGGAGGGGGCCTGTGGTCATTTGGGTTTAGAGGTTATATAAAGAGTAAACATTCTACCTCTTGCCTAAAGAGCTTCAGAATCAAAGAGAGGACACAATGGCCCTGAAAACAACTGGTTTGCTTTCCTTCTTGGCTCCAAAAACACTGTGTGATATATTTTTCATGCTTCAGTTCTCCAGTGATGAAACAGCAAAAGAAATACCTTAAATCTTCCTCCCTACCTCAGTGGGATACATCAAATATCAAATTACAGAAATAGAATAATTTAAGCACCCAGGATGCTATAAAACAAAATAGATTAATAATAATCCAGGAGACAGATGTGTATTTGGAAAAGGACCCAAAACAAGCATGTTCATTCTTCTCCACTGGAATAACCAATGCCTCTATATCATTCAATAATCTTTACCACACCCTAAATCCACTCTGCCTTATATAACTTTCATACACAATTATTAGTAATACGCCGGCAGAAAAGCCACACAAACTAGCTTTGAAGACTTGGAGAGTAATGGCCCCGTCAACTTTTATCTTTTTCACTTAACTGCCGTGTGATAGATATGGTTCAAGTCATTACTAGAGGGAGCAGCAACAATTCTGACTCACAGCCTATGAACCAGATTAGATGAAACTTGGTGACACGTAGCAAAGATTATCTAAAGGAAAGCAGACACTTCCTGGTGGAGTCTTCCCAGCATTATTCTCATCACACAAATCCGTGTGACTCTTTCCATTGTATGTCCATGAGCTTAATAGTATTATCCTACATGCTTTTAGAAATATCCGTAGAAATGAACGCCTTACCTCCTGCATATGTGCTGCCAAAGTGAACGCATAAATAAATATCTTCCTTTCTGATCTTCTTCAGGGTAGGATTTACTTGGACATCACCAAAATTGTTTCTTGTGAATACCCCAGTAGAGAGGGGAAGAAAGCGGATCAGAGGTTAGGTGGCCAAGATTTCATCTACAGTGCAACTGTGAGAAAACCTAGGAACCCCCTCTGGGTCTCAGTAAAAGTATGGGTCTATCTAGATGGTCTCTTACTTAAGTCTATCTAAAAATTAATAAGAGTACATAAGCAGATGGCATGAAATGATCTGCTGGCAATAAAACTGATTTTTTTTTTAATTTAAAAACTTGGCAGATGAACGAAAGAAAAGGCTGGTTGGTCACTGTAGAAGTGTGAATTAGAGGCAAAAAGAAGTAATTACAAGGGAAAAGACTGAGAGTCTTTTTTTTTAATTTTTTTAATGTTTATTTTTGAGAGACAGAGACAAAGCATGAGCAGGGGAGGGGCAGAGAAAGAGAGAGACACAGAATCTGAAGCAGGCTCCAGGCTCTGAGCTGTCAGCACAGAGCCCGACACAAGGCTCGAACCCACAAACCATGAGATCATGACCTGAGCCGAAGTCAGATGCTCAACCGACTGAGCCACCTAGAGGCCCCAAGACTGAGAGTCTTAAAGGATATCTATTATGTAAATAATAGAAGTTCTGGGGCACCTGGGTGGCTCAGTCGGTTAAGTATCCAACTTTTGATCTCAGCTCAGGTCTTCATCTCAGGGTCCTGAGTTCAAGCCTCATGTTGGGCTCCTCACTGGGCCTGAAGCTTACTTAAAAAAAAAAACTACATTAATAATATAAGGTCTAAAGAGAGACAAATGAAGAGATGATGATGAACAAATGGAAGAAATGTTCCTTAATTTGCAGCTTAAGAGGACATATCAAATTTGCAGCAAGTTCAGTGATAGAAGACACACTCCTAGGAATATCATTGTAAAATTCCTGAACTCCAAGTATAAAAAGAGAATCTTACCAGCTTCTAGACAGAATGAGTAACTCAAAAAAGGAACTCTACCGACATTGATCTTATCTTCCAGACAGGAAGCTGAACTAACATTACAGGTGTTTGACAAGAGGGAAACTACAACTTAAGAAGGCTCAAGTCTTTCCAGATACCCCTCACCTATAGAGGTGAAAAGAAGATACTTATATGTATAAAAGGATACCAAGAATATGTCACCCATGTATCTCCTCTGAAGGAACATAATCTAGAAGTAAAATTATTAGACATCTCAGCCTAACTTGGGAGATGCAAGGAGAAGAGACTGGGAGGGAAGTACAATGTACAAGATTCCAAAGATCCCATGTGGGAGAGGAAGAAGGCAGAGAAAGGAGGATACGCAAGTACTCTAAGGGTCTAATCTGGGACTGGAAGATATCAAGAGGAAACACAGGATCTTATCAAGGGACAGAGTAGACATCTTGCTTCAAGTAAGCAAGTAAGTGGAGATACTTGTGTGTGATTATGAATGCTAAGAAAGGACAGAAACCAGTAAAAAAAAAAAAAAAAGTCAGTCAAATATAGTTCCACCTTATTTATCCATGGATAAATGCTAATTTAAGTAAAACTTTAAATGCCATTTCCATCTATGAGATTGGCAAAACGTGAAAAGTGTGATAATATCCAGGGGGTTGTGAAGGATAGTAGGGGTAGAGAGGTAACTTTACATACTTCTGATGGGAATATAACAAATGTAATCTTTTTGAAGGGCAATTTCACATTACGTAGCAAGTGTAAAGTGAACATACGCCATACTGAATCACCCCATGTGTATGTTTTAAATACACATATGTAAATATATTATTTTAAAGTTGAGAGGATACTAAGAAACTCTTAACCATGGTTATAAGGGAAGGTCAGAGCTTGAGAAGGGACCTTGTGCTTTTCACTTTGTGTACAGATTGATTTTTTATCTTAAGCACATATTTTCTTAAACATACCAAAACTAGTTCATCAAAAATGTACACGTCCTTTACCCACAGATTCCATTTCTGGGAAGTTACTCAGCCGTCCAACACTATACCTACACCTGTGTGGATAGATAATGGTATAATGAACATTCCTATGCATAGGTTTGCAATAGAAAAGAAGGTCGGGGGGAGGGAGGGGGACTAGGAATGACCAACATGTCCACCAATAGAACTGGTTAATAAATATGGGTACATCCTTTTTTTTTTAATCCTTAATGTTGATTGATTTTTGAGAGAGAGACAGAGACAGAGTACAAACGGGGTAGAGGCACAGAGAGAAAGAGACACAGAATCCAAACCACGATCCAGGATCCGAGCTGTCAGCACAGAGCCCGACATGGGGCTCAAACTCGTGAACGGCAAGATCATGACCTGAGCCTAAGTTGGACGCTCAACCGACTGAGCCACCCAGGCGCCCCAATATGGGTACATTCTTACAATGGTTTGTAGTGCAACCATCAAAAAGAATGAAAGTGATCTATGTGTACAGATGTAGAAAGATGAAGTTTAAGACACTGTTAGCTAAACAAAGCAAATTACTGAACGATACTACAATCACATTTGTAGACAGAGTTTTTTTTAAGGACATATGTACATATAACAGTAAACATTTATGGCAGGAAATTTCACCCTCGTTTTCCTCTGGGTGGTGGAAATGAGGATTGAGAACTAGGGAGGTAGACTTTTGTTTTTTCCCCATACACTTCTTTTATATAGCTTTAATTTTTTTTCCATAAGCATGTATTACTTTTATAATTTAAAATATCAGTTAACTTTCTTTAAAGTGCCATAAATGATGTGTGTGTATATCTGTATAGGGATACTCATACACACACTTATATGAAACTGTGCCTAGGACTACATTAAAAATATCAAACAGTATAAAATGCCAAGATGCTGATTACAAAAGTACCATATTACCACGTGGCATCTTTGTTAAATAATTTGCACTTAATTGTCAAGCATTTTGATCTTGGCATTTGGGGATCCCTTTTTGCACCTTCTGTAACTAATTACTCAACACTAATTGTTTCTCTCAGAAATGTGTGGCCCCACTGGGAAGCCCAATTGCGGGGCACATCTACCATACTGGATAAAAACCCCTCTCTTCTGAAACCTTCACTATTCTGCACAGCATTTGAGACACATTTAAACTGTAATATCTAGAAATGAGAAAATCAATGTAATGTGTTATATGTGAAGTACAGCATCTTGAAAATGTATTGCTGAGCAGTTTCATCACCAATTGTATGGATGTAAATCAAACGCTCTAATAATAAGGATAATTACAAAAATCTCACTGGGTCTCTTAGAAGCACACTTTTGTTTAAAATTGTGAATGTCTGTGAATAAAGCTACCTTATCTGCATATTCAAGACTTGTATTTCTTAGAAGCTTTCGAATATAAAATATTTGTCACATTTCTCTTTTGCAGTCTGTGAGATCCCACAAATCTTGCTCACGCCTCTCTCCAATGGGACACTTCTCTTCAGTGATGAAAGATAAATGTCATTAATGCTGGAGGAAAATGTCTTAAGCACAGACGTGGAAAGGTCCTATAATGGTGTAATAAGCTCAATGCTCCGAATAGAGATAAATCTTTAGAAAATTAGGTTGTTTCATCTAGTTAGTTTCTAGGGGTCTTTATATGATATCACAAATAGAGAGCAAGTAAATAAACGTTCTTCTTTCTTTTCACTTACACACTTGCTTCTTGTTCTTATGAGTGAGGAGATAACAATCAAACCAAATCTAGCACCGAGTTTATTTGTTATTATTAGACACCACCAAGTACCTACCAAAATCAACTGACCATTCAGAAAAGATTCCAAATATTTGGAAACTGCTCCCAAAAATACAGACCAAGATGGTCTGTAATGAACTACAGTTCAGGGACAAGCTTGCTGGATAGAAGTCACATGACCTGTGTGCAAATTTCAGGTTTCTCTTTTTCTGCCACCGGGTTCTTTGGAAAACCACGGGCATTATTTTTCAGCATCACTTCCCTGGTTTGTCAAAGAGAAATAATAATGATGCCTATCTGCTGTCAAAAACATTCAATAACCATTTGTTGGTTCCACAAAAGCAAGATTGTGTGTAAAAACAGAGGAAACAACAAACTTACAAGCGTGCAGCAGATAAAATGTGCTGTACAAACATTATGTGCTTGTGCCACGACTGCCAACAGAGGCAACTGAACATAGCAGTTAGGCTTGCCAGCCCCAGCACCAAATTGCCTCAACTCCAATTCTGGCTTCACCTCTAACTTAAACTCTCCAAGCTTCACCTGTTAAAATGGAGATAATAACCTTTCTTATTTCATAAGCTATGGGGAGGATTAAGGAAAATAATGCATGCAACCATTTAGAACAGTATCTAGCCCATGATAAGTATTGAGTGAATGTCTGCTATTTTTAGTAACTACATCAACTCAGCTTTGAAGAATGATATCGAGGACTAACTCTAATCCCATCATCGGATCAGACCTTCTTCCCTTGTGGGATCTGGAATTGCTGATTGTCTACAGCCCTGTGTTTTGTCACCTTAAGCAATGACGCTGCTCGTGCCTCCCACTGAATACGTCTAACAGAATCAGGGAAATTAAACACTGTGTGGTTGCCCAAAAGTTTTCAACTGCCTACAAGCTATAGGAGACATTCTGAACTAAGCCTTTATAGTCAAATCCAATGCAAACAGAAAAATTAAATGCTGAGCCCCGTAATGATCCCAGTAACATACTGACATCTCTCATATCTCTAAGAAAAGTGATTTTCTAGAGTAGTGGAAAAAATATAGTGCAAATTTATTGCAATTTTTAAGATGTTTGGAGTCATGGGGGTGCATCAGTGGCTCAGTCAGTTAAGCGTCCAATTTTGGCTCAGGTCATGATCTTCCGGTTCGTGAGTTCCAGCCCCACATTGGGCTCTGTGCTGACAGCTCAGAGCCTGAGGCCTGCTTCAGATCCTGTGTCTCCCTCTCTCTCTCTCTCTGCCCCTCCCTGGCTCACACTCTGTCTCTCTATGTCTCTCAGAAATGAATCAACATTTAAAAAAATTTGGGGGTCATGGATTCTTTTGACTATCTTATAAAAAGTATGCTCCCTTCCCAAAAAAAAAAAATGTATATGCCTATGTGTGCAAACAATTTTACATATACTTTCAGGGAGTTCAGATGTTCCCTGAAGTCTACCCATAATTAACCTCAGCTACAAATATATTTATGGATGAGGGTGCCTGGGTGGCTCAGTCGGTTGAGCCTCCGACTTAGGCTCCGGTCATGATCTCATGGTTCTTGGGTTCAAGCCCCGCTCTCTGCTGTCAGCACAGAGCCTGCTTCAGATCCTTTGTCTTCCTCTCTCTCTGCCCCTCTGCCACTGGTTCTCTTCTCTCTCTCTCAAAATAAATAAATAAACTTTAAAAATATATAAAAAAATATATATGTATGTGTGTGTATATATGTATATATATATGCATGTGCCAAAAAATACATTTGTAGGGGCGTCTGGGTGACTCGGTCGGTTGGGCACCCGACTTCGGCTCAAGTCATGATCTCACAGTCCGTGGGTTTGAGCCCCGCATCGGGCTCTGTGCTGACAGCTCAGAGCCTGGAGCCTGTTTCAGATTCTGTGTCCCCCTCTCTCTCTCTGTCCCTCCCTCGCTCACTCTCTGTCCTCTCTCTCTCTCAAAATAAAATAAAGACATGAAAAAAATTTTTAAAGACATTTGTAAAAGAACAATAGAAATGAAAAAAGTTTAAATCTGGTTAAGGAGCACACCAAAATATTAATAGCATAGATTTACTTCCATTTTCACTGTTTCACTTGATGAGATTGTACTACTTCTATGATTTTTTAAGTTTAAATATGTGAATTTACACTGTACAACACAGAACAGATTCAGTTTGTAGTCTAAATCTGAACTGAATTCAAAGGTAAAAATTCTCGCTTGATATTTGGAAATGGGGAGGTGAGTTTGTTGATATAGGAAGGGTGAAACTCAACAGAAGGTTCAAGGAAGTGAGTGGAGAGTTCAACACTCATTTCTTTTTTTAGGATTTTATTTTTAAGGGGCGTCAAGGGTGACTCAGTTGGTTAAGCATCCAACTCTTGATTTCATAGTTCATGGGATCAAGCCCTTTGTCAGTATCTACACTAGCATAGATAGCCTGCTTGGGATTCTGTCTCTCCTCTCTCTCTGCCCCTCCCTTGCTCACACTCTTTCTCTCACACAAAATAAATTAATAAATTTTTTTAAAGATTTTATTTTTAAGTAATCGCTACACCAAATGTGGGGCTCAAACTCACAACCCCAGGATCAAGAGTCACATACTCTACCAATTGAGCCAGACGGGTATCCCAACATTCATTTTTATTCAGTAGGAAATAACTTTTAGAAGAGGTGAAATCTGGGTCCATGAGGAAAGAGGATCCCTGGTAATCAGTATCCATGGAGATGGTAACCACAGCAATGGAACCTGGTCTTCCCATTTTCAACTTAGTTCTGAACTAGTTAACGCTGGGAAAGGGTGTATGGGCAGAAAAAGGACATAGTACTCCACACGGCCTGGGATTCCCAAAGGCCCAGGGTTCAGCTGGGCTGTGAGTCACAGCCAGTCAGAAAGACCAGGAGAAAGTCAGGTTGGCCTTTGAAAGCAGAGCAAATCAGAACACACATTTACCCACAGTTTTCACCACCCCATGACAGTGACTATGCCGGCAAGGACTGCTCCAGGTAAAGGGTGAGTCTAAAAATCAGCTGCTGGGGTGAACGACAGACATAAAAAATGTGAGTAAAGCAAAAACTGAAATGAAGGCAGGTCCTGTTCATCCAGACTTTCATAACAAAGTACTTGCCTTAATCAAAGTATGTCATTAATTATTTGGTCCTCACTACTATCCTTCCAGATAGTAATAGAAGGCAGGGTGATTCTCAGCCTTCTCTATGAAGTGAGTGTCCCTGCTGGTGGAGACTGAACTTTGATCATGAAGATCTTAGGAAGCAGTTCAAAACAATCTGCCGGAAATGTCTTTGTAACTCTAGGGTTCTTGCAGTTTGCTCTTAAACGTCATGCAAATTTCACATTCTAGCCAATAGCATATGTTTGTTCACTCAAAATCATTACTCCTACAACTTTTTTTTAACAGAATGAATGTTTGAACATTTCTGCTTATTTGAGAAGTAAAGAATCAGGCATTAGATTTTCTCCATTTTCCAAACAAGAGCCATACAGCTATTTAGTGGAAGAGCTGAGATTAAACATGCAACTCATTCCAAATTGGCAGCATTCTTTCTGTGATTACATGTGTCAAATGAGAAGGCAAAGGGATGGAGAAAGGTAAAGGACTCCTTGGTAAAAAGCGTATAACCTTGGGGCGCCTGAGTGGCTCAGTCGGTTAAGCATCAGCTTCAGCTCAGGTCATGATCTCATGGTTTGTGGGTTCAAGCCCCGAGTCGGGCTCTGTGCTGACAGCTCAGAGCCTAGAGCCTGCTTTGGATTCTGTGTCTCCCTCCCTCTCTGCCCGTCCCCTGCTTGCCCCTCCCCTGCTCACACTGTCTCTGTCTCAAAAATTAACACTTAAAAAATTATAAAAAAAGAAAGAAAGAAAGTGTATAGCCCAAAGGCAGAATGGTCAATGAGGGATTGTTGAAGGCTTTTAAAGGACTGAATAATGAAGTCATCAGCCAAGTACTTGAGAGTTCCCAAACTCTCAGCACTTCAGTCTTCTTATGTATAAATTGGAACCAATAACACTGATCTCCTAGGGCTGTTGCTAGGGTTAAATGAGGAAATCTATGGAAATTTCTCAGCCTGGTCAGTGCCTGACCCAGAGTAGGCCTTCACTAAATGATAGTCTTGGTTATCCTTGGTCAAGTGGACATCTCTTACATCTTAAATTGTACATCTCTTCAGTATCTTAAATTGAACATTTCCCAAACCAAATTCATCATTCTTTTCCTTCCCCTTTCTCGTTCTTCTAACCTCCAAGAGAAATAGCTCCCCTTCCTGTATTGTCTCAGTTGTGGTTAATGGCCCCACCATCTACCCAAGTTAAAGCTTCAAAGTCACCCTGGGGGTGCCTCACTGGCCCAGTGAGTGGAGCATGTGACTCTTGATCTCTGGGTTGTGAATTTGAGCTCCACTTTGGGGTAGAGATTACTTAAAAATAAAATCTTTAAAAAAAATGGAAGTTATCCTGAACTACTCCCTTTTCGCACCCACCACACCCACACTGTTAATAAATTCTGAACATTCTATCTCCTAAATACATCTGGAATCTATTTCCTCAGCCCCTTTCTTACCTCCTGGACAACTATAATAATTCACAACTAATTTTTGTCTATTCTCTACACTGCTGAGAGTGATTATTTGAAAATACAAATCTGATGATCTAGCTATAAGATTAAAAGCATATAAAATCTCAAGTGATCTTCTGCAAAAGACCAAACTCTCCTCTCATTCTGGACCCAATGTGCTTTTCCAGCTTCTCAACTTCTCCTACACACACACACACACACACACACACACACACACCTTAGAACCCAGCCTCACAGACCCTTTCAACGTTTCTCCTAATAACTAGAATCCCCTTCCTCTCTGTGTCCGTGGGAAATGCCTGTTTATCCTTCAAACCCAGGCAAAATTGCCAATTCTTTGAGAAGTTTTCCCAGCACTTAAACACTTCTCTCACCAAAATCATCTCCTATCTGGTCTCCCCACATTTACTTCTAACTTGTTCCAATCTGTTCTCCTTGTTGTAGCCAGAGTGTTCTTTTCAAATGCAAATCAGTCCTATGTCAGGCTCTCTCCCCTGCTTAAATGGCTTCCCATTGTTAAGCCCCAAATCCCTACACAGATCTACACAACCCACCTCCATAGACATATTCTAATTCTAATTCTCTGTGATCCAACAGCACTGGTCTTCTTCCAGTTCATCCAACACATCAATCTCGCTCATACAGCAAGGTATTTGAATATGTGCCTCCTCCTATGGTGGTGAAAGCTTCATCCTTCAGAACTCAGCTAAAACATGACTATTTCTGGAAGACTTCCTAGACCCTCCACCTTAGGCCAGATCATTGTATTTCCACCAAGTAGCATGGTGTCTGGCATATACAAAGTATTTAGTAGATATTTGCTGAAATCCCTCTTCTCCATATCCCTAACCCTCGTATCTTCGCACTTATCATACTGAAATAGAAATATTTATACAAGACTTTGTGCTCTTGAAGAATCTGGAAAATGGAGTCTCTCTTTTTCTTTCTTCTTTCCCTTGTCCTGCTCTTCCTCCTCCTCCTCTGCTTCTTCTCCTCAGTGTCCCCTCACATATCCTTGTGCTTGCTGGCTCATGGTTGACAATGTCAAAATGTCAAAATGTTTGTCAAAAGAATAGACCCTACCAACAATATAATTTATGGATAACATGGAGAAAGACATTATTTGTTCTAAATAGGAATGATTTTTACAAATTCTTCCATGAACCAGGGCTCTCTAAAATAGTGTGGGAAGGGAATATGCCATCACATTTCCCTGAGAAGGAGAGCAAGTATGTGGAATAATTCTGTTGATTTGGGTTAGGAAAATCTGACTCAGTGAATAGATCCTGCTGCAAAGATTTTTTTTTTTTAAGTAGACTTCACACCCAGCACAGAGCCCAATGAGGGGCTTAAACTCACAACCCTGAGATCAAGATGTGAGCTGAAATCAAAAGTCAGATGCTTAACTGACTGAGCCACCCAGGCACCCCATGCAAAGATATTTTTAAATGGCATCCACAAGTTGTGCTAGGCAAGACAGTCTGTGCTTGATATCTCCCCAGAGGGAAAAATACTGGGTTAGAGCAGCCTGTTTAACAAACATAGTCTGTTAGACTTTAGGATGTAATATTTCCATTTTGATTCCAATATTTTAGGTCAGCTTCTATATGGCACAAACACAATAGGAGTATTTATTTCCACGTAGGGTCCCCATTTTAACAAGAAAAGTCCAGACACACTAAAGGAAAGAA
The DNA here is from genome assembly GCA_028646485.1 of Cryptoprocta ferox. NCBI lineage: Eukaryota > Metazoa > Chordata > Mammalia > Carnivora > Eupleridae > Cryptoprocta > Cryptoprocta ferox. The sequence continues at coordinate 53,767,865 of CM053559.1, read as the reverse complement.
TGGCCCTCAGAGGTGCATGACATTAGCCAAGGCTAGAATGGAATAAGAAATTGAATTGTGTACAATAAGAACAAAAAAGAACCCAAAACCATAGATGTTCTGCTTTTAAGGAAATGGCAGGTCTGTGCCAGAGACTGTCCTTCACTTACCAATTGTAGAAATATTTATTAAGGTAGCTAGGACTTGCTTAATATTTGGTCCCAGGTAGCAATTCCCTGTGTATCAGGTATTCCTCAGAACAACCTTCTAGAGATGAAGGGAAATTCATACTAAAATGGACATTAATGCACAGAGGTGAAATTGGTTCACATCAGAGCATGATAGATAGAGCTGGATAAGAATGTGAAATTCATTCAAGTGATTTTACTCTTTTTATCGTCAGTTGTAGAAGTAAAATTCCTCCCATGTTTCAAGAGTAGTAGAAGAGTGGTCCCAATTCAGGACAAGTAGGAGTGAGCACACCCCACTCTGTTTCTCCCACTGAATGCAGCTATCAAACCTAGACATAATTTGTGGAGCATCTATTTGAGGATTCTGTAAAGTAAATAGTAGGAGGCAAAGAGGAAAAAAGAACATAATTCAAAGTATCACTGAGCTGGTGGTAAGTTTCCCATATTTCCTCTAGTATTCCTGAGCCTGGACTTAAGATAGCCTGAACCCAGGGGCACCTGGGTGGCTCAGTCAGTTGAGTGTCTGGCTTCAGCTCAGGTCATGATCTCGTGGTTCGTGGGCTCGAGCCCCGCATCAGGCTCTGTGCTGACAGGTAGCTCAGAGCCTGGAAGCTGTCTTCAGATTTTGTGTCTCCCTCTCTCTCTCTCTCTCAAAAATACATAAAACATTAAAAACAATTTTTTAAATGATAGCCCGAACCCAGAGTGGCACCAGGGCACTGATAAAGAGAGCTTCAGGACAAGCACTATACTGTGGCTTGAGAAACAGAAAAGGGGACTCATAACTCCCATAGAAAATGAGGAAATTCCCCCATTTTTCTTTTTTGGCTTTTATTTTCTCCATTTTCTCATATCCCAGCCACCCCAAGAGAATCCATAGTGGTAATAGTTGTGTCAGCCACTGTGGCAACAGCAGAAGCCTACAGGCATCTAAAAACCTGAAGATTCTCTCGGATCCACGAAACTAAGGTCTAAAGGGGATGGTGTGAACTCCCAATACATTATTTCTGTCTCTCTCTCTTGCTGCTTCACTCCAGACACTAGCACAGTCATAAGAAGTACATGATAAAGCAGGACAAATAAACTCCAGCTTTCTGGTCAGAGGACTAAAAAGATGAGCTTCAGAGAATCTTCCAGACAGATTGCAGAGAGAGTCGAGCTTGGGAAAGTGATACCAAAAGCTTTTTAGAACTCCTGGGCTCACTTCTACCCTGTGTATGTATGGATTTGATCCTACACAGTTTATGAAAAACTTTGAGAACTGAACTAAGTATATAGTTCACTGCCCAGGTGCCAGACTGGCCACTGGGTGGCACACGTGTGAGAAAGATATAATTAGCCCTACAGAGGCTCTGAGAATGGAACTGACATTGATACCACAACCCACTAGTTGTCTAGTCAGAACTTGGGACCTAAGTACAACTGGATCGACTGACTGATACAAAACAATAATATACAGGATACAATCCAAAATTGCTTAAAATATGAAGAACTAGCAAAATCTCAACTCATGTAAGAAAAGGCAGTAAGAACCCCAAGATTAAACAGCTGTTGGAATTATTGAAAAAAAATGTAAATTTCAGAATTTAAAGTACAGATGCTCAAAGAAATAAACAGTTTGAGTCAAAAGGAAACGTAAAAAATTTCAGCAAGGACATAGAAAATATAAAGATAAAGCAAATGGAAATTTTAGAGCTTAAAAAATAATATCAAATTAAAACTCAAGACAAGAACTTGATAGCAGAAGAAAGTCGGTGAACTTGAAAACAGATCAAGAAATATCCAATATAAACAACAGAAAGAAAAAATATGGGGAAAAATTAATAGAGCTTTAAGAATTTGTGGAACAATACCAAAAGGTCTAACATTCATGCCATCAGAGTCCCAGAAGGAGAGGAAAAAGAGTAGAGTGAAGGAAAAACATTTGAAGAAATAATGGCTGAAAATGTCCCAAATAAAGTAAAAGACATACACCTACAGATTCAAGAAGTACAGTAAACCCCAAATAGGATAGAATACTCATATCCAACATGATAAAACTACAGACAACTAAAAGCAAAGAAAGTGTCTTGAAAATTGCTGGGGGCAGGGGATGGAAATTGGCACACTACCTACAAGGGAATAATAATTCAAAGTATTGCAGATTTCTCATCAGAAACTATGAAGGCAAGACACAAGTGGAGCTTTTTTTTTAAGTGCTGAAAGAAAAGAATCATCAATCAAAATTCTATATCCAGCAAAAATATCCTTCAGGAATGAAGGTAAAATATATTTTAAGATGAAAGAAAATTAAGAGAATTTCTTGCTGGCAGATCAGCTAAAATTGCTAAAGTAAATTATTCACACATAATGGAAATGATAGTAAAAGGAAATTCAGAACACCAAAAATGAAGAAAGAGCAATGGAAATTTTAATTATCTGGATAACTGTAGTAGATTATTCTTGAGTTTTTTAAAATATGTTTGATGACTGAAAGCAAAAATTATAAATATAACTTGTATTTAAACATAAATTACAAATATAAGTATTTATGATGAGTTTTTCAATTTGTATAGGTATAATACATAAAACAAATTATACAAAGGGGAGGAACTAGCTGGTAAAATTTCTACATTCTGCTTAAAGTGAAAAAATATTGAAGTGATAAAATATTAACAGAATGTAAAAGTTGATTGTGAAGAATTGTGTATATTGTAATCACTAGAGCAACCACCAAAATAACTATACAAAGAGGTATAAGATATAGTAAAATATCAAACTAGATAAATTAAAATGCAATATGAAAAAATTTTCAAATAACCCAAAAGAAAGCAGGAAAGGGGAAATAAAGGAGTGAAGAGAAAAGGGAAAAAGCAGAAAATACATAAAATATGGTAGACATAAATCCAAGCACACCGATGGTTACATTAATTTTCTAAACATGACAATTAAAAGACAGATTATCAAAACAGATTTTTAAAAATTTTTATCAAATTATGCACAATATATAAGAAACTCACTTTAAATATAATAATATAGATAAATTGAAAGTAAAAAGAAACAAAACAAAAACACTAACCAAGAGAAAGCTGGGCTAGAAATATTAATATCAGAAAAAGTAGACTTCAGAGCAGAGAAAATCACCAAGGGTAAACAGAGTCATTATATAATGATAAAGGGGTCAATTCACCAGAAAACATAATTCTAAGTGTGTATGTACTTAACAAGGCTTCAAAGTACATAAAGCCAAATACATAAAAGAATTGACAGGAGAAACAAGGAGAACAGATCAGTGGTTTCCAGGGTTAGAAGTTAGTATGACTATAAAGGAATAGCTAAGGGAGTTTCAGGAGATGATGAGTTTTTTCTGATTGTGGTAGTGATTACATGAATCTATATATGTGTGAATATTCATAAAACTATAGGCAAAAATTTAATTTTACTGATTTAATTAACATATTAAAATTTTTAAGGCAATTATTTAAAAAGAAAAAGTTGGTTAAGCATCCAACTCTTGAGTTCGGCTCAGGTCATGATCTCATGGTTCGTGGGATCAAGCCCTGTATCAGGATCTACACTGACATCATGGAGCCTGCTTGGGATTCTCTCTTCCCTCTCTCTCTGCTCCTCCCTTGCTTGTGCTCTCTTTCTCAAAAATAAGTAAATAAACTTAAAAAAAAAAAAAAAAGAGCACAGACTCTGGGGCCAAATGGCTTGAGTTCAAGTCCCTGCTCTGCTTTAAAATATAATAAAATAAAATAATAAATAAATATATAAATAAATAAATAAAATAATAAAATATAATAAAGTAAAAAATAAAAATAACTTATTTTACAAGTATGATGTTTATTTAGCCATTCAAATATTTATTAAGGACATTCACGTTCTAGGCACTATTTGTGGGGTTTTTTATATTTTTTTAAAGTAATCTCTATAGCCAACATTGGGCTTGAACTCACAACCCAACATCAAGAGCCACATGCTCTGCCAACTGAGCCAGGCAGGCACCTGTAGGCACTGTCCTAGAATACTTATTTAAGAAGAAAGAATCTGGACACCTGGGCAGCTCAGCTGGTTAAGCGTCAAATGCTTGATTTTGGCTCAGGTCATGATCTCACAGTTCATGAGTTCGAGCCCCACATCGGTGCCTCGTGGGATTCTCTCTCTCTCCCTCTTCCTCTGCCCCTCACTCACTCATGCTCTCTCTCTCTCAAAAATAAATGATGAAACAAAAAGTTTTGGAAAAAAAAAAGAAATATTATCCAGTGCGCGCACGAGGTACAGAGAGAAAGGGAGAAAGAGAGGGACAGAGAGTGTGGAGCCCAACATTGGGCTCAAGCTCACAAACCGTGAGATCATGACCCCAGCCAAAGTCAGATGCTTTAACTGACTGAGCCACCCTGTCACCCCACATGATTTATTGTGAGAATCATGCAAGTCTTTGGAAAGCACAGATACTAGCTGTGTGTGGAGGGAAGGAAATAGAAGTATCCTTCTGGGCCAGATGTAGGCCTGGGAGAGGGTGGGGAACAGAGCAAGATTGGAATTCATCCCAGGGCCCAAACCCCCAAACTGATTCTCTGAAAATTATCTCAGGATCCTTGAGAAAAGGGAAGAGAGGAAGGCCTCCCATATCCAAAAAATGGCTTTTCACTGAGCTCCCTGGACACTGGGTCTATGCCAGTGGCTTGGCTTTCCTGTGTAGTTTTCACCCAACAACTCGCTACGCGGAACCAACCAGGGCTTTTAAGGTCTTTGCACCAGCTGCTGTGTCTTACATCACCCTGATATTTCCAAATTTCAAAATGGTCCACACGGGACTTTTAACCTATCTATGTAGTGATACGATTTGCAATTCTCACTCCAAGAAGATTTTAGGTATACATCTCCTCCAGGGAAGATTATCCCTGCTGATACAGTCTGCACTTTAAAGCTTCCTACCTTATCTTCAGGTACAGGAATTGTTAGACGGATGTGTGTTACTAATTACTCAGTCTTTAGGGAGTGGGGGGCAGGGAGGTAGTAGCATTGCTATCAGTTTTACATTCCTTACTACACCGGAGCTAGGTAGGCATTCTTCCTCAAAGAGGACCTGAGGTTTAGGAGGTTAATTTTCACACACAGATGGTAAGCGGTAAAATGGGATTTGAACTCAGGATTTTCCAGTTTCAAAGGCTATACCTTTTCCACTACATCATCAGGTTACCCTTTCTGTTGCTGAGCAAGCAACTATGTTTTTTATGAATCTGGATCTACTCCCATTTGAGCTGTTTTATTTTTTTTTATGTTTATTTTTATTTTTGAGAGACAGAGAGAGACAGCACATGCGTGGGTACAGGGCAGAGAGAGAAGGGGACAGAGGATCCAAAGCAGACTCTGTGCTGACAACAGAGAGCCCGATGCTGGGCTCGAACTCACAAACAGTGAGATCTTGACCTGAGCCGAAGTCAGACGCTTAAACAATTGAGCCACCCACGCGTCCCTGGGCTGTTTTAGGAAGTATTCATACTGCTCTCCCAGATGAAGAGTTATTTCTTTCGAGCAATAGCAAAACCCAATGTTGCAGCTTCCACAGAACTTACAATAAACACAAATCACTGATGTTGTGTTCAATGGGAATTGAAATTCATATAGGTTGATTGTTTTGCTTGACCATCTTCTTTAAAGAGACAGTAAGGGGGCACCTGAGTGGCTGAGTTGGTTAAGCATCTGACTTCTACTCACATCATGATCTTGTACTCCGTGAGTTGGAGCCCCACAATGGGCTCTGTGCTGACAGCTCAAAGCCTGGAGCCTGCTTCAGATTCTGTGTCTCCCTCTCTTTGCCCCTCCCCTGCTCATACTCTGTCTCTCTCTCTCTCTCTCAAAAATAAATAAACATTAAAAAATTTTTAAAAAGAGACAGTAGGAAAATTAAATGCACAGAATAGAGAATACTACTTGACATGACTACTGGAAGTCTAAAGCTGGATTTCCAGTACATGTTAGGTCAAAATTATTTATATGAAAACATATTCCCAGAATTATAATGCAAATCATCAGCAAATGCATAATTGAAAATACACAATTCCTGGGTTGTCTAGCTGGCTCAGTTGTAGAGCATGTGACTCTTGATCTCCGGGTCATGAGTTCTTGGGCATAGAGCTTACATAAAAATACACACTTCCTTTTAATAAAGCTTTTTTGTGTCCCCACCAAGCACATAAAATTAAGTCAGCTTATATCAAACCTTCATATATTTACAACTAGTGCTTATAAAATCCTTGAAATAAGAAGGTGCTCTGTTAAGATTTAACTCTCTGAGGGGGCACCGGGCTGACTGAGTTGGTGGAGCACACGACTCTGGATCTCAGGGTGGTAAGTTCAGTCCCCACTTTCTGTGTAGAGACTACTCAAGAAATAATAAAATCTTTAAAAAAAAAAAAAAAAGATTTAACTCTTTGAAAGCCATTTAACGATCTTACGTGAATATTCATTTTAATTTAGCTCATTTTTAGCTCCTAAGATAAAATCTTTTCCTCTGAAATAAGCCAGCTGAAGAAGCTTAATTTATCACTTTTCACAGAATCAACATATATACTGACCTACTTTACTGTACCAAGTAACTGATACACAAAATTTTGGAAATCAATTATCTTCACCCCATCCACACTGCACTGTTAGGTCCCTGGGCCGTTCACAATTCGGTGTAATGGGAATGAGACATCGCCTAAAGAATAGGATTAAAGGCAGAGTGCCTACAGCAAGCCTCAAATGAGGCTATTTCACACACCCCTTCTCCCAACAATGTGTTTCTTTGTCCTGAAACTGAAATAATTGGCTTTGGAGGGAGAAAGGAATAAGGTGCTGAATTTGTTCTAAACCATGTATATTAGCCAATAACCAAGGTAACTTTCTTTAACCAACAAGATTGTCAACAAAGCATTCAAACACTAAGTCAAGGCACTCACTCAGGCAAAATGTCTAAAAATTACATTGTAGAAAAAGGACCAAATGAAACCTTTATGTCACTGAGACTTAGCTTCACAGATAAGGAGAAATCCACAGTTGATCACTGAAGATAGGAAACCCTCACTAATGCCAAGTACCATCCCACCACTAGGCAAACCTAAATATACCACACATCCAGAGATGCATAGACTTTGTTAAAATAACATTCAGTTAAATTCTCAACTATCCTTCAGCAGAAATTGCCTCTTGAAAGATTTCTAATAACCTTTAAAAAGTTTGGTGGATCCCATCCTAATAAGGTGAAAAGTTCAATTTGAAGAGTATTCCTGAGTAGTGCTGTGGGTAGAGGAGTCATGGGAAGTAGATCTGAAACTCAGTTCACTGTAGGAACATTATAAGAAATGCAAAGTTGGGGGGTGCCTGGGTGGCTCAGTCGGTTGAGCATCCAGCTTCGGCTCAGGTCATGATCTCGCAGTTCACGGGTTCGAGCCCGGCGTTAGGCTCTGTGCTGACAGCTAGCTCAGAGCCTGGAGCCTGTCTTCAGATTCTGTGTCTCCCTCTTTCTCTGACCCTCCCCTGCTCACGATGTCTCTCTCTCTCTCTCTCTCTCTCTCAAAAATAAATAAAACATTAAAAAAATAAAAATAAAATAAAATAAAGAAATGCAAAGTTGGTACACTTGAAACTTACTTAATGTTGAATCCAGTGTTACCTCAAAAAAGAAAAAAAAATGCAGAGTTCAAGAAATTAGGGGGGCGCCTGGGTGGCTCAGTCGGTTAAGCAACTGAGTCTTGATTTCGGCTCAGATCATGATCTCACAGTTCATGAGCTTGAGCCCCACGCCCCTATCAGCACAGAGACTGCTTGGGATTCTCTCTCTTTCCCACGCTCTCTGACCCTCCCACCGCTCAAGTGCCCTCTCTCTAAATAAATAAACAAACATTTAAAAAAAAAAAGAAATTAGGAATTCAACACAGACATCCCCACTAATAGTCCAGGAAACCAGTACATGCCACAGATAAAACCCAGAATTCCCCTCTGCTGCTTCTCAGAGCCTGTGTAAACCTCTCACTCCATTCTCTCCGCCAAGAGAGAAGCAATCCTGTGACATACAAACAGCATAGTCATTAAATGTCCGCCCTCAAATAGGCACATGAAGCCATCTAAGTTCCCACAGTGCTACCCCTGTATTGTCTGCAAGCCTGATTCCTCCACAGATGGGGAAACACAATGAAACCAGCAAAGGACCTTTCATCACATCTTCCTAAAACCCTGTTGTGGATAAGAGAAGAGTGAGATTTTCACCAGGCCCAAATGGTAAGTCTAGTTTATCAAGAGTATCAGACCTGGGGGAGAGTGGTCAGTCTATTCTAAGGTGATCATCGACTTTCCTATTGGTACCTTTAAGTGAGCAAGAGCATGCCTACTTTATACCATGAGCCCAAATCAAGTGTGGGTCTCCAGACTCAAATGGCATTTCCTGTTTCCACCAGCCTGTTTTATGTGCTGGGATTTGCAGTTATACTCAATCCTCTTCTTTCTTTTCTATCTCCTCTGATCTGATCCAGACATCCTAGCAAATGCAAGCATCTGGCTATGACAACAGAGAAAAGACATCCTTACCATGTCTCTGATACTTCAAGAACTACTATGTATATATTGAATTAAATCTATTTCTTTAAAAAATTTTTAACATTTATTTATTTTTGAGAGACAGAGAGAGACACAGCACGAGCAGAGGAAGCACAGAGAGAGAGGGAGACACAGAATCCAACAAAGGCTCCAGGCTCAAGGCTGTCAGCACAGAGCCCGATGTGGGGCTCAAACTCATGAATGGTGAGATCATGACCTGAGCTGAAGTCGGATGCTTAACCAACTGAGCCACCCAGGCACCCCTAAATCTATTTCTTAAAAAAAAATAACCTTTCCCCTGCAGAAAGAAGAATCATTGACTCCTTTTCAGGGATATGATGATAGTTCAGAAGCAGACCCTGTTCAGGCAATGCTATAGTTTCCTGGAATTCTAGACATTCTCTTTGGAGGTGGAGGGCTGTTTTTGTACATATTTCTTCCAGAGTCACTGGTACCCCGGACCTTATCTCTGATCTTAAACAACCATGATTCCCAAAGCCACCTGACCAGTTCTGGCCATCTAGATAACAGAAATTGGCAGAGCTCTCCAAAGATTCTCCCCCACCCCTGAGGAATGCTGAACTTAACATGCAAACTTACCTTTTGGAGCCTGCAAACAGAACTTGTAACTCTTTACACTTCTTTCTTGGTAGTTTCGTGGAGTAACACCTAGGTGAGACTGTGCCCGATTGCCCTGTTTCTCTCAGCACCTTGCCTTTCAGTAATTTCAGTCACTGATCCCAGAGATGTACAACTGGAATGTCAACTTCCAATGAAGTTCCTGGACCATCATTAAGAAATGCAGTTTTGACCTTCGGATCTGGATGTGTTAGCATTGTCCAAGTGAAACACCAAAGGAATGTGCAATCACACCCCTCTTGGCATCAAAATAAAATGAGAACAGAGGTGATGTATTTCCTAGGCAACATCCTGTGTCTGCTCTAAATCCACGGTAGCCATACAGGACTCATTTTGCCTAGAGAAAATGGAAAGACCCATAAAGGTAAGTAGTTGACTACATGATCTGGAGGGTCATTCCTCGTACTAAATGGCAGGGTGCCTCCAGTTATGTAGTTAGTATGTCCAAACTCCTAAAAGTTGGGTTTGTCAGTAGATAATCTGAGTGGATCATCTATATTTAAAGATAAGAAAGAGACCCAGATCTTTTCCTACTAATCCCAATCTTAGTTCAATTACAATTAATAGCATTTACTGAGTATCTAATAGTGCTAGGACGTGCTTATGCTTTCCCTTCCCCAGTGGTCCTGATTTTCAGGATGTATTAGGATCATCCAGGGGAGTTTTGATAACTACAGGCTATTGCTTCCAAGATTCAGATTCATAGAAGTCCAAAGGTGATACTAATGTATGGCCAACATTGAAACCTTCCATGGCTAAAGCCACCGTGACCAGTCTGGGAGCCTTATCTTTCTTGCTCTCCCTGCACCAGTTTCTCTTGCCAGTCCCACAGCTTTTATCTTTTACCTCGGACTGCTGAACAATAATGCATCTTCATCTGCTGTCCTTTTGTTCCTGGGGTCCACCTTCCTAACAGAGTAGCCCAGTATTGACAGCTTAGAGAATCAGGACTGAGCCCCTTTAGTTGCTGCAACTTGACCCCTTTGTTGCCCATTTTAAAGTCAGCTTTTAGGCAAGTTGATTTCACTAACCAGGTCAGGAAGGGCCAGGAGCTCTCACCTAGTATTTGACATACTGCCTCCCTCCCTCCAGCACTACATCCAAGCCATATCATCTTCCATGGCTCCAACTGACACTATAACTTCATGATGAAACAAAATTAGACAGCTGAGGAAACTGAATGTAGCACAAAGAACCAAGGGCTGGAGCAATACTATCTGAATTTGAGTCCTAGATTCCCTCCATCTACTAGCTGTGTGACCTTACACCTGTGTGACTAGTGGCATGTCAGGATTCCCCAGAGAAACAGACCAAGTATATATATATTCACATAATTAGGGGGGGCTAAGAAGAGCAGACCCAGGAAAGCCAGTGGTGTTAAGTCCCTGTCCCAGCCCAAATCTGAAAGCAAGAGAAGACAGGCAGAGAGAAAGAATTCTTCCTTATCAGCCTTTTATTCTATCAGGCCTTCAACAGATTGGATGAAACCCTCCCAAAGTGGGAAGGGCGATCTGCGGATACAGCCAGAATAATGTTTAACCAAATATCTGGGCACCTGTGGCCCAGTCAAGTTGCCATGTAAAATTAACCATCATGCTGGGCTTTTTTTCCCCTCATTTCTAAAGTGATAATAATAATAATTTTTGTCTCACTTAGCAGTGGTAAGAATTAAGGATTGACAGCGGAATGTGGAATTTTTTTAAATTTTTTACATTTATTTATTTTGAGGGAGAGAGTGCATGAGTGTGCATGTGAGCAGGGGAGGGGCAGAGAGAGAGGGACACAGAAAATCCCAAGCAGGCTCCATGCTATTAGTGCAGAGCCCTATGCAGGACTCAAACCCACAAATCTCGAGATCATGACCTGAGCCAAAATCAAGAGTTGGATACTCAACCGAGACACCCAGGCACCCCTGGAATTTTTTAATTAAAAAGTGTGAGCCCAGGAGCACGTAGGTGGCTCAGTCAGTTAAGTGTCTAACTCGGTTTCAGCAAGGGTGAGTCCACTATACAAATGTCAGTGAGTATGATTACAAATAGAAGAATACAAGTAGTATTCATTTGATGCAGAAAAGAATATCTTTTAAAAGTAAGTAACAAGTTAGCTAATAAGAATCTCCTAGTTACCTCTTATCTTTAGGTACCCTTCCCCGGAGTTTTTCCAAATCTTCCATTCTATTTTCTTTCTAGTCTGCCTCCTCTTGCCCTTTTCCTTGGGCCAGTTACTCTGCCCTACCCCTTCCTACACCCTTTTACACAGCTTCACAAGAAAAAAGAGAGAGAGAGAGAAATTGAAATAGAAGAGTCTGAATGAACAAATGAGTGTGAGTTGTATCAGAAGAATGATCAGAGCAAACAGGTGCTATCCTGTCCCTGGCTGGCTCAGCTGATAGACCGTGTGACTCTTGATCTCAGAGTTGTGAGTTCAAGCCCCATGTTGGGCATAGAGTTTACTTAAAACAAAACAAAACAGAGCAAAAACAAACAAAGCAGGTGCGGTCCCAAGCTCCTTATATATATAATGTCATACAATCCTCCCAACAACCCTATGAGATAGAGTCTGTGGGAAGTAGTCTCTTAGTCTCTTAGTGACCCCTGTCACCTGGTTTTGATGCCTGTGTAATCCCCTCCCTTTGAGTGTGGGCTGGATCTAGTGACTCACTTCAAACAGATATAATATGGCAAAAGTGGTGGTGGAATGTCACTTCTTTTTTTTTTAATTTTTTTTTACACTTTATTTTTCAGAGAGAGAGACAGAGCACAAATGGGATAGGGGCAGAGAGAGAATGAGACACAGAATCCGAAGCAGGCTTCAGGCTCTGAGCTGTCAGCACAGAGCCTGATGCTGCACTCAAACTCACAGACTGTGAGATCATGACCTGAGCCAAAGCCAGACACTCACCCAGGTGCCCCAGTGGAAAGTCACTTCTAAGATTAGGTAACAAAAAGACTATGGTTTCTGTCTTGGGCTTGCATGATCTTTCTCTCTCTCTCTCTCTCTCTCTCTCTCTCTCTCTCTCTCTGTCAAGTGTGCATGTGCTGCCTGGCTTATTCATTCTGAGAAAAGCCCAAGGCCATGTTGTGAGCTACCCTATGGAGAGGTCCACACTTCAAGGAACTGAAATAAGCTCCCAACCAACAGTCAGTGAACAACTGAGGCCTTCAGTCAAACAACCCACCAGCAAGAAGTGGAATCTTGCCAACAACCACATGAGTGAAGTGGGAAGCAGATGTTCCCACCCACCCCAGTTGAGCCCTTCGATGAGACCACAGCCCCAGCAGGCTGACTTTGAGCCAGAGACCCCCAGTTAAAATTGTAAAAAGATTCCCACCCACAAAAATTGAGATGATGCTTATTGATTAAAGCTGCTAAACTCTGGGGTAACAGCAATAGATAACTACAACAGGCCTAAGGAACTGTGTGTCAGAGAGATTAAGAAACTTCCAATGGTATGAGCCTGTCAGTGGCAGATTGGGGATTCAAACCCAGAAACCCTGGTTCTAGAATCTGTGCTTTTGAACGGTTTATGTTTTAATAAATAGATGTCAAAATGCTTATATTTTATATTTTGTACAATGTGAAGCTACTGATGCTGATGATGTACAGTCTCTAAAGCAAGTAACATATGAGTTCAGGGGCACCTGGTGGCTCAGTCGGTTGAGCATCTGACTTCGGCTCAGGTCATGATCTCACGGTTCATGGGTTCGAGCCTCACATCGGGCTCTGTGCTGACAGCTCAGAGCCTGGAGCCTGCTTCTGATTCTGTGTCTCATTCTCCCTCTGCCCTTCCCCCACTTGTACTCTGCCTCTCTTTGTCTCTCAAAAATAAATGTAAAAAAATTTTTTTTAAAAAGTAACATATGAATTTGTTTTTGCCGGGGTCTCTGCCAATGCAAGTGTATTTTCCACCATAAACTCACCCTAGCTACAGGAGGCATGACTAATGAGTTCTTCTCAAGCAAAGTACAAATTAGCTGTAATAGGTTACAAACACACTCAAAGCCACATCAGCACCAAACTGGAAGAGAACAAAGATATTGTACAAACCTAAGTCTGGTATTGGCCATAGAGTAGATGTTTAATGAATATTTATTGATTCATTCATTGGACTAAACTGCTCATTGAATGTCTACCAAAGATATTGGAGATTATATTTTTGGAAGGCAGAGTGGAGTTGCAGTGTTTACAAACTGACATACAGGTCCATCTTGCCTCCTATACTAACTACCCTTATCTAACCCATGGAAAGCATAGAACAGGGAATGGCGCACAACAAGTATTCAATAAATGTTAGCTCTTCGATCTTACTGCCTAGTACCACAAATCTACTCTCTGAACTCTCCAAGAGTAGGCAGAGAAATGTAGGAGCCACAATTACTGCTGATCTGAAGAAAAATCTCAGTGAAGTATTCACCCCCTGCCTTCCTTGAGCCCAGATACCCATCAACCAGGGGCATGAAGAGCTCCAACCTAGCAGCTGAGTTCCCTGCTTGGTGGATTCAAAAAGTGCGGCGTTTGGGAAATTAGCTAAAGAGTGGAACTCTAACTATTGAAACAACATATAAATAGAAAATTGGGAATATTAACTGCCTAAGTCATAAGTCACCTACTCAACTTCAGGGATCCTTCACCTTTTGTTTACAGTCAAATCACCAAGGACCCTAGGAGAGGACCTTCTCTCTATCAGGGAACTACTTCCAGGTGTGCCTGGGTGGCTCAATCGGTTAAGGGTCCGACTTTGGCTCAGGTAATGATCTCACAGTTCGTGGGTTCGAGCTCTGCATTGGGCTCTGTGCTGACAGCCCAGAGCCTGGAGCCTGCTTCGGATTCTGTGTCTCCCTCTCTCTCTGCCCCTCCCCCCACTCCCACTCTGTCTCTAGCTCTCTCTGAAAACTAAATAAACATTAAAAAAAAGTTGTTTCATTTTAAAAAAACAAACTACATCCATATTTATTTATCCTCACTGACCTTCTTGCCATCTCAACAAAATCCATACTTCTTTTCCTGATTCCTCTTCCCTCCACTCCACAGTTTCTCTCCCCTACACGTACACACACATTCTATTTTACTCTCACCGCCAAGTTCTTTCTTCCTTGTCTTCCTTTACAAAATATTATACTTGGGAATGACATACACAGGAATATACAAATTGACAATCTGCTTTCACAGTTTAAAAATATATACCGCACAACGGCACATAGCACACCCTCAAATATTTGCTGAATAAAATCCTCCTTGACTGAATCCTCCAGGCTGAATGGAGACCATATCTGACAAGGCGTTCAGTTCCCTAACACTGGTGAGAGCTACAGGAAAGAAAAAGAAATATTATACATCATCTCTATCAAGCCCTATCTCCTGCGTATCCAACACAGGAGGAAAATGAAGCCCGGAAAATAATGTAAAACAGATGACGCAGCTATTTTCGAACAGAGCCCAAGCCAGAAGCCTCATCATCTGTCTTCCAATCCAGCGCTATTCACATGTGGGTACAAATGCCCCTAACTTCCCAAGGGTATGACTTTGTCAGGCCTCAAAGGAGTCCCTGGATTCAGCCCCGGCCTCCATTTCTGACCTCCAGCAGACTACCGGCAGGGTTTGACATCCACACACACTTCATTAGGGCTGGCTCCTATATGGATTTTCTATTCAGGGCATCAAGGGTGTGGGCCTGTGCTGACTTTCTGTGGAAACATCCGGAAAAGGGGGCCTAGATCTTCCCTTCTCCTCCACCCTAGGGCTACTTGCAGGCTATTATTCCCAGCTTCCTCCAGTCTCCAGCTAGCCAAGCGCCTCTAGTGCAGGTCTCTGCAACTGGCTCCCAGCGCCTTGATGAGGCGAGTTTAATCTTCCACCCGGATTATTTAACCTCCGCATCCTTGTTAACAAACAGCCATTATTAACGAGATGAGAGACCACATGGGGTGGGCTTCTACAGACAATGCGCGCTCCCTTGGCCTTTCTGCAAGCAAATTCATAATCCTCAGTGACTCGGACGCCCCAGCCCTCCTGCCAGGCCCGAGAGGGAGCCAGGAAATAGTAGAAAGCGGGTGATAGGGACCCTTATCCATGACCCCCTGCGCCTGCAGGGTCCGGGGTCTGCAAGACGAAACTGTACCTCTCCCTTCCCTGCCTCCCTCGCTCCTCTCTCTCCCAAGGGACTGCTACAGTGCGTTATAAATTTTACCTTTCCAGTGTGCAGGAGAGGCGAGAAGAGGCTGTGTCCCAGCTCCCGGCCGGCCTGTCCCCGAGGACACCAATTAAAGGCACTAATTGGACAGCAATACATCAAAGTCGCTCCCGGGAGTGGGTCCTCAGAGCGCCAGGAATCCATTAGTTGGGCTTTTGTTTCAAAACAGAGAAATACAGAGGAAGAAAAAAAAAAAAAACCCACCTCGACGCGGATGGGAGTGGCGCGTGTGCTGTACCGCATAGACTCCGCTCTGTATTCTCTGGGAGCCTCTCTCTCCTCTTACTCCAGGCTCGGTACATCAAATGATCTTTCCCGCCTCTCTGTTCCGACCCGCCTCACTTCCATCCCCAAAGAGCGCCGCCTAGAAAGGTTCTCTTCCCAGGACCCGCACACAAATAGGGCAGGTGTAGACGCTGCACAGTTAAACCTAAGCGCGCCTGTAACGATTCCGGAAGAACAAACTCACCTCCCCGCGCACCTTGCTCTGGGTCTTTGCCTAACCCTGGTGAGGAAGGGGAGGTAGACACCTCAGAGAGGCACATGTCGCCTCGAAGTCGGCTGCACTGGGCTCTCACCGGGACGCCTGCGGGAGGGGGACGACGAAGGGGGACTGGGCTCACCGGGAGGGATTACATCAGGATGCGGGGAGGGGCACTTCAATGAGGGAGGGAAGGAAGGAAAGGGTTCTTCTTTGGAGAACTTGAACGCCACTCACATGCTCGAGGGCACCCAGGGAAGCCGACCAGGGAGGGGCCCAGGTCCCCGAAGGACGTGAAGTGACCCTAGGTGCTCTTCCCGTCTCGGGACCGCAAGGATGAGGGGCCCAGCGGAAATGGGGGTCCCTCCCCGCCGTCGGCTCAGAAGGAAGCTGAGCTTCCAGAATCTGGAAGCCCCCAGCTACCCCCGCTCCGCGAGCCCCGCAAGGCCGTCGGACTTGTGCGCCTACGAAGGCAGACCTAGTCTGACCCTGGCGAGGCCGAGCCCCCAGCACAAAGTGGCATGCCCTGAGGTCAGCGTTCGCGGGGCGCAGCGACTCGGCCTGCCTGACCCAAGTCGCACCCGGCAGCCGTCTGGGCCGGAGAGGCGGGAACCTCGCCCAGGGCCCCGGCTCCGAGGGCTATGCTGCTGTTTCCCGCCCGACCTGAAGCCGGCGAGGGCTAAGGCTAGGCCGGCCCCGGTGGGCAGGGCAGCCAGGGCGGAGGATGGAGAGACGGGACTCGGCCTCACCTGGACCGCGGGGAGGCCAGACGCCGAGCGCCCCGCATCCTGCGGGGGCCGCGCCCGCTCCCTTCCCTCAAGAAGCCAGATTGGAATGGCTGCTTTTGATGCCATTTGTTACCAACCCCGGCATTTGTTTTCCATTTTATAAACGCTTCTCTTTAAGTAATTGTCCCTGTTAACAGCGTATACCTTTCAGCAGCCCTCACTGCGCTATAAATAATCTCGATGAAGATGCAAGGATATGACTTTCACAAGATTGGACAATTGATTCAATCTGTGACCCGCGATCGCGAATAATATTGGAAGGCTATTTAAACAGATGAAGGCCTAAATTGTCTTGCTTGTATCTGAATTAATTTCTCATTCATCATCATTATGAAGTGATTGGTCTATTCAAGCTCTTCAGCCTGCTGGAACGGAGCGGGATTTAAATGAGATTGTAACACAATTTAAATGCTTGCCGACTTTAACGAGGCCAATTGAGCAGCTGCAATAAATACAAATATTTTTCTAAACAGCCTTGTTTTAAATAATTACTTAATGCTTTCATGTTATTTTTAAGTGGCAATCTTTCTCTCTCTCTCCTGCTCCTGCTCAGAATATCACATACTTATTTGCTGAGAAGGCGATTTTTGAAAGGACTTTGTGTCTCTGTTTGCTTTGTAGAAGGTAGCATGCCTTTTGTGGTTGGCTTTTTTTTTTCCACTCTGGGTCAACATCTCGGGGTCCCACAAGCTAGCACAAATGGTGACCCGCACCTTGGTTTTCCTCTGATGCAGTGGGACGTGCAGAGCCTGGGAGAAGCTAAGTGATGGAAGAAATTTGCCCTTCGGACCAGGTTATTTATCCAGACAAGTTTAGCTGGGTCTTGCAAACGAATCCGTGCGACTGCTCTTACGAATGACACCCTGAAGAGTGGCATCGCTTCTGACTTGTTCTGATGACCATCATCATCTAGAACAAATCATAATTCCATGTATCCCAAAGGTGTCCCTTAGGAAGTTCAATCTGCCAGCAGTTTGGCTCCCGTGCAAGTCGACTGGAGTGGGTGGAGGAAGGCTGAGGAGTTCTTTGTTTAGGGAATAGGCATAGAAAGAGAATAGGCTACGAAGATTGGTTGGGGGTGGAGTAATTAAAAGAAATATCCGCCCCCCTTTTTTTGGCCCAACGTCCTTTTCCTCCCCCTCCTGACTCTTACTCCCTCTTTCACTCTCGGAAGATGGTGCATGAAGAAGATGCTAAGAAGGAAAACCTCTTCCCATTTTGAGAATGCCATCCTCAACAACCCTCCGCTGTGACACCCACGCTCTTCCAATCGACATATGGCGGCGGGTGTTTCCTCAATTGGGGAATAATGGAGGCAACCGAGCGGGAGAAGCCGGGGGAACAAAAGAATCTTTTAAACTTTCGCCAAACGGCTGGGGGGTGGGGTGGGGTGGGGGAGACACGCGACTTGCCACGGAGACCTAAGCTCCCATTTGTGGTGATCCGTCTAGGACCGTGTCCCTTTGGGAAGTCTAGGGTGAGAGAGGGTTCATTCTGAATCCCTTCTCTGTCTGCCTCGGAGGGCGCAGGACTCCACATCTGAGGTGTGAGGGTGCACGTTTAGCCGCTGGGAAAGCAGAGCCAATATTGTCCCTAGAGAAATCATTCGTGGGGCAGACCAAGCTGGGGGAGGGGGGACGGGTGCACGATCAAACTGCAGGCCAGAAAAAAAAATGGGGACAAGGGTGGAGGAACAAAGTGATTTGCTATGTAACTGGGCAATTTAATGCCAGAGTTAGGGAGCTGCTGGCCGGAATCATTTTGTCTTCGGAGGCTCTGCGGAGCTCATCCTCTTTATCCTGTTGTTTAAAATGAGCATTATCCCAAACATATGCAATGCAATCAGTTTGGTCACACTTACAAGAACACGCTTTAATAAGGCAATCAATCACACGCTAACAAGCCGGCGACGGCCAGCGCTGAGCGTGCACTCCGGCTGCGGGGCGGCTGGTCTTGCCCGGCCGAGCGGACTGCGGCTGAGCGCTGGTCTGCTCTCCCAGATCCCGACGCCGCCGGGTCTCAGTGAGATTGAGGAGCCCAGGGGAAGTGCGTGTCGGGAGTGAGGTGTCAGACTTTGCGAAGGGCGATGGTGGACTCTGGGACCCAAAGGCGCGTAGGGGAAGGGAGGGGAAGCCCGAACTTGAAACTCATAGCTGCATGGGACCTAATAACTGTGTAAGACGCAGAGCCTCCGTTTTCCCACCTGCAAAATGGGACCAAGATGGGGCAAAGCTAAGCAGAGGCTTTTAGACAGTTGAAAAAATAATAATACCATGTCAACCCTGTTGTTTGGTTTAGCCTTCTTTTACAGATAAGGAGAATGAGGCTGTGAAGGGCGGTGCCTTCTTCGAGATCATCTCCCACCCTCCCCCACTTCCGCCCAAATGTAGGTATCAGGCCAGGTGCAGTTGCCAGGTGCAGGCGGGCAAAACCTGTTTCTAGGTGCAGGGGTGGAGAAGGGAGAGTGAGACGTGGTGCCTAGCGCCAAACCGCAAACCTTGGCAAAAGGGAAATTTCATTATCAAGTAATGAGTAATTCCTCCTGGCAAGATGTATTGTTATATCTTCCACTTCAATTTGGAGGAAGAGAGGCTCAATTACCCAGAAAATACAGTCAATTAAAGACTGCTGATTGGACACGAGGCCGGATCATCGATCTTGTACTTTCCAATATCGCTGCAGACACCTCATTTTCCCTCCCTATTAACTGAAAATACGCCTGGCATTACGGCAACCCGCAGCCCATTTACCTGTCGCAAGCAATCTGGGCCTGCCGCGAAGTAACCGCGAAATTTGCCTGGATTTGGCACGGGGAGTTCCGGGCTGCAGAGGCAGCTGCGGAAGGCTGGGGGTGGAGGAGTGCAGGGGAGGGTGCTGAAAACCTCAGCTCAAGGCTTTGCTTGGGAGGGCAGGGGCATCATGTGCAGGAGAGTTTCTCTGGAGCCCAAGAAGAGATGGAGGCCGATGGAAGATTCCCCATCTACCCACTGATAACAGTCCATGCAATTCTGAGCTCCCAGCCTGCCCATGACACCCATCTCTCCCCTGCAAGTACAGGACACAGAGACAGCCACAGTGGCTCTCCTATGGGGTTGGAGGACGGGGTTGAGGCGGCTGCTGGGCAACCGGCCCGAACTCCATTCTCTCAGAGATAACTTTCAGTTTGAGGATGATTCAGACCCTCCCTTCCCAGCCCAGGAATCCACCTCCCTCCTCTCCCTGAACCCTAAGGTGCAGACTCTGCTTGACCCAGCAAACGTAGCTCTCTGTAATTCTCAAGCTCCACCCCCACTGCTTCATTCACCTCTATCTTGGGTTGGGGTGGAAGCAGGATCCACAAAGACCAAAGTCCAGGGCACCCTTTCCTCAAAAGGTTGGAGCAACTGGAGAAGAAACCATCGCAGGGGGGAGCCCCAGGTGGGCCACTTTACCACAGAAGGGCCCACAGAATTAAGAAAACATGCACCTCAGGGCAGCCAGAGCCTGCCTTCTCCACATCTATGCAATATCCATTCAGAGCCTGCCAGTGCCCAGCAGAAGTTTGGGAGGCTGTCTGCAGGTGCATCTCTTGGTCCCTTCTCTACCCAAGCTTATGGTGGCCGAACCAGCAATTCAAAAAGTCAAAGCACTGCCTGCTGCCCAAAACATTAAAATGTTAAAGTGAGGATTATGTCCAGCTTTTATTGCAGTATGGTTAACAAATTGTAACAGCAAATTCTTTAGGCTTCAAAGGAAAACCAAACCGAATTCATTCCCTACAGGAAGGACCACTCCCTCCCAGTCAGGGTGAAGCTTGTTATTGAGGGGTACACGTTCTCCTGTCCCTCAAAAACTGGCTGCAGGAATGAGTGTGAGAGTGAGAGTTTGGGAGCAGCCCCCAAACAAAATCTGGTGAAGGGGAGAGACAAGGTCCCCAGAAGGGGCGGAAGGCTCCTGCTAGTATCTGAAAGCCAAGCCCCAGTGGCAGCTTGGGAGGAAAAGGAGAGGAAGAAGGATGTAAAATGCCAACTGCAAGGGGAAGAGCCAGAAAGCCCTTGGTGAAGGGAAAGTGAACAACAGGCAAAGGCTTGAAATAGCCTCTAATTTGCTAGCAGATACTTAGCGAGGGAAGGAGACGAGGTCCCTGCTCCCTAAGCTCTTCCCTGGGCGCCTTGTTAACAGCTCAACTCTGGGCTCCGTGGCCCACCGCATGGTGATCGTTTATTATACATTCAACATTCAAAAACCCTCCTCACACATATCACTTGCTAATCAGGGTGTGCACTGCGCCCGGGGAGAGGAGAGACCTGATAGAAAGCTGCCAAGAGGCCCTGAGGCTCCTGCAGCCATCTCTGCCAACGTTAAACAAAAAGTGGGAGTAGGATGGAAGTAGGAGATGGAGTTGCAAGTCGAGAGATAGCAGGAAGCTAGGAGAGAGAGAAAAGAGATCAGGTGCTGGTAGATGCCAGAACCAGAAAATGTGTTAACTGGGGCTCCAGGAAGGCAAGAGAGCCCCTAGGTTGCATGGGAGGGCCAGGATCTTCCGTGGTAGTAAGTCACCCCTCCCACACTTTCCCCCTAGATGGCGGGTGCATTGCCATCCACAAGCCCCTTGCCATGCCTTGGAAAAGCTGGCAAAGATTAATCTCTACCTGCTCTGCATACACAGCATTTTGTTCAGAGAGACAGCAATTTCCTTTCCAGTGCTTGGGCTTGGCCTTTGGGGAGGGGGGGCGGGGGGAGTCCCGGGTGAGGCAAGGGTGTGAGGTGGGGGTGTGAGGAGGGGCTGAGGGGCTGGATATCGGTGGCTGTTGCGGCTAAATTTGTTTGGCTTTGGAGCCATTGCCTCAACCCCTGTCCGGGGCAATGGGTCCCGTGAAAAAACGGCAGAGGGCCCGCCCCAGAGGAAGGTGTCTCGGCTTCTGCCTCCCCATCCCCACTCCTGATCCCCAAACGCGCCAGCTATTGCCCGATCCTGGAGGCCACGTCGCTCTGGTCCTTTTCGGCCCTCTTCTTTCCCCTCGGTGCCCTGGGGGCAGAGAGGGGCGCTGGCTGAGTCCCCGCGGGTGGCGGGGTGGCCCACGGGCGTCCTGGAGCCGGCAGCCCGCAGGCAGCCCCTTATCTGGTGAGGGGCACCTCTTCTCTCTGGTCCAGCGCGACGGAGGAGGCCTTGCTGAGCACGGAGGGAGCGAAGGTGAGGAAGGAGTCCGAGCGGGAGGTGGAGGCACAGGTGAAGTCCGAAGCGGCGGCGGCGCGGGGCGCCAGCCCGTTGGCCGGGCCGCTGTGGCAGGCGAGGCAGGAGCAGGGGCCGCCGGCCGCCGCGCCCAGTCCGTGCGCGGGGCCGGGGTAGAGCGGCGGGTGGCGGAAGGCGCACAGCAGTTCGGGCCGCGGGTAGGGCTGCGACAGCACCCGGAAGGTGTCGAGCGGGCGCAGCGGGCCGCTGAAGGGCGAGGCGGCGGCGGACGCGGCGGACGCGGCGCCCAGGCCCACGGGCGAGTAGTAGGGCAGGGGCAGGTGCGACGGGAAGGGGTAGGGCAGGCCGCCCGCGGCCGCCGCGTGGCTCATCATGTACGTGTAGAAGGCGGGGTCGGCCGGGTGCGGCCACGTCATGGCCAGCCGCTGCCGCTTGTCCTTCATGCGCCGGTTCTGGAACCACACCTGGGGAGGAGAGGGGCCGGTTCGGCTGCTGCACCTGGTCGGGCGCACAGAGCCCCGGGAGTCCTGCCCCGCTGCAGGGGACGATGCGGGTGGCGCTGGGAAGTGCCGAGGCAGAGGCTCTCTGGGCGGGGGCAGATCCCACCACCACCGCCTGGCGCTGGAATCCCTCATGGAGAGGGTCGGGGAGTGGCTTCAGGATCTGTCCCTCCTTCCCTCTGCCACGCGGCCAGGACTCCCTGGAGGGCCAGACCGGTGTGGACGGGCGAGTAGCCCGGTGAACTAAGGACTCTGCTGGTCTGACGCGGCAGGGGCGCTTCCCCAGAAACACCTCCCCTTCCCGCCGCTCTCCCTCGGGGCAAAGGCACCCCCCCCCCAGCCCCGCTGTTTATTTGGCTAGAAAACGCAGAGTACCCCGCAAGCCAGCAGGTCCCACCTAGGGTCTGTAGGGAAGGTAAATCTGCACACACCTGGCGCCTGCACCAGGCCTAGACACCCCCAGCCTGGCTGCCACGTGGGCAGGAAGACCCCAGGCCGTGATTCTTGGCTCAGGATTTAGAGAGTGGACAGTTGGTATTTACTTCCTGCTGAGTGGGTGCACCCCTTCTCCCGACTCCGAGCTCATACCTTGATGGTGGTTTCCGGCAGGTTTAGGGCAGCGGCCAGCTCGCATCTCCGCGGCCTGGATACATAGTTCTCCCTGTAGAATTCCTTCTCCAGCCGGGCAATCTGCTCCCGGGTGAAGGCCGTGCGGTATCGGCGCATCTGGTCACTGGCGCTGCAGGCCAGGGTGCCCTGCGAGCTGCCGCTGCTGTTGCTCTTGGGGGCCTCGCTGCCGCTGTTGGGACTGCTGGCCAGTGCCTCTGAGCTGGGCCCTGCATAGGGAGCCCAGAGCACATGCACACAGAGAACACACAACAGACACACAAAACACTGCTGATGTGGGGCCCTAGGCCCAGGGCATCGTATGTGGAAGGTGGGGTAGAAAGGGACATGGCCTCGGTTTCTGCCTCTGCTGGGGCATGGGGGACTTTGAGAACACAGGAAGAGAGGTCTAGGGGCTCACCACTCAGACAATCACAAAGCAGCCCTTAGGCTGGCTGGGCTGCTGTTTGGGAGACCTCTGCCTTAAGGCCTGCTGGGTACAGAAGCCTCAACCACCCTGGCCACTTGCCTTGGGACACAGACTAGATGCAGACCCTCTGAGCGTTGTGCCCACCATTGGCAGGAGTGGGCAAGGATGTGCCTATCTGACAGGCAAGCTGAGATGCACCTTTGTGCCAGAGTGTTGTGAACTCTGGGGTCTTCGCGCATTGTAGGATGCCGTGCACAAACTGAGTTTCCTTGCTTTTGTGTGTACCAGGCTGCCCGTGTAGGTGTGGGAATTTATACTAAGATGCATGTGTCGGAGGGATAGCATAAGAGTGTGTGCATGAATATCCTGTTGCCTTGGTAGACTTGAGTGGCCTGTGGCTTGTTCTAAGGGCTTGCTACGGTTAGGAAGTCTGGATTGAATGGATAAGATGGTAATGAATGGATTTGGGTGTTCAACCAGGTGTTGGCTGCCAAGGCCAGGGGGTGGTTTTCTTCCATGCCATGGTCTTCCCATCTCCCCCCCCCCAGCTTTGTGGAGGAGTGTCTGCTGGTGGGCTCTCCCTCCTACTAGCTTTCCACCCCTCTCTGGGAGACTCCCTTCTTGGCCACCTCCCCCACAAACTAGCCCCTGGTCAGGGAGGGGTTCTCCAGTTAAAGCAGCATGACAGCACCCCTCCTTTTGGGTCTAACCCAAGGAAGGGTGGGGCTCCTGCCCCCTGCAGCTCCTTTTCCTTTGGGTGGAGAAGTGGGACTAGGAAGGAAAGGGGAATGGGGGAGGGCCAGAGCTCTGCCTTTTCAAATGCAACCGGAGACCAAAGGCAATTAGATCATTGGGACCATTTCCGACCTGGCGCCACCGAGCCCGGGAAGTGACAAGGTAATTTGGACCTCTGACCGACGTGCAAACTGGTCGGAGGGCCACAGCACCCAGGCAGCTCAAGTAGGCCTCGGTTTTACGGTCCTTTATGGACTCTGGGCTTCCGCGCCTGGATGCGCCTTACACCCCGCCAGCCACAAACTGCCCAGACCCGTGTTTGATCTCTCCCACTCCAGGGGAAGGTGTCTTCCCGGAGCAGTTGAAGCAGTGCCACAAAACTTTGGGGGGTTGGGGTGCACTTTGAACCCCCCTCAAGTCCAGGGCTTGTGTCTCCCTCCTCCCCAAAAGCACAGCTGTCACCCTCAGTCCCGCCAATGCCAGAGCACAGAAGGAGACCCCCGCCAGGGCGCAGATATCAGGGGAGCGTTGCTCAGGTGGGTCCCCCCAGCCACCCTGCCCTGGGGGAAAAGGAGTGTCTTCCTCCCCTCTGGAGCTGAAGTGGAAGGTGGGCGCGGTGGGAGGCCCGGGAAGAGAAGGGGGCGCGATGGCTACCTTTGCTGTGCTGGTACTCGGCGTTCGCCGTGGCGCAGTCCGGGGTGCAGCTCACCTCGATTTCTTCATAGAAATCCGACTCGGTGTCCGAGCTGCTAGGTTGCCCCTGGCCCGAGAGGCTGTCGGCGGAGGGGGCCGGAGGTCCGGGGCCAAGCACCGCAGCCCCGGCCGCCCGCGGCTCGGCGCCCGGCCCGGCAGCGCTGCCCGCTAGTCCGTCGACCGGCTCCTCCTCCAGGCCTCCCCCGCCGCGCTCCCGGGCGGCCGGAGGACCGGCCCGCGGGCTCAGGCAACCACGGGGCACCATCTTCTCGGGCGGCTCAGGCAGCGGGCTGCCCACGGCTTCGGACAAATTGGAGACTCTCTTGCCAACCAGAGTACCAAGCTGACCCGCATCCAGAAACATAACCATGTCCTTTCGGCTCTCCATCCCGGGGCTCGCCGGAGGGGGGGAGGGAGTAAGCCCCAAGTGATCTCCTAGCCCCCCGGCTCCCGGGGTTCCCCAGCGGTCCGACAGATCTTGGCTTCGGGAGGGAGAAAGAGAGGCCAGGAGACTGGGCGGGCGCCGAGCGGCCGGAGCGCGATGTCGACGGTGACGGCGGTGGTGGCGGTGGGGAGCTGGGGTCACCTTGTGATGCGAGCGCTCCTCTGTGCCGCACCGCCTCTGGGAGGAAGCCCCATTGCCCTCTTCTTTCTAAGCTGTCATCCTCCTGCTGCAATCGTCATTACAGTACCGCTGGTGACGCCACTCGGCGAGCGCAAGCGGATAAATAGAAACGTCTGCCACAGCGAAGATGAAAGGAGACCCGCAGCTAATGGCTCGGCAGTGATGCGCCAGGTGTGGGCCTCGCTCGAATGGGGAGGAGAGTGTGAAAACAGACAGAGAGACACACACACTGAGACAGGGGAGACACCCAAGCAGAGGGGATGCAAATGGAATTCCGCAGAAAGAAAAAGAGAGCTTAAGGGGCACCGCGAGTTCCGCAGGAGCTGCGGGACTCGGTAATTGAATAAGCGTCTGTTTTTTGTGTGTGTGTTGTTGTGTTTTACGTTTTTAGTGTTGTTTTCGTTTTGGTTTTCTTAACTTGGTGCCTTGATCTAACACTGATGAAAGAAGCCATAACTGCATTTTAAAAGTATGAAGGCCGACTCACAAACCTCGCTTCTCTCTCATTGCAACTGCTGGTCCTGGCGGGCTAACCTCCTAGGGGCTCCAAAGTCATTTTACAAGCTACGGGAAAACATATTCCCTCCTCCTGCCGGTTGTCTGGAGAGCCTGAGCCTGGGGTATTCTTTCCTCTCTCTTCTTCCTTCCACCCCCCTACCCCTAGAAGTCTCCTTCCTCCTGGAAACCAAAAGAGAACTTTGCTATTTTTCTTCCCCAAGGGGTAGGAGATAAATGCGTTAATGCTTTTTCTTTAAGGACCTGCCTCGGCTCCTGACTCCAAATGCCGGCTGATTTTTTTTTTTTTTTAATTCCCCTTCCCTATCTAGGTGGCCTTAAGCTTTCCACAGCTCGGCTTGACCTCCAGCTGACTAGTCACAGAAGAAATCGTTTTCCCATTTGCTTGGGCCTCGCCTTCACTTCAGGTATGTAGGGTGGGGACAGGTTCTAAGGGTGGCCTTTTTTTCTTTTCTTGCCCATATTTTAAGGTATTCATTTAGAGTCAACGAATTCCTCTGGAAACAGGTTTTGCGAGTGAAGAGACACTAAGATATGCGGCCCCTACAGCGGCAGCAACAGAGACTCCCAGCTGGAAGAAGGTCCTGTTCTCATCCAGAGATTGGGGGCGCAGGGGTTGCAAGTACCCTAGCACATGGCATCGGGGTTCACAGAGCTTGGACTCCCAGGGTTCTCCCCCCGGGTCCTGCCTACAGGCTTCAGTGGCACTGGGGATAGAAGAAAGAGAAGTCACCGAAAATGCCCTGAAATATCAAGTGACTAGGGGTGCTCATAAATCTTTGAGGACAGAAGGGGACCCTCCAAGGCAGGGTTGGGGGCAGTTTGTAGTGCTTGTTGTCTTTGGAAGCTTGTTGTCTCAGGTCTTCTTCCAGGGAAGGTACACAGAGCCCATTATAAACTGACCCCTTGCCAGCTCTGAGCAAGTGTGTTGGGGACCAGGCCTAGGGCTCTCCCCACTTTGCTGAGGGCAGAAAACAGGCCTGTTCTCCACTGTCCTATACCTACAACTCTCCTTTCTCTGCCGCTCCTCAGAGCTTCTAGCTCTAAGCAGCCGGGGCTGCCCCTGCACCCCCCTTCTTCTCCATGTCCCAAGACAAAGGCCCAATTTCTGAAATTCTAAAGAAAAGTGTATCACTATTCTTTTTGTCTTCTATCTCCTGCTCTGCTCTCCTCCGTTCTCTTTCTCAACTCTTTCTCCCTCTTTCCCCTGCCTCAGTCTTCGTCTCTGTGGGCTTGTGGAGGTGGTGGAGACAGCCAACCATTCAAGCAAGACAAAGTTCCCTTCCTACTCCTGCTTTCTACTTCCCCTGTTCAATAAGATGCTCACAAACCTCGCCTGGGGTTGGGGGGGGGGGGAAGGGCAGGGGGATCCGGAAGGTAACGTTGGCATAAACATCTCCACTCCCTGGGACTCCTGAAGCCACCATCTGCTGAGCACTGCTAGATGAAAACTCCTAGGGGATATTATAAAGGTGACAGGAGCGACTGGGAGTGCAGGAGATCAAGTCCTAGAGCCTTTTGCGGCGTTGCAGAGTTGTCCTAGGATTCTGCCGTGCCCTGCCCTTCCTAGTCAACAGCCAGAGCCTGAGGGAGCACCTGGCTTGCTCTTTCCTTCCTGTCAAAGTCGAGCCCGCGGCGCCGGTGTTCGAGCTGCCTCGGTTGGGCCCTTCCGGCATCGGGCCTGGGTCTCGCCCACCCTCTGCTCCCCCTGTGAGCCTGCCGCCTTCTCACAGCCGCTCCCGCTGCGCTCACCTCCTCGGGGCCAAGTCCTCTGAAGGACTCCAGTCTCCCCGCCCCGCCCCCAGCTTTGCATTCAATGGGAGTGCTCTGCGTTTGATCCTCTTTTCCTCTGGGTTTTTCCTGCGAGATGAAAGCCGAGTAGGACTGAAAGATCAAGAGGTACCACTTGCGTCTCCTTCCTGGGTCCGGCCCACCCAAGCGGGGCTTCCCCTGCCGTCCCGGGGAGGAAGGAGGCTCCCGGCAGGGCTCAGCCTCTCCCGGAGGGGGGCATGCCTCCTCCGGGTTTCGGATCTGAAGCTTCAGGGACGCCCCCTCCGCCCCATCCCTCTCTGGACTTCTGCCTCCGCCCTTTCAAAGCATCCTCAATTCCCCCACTCCACCCCGCCCCCGCCGCCCCGGTCTCTGGGGGCCTATTGCACCCTCGGGCGCCGGGGGGGGGGGGACAAAAAATTTTTTTAACCAAATGTCACTTCTTCCAAAAGTACCCTTTCGTCAACATCAGATGAAGAGAGGTCAGATTTTTCACAAGAGGAAGAAAACAGGAGGGGACTGAATAAGAACACTATTTCTGTTTAGTCTTTTTTTTTTAGGGGCGAGGGTTATTTAATAGCATGGTTATTAGTGTATCATGAAGGTTATTCTCAACGACACTGCTCGAGAAGCAAGGTAAATTCGCAGGAGTGAAGTCCGCGGCCACAGAGGCCTGGGAAACCCCATAAAAGCGGAGAGGGGGCGATAGTAACCTAAGCAGTATCCAGCTTGGGCCCCTACTGCTTCTCTCCCTCCGGCAGGGACAACCCCCTTCCCCCACCCCCGTCGGCCTGATGTCCCCTCCCCCGCTGCGGCGACGGGTTTAGGTCCCGCCGGCTCCTGTCCGATTGAAATTCTCCGGACTTCAAAAGCTTGAGGCTCCGCTTCCGCCCGGCTGGGCTGGGCCGGGGGTGGGTGGGAACCCCGGGGAGGCGACGCGGAGATAAGATGCGCGTCTTGTGTTAAATGGAATCGGAAGCCGAGCTTGGGCCACCAGACGCGTTGATCCGCTGGAGCCGCTACGCTTTCCCCGAGAAAACCCCGCTCCGGAGAGCCACGGCAGGGGGTGGGGAAATGCCTCAGTGGCCTTTGGATCCTGCTTGGGGGCGATGATCTGCGGCCCTGGGTACCTAATCCAGCCAGGAGCGGGGACCCCCAGAGGCGAGTACACGTCCCGGCTGAAAGGCAGGGGCATAGGTTTCCGGGAGCCAGTTTGGCTGCTTCGGTGCCAGCAGAATTTTCATCAGGAAAAAAATTGTTTTTGCTTCTCACTTTGGTAAAATGCAAGAACAAAGGGAGCTTCATTTTAAACAATAAGTGTTGCCCGGCTGTCGTGGATATTGATCTTCGGCCCTTGTTCCTCTTCCAAGCCCATGTGGCGGACGTGGACATCGAAGTTTTCCCGCAGCTGGGTCTCCGAGGCTGGGATCATGGGGGTGAGGGGACTTCTGGGGTTGGTCCCTGTCATGTCCCTGGCAGCCGCCAACGCCCATCTGGGAACCCGAAGCCCAGAAGCACCGTTGTCCTGTGCCCCCCCTCCAGGAGCAAGGTCCACTGGCTCTCAGACGCCCAGAGGTCTGGCTTCCCTGTGCCAGAAGATCACACCTCCTCCACTTCCCCCAAACCCTTGCCCACCCACTCCGTAGAGGGAATCCTTGGCACACTCACCTGCAGTGGGTACCACAGAACAGTTCTTCCCGCAGGGAGAACCTGCAGCTTCTGGAATTCTGGTTTGGATAACCTCCCTTTCTCTCTGTGCCTCCCAGAGCCAAGAGCCAGAAGCCTGGGACAGGAAACTGGATGCTTTCTGACCCTGACACTTTCTGCTCCTTAGATCCTAGAGCCAGCCAGCCAGACCTGCCCCAGCTCTTTCATCTGCACCTGTCAGCCCCAGGTCCCTATAGGCCCAAGCCCAGTGGCTTCCCGCCCCCCCAACTTCAGACAAGTCCCTAAGCAGCCCACATTCCTAAACCCACCACGTGCCCATCCCAGAGGGATCTCCTCAAGCTCAAGGCTTGCTTCTCCCTCGAGCCGCCAACTGGAAGGGTCCATTTTCCCACAGAGGAGCAGTTCCCCAACATCCAAGCAACCAAAGCCCAGACATACCCTTCCTCCACCCTAGCAGGGATGGTATGGGTTTCTCCTTCACCATTACTATTCTGAAATTTGCTTTCATTACAAGCCCATTTCTCATTTAATCTACACAACGCTCCTTTAAAAGTCCTCAACAGGCCACAGTTCCTTTTCTCCCACAGTGATAGGGTAACCAGTGGTCCGAACCCAAATGGCCAGACACTAGACCAGTTCTCCTTCCAATGCTCTGTCCCTTCCCGGCCTGCAGGGATGCCTCAACACCCACCAGTGTCTGAACTCTCCATGAGGCCATCCTCCACAAACCTTCTGCCCCTTCTGGGACCTAGATGGGTCCAGGGGCCTCTCAGAGTGGTTGTCCCCCTGCCCTCAGAAGTAGAAGGCTCGGGGCCCGCATACCTGGACTCTTCTCGCAATGTCTCCCCAATGATTTCCCAGGAGGGCAAAGAAAAACCCTAATCTGGAAATCTGGGAACCCAACATGGTAAGAGTAATCACTGTTTTAAGCATTTCAGCTGTATTAGCTCTTTCCGCCCTCACAATAGGCCTGAGGAAGATAGTATAAATCATCCCTGTTTTGCAGCTGAGTACTCTGAAGCACAGAGAGAAGGCCCACATATAAGTGAGTCAGGACTGAACCCTATCTAGCCCTCTAGCTTCAAGTTCACACTCACAACAACTGGAGCTATTAGAAAATGCCAAGCATTGCATTCAGAGCCTCTCTCCAAAGCTCCACTTACGTTTTTTAAGCCAAGCCCTTCCCTCCACCTCACTCTCAGATGAATTCACTGGGGTTGGGAGAAATGGGGGTAGGGGGGTACAACTAACCTCTGGCCACTCAATTTGAGCATAAAGGAGAGTAAAGAAAAACCATTTACAAATGTATCCTGGAGAAGGCCTCCAGCTCTCGCCCTTTTAAGACACGGATCAGAGGCTAGGTGGCGATTGTACAGAGGGGCTCCAGCCTTCCTTAGGGATTTGGGGTAGGAGAGCCTAACTGCCCTGCCCAAGCAGTGGGGAATTGTTTACAGGGTGTGAGTTCCAAAATATCAGGAAGATAACTACAGCAAGTGATTCTGGAGACCCTAGGAGACAAAATCCAGTCACTCTTTGACGATAGCAATCCACCAAGGCCCTGAGCATCTATCTGGAAACGGGCAAACTCACCAGAGTTCTCCTTGCCTGCTTTAGCCTCTTGGGAGTCATGGCCCCTTCACATATCTGGCAAACCTCTCCCCAGAAAAATGCACCGAAGCATGAAAGTTAGCCTTCGGCTACTAAGATTCCTGAACCCACAACGGCCCCACCCCCAACCACAAAACCCCCAGGAACAATTACCAAATCCCTTTGATAGGGGGTGTGGTTTTACCAGGGTGTTTTCCCTGACAAGGCAGCTGCCTCCTTCAGACTGTCCTCTGGGATTTATTGGCCCAAGGGACAAAACCTGAGGCTATGGCCAGGCCTCTCCACACTGCATATTGGTCATGAGCTAATTGGTCAGGCTTTGCACATGCTTCCATTCAAAACCTAGTCACTGGAGGTGCATACTGGGAGGGAGACTGGCCAGGTTGGGGCTTGGTTTGGCTTAAGGATCAGGGGGATCTGCAGTGCAGGGTATTGGCCCATTATTATCATCAGGGAATCCTGCACACCAAGGGTTCCTTTTCCCATGGAGAGGGGCAGGGAGTGAGCAGGTTTTCAGTTTTGTTTTGTTTTTTAATAGATTTTGTCTGGGCAAAAACCCTTTCCAAGCCCTACACTGCCCAAAGGCCAGATTCGCCTGAAATACCTACCCCTTCCCCAGTAGTGTGTTTCCCACTCTCACCCCGGCTCAAGAAGAGGGAACCGGCCCACTGCGATCTTGTCAGGGTGGTCCACTGGGATGGGGGTGGGGACCCGGGACCCCTATCTGGATAGTCATTATCCGATGGAATCGCTCTTCTACGACTCAGCTAGCCCTAAATGGCCCCAGTGCTCCCTCCCGGGTGCAGGTTTCTTTCCGTGATGTGTGCTCCCTGACCGTGTGTCTGTCTCTCCAGTTTCCCGGGCCAAGAAGGCAGCACCTCCTTCCTCTCTCCCCACTCGTCCTTGCCCGGCCAGGAGACCCGGTGGCGCCGGCCTGCAAAAGGAGAAGTTGGTCTCCCGGGGGGGGGGGGCGGGGGGGGAGGAGAACCGCCCCCAGGCGAGGAAGTCCAACCGGTTGGGCGGGCTAAGCCTCGCCCTCCAGCGAAATGGAAAAACCCTCGTGTGAAGAGTTCTGCGGACTGATTTTTATAGAGCCCTCTCCTGACCCGGACTAGTTCCATTCCTCCTATTGAGCTTCACAAAGCCCTGATGGGGTACAGTTCCTCGCGTTGTGCAGCGGCGAAACGGACTCTGAGAAAGGTTGAGGAACTTGCCCAGGGTCACACAGCCGGGGAGTGGCCGAGCTAGGATTTCAACCCAAATCGTCCGGCCTCCAAAAGCCAGATGCTCTCTGACGTTAGCGCCGCGCCCCCAGAGCCGAGGACTCCGTTCCCTAACACCGCAGACACAACTGAGGTGCCTTGGGTGTGATTGAAAGACGTGGACAGGGGCCACCCATCTCCGGCTGATGGGTGGCTGCGCCTGCGGCCCCTGCAGTAGCTGAGCGTCGGCGGGAGCCGCTCGGGCTGTTACCATAAGTCTCAGAGGAGCGGGGCACAACGGAAAGGTAACTAAGAACAGGAAGGGCCGGAGGGCGCCGCGACGTGGAGGGACTGCGTTCCCGGCTCAAAAGCCTGACCTTGAGTGGGTGAGGGTGCGCACGCGCCCGAGACAGTGAGTTTCGGAGGGTAGGGTACTGGTTATTGGGGGCTCGTTGTAGTGAAGGGAGAGCAGGACGGATGTCAGCCCAGAGGAAGGGTGTCACCCGCCCAGGACTGGATTGCGCGCACAGGCTGGGTCCGGTAGAATCCCAGTCCTTTCTGGTCCCCGACATGGCCGTGCCAGGCGCGGCCTGGAGCCCCCGGAGAGTCCCTTTCCGGCCTCGAAGCCGGTCGACCTCCCAGTCCTGTCCCCTTACCCCTTTCTGCGTCCTCCTCCCCTCACACCCCTAGCTGCGGCGGTGACAAAGCCCAGCTCCCGAATTGCTGTCTTGGTGCGCCCCCCACTGCCGACCGCCAGAGGCGGAAGTCGCTGTGCGTCCTCGCTGGCTGGATCCCTCGACTCCACCAGGAGCAGAGACCCTCCCCGCTCCTCACCCCGGCAGCAGACTTTTGCTCCTTAGGGAGCCTCACCCCGCCCTACGCGCCCGCCTTCTGATCTTGACCCCAGGAAGAATGCGTGGCGATTCGGGGCTCCGTAGCCTGGGCTTCTAGGGACAGCTAATCCACTTTGTGAGGGTGAGGGGCTGGAGGGGGCGAACAGTTCTCTTAAGACCCTACCTTCCTTCCTCATTTGAGAGGGGGCGTGGAAACCCACCCCCAACCTGCCTAGGCTTGTAGAAGGCAGGCCGTGGGAGTGGGGGTGCCTTATAGATTCCCCTCGTCAGCCAGTATGCTCAATCATGCCCCCAACACCTGCCTCGACTCTATTTGTCGTGGCCACAAACTCATGTACTGGGGAGCCCCTTGGACCACCCCGTCTCCACAGTCCTCAAACGATTCCTTTTTTTAGTCTCACTTGGTTCTGAAGCTCATTTATAAACAGCATAGCCTCCTAGCAACCCTTCCCCATTCCCTTTGGCAGTGTTTCTTGAAGTGTGGTCCTTGTTCCACCTGGGAACTAGTTAGAAATGTACATTCTCAGGCCCCACTGCAGTCTTACTGAATCAGAAACTCTGGAGCTGGGACCCAGCAGTCTGTTTTAACAAGCCCTCCCAGTGATTTTGGTGTACACTCTGGTTTAAGACCCACTGCCCTATGGATTCCATCACCCTGGTTTCTAAGTTCCCATGAGTCTCCATTATGCCTGGGAAAGGCCTTTTTTTTTTTTAAGTGTACCTTGTTTTTGTTTGTTTGTTTGCCTCTGGCACACAACTTTACACCTCTGTTTATTCCCATTTGTTCTTTCCACTTTAGCACTTCTGCGGATTTCTTTGTGCACTAACTTATCACCGAATGATGTCATTATCACCTATGATGTCAGTATCTGATTTAGCTTCTCACTCATCTTCTGGGTTCATCAGCTGCCCAAGGACACGCCTCGCTTGGTGGCAGACCAGAAACTGCTCTGTAACCGGAGCTGCTGGAGCAGAGCAGAAAACTTGCCCTACACAGAGATTTCTCTCACAAAAGGGAGTCCGAGGCCTTGAGATGCCACTGGTGTCCTGGCTGCAGAGTGGAGAAGAGGAGATGTTGGCCAACCCATCCTGCTAGAGAATGGAAAGACGGGCCTTGGGCCTAAATGGAGACAAGGAAAGGTGAGACACAGTAATAGATTTTCTATGGGTTCCTTCAAAGTCTATGGGCAGGGACCCAAGGGACCCAGCCCCAGCTTGAGATATACAAGTATATTTCTTTATGGATATCTCAAGATGGTGACTTAGGCATCTATCTGTTGGTGGCTGGTTAAAAGCAAGCAGTTTTAATAGGAGCCAAGAAGGCCTGAGCCTTGTAGCTAGAGGTATAGATGCTTTTTCATTCAGTCAGACTTCCTGAGTATCAGGCATATTCTGGGATGCTATTTAATAAGTTAAACTTATAGCCAATGTTATAAATTAGGCAGCATGAGGCCAAGGTGCAACCAAAATTACCCAATAAAGGTAGCTATAAATATCTTCTGTGTGTGCAGTACCGAATGCTTTACACACATTATATCACTCACTTAATCCTTACAGCTCCATGAAGGAAGACGGAGAAACCAAGTCAAAGGTGGGTTAAATGCTAACTCAAGATCACACAGCCTGTTAGTGGCAGAGGTGATATTTGAATTTTTAACATTTATTCATTTTTGAGAGAGAGAGAGCTTGGGGAGTAGGGGGCAGAGAGAAAAGGAGACACAGAATCCGAAGCAGTTTCCAGGCTCTCAGCAGCCAGCATGGAGCCTGATGCGGGGCTTGAACTTACAAACCGCGAGATCATGACCTGAGCTGAAGTCGGACGCTTAACCAACTGAGCCACCCAGTAGTGGGATGCCAAATGCCAGGCTCCTACTCACTGGATTCAGCCAGTGAGGTCATGACCGGGAATCTCAAAGGATTGATTTAATTTCCAAACATGGCTAAACTAGTCAAAGCCCTAGAAGAAAACTACAACTTCACAAGGCATTACTACTAGTAATATTAATAATAATTAACAGCTGGTCTTTTCCTATTCAAATTTTTTTAATGTTTTATTATTTATTTTTGAGAGAGAGACACACACACAGAGTGTGAGCAGGGGAGAGTCAGAAGGAGAGAGAGACACAGAATCAGAAGCAGGCTCCAGGCTCTGAGCTGTCAGCACAGAGCCCGACGTGGGGCTCGAACCCATGAACTGTGAGATCATGACCTGAGCCGAAGTCAGCTGCCCAACTGACTGAGCCACCCAGGCGCCCCTGGTCTTTTCTTATTCAGGTAACATTTTCACACCCACTGTTCCATTTGATAAAATAGTCTCATCTAATAGGCATAACAGCTATTAATATAATCCCCATTTTACAGATGAGGAAACCAAGATCCAGTGGGGTTAAGTTCCTCCCCCAAAATCACTCAACTAATGAATGGCAAAGCAAGGAACACCATTACTCTTTTCAATATCTTTGTCTTTGTTTCTTATTTTTTCTTTCAGCTCACTTCAGACACACTTTCATGTGTCATCATCCTTGACATGTCTCCCTTAGTTTAGGCTGCTCCAAAGGATTTCTCTGTCTAGCGTTTTGTTTGCTTCTCCTGAGGTCCCTAACGAGGTAGAAGATGCCAGAGTTGTTCTTTTCATTTTTTAAAATTTTCTTTTTTAATGTTTTATTTATTTTTGAGAGAAAGAGAGAGAGACAGCATGAGCAGGGGAGGGTCAGAGAGAGGGGGAGACACAGAATCCAAAGACAGGCTCCAGGATCTGAGCTAGCTGTAAGCACAGAGCCTGACACAGGGCTAGAACCCACGAACCATGAGATCATGACGTGAGCCAAAGTCAGATGCTTGACTGAGCCACCCAGGCACCCCCAGAGTTGTTCTTTTCAGTTTCTAGTTGAGGAAGCAAAGATTCGGAGAGTTCAGAGGACTTGGGTAAGGTCACAGAGCCACAATAGGGAGCAAAATCTCAGACTTTTCATGGGCAAGAGTGAATTTTGTAGAGAATTGTACAGAATGAATGAATCATTCTTTACTCCCTGTCCCCATCCTTAAAGGCTGACAATACTAATGATGCCCAAAGGAAAGGCTGACAGTTGTGAAAAACTACCAGTTTACAAGTATGCAAAACCTAATGTGCTATCAGTGCAACTTTAAAAAAATTTTTTTAATGTTTATTTATTTTTGAGAGAGAGAGTGGGGGGAGAAGGGCAGAGAGAGAGGGAGACACAGAATCAGAAGCAGGCTCCAGGCTCTGAGCTGTCAGCACAGAGCCTGAGGTGGGGCTTGAACTCACAAACTGTGAGACCATGACCTGAGCCGAAGTCAGACACTCAACCGACTGAGCCACCCAGGCACCCCTGCAACTTTTTATTATAAAGTTGTTTCTTAACTTCCATTATTTGGCAATATGTCAACTTTGGAATGTTTTCCTAATTATTCTAGAGTCAGCCTTACTGTTCTTGGAAAGAATTAGAAGAGGAAAGAAAGGTCACTGTTTTAAAAATAGGCATGGAAAGGGCCAAAAGAACTTGGATCCAGGATGTAACTCTGCCTGAGGTCTCAGCCCTGAGGGGTCCGTGCTTTCACAAGGGGCAACAGCAGGCCATGATTTTCATCTTAAATACAGCCCATCAACCACCGAAGAACCAGATGACCTCCAAAAACTGACCGGTTTTCTTTGGATTCCTTTCTTCCATCACAGTCCTCATTTTCCCGCAGGACAGGCACTGGAAAAAGGAAAAGCTCATGTGCTCAGGCTCTAAGGTAAGCTCATGACAGACACACTTTCACTTATGTGTCACAACAATCCTCGGAGGGGAGCATGGGTGTCCCCACTTTATAGATGAGGAAACTGAGGCAGAAAGAGGTTAAGCAACTGGCCTGCGGTCCCACAGGCCTGAGGTAAACAAGAGCCAAAGGAAACCCCAAGCTTGTAAATATGCAGTTTAACTTCCAATGGCTAAAAATCTACTTTCCCTAGGGATGTAGATTCTGAGATTTTCTGATCCAGCAGGAAAGGAGCAGCAAGAAGCTGGTCTACAGTGCAGTGAGGCCTGGATTTTGAATCCAGGAGGGAGAGAGACAGATCCCAGGGACCTTTGGGAAGATAGAGGATAACCTGTAGCTTAGCTGCTATGAGTACAGAACCCATGGTGGAGGAGTGCTCTCAGACTTGCCCAGCCAAAACCTCTGATACTTCAAAGACAGTTGGTGACAAGGTAGGAAAATGCGCTTGGAAGCTAGACAGACCTGAGCTTGAACCCCAACTCTGGCACTTACTAGCCAGTGACCTTGAGCAGACCAAAGCTGCAAGATGTCGGATCTAAGAAACAAGCTGCCTGCCTCTCAGAGCAGATTTAATGAGATACAAAATGGAAGAGGCCCTAGCACAGTGCCTGGCGCACAGTGGGTCCTCAGTGAAAGTAAATTTCCCTCTTGTCCCACCTTGGCAGTGAGTCTCCTTTCTCAATATTGCACCGTTGGTGAGTGAGAACCAGCAGACGACATAAAGTGAAGGGGAAGGGTGCCCAGGGAACCAATAATATGTTTGTGTCCCTCTCCCTGCATGGTGACTAACATTTCCCAGAAATAAATAACTACACGGCATTTGTGCATTCATGCCTTTGTTGGAGTTCAGCAAATATGGAGATGCTAAATGCATAATGAAATAAAAAATTATCTGGCTGGATCTTTGCAGTACCATCACAGGTCCAGGATCCTATGTCCTTTCTGTAACTCCATTCACTGGGATCTGGGATAGTGAGAAGAAATTCAGTGGGGCGCCTGGATGGTTCAGTCGGTTAAGCGTCTGACTTCAGCTCAGGTCATGATCTCACGGTTCGTGGGTTCAAGCCCCGCGTCGGGCTCTGTGCTGACAGCTAGCTCAGAGCCTGGAGCCCGTCTTCGGATTCTGTGTCTCCCTCTCTCTTTCTCTGACCCTCCCCTGCTCACGCTGTCTCTGTCTCTCTCAAAAATAAACATTAAAAAAAATTTTTTTAAGAAAATTAAGACATGCCTCATGTGCTAATGGAATTGTCCCTTTATGGTAGTTTAAAGGCATAGGCAAACGATCCATGAATAATAATCAATGTAGTATAATATATAATAGTTAAGTGCACAGACTCAAGTTAGATTGCTTGGGTTCTGATTGCAGCTGTGCCACTCACTGTGCTAGCTGTGTGACATCGGACAAGTTACTCAACTTCTTTAAACCCCAGTTTCCTCCTTTGTGAAATGGGGCCATGTGACGACAAAACGAGTTAGTACGAGTTAGTACATATAAAGCACTGAAAAGAGTATCTGGCGTCTAGTAAGCCTCAATCAACATTACCATTATCATGGTGGTGTGTTACTTCCCTGAATGCAAGCCTAAAAATCTGTGAATTTGTGGAAGGAAGGGAAGAAGAATGAAGCAAGAGCTCTATGCCTGGAACAAGAAGGCCAATGACTACATCCTGCATTCGGGGTTTCACTACTGGCCCCACCACAAGTGGGCTTGGACGAGTCCCTGAACCTTCAGGAGGTCCTGTTTACTCCCGTGTAAAATGGGTGTGAATAACAGCTGCCTTACCTTCTCCACGTAGTTATTGCCCCAAATAGAGCCCAACTGCCTGCCAGTTTAGCTTGTAATCTTTGAACTCATAAAGGTTTTCTTCTGCTCGTTAAGGAGTACGCCCTCTGGGAGGAGCCACATTGTAAGCCATTACCTGCTCAGTCCTTAGTGACACATCAGCACTTTACCACTATCCGAGGAATGGGTGAGAGCAGGGCTGGAGACAGGTTTGAGAACAGGAGGAGAGCAGGAGTTGAGAAGACCTCCAAGACCTCTCACTCCCTTCACATGGTTACCTACAAAGCATCCTGCCCAGTGCCTTACAGTAATGTCACTGGTTTAATCCCACAAATCTTGTAAATTGCCAAATGAGAATGGTTCCTGCCAGTCTCTTTTCTATTTTGAGGGAAGAGAGGAAGTTATGGTGGCGTGGGACTTTCTTCAGTATCTACGGGACATGAGTAGTATAAAGCAACACAAGGAGGACGCCATGTTGGGCAATTTTTAATTGAGGGACTTTGGGATACATTACAAAGAGTTCTCCTTTCTCCAGAGAGCTGACTTAAAGGCACAGCAAATTTGGAAAGCAAAGTTACCTGAATCCTCCCAGCAGAAGATTCTGATGCTATTAATCTTCCTGGTGGAGATTCCAGGAATCCCCAAAGGACACTTCAGCTTGACTCAATCTAAATAATATTTACTGTGATCCTACTGCGTGCCCTACACTGAGCTCATCACTTGGTAACAGAGTTACTGTGACAGACACAGCTATCTCCCCTTCTTTCATGATGAAAGAGCATCCAAACTTTGGCTGTCCACATGGCTGTCAGGTCTAAACATCACATTCCTCTGCCTCTACCTCACTGTGAGGTCTACTACTCACAACTAGTAGACCTAAGACTAAATTCAGCAGACTAAATGT
Source organism: Cryptoprocta ferox (assembly GCA_028646485.1). Lineage (NCBI taxonomy): Eukaryota > Metazoa > Chordata > Mammalia > Carnivora > Eupleridae > Cryptoprocta > Cryptoprocta ferox. The sequence goes on along the minus strand of CM053559.1, from coordinate 53,728,188 downwards.
CAGCAGGAATGTCATATGGCTTCCAGGCAGCTTCCTTCCAAAACAGAAATCTGTATAACGAACTATGTAACATCTTCATGGAACTTCAGGTTATGCTAAACTTCTTTTCCAGGCAGGCAGTGAACCAAAGAAAAAGTTGCTAAAGCACCACCAGTGGACTAATTATTTCTATGTATACATTATGCCACTTAATAAGAATTTATTTTACCTGCACAGTGATAACATCTCAGTGAGAGATTGTCAAGGGGGTGTGAAGAAGGCAAATGAGAAGTTTCTCGGGAGATAGAATGACAATGAACAAGCCTTTCTCAGAAGACCAGTTACAAAAAAACAGCCAACTCTTCTGATTCTATTCTGTTCTCAATTTGCCATGAGACTTTAAGGGAGCTATTAAACATCTTGGAACTTATTAAAATGGGGTGGTAATTTCTTATAGAGTGGGTATTGTTAAGCCTTCTTGATTTGAAATCCAAACTGAGCCTCTCTCACAAAAAAAAAAAAAATGGGGCTTTTGTAAGCTGTTCACTTACTGCTGAGGAGGTAAAAGGATATGTCTAAAGAGCTAATGCAGTTATAGATAGATATTCCATATGCTAACTTAACATGAATGCCTCAAACTTTTATTTCCTTGATGGAGAAACATCGGGATCCCTGGCCTGTTTTACATGCTTTAGCCTTGGGTGGGAAATGGCCATACGTAAAATAAGAAGCCATTTCAGAAGTGTTTCTCCTTTCCCACACCACTTATTATCTCTTAACAACTCATTTTCCATCCACCGTGTTTCCCTATACTGGTTTTATGGTATGGGAGTCTCCACCACTGTGGGCCCTCTGCTAGTCTAGCCAGTTCTTTCTGGCTCCCCAGTGAAAAATGGAGGACAAGGTTCAAAATCATGACAGGGCTGGCCACGTGATGTAGCTGTTACTTTTCTGCTTTCCATCTACCCTGCAGGTGGCAAGTTTGAAGGCTTGGGGAAATTCCCTGATGGCTAGGTGCACCAATTTCCAATGGGATCAGATTAGCACATTCAAGTATAATTGCTGTAGTTCTGGCCAGGTCTATTTTCAGGCTGTGCGGGAGGATGAGGAACAGCTACCCACAGGTCTATAAAGTTTCGTATGCAAGAACCCAGCACCTGAAAACCAAAACTAAGACACATGCCAGTCCCTACGGACTACTCTCTCCATTCTATAGGTGTAGATGGAGGCCAGGGATGTTTGGCTGGTCTGACCAATGACTACTAGGTCAAAAGCCCAGGAGCCCAGGTTTAGAGTCATGTGTAACGTCTGTGGCCAATGGCTGTGCTGCATTGAGGCCCCAGGCAGCCTGGAAAATTGGTCAATGGTTCAGGAAGGCTCTAGACCTGCCCTTGCCATCCCCTGGCTGGGTGACCTTGGATGAGTCGCTTCACTCTTATGGGCCCTCATCAGTGAATAGAGTACCAATCCCAGCTCTGCTACATACTTGGAGACCTTGGCCAACTCACAGCATGGAGTGTCAGAGGAAGCTAAAGGGATTTGTTTTCCTTTTTTTTTTTTTTAATGTTGTATTTATTTTTAAGACAGAGACAGAGACAGAGTACAAGCGGGGGAGGTGCAGAGAGAGAGAGGGAGACAGAGAATCCGAAGCAGGCTCCAGGCTCCAAGCTGTCAGCACACAGCCGATGTGGGGATCGAACTCGTGAGCCCTGAGATCATGACCTGAGCTGAAGTCCGATGCCTAACCAACTGAGCCACCCAGGTGCCCCAAGGGATTTGTTTCCTAGGGTGCCCCCATTATGGCATTCTGTGACTCCACCAGGGACACACACTAGTGCCTATAGGGGCAGCCTGGTAGTAGCAATGAGAAGGATGTCCTTGGTCATGTTAGGAAATCGAGAAGACTGGATGGCAGATTCTCAGCTACAGAGCTGATTGTTTGGCCAGATATTTCATTTTCAAATGTTTTTACATGTTGGCAGCTAATTTGAATTGTTATAAGATTCTGTATTGGCCAATGGCTCTAGTCTGGCAGTGGCCTACTAGGCCAATTGTGGAGTCTTCTGCAGCCCACGGACCCAGGTGGGGACCTGGCAGGGAGGAGTGGTGGATGCAGTGTCCCCTACTTGGGGAACACAGATAATTCCGGCCCAGGGTGGGCTGGCTAGCCTGAACTTGAACAGCGCTGCCGCTCCTACCCCAGACGCAGATTCCCGAGCGCACCTGAAACGGTCTAGGTCTAGGTCAGCCGCGGGCGGGGGGGGGGGGGGGGGGGCGGCTATTTTCCTCTACCAGAGGCGGGGCCTAGTCTCCACCCAAAGATGGGCCTGCCAATCTCAGGCAGAAAAGGAATGTGCTGTGGGCAGGGACTGAACCGTCGCGGTGCTCACGCGTCGGCTGTGCAGCCAAACCCAAGACCCCGAAAGGTGCGGGGATGCACTTGGCAAACACCACCGCGGGCAGGTGCGGGATGGCGCCGCGCACGCGAGCGGGGCGGCTCCCGGCGGCTCCCGCAGTTCCGGCAGCGCGCGCCGCCCAACCTGCAGAGAAACCCCAGGGCGCGCGGCTGCCGGGCGGCGGGCAGGCAGCTCGCGTCCCCGGCGGGACGGTGGCAGGGCCGGGGGCCTGCGCTGCAGCCAGGGAATACCCTGAAACGATCGATGCGTATTTGTTGGGGAGAAATTCGATCCTTGAGCTCTTTCCTGCCTGGGCTTAAAAATGGATTCTCCATCTGCTACGAAAGCCTCGGGCTCCGGGCTCCGGGCTCCGGGCGGCGGGATCTCCTGTGAGTCCTGGGGAGCCCTGCAGACACACCGACCCCCGGGGCCCTTGCTCCACCTGCCACTCGGCTCTGACGCACTTTAGCGCTCGCTGACGTTGGTGTTCCTTTCAAAGCCCCCTCACCTAGTCCAGCCAAGCCCAAAGGAGGTGATGCTCTGTCAAGTTCGAATAAAGAAGCCTATTTTCTGTACAATCCAGAGTTCTGTTGGTCCAAAAGAACTTTGAAGATGGGAGAAAAAAAAACAGATAAAACCTCTTCGGAGGCAATTTTGACATTTATGAATTTACAGGTGTTATTTCGTTTGTCCCTCAGTCTCACGTTTTGAATTTTTCCCTACACGATGCATTCAAAAATATTTACTACGTCATTTTCGTGGTAACGAAAAAGTGGAAATAACCCAACTGTTCATCACTATATAGATAAAATGGTTGACTATATAGTGAGTTTACATACCAAGAAATACTTTTTTTTTCCAAGAAATACTCTATAGAAGAGATGTGTTCACAGGCAAATGAGTCTAAGCTTACATTAAATGAAAAAAAAAAGTAAGTTATAAAAGTAAATATGGTATGATTCTACGTTCATTAAATGCAGAAAGAAATTGTAAGTAAATGTCTACAACTCACTCGGATATGATTAATGGCTTCTTATTTCATAGATGGTTATATAGGAAATATATGTATATTTTATATGTACATACATCTGGAGAAATATATACCCAACTGTTATGGTTTATCTTTGGGGTGATTCTGAGAAGAAGGTAGTGGAACATTAACTTCCCACATTACATATTTAAAAGAAAGTTTGATTTCTTTTAAAATAAGCATGCATTAGTTTTGTATTTCCCACACACTGGAAACAATAAAGATTTTTAAAAATCATACCCCTTCCCATGCTCAGACTACCAGATTTTTATCACTTGCCCAGTTCTCTCTGATCTTTTCATTCCTATATTAACTTTCCCTTCAACCTCCTCTCATCCCTACACAGCATCCAAAAGACTTGAATTCCTTTCATTTCACCTTACAAATTGCCTGTTTCATGTGTGCGAACAGTTTTTAAAATCTTTTAAACCAAAAGAATAAAAGAAGTGAGACTATTACTTCCACTTTATCTACTTGTACTATTAAAACAAAAAGATTAGGTACAGTTTTTTTATTTTTTTATTTTTTTTATTATTTTTGCCCTTGAAAGGATTGCGGTTTTTAATCCATTACTTCTTAAGCTCTGTGTGGATGTAGCACGTATTCTCTCTCAATGCAGCCAACCATGAGAGATCTTTAAAACACAGTTCTTGTTTCTATTTAATCCAGAAAAGCGTTAAACTCTGTGGAGGAAATACCATTGAAAAGTTGAGCAGGATATCCAGGGACAAAAATTAGAGTGGGAAGGGCACTATTGGCTGAAGGAGGGACACTGTGAAAGAGGTTGGGAGAGGGGACAATGGGCTGGATTCTGGGATTGTTTAAATTAGTCTGAATGTTGTCTCAGAAACATGAGCTCAATTCATACTATGGGAAATAAGTACAGCCACACTTCAAACATGCAGGAATGAAGGAGTTGTCTGGCCTTTTTAAATAGTCATATAAAAAAATGCACCCAGCAGCAATAAACTGAGAGGGTCCACTCCCACCAACACGTCTGATATGGTTCTTATTTACATAGAATTTATTTTCATAAATCAACATCATATTTCCTTAGGCAAAGTCTCAGAATATCCCAGGATCTCTCTCTCTCTCTCTCTCTCTTTCTCTCTCTCTCTCTCTCTCTCTCTCACACACACACACACACACACACACACACACACACACCTCAATTTTTACTCAGAACCCTGATGTGCCTCTCATTTTCATATGCACTAAGAGCATCATTGTAAAATGCAGGTGTTCTGGAACAAACTACCTGGGTTCCGTTCTTGACTGCCATTTATTAGCTTATGACTTTGGTCAAGTTATTTAACTCTTCTGTGCTTCAAGTTCATGACTTCTGAAATGGAGATAATAATGCTCATTTTATAATATGTTATGCAATTTAAACCAGATGATGGGTATAAAGCTTTTAGAACATTATTACGCTTTTTAGAATACTAAGAAAGCTGTAGAATATAAAGCTTTTTCTTTTTATTTATTTATTAAGTTGGCTCCATACCCACTGTGGGGCTCGAACTCACAACCCTGATATCAAGAGTTGCATTCTCTACTGAGGCAGCTAGGCACCCCAAGAATATAAAGCCTTTTATAATACTACAAGTTGAATAACAGTCACATTATTACTTTTTTACACCCCCCTCCAAAAAGCTTATTCTTCCTCAATCTCCCCTCCTTAAGATACTGCCATCTCTACATTCTTCAAATTGTTTTTGTTCCATCCCTTATTTAATGAAGATTCTAACAGTAGCTATACCCACCCTGCTGTTTGCCTTTTCTCTTCTACCTAATGGGAGGCAAACAACTGTACCATAGTCTAAAGAACACCTAATTGAAAACCTGGAGTCTGTTCTTCCCCTTCTCCTGTGATAGTTTCTGAGTTTTTAAAACAACTTTATTGGGGCGCCTGGGTGGCTCAGTCTGTTAAGTGTCCGACTTCAGCTCAGGTCATGATCTCACCGCTGGTGGGTTTGAGCCCCGCGTCGGGCTCTGTGCTGACGGCTCAGAGCCTGGAACCTGCTTCAGATTCTGTGTCTCCCTCTCTCTCTCTCTGCTCCTTGCCCGCTCGCACTCTGTCTCTCAAAAATAAATAAGCATTAAAAAAATTTTAAAAACTCTGTTCCCATATATTTTATATATCATAAAACTCACTCATTTCAGGTGTACAAATCCATGACTTTTAGTCACTTTACTCAGTGGTGCAATCATCAAAATAAATCCTTTTCTTTTTTTTTAATACGGAACACATCATGAATTTGCATGTCATCCTTGCACAGAGGCCATGCTAATCTTCTCTGTACCATTTCAATTTGAGTATATGTAATGCCGAAGCAAGCACAAAATGAATCAGTTTTAGATCATTTTTATCCTTTTCTAAAGCCCTTTTACAGTTAATCTCCCTTCCCACTTCCAGCTTGAGGCAACCATAAATCTGTTTTCTGTTGTTATAAATTTGCCCTTTCGGAACATTTTAGATATATGGACTCATACAGTAGGTGGTCTCTTATGTCTGACTTCTTTCACTTAACATAATTTTTTAGATTTATCCATGATACAGCATATGTTAGTAGTTCAACACTTTCTGTCACCTGTCAAATCAGAATGACTTCCACCATGTCTCTAAGGAATGATATTACATTACAATATTGATAATGTATAGTTAAACCTAACTATTATTACACCTGCAATGCTCTAAGCACCGGCTAAGTGCTTTATTTGCATCATAGAATTTAAACTTTACAACAGCCTATAGGCTAACTAGGTGATACTATCATATATATTTTTAAGTTGAGGACATAAGTTTAGAAATGTGAGCAGAGTTGCCCAAGGTCACAAAGCAAGTACGTGGCAGAGGGGGACTCAAATCTAAGTCTGTGTGACTCTAGAGCTAAAGCCAAAGTCACCTTCAAACTTACCAAGGGGTCTTTGTATTCCACACCCTTCTATCATCACAGAAACAAAACCCAGGAAAGTACTCACGTTAAGCCCACCAAATAGATGGAGAAATGGTCAGTGCTTTGTCAACTGTAAATCCCCCCTTGTATGTAAGGAACTGTTTACTCCATCATTTTCTCCATACTGGATGCTGCTGCTGTTCTGGGGACGTCTAACTCCCTTGAGAAAGAGCTGGTGTCATGGATGACTCAGTTCTATAGATAAAGATTTCTGATGTTCGATTTCCTGGGCACTGTCCTGATGCAACCCCAGGCCAGGCAACCTAGGAAAAGAGGCTGGACCTTCACCCATCACCCCGTCTAACAAGAAATGAACATGCAGGGGGAAAACTCCTTAGGATCCATGCCTCCCACTGTTAACAATTTTTAGGTTGGAGCTCACGGCCACGCAGGGTAACAATGAAGGTGGGCCATTCTCATCTACCATCCCATGGGACTCGAGGTTCTGTTCAGTAGGAAGATTCTGCTGCTACAGGCAGAAACACTCTCCTCTGAAGTTTTCTAAGGAAGTCTCCAGTTCTTATTTTTTTTAAGGTTTTTGTTTTTGTTTTATTTTTGAGAGCAGGGGAGGAACAGAGAGAGAGGGAGACACAAAATCCGAAGCAGGCTCCAGGCTCCAAGCTGTCAGCACAGAGCCCGACATGGGGCTCTAACCCACAAACCATGAGATCATGACCTGAGCTGAAGTCAGACACTTAACCAACTAAGTCACCCAGGCGCCCCTCCAGTTCATATTTAAAGTTGTAGAACCTCTTTGAGGTTTTATGATGAATCCCAGGCCCCACATTTATGAGGAGCCTCAGACTGGAGACATTTACCTTCAAACGTGTGTTTTTATTATTATAAATTCATTAATAATATTGGTTTTAATAATAATAAATACTGCAACAAAGCCATGCTTCCAAACTGTCCTCGTATTTCTGAATAATATTTAACCACGCTCACCAGTGACAGAAGGAAGGGTCCTCAGAGGGAAAGGTCTCATTCCACCAAGGAACCCCAGGGATCACAGGAGGTGCCTAGGTGTTCCGTGAAGGGGTAGACGTGAGAACCCGGGTCTTCAGTGCCTTGAAAAGATCCGGAAAAGCACGTACTCCCACAAATCCTGTCCTGGCTCAACAGTAATTTACTTAGGTAGGGGAGCTTCTTATTAATAGCACTCCGTTGGGGGCGCCTGGGTGGTTCAGTCGGTTGAGTGTCTGACTTCCACTCAGCTCATGATCTCAGAGTTCGTGGGTTCGAGCCCCACATGGGGCTCTGTGCTGACAGCTCAGAGCCTGGAGCCTGCTTTGGGTTCTGTGTATCCCTCTCTCTCTCTGCCCTTCCCCTGATCATGATCTGTCTCTCTCTGTCTCTCAAAAATAAATAAATGTTAAAAAATTTTAAAAAATAGCATTCCATTCGTCATGTACAATGCACTTCCAACATCATTTATTTGTTGAATGAAAAGAACTATTTGTGGGTGTTACATGTCAGGGTAGTGGCTCCCCTTGGTGGGTGGTGAGAGGCTGGGTATGTTCTGTTTCTTGACCTGTTGCTCGTTACACAGGTGTGTTCGCGTTGTGATATTTTGTTGATTTTAGGCACTTTTTTTGTACATAATATTACAATAAAACTTATCCAAAAAGACACGAATAAAGAGAAATATTTTATTTTTTTATTTTTTTAACATTTATTCATTTTTGGGAGAGAGAGAGTGCAAGTGGGGGAAGGGCAGAGAGAAAGAGAGGGAGACACAGAATCAGAAGCAGGCTCCAGGCTCCGAGCTGTCAGCACAGAGCCCAACGCGGGGCTCAAACCCACCAGCGGTGAGATCATGACCTGAGCCAAAGTCGGACGCTTAACCGACTGAGCCACCCAGGCGCCCCAAAGAGAAAAATTTTAGAATGAAAGAGCCTAGTGCAGTGCCTGTCATGTAGTGGGTGGATAACACATGCGTGTTTCTCGAATAAATGATCTCATTTGACCTTATCACGTGGGGTAAGCAAACGCATAGAGTATTGTTACTGTTGTCACTATTAACCTTTCTTAGAAGTTCACGCCTCTGCCCCTTCCGGTCCGCAGTTGGTTAAGTCGCACAGCGCGGGAGCCTGGGTTCCTCCCCGAACAGGAAGAGGGTTGAGGGTGGATCACTGCCCCGTTTCGACTTGGCCGCAGCGCGCGCGGGCTGCCACGGCCCTGGGCCAGCAGGAGGCCGAGGAGGCCGGGCGGGAGGCGACTCTGCGATAGCCTGCAGCTGGGGACTGGGACGCGGTCGGGGCCAGAGGAGGCCTAGCCACGCCTCCGTCAGCTCGCTGGGTCCCCGCCCGCCCGCTCTGGGGCGTCAGCTTCATTCTCTGGGTCGCTTGCCCGCCCCGCCTGTCCTCCCCGCAGCGTCCGTCCATCTGTCCACAGGTGTCTTCACTGTCTCCGACAGACCTTCATACTCCTACCCTGAGTAACGGTGCCATGGGACCTGCCCTGGAAAAAGCACCCAATTCATCATCACTACTGGATCGTCCTCAGCAGGAGATGGTGGCGGGGAGGAAGCACGGAACTGTAAGAACAATACAGCCTTTTCTCATGCGGACCACAAAGAAACCTCCCACCTGGGGTCCCCTGTACCTGGACTTAATCCACAAGTTCCGCCGTGGACCTGGCACAGAGTAACTGAGAAAGTCGCACAGATCCTGGCCTCTGCCCCCCAGCTGTGCGACCTTGCAGAAGTCATTCTATGCCTCAGCTTCCTCATCTGCAAAATTGGAATAACAGCAATGCCCAACTCATAAGGAGTGTTGCGAGAGTTAAATGAGAGAATCTTTGCAAAGTACAGCATCCAACATAGTGGGTGCAGGACAATGCTTCCCTTCCCTTCCCCTCCCCTTTAGCCAAACTATGTTCCCAACATTCCTCTTGCATCTCCAGCAGAGAAAATCCCTCTCTCTGCCTGCCAGGGTCAGGGACACCCTGTGGGAGCAGGACAAGTACCTCAGCCTCCTGGCGTCTGCCCCCACCGGACCCCCCACATTCAGCACATGGTTCATACTGATCCATGCCTGGGTTCTTGTCTCAGCCCTCGGTGCCATCATTTATGCAATTGTGTCACCCCATCTTTCTCTCACACACAGCCCCACACAAGCACACAATCACAGACTGTTAATGCAGCTGACGGTTAAGTATCACCTTGTTCCTGTTAAACGCCAAGTGCTGCCTAGCACGGAGCCTTGCTGACTCAATACATGTCTGTTCCCAGGCAGTAGGTACAGAAGGTCTCTCCACCTCCAGCCTCCCCCTTCCACCCCCCCCCACTGCCCCTCCCCCCATTCCTGCAGCTGCTGGTGCTAAAGACTAAGCCTCCGCCCCTCCCCCCAACTCAGAAGCCATATTCACCCTAGCCGTGGTGACAGGTTGATGACTCCTATAACAGGCCCCTTTCCTCCTCTGGGGGGTTCCTGCCTGCATGGAGTCTGGTGGAGGGGCCACCAGCAGGGCCGGAAACCTGGGGAGAACGTCTCTGGCTGCCACTGATTTCTGTTACTAGAATTGATGTTTTTCTACAATTACAACCTTCCCTCCTTCATTATGTCTCCTGTGTTCCCGAGGTAGTAAATACTGGGGATATGCATTATACTACCCATAACTTACTTTCAATCATCAGAAAAAGCTTCTATTAATAGACTCACTGTTGACAGAGAATCTGGCTCGGAAGCTCAGAGTGAGGCTTCTAGAGCAGTGTCTATCTGCTGAGCACAGAGATGCCCACCTCGCCAACTTTTGTCCTCTGGGCCACTGTCTCTACCAGACGCATTAACAAGAGGTAGGAGAGACTAGCGGTTGAAAATATGGCCCCTGGACCCAATGCCTGGGTTCAATCCTAGTGTTGCCCCTTACTAGCTGGATATTCTTGGGCAAGTTACCAAACCTGACTGTGCCTCTGTTTCCCCATCTGTGAGATGGAAGTGATGGCAATAATAGTTCCTAGAGTTGTTAAGCAGATTAAATGAGTTATTGTTTGTAAAGTGATTAGCACTCTGTAAGCACACAATCAATGATTTTTGTCAAGTACCTAAAGCTTAATACATCTGAGACCCTGACTCCTAAAAATGCCTAGCTATTTCTAGGTGGTTATAATCTGTTCTAATATAGAGACTAAGGATCACCCAATTTAACCCTATTCATATTATCAATTTTCAAGCCTCATAGAATTATCCCTAGAATTAACCAATTGCTCTCAATCTTTCCTTTTCTTCGTGTTGTGTGTATGTGGACACATTCTGGAAGGAAAATTCAAAGGAAAGAGAAAGGAAGGAATGAAGAGAGGGAGGGAGGGAGGCAGGAAAGAGAGGAGGAAAAAGGGAGGGAAGGAGGATTTGGTTGAGATGGCTGGATTGTGGTCAAATTTTCCATCAGCATTGTAATAATAATGCCAAATGTTCAATAAATTATGCCTAGCTCATACTTTCCTGGACCTTACACTTCCCAGAAAATTGGTGAGAAGAGGTTGCTCACAGTCAGATTGGCTGAGTCTAAGAGCTGGAACTATAGGGCCACTTACTGGATCAGCATCTGCCGAAGAGTATCCTAGAGGCCAACTCTCACCTCAACGTCTGCAATAAGTTCTCTATTCCCTGAGAATCTCAACAGCTCAGGTTGTCCAAGAGCTTAGCCATTTCCCACTCCAAGACCAGGTATGCTAAGAAACTTGCTTCTACTCAAGGCTGCAGGAAAAAGTGAGGGTCCTGGATCTCTCTCTCCCAGCATTTATGCTAAATACACACACACACACACACACACACACACCCTAGATTCAGTGAGTCTAAAGTCTGGATTATGGGCCTTGGAAACTACATGCTTGTCCAAACGCGTCATCCAGGTATTTCGATGGAGGTTTACCCTTGGAAAGGTGTTCATCATCCAAGTGGCCCAAGAGGTCAAAGAAAAAGAGGGAGTCTCCTATCCTGCTCCCCCAGCTCTCTGAAACCCCACATAGATCATTTCAAGCAAAGCACTCCCCTTTTTCCTCAGAAATGACTGTGTCACAGAGACCCAAACTGGTAGTTCTCAACTGGGGGCAGTTGTGGCCTCCCAGGGGACATTCGCCAATGTCTGGAGACATTTTGGATTGTCACAACTGGGGTAGGCACTACTGGCATCTAGTGGATAGAGGCCAGAGATGCTGCTAAATGTCCTACAGTGCACGGGACAGCCCCCACAGCAAAGAATTATCCAGCCCAAAATGTCAATAGTGTCTAGATTGAGAGATCCTGACGTAAACCAAACTCCCACTGCCTCAGAGGAAATAATGCCACAGAATTCCTCCAGCTTCTTAAGCAGAGCAAGCGAGAGCATCAGGAGGGGAGCTCCAGAGAACCCTTTCTCAGGCCCCACACTAAGAATGGGGAGGTCCCAGCAGACTCCTTCCTCCTTCTGCTTGGCCTCCAGAACACAAAACCCTGGCATCTGAAAAGATTAAATAAAACCCATGATTCCCAGCCCCTCAGGCTGCATAACCCTGCCCCTCATATCCTATTTCCCTCCTGCACCCCCTCACCCTTGGAACACAGTTGGAAATTCAAATTGCAATCTTTACTGTCCTGCCCTCAAAGGCTCGGCCTGCTTCCTCTCCCAGGGACAAAAATCTCCTCAACATCCTGCCTCCCTTTGAGATGAACCCCCCAACCCTGCCTCTCTCACCAACTGTAAGTTGCTCTTCCCCACCTCCCTCTACCCGGCCTTCTCCTTCTAATTAAACCATATCCAGGGCGTCGGGAGGGAAGGGGAAAGGATCCGAAGACTTCCGTGCTGCAGGTTCTGGGGGCCTACAGCCTCATGTTTTTTTGTGAGGTGCCAACCACACTGTGATCATTAAACCCCACAGTGGTGGGGGGGGGGCGGATTTTCTAGTTGCTGTTAACCTGGGAACCAGCTACATCTTGTTTATCAGACTCGTTTTAATTCAGCTTGGTCAGGTTCCAAGTGTTGAGGTGGAGATTAAAGGCAACTGAAGAATCCAATTAGCCGCCCAGTCTTCTTTAAGCCAAAAAAATCAGGTCACAAACTAGATCAAAGTGAAATGATTTCTCGACAGCTCTGTTCATTAAGGGGAGGGTGGGAGCTCACACTGCTAAACTGGGCTCATTACTAGGATTGGCATTTTAAATACAATATCTCCTCCAAATTACATGTTTCAGAGGTCGGAGGGAGAGACCAAGATTATCTTACGTGAAGTCTCTCTTTGGCTAATAGAAAACAGAAAGTCGAAGAATGAGCATATAACTTCTAGGAAAAGAATTAAACAAGGCCCCAATTTTCCTGGGCCGGAAAACCAAATCTGGAAACTGGAAATGGCCGCAATCACTCTCAACCAGAGAATTCCTCCTCCAGGGAATCTAGAGAGCTGAGAAATCGAAATTTTCCAGGTGGCCCTATTCACCCATTTTCCTGACAGCCCCCCCTTTCCCCGGCTGGGTGCAGCTGCAAGAGAGGCCCCTTGGCAGCCGGGCCTAGCCTCTCCCCAGCCACAGGACCCAGGCAGCCTTTGAAGAGAAATCATTCACTATTTCTGGATTCTGGGTCCCAGGCCGTCATTTCCAGCGGCAAAAGACTCCCCCTGGCCTTTCTGAGTTTCTGTGGGTTCTTTTGAGGGGCCTGGAGAACAGAAGAGGAGGAGAAGAAGGAAGGCCCTCATCAGATTCACTTCCCATAGGGAGGATCAAATATAGGACTGCTTGGAGGACATTTAGAACCCTCGATTCTTCATGAGAGAAAGACAGGAAAATTACATTCAGGAGAGCAGTCACAGCACACATGCCCTCCTTCTGTGAGCACTGATTTTGAACAGAGACAGGACATCTGCAGCAACAGTGGCCTTTCCCCCCAGATCCCCTTCAGCTTGCAAAATTCTTCGTAACTTCTCAGGCAGCCAGGAACCTCTGGGTTAGAAAATGGCATTTGTTAGCTCCTCCAGGTCACAAGCGTGTGGGACACTGCATGTGGCTAAAAGTTCTTTTGGGGGTCTTTGGCTGGTAGTCCCTCCCCGGGGTCTCTGAACTCTAAGCCACCAGTGAGACCCTTCCTCAAACTTCCCAGTGTCTCTTTCCCATCCAAGCTGGGCCTGGGAGCAAAGCCACTGTACCTGGAGGCCTAACCCCCTGGGGGGTGGGGAATGAGGGAAGGGTAAGAAAGATACAAGGGGAAGGAGGAAGAACAGCAGGAGGGAGTCTGAAAGCTTTAGCTCCTGCCTCCTGCCAGGGTCTTGCTGTTCCCCAGTTTCTGACGGCTGCCAGCTAACCAACTCCCTCCTCTAGGCCTGATAACCTTGGCATCCAAGGCTTGGAGTTTAATTTGGGGCTGAAACCACCCAAGACCCCCACTAGGCTTTCCTTCTCCACTTCATCTCCTGCAGCCAGAGCCCCCACCCTCAAGGGGGAGGCTGGGAGCACATATTTCAAGGAAGTCTCCCACCATTGGTAGGTAACTGTTGTCCAGAGGGATTCTCCCTGGATGGTGCACTTAGAGCAGGAACAAATCACGTCTGGTAGGTTTTGTTTTTCTTCTCTGTATTTCCCTCCCTGGGATTATGTCATCCCCCCAGATCCTTCCACACCCGCCTATTCTCCATACCCTGGAGCCGGCCACGGATGGCCAGACTTCAGAAAATGCACCCTGGATCCCACGCAGATCTTCTGAAGTGCCCCTCAACTGCGAAATGAGCGCCAGATTGTTTTTGTTTTGTTAATCAGGGGCCTAAAATGAGTTTCAAAATGTGGTCGTCTCCTAAGGAGAAACGAGAGCATACAGGCCCACCTCGGAATATTGCGCTAAAGGGAGCCCAGACCCACGACGATTTCCGTAGGGGAGCCTGCCAGCCTCCGGGAAAGGAGCCCTAGCGCCGGTGGGCACCCGCAGCAGCTCCTGACCAGCCTCGCAAGGGGTTTTTCTCTCCCGGGGATCCGGGACGCCGAGCCAGAGGCACACTCCGCCTGCTACACCGGCTGCCCCTGCACCGCTACCGCGTCCTTGTTTTTGTTGTCCTAAAAGCCTGAGCTGAAACGGAAATTTGGGAAGGTGAGAGTTGCTTTGGGGCACACATACGCCTTTGTCCCAAAGGGGGCCGGCCACGGCCCGGGCTGCTGTCCCCGCACTGGTCACTCTCACTCGGCGGCGGGCGGAGCCGCTGCCCGAATACGGACCGAGGTGTATGTGTCGCAGGGTGGGAGTGGGAGGTGCCAGCACAAGGCCTTACAAGGTTCCCAGGGAGCCCCTGTCGCCGGCCTTCGCCCCGTGGGGGTGGGGAGCGCGGGACCTGCCCCTGGGCGCCGACGTGCCGGCCCCGGGGGTGGAGGCGAGGGTCCCCCGTCCCAGCTGTTCTCCTGGCCCCTTAGCACATGGGACTCAAAATAGCAAGTTCACTCCGGGTCAGCCCAATGAGAGCCGACCCTGCACCCCGCCCCAGTAAAGGCTCGGCCTGTGCCTTTCGAGAACTGCTCCAAGGCCCAGGGCCTCGGCCTAGCGGTCGCCTTTCAACCCGAAGCAAACTCGGAGTGGGGACTGCGGGCGCGCGGACCGGCGCCCTGATGGGTAGGTGGGGAGGGTGCCGAAGAGACCTGAGCAGCCGCAAAGAGCGAGAGGGCCAGACTCTGCCCGAGGTGGAGGCTGCCTGCAGCCGCGAGGGCCCCAGGCCCCAAGCCCCAGCCTCCTCCCGGTGCCAGGCCCGGCCTTCCAGGGCCACGGGCTCTGCGGACCCGCGCGCGCAGTCCCGCTGCGCTCCTCCGCCGGCGCCTTCTCTCTGGCGCGCCCCTGAACCTGCCCCAGAAGTGGCCCAATAGACACTTCGAACAATACGGGAGGGAAATCAAAGAAAGAAAGCGAGAAGCCAGTTGGTCCGCCTAAGCTCTACGAGTGACTCTGAAACTTTTCCTGGCTTCTCGTAAAGGTGGCCCCGTAAAGGTGGCCGGGGCCGTTTACAGTAAGAGCAGAATAATGTTTGTGACTGTGCGGACCTAATTATCTCCAGATTTGCCTCTCCCCCGCTCGCAGCTACGGTTTTCGCCAGCGAAAGCGGCTAATGCATTTGCACACATTAAACATCTTGAACGCATAATTACAGGCTGCAGACAGGCGGGACAATAAAATATCTCGGCTCGATATTTTTGGAAGCCTTTTGCGACTGTGCCTGGAATAAATAATTGCTTTCTATGTCCTCAGCCATCTAACTACAGCCACCGTTATTTCAGAACACCCCTGCTCCACCCCCGCCTGTGTTTTTGAGCTTTTTTGATGGGGCAGAAGGGGGCCAGGCAGGACGATGCGGCCACCTGGAGAAGTCTCCCGGGCCTCGGGCTCTGCTGCGGGGTGCGCCTGGGCAGGGATGACTGGAATAAGGGGAAGAAAATTGTTCTGAGCCCCGGAGGCCGTCTTCCTCATTAGAGGGACTCGAAAGGGGCCATCTAGGCCTCACAGCCTTTCTGGGCACAGTGCCCTCCCCATCTTCTCCCTACTCAAAAGCTAAAGAATTTGAAGAAGGCGGCAGATGGTCGGAATTCCCGCCTCATCACCCCGCGAAGAGCATCTCTAGACTGATACCTGAGAAATGTGCTGGAAAAGGAAAAGCTTTCTACCAAAGCAACAAGACCAGGAGGAGGAAACTAGGAGTGGTTATGTTCTCTCATGGAGGCCAGGGACGTTCTAACTTCCCTTGAGTCTTACTTGCCTTGTCTGTAAAATGGAGAGATTATAATAACCCCGGGACCTACTTCACAGGTCGTTATGAGGAAGCACTTTAAAAAAATTGTTTTATTGCCATATAACTTACATATAGCAAAGCATAAAAATCTTAAGCACCTAGCTCGCTGAATTTTTATATGTGTATACACTTGTGTAACTACTACCCAGATCAAGATACAGAGCATTACTAGCCCCCAAAAGGCTCCACGAAGAAGTACTTTTAAAATTAACTTTAGTTAGTGATAATATTACTACCCTCAACTCAAGAAGTCAACACCCCAGTCGAGTCTGTAGAGCTTCCTGATTGATACTTGAGGACGGGAATTGACAAACCAAATATACACATACAGGATATTTGCGATTCACACCCTGACTAGGAGGCATGGGAATAAATCTCTAGCCCGAAGGAGCACGTAGGGCCCTTGTACTCAGACACCAGGGGTTGGGAGAAAATTTATGATCAGACCTTAATTCATTTTGAGGCAATGGAGTTCTCTTGATATCAATGGCTGGACTTTATATACTGGTTTGGCATATTCACTTCCCGGTTAGGGTGACACTAGCGTCTTCCCAGAGGATGGAAATCTGAGTGAATGTCTCTGAGGCTAAGGTCTAAGCTCTGAGGTGATTTGTTTCAATGTCTCCTCCCAATCCAAGTCCGGTTTGATGTGTGGAGGGGATCCCCCAGGGGAATGTTTGGCCATGAAATAATTGGGGCACTCTATTTTCTGAAGGGTGTTACCCCAGTGGATAACACATAAAATTGGTCCATGTTACAAATAATATTTTAAAAACTTATACAGCAAAAAGTGAATTCTCTACCAGACCCTCTGATCCAAGTTCTCCCCAGAGGAACCCACTGCCACTGATGACTTATTTATCCTCCCAGCCCTACATATACGTACCCCTTTTTATTTTTTCATTTATTTAAAAAAACGTTTTAATGTCTATTTATTTTTGAGAGAAAGCAAGACAGAATCCAAAGCAGGCTCCAGGCTCTGAGCTGTCAGCACAGAGCCCCACAGGGGGCCCAAACTCACTAACAACATGAGACCATGACCCGAGCTGAAGTTGAACACTTAACTGACTGAGCCACCCAGGCACCCCCACACCCCACTTTTTAAAGCACCATAGTAGCCCTCACTGTAATACTGTTCTGGCTTTGAATTTTCTTCCTAAATAACTGCCCAAGACAATTGTCTGTGATGAGTGTATTGGTTCAGAAAGTTATGTTAAGGGGCTCCTAGCTGGCTCAGTGAGAACAGCATGCAACTCTTGATCTTAGGATCATGAGTTCAAGCCCCACGTTGGGTGTAGGAGTTAACCTAAAAAAAAAGCTGACCCAGCTTAGCCGAAAGTCGAGCTAACTTTATGTAGCCTGGCAAGGGGAAGGGCCACTATAGCCTGGGTAGATTCTGACCTACCTCCACCTGGGTTAGCTACCTTCAAAATGATCAGCTATTTTAGCTGCACCATTATTACCAGCACCACCACCCCAACCTCTCTTGGGTAACCAGAACCTTGCTGGGGGAAATATTCCAGGCACTGGCTATGACTTTGGACCTAAAGCTCTCTGCAGTTGGGGAAAATTGGAAGTGCTTCTTGGAATTTTTAACTCTTCTGTATAGTAACTATAAAGATAACGCTGCGGTCATTAGCCCACCCTGGGTGTCTGCCTCCGATCCTATTTCCTCAGTCTTCTTTGGAAACCAATGAAATGGCCCTCATCTTGACTCCCATCTAGGCCTGGGCAGAGGAGGGAGGGCACAGTGAGACACTCAGCCCCAGACCTTGCACTCCACAGTGGAAGCCAGGAGACATCGGAGGAAATGGCGTTTACCACCTGGGTGACCTTGACTGCAGCCGATTAAAGTTTAATCTGAGGTGTGTACTCAGCCTTGCCATGTTATTTAAACACATCAAAGGTCATAAAGATTCCAAAGGTGAGCAGGTCCTGCCGTGAGCCCGCAGGGAGCCAGCATTTGATTCTGGTGGATTCCCAGATCCAGGATTTGGAGCGCGGGGCGGGGAGGGCACCTTAAGAAGAAAGAAAAAGCTTTGCTTTCCCAATGGAACTCGACTTCAAAAAGTGGCAGGGGGGAAACCGAGTCTCGGGCACCAGGAGCAGACGGCGCCCTTCAATTCTGATTAACTGGGAAGACATCTAGTGGGAAGAGGTCGCAACTGCAGCCTGCCTTGCATGCATCCTCTGCCTCAACACATAGCTACTTGACTGCCCCTGGATTAGGTGGGGGTGGGAGGGCACAAAAGAGAAAACCCTCTCTCCCCGGTCTCCCTTCAAAGCATTCGACTGTCTTGAAGTTCCCTAGTCAGGGCTCAAGGCACTTTATCCAACTCGGCCAGGAAAGGTCCAGCTCTCATTGGCCCTCCTCTCTCCAGGGTGAGGTCCTGGTTAGCCAGGTGAGGGCTCTGGGGACTCCAGAACCCAGGGAGGGTGGAGTCCTGGAGCGACCATATATGCGATCTCCTCCAGGGTCCTGAGTGACTCTGGGGACCAACAGATCATCACAGAATCCAGGTGAGGCCGGAGGCCATCCCACCCAGCAGTTGCTTTTGACGCCTAGCCACCTGCAGGCTGCTGATGGCCAGACACATAGCAGAGTTATAGGAGCCCAGCTTCCAGGGAGCACAGGCAGTATTTTCCCCCCATCTCCTTCATGGGGCCATTGGACTTCGCCTGTTTGCTTCCTCTCACCACTACTATTTAACTTCTGTGGGGGACTGTGTGTTCTCTCACAGCCTTGCAGGAATGAGCACCACATGTGGAATTCTGTCTCTTACCTTAGCTCTCGCCACCTCACCAACACCTCTGTGTAACCTGAAGGCAGGCAGAACGAGAGATGGACTCTGCCATCTGCCTCACAGATGACAACTGAAGCTCTTCTGTTGGCCCATGTCACCTATTTAAAGCAGGGTATTCCTCCTGGGGGCTTCCTGGTTGACCAATGGGGCTGGATCTAAGTTCTCCCCCACTGGTTCTATTTATGGTGGCATTACATCATCTTACAATTGTCAGGGAGGAGAAGCATTGCCAGGATGCCTTCTATATCATCAGGGGATATGTACGCACTACATTGCAGTGTGTGAATCCCAGCATTTTATGGAGCCTCAATTAGGCACCCTGCAGGGGGGCTCCACTGAGGCTTTTCCAGACCCTGAAGTGGGGACTACAAGGGACAGTGAAGACTGCCAAGAGTTGCCCTGGGTCGGAGGACCCCACCTTATGCTCAATCCACAGTTGTCCCAAGGGGCCTCCTCCTCCTCCTCTTGCCGGTCAAGGTGCCTTCCCCACACCTGCCCACACTCAGGGCTTGGATTCTCCCTGATTCTCAAAGGAAGGTTCAGGAAACCCATTTCTTTGGCTTTGTGTTCTCCTCCCACCACTTCAAAATCTGAAAGTGATTGGAAATAGTGAATGAGATTTTTCTAGGCAAATGGCTTAAAGCCCTTCACCAAGATGTTAGCCAGCCCCAGCATACACCAAAGTGCATCTCCAAAGGATGGTAAGGGTTATGGCCCCTTTTGCCCTCCCCTCTTCATCACTTCTCAGGTGGATGAATGTTGTTCCTCAGATAGGGAGACTCCCTTGGGTTTTATTGAATCTGATACAGAGCATTGGAGCAGTGGCAGGTGAGAGGTGGAAGGAAGGACTGACTGCAGCTGGATCAACCAGCTTTACTTTCAGGGAACTGAAAAACTAAGACTTGGATCCTGTAGCAAATGAACCTGGGATCCAAGGGCCTTGAGCAGTCAAGCAGTCAATGGGCCAATATGTGTGCTTGGAATAGAGCTGGTCCCCACTCCCCTGCACATGACGCACATGACCCTGTCTAAACTAACAATGACCCTGAGAGTACCTTCCCAGCCCTGGCTAAGCCAGCATGGGACCTCGGCTGGGTCCCACAGAACCAGCCAATCTTGCTCTTCTCTGCTCCCAGCTCAGACCCGTGGCGACATCTATTCCTCGGGGTGACAAACGAGTGTGCTTGCTCTCAGTGACATCAAATTACTTTGCACTAGCCAAGGGTCCCATGACCTGACATAACCCCACATTAGGTCCTAGAAATGTAAAGAAATATGGCCTTTTTAAAAGTGGTTGAGAGCATGTAATTGCTAGCAGGCTTGAGGGATTGTCCCAAGTCCGGCTCAGGACCTATGCTGGGGCAGCTGATACCAGCCAGCATTCCTTGCTTGGGTTATCCTGTGGAGAGACGTTCATGCCCATATTTAACTCTGAACCCCAATCAGTTTCTCGAGACCCAGATTATTTTTGTGCAGCTAAAGAAATCGTAGGGAGGCTTGCAGCCCAAGTGTCCCCTCCTCACCACCAGTGGGGGCCCCCAGCCAGGCTTCAGAGAATAGGCTTCCTGAGAGAACAAGTTTCTGCAGATCTTTAAAAACACAGGCCTACTTTGGGATCCTGTACCTTGACTTTTTGTTGGAAATTTTGGTCTCCTTTCTTCTTCTTCTTCTTCTTCTTCTTCTTCTTCTGCTTCTGCTTCTGCTTCTGCTTCTTCTTCTTTTTGCCCTCCCATCTCTCCCTTCCTCTTGGTCTCCCAGCTTTTCTGGGGCATTTGTCTTCTGTCTCCCTCTTCCTTAGAATCTTCTCATTTCCGCAGTCCCCAATCTGACCCTGACCCAAACCCTAACTCTCTGGTGAACTCCATCCTTGAACTAGGAGGCCAGGGACCTCAAAACTGAGGGGCTGTTTCTAAAGCACCGGTAGGATTTGATCTTGCTATAATGCCCCACAGTCTGCAAAGAAGGGATTCATGACCAATGTCCCCAGGGACTTTTGCTGGGTACAGTTGGAGCTGTCAGAGGGTTATATAAAATCTGTGCACATAATTTCCCCTCTTCTTTAAATTGCACATCCCCTAGAAGTTTAGACAAATAGATCTTTGCTAATACAATGAGCAGTTATGTTAGCATATATTATTAGCATAGAAGCATACCAGAGTAGAAGCATGCAAGGTATTTAAGAACTCCTCAAAAACAAAACAAAACAAAAGATAATTAAGGAACCATAAAAAGTGTAAATGTAAAATAATCCAACATTCTGCCACAGAAAGGACGACCCATATTCACTCAGATGAGTGGTCTTAGAACTTAAGCAGCTGCCTGGTGTAGGACTTGTCAAAATTCATCTGCTTACTATTTTCTATTTTTGCCTCTTAGCTTTCTAAAGTCGCCAGGGCTTTTCGTTACATAGTTTGCTGGGGAGGATCATGCTGATTGTCAATTAGACCACTCAATTAAAACAAAGCAAAACAAACCACAATGCCTTTATTAATTAAAAAAATATCTGTTACTGCTGAGGAGAGTTTAAAAATACATAGAATTGCGTTTCTTCCTGACAACTATGGCTGCTGGGATAAGCTACTGATCCAGTACAAACATTTCGTGACTAGCTCAATCAGGAGAAATCCCTTTGTGATTTCTACCGGGAAAAGAGGTGTGTTGAGATGGGAAAGGATCCTTTGTCCAATCAGAAGGGGATATAAGTTAACTTGGAACATAGAAAGGACTGAGGCATGGTTATCGTCTCTCTCCAGATCCTAATGCAGCAGTACAAATCTTCCATTAAAGGATAACAAACTCATGGGAAAAGGTAACATAAGTCTCCCTCATGCATATATATTTTCGATTAGGAAGAGACATATAAAATTTCAGGCAAAATGCACTCACACTCCCAAACCCCTTTTTTTGCCCAAATTTCTCGGACCCTCAAGTTCTTTCTAGATTGTAATCAGAACAATTCAAGTTCAAACACGCTGACCGCTTACCCTCAGACATAGGAGGAATTCCTTTTTATTGAGTAATATAGCTCAACCTTGAAATTTATCCTCAAAATCCTGTTCTGTTGGGAGAGGAATGATTCGATGGCTGGGATTTACACTTTAAAATACTCCAGGAAAAAAAAAAAGTGGAGTGGATGATGGAACATAAAAGATAAAATGATAATTGTGGTTGAAACTAGGAATTGGGTATATAGGGGTTCATTATATTTTGTGTGTGTGTGTGTTTGGAAAATTCCATATTAAAAAGATTTTTTTGAAATGTTGTGTTAGGCAAAGGTGAAAAAATTATCCCTGCCAGGGGTTTTGAACAAAAACTCGGTCAGTTGGGTAGCACCTGGAGTTATCCATTTAATCTTCTTTTTCCAAGAACGGAAAATGACCTGGCTCCCTTTTCATTCCTCCGGAATCAGCCGGCCATCCTTAGGCTTTCTTTCCGGCAGGCTCCCTTTCCCAACCCATAAACTGAGCATCCAAACCCGAGGTTGGGGGCTGATTAATGGAGCTTCCGTACTCAGCTCCCCTGACTAGAGTGTAAATACCCATAAAAACTAATATCAAAAGTTTTTATTGAGCTGCTTCGTTGCCCTGAGCGTTGGGCTGAGTGGGGCTGGAGCAGCGGGACAAAGGAGCGGCTGGGGAGCCACGAGCAGCGTCGGTGCTCCTGCCGGGCCCCGCGCCGGTTCCCAGAGCCAGCCAGAGTTTCTGGGGAGAACGCCCGAACCAGGTAAACGCCGGTCAGGGGTTCGCCTCTCACTGGGGACAGGTGTATTTACAAAGCCACGAGGGACGGAATGGAGAGTGGCCGGAAAAATCAGAACGGGTAGGGAGACGCCAGCCACCCCAAAATATGTCACCAGGCTGGTCCGACGGGATGAAATAGTTTTCCTCGGGGCTCGGGGCGATGCCCGTATTTTCACCCACATGACGTTGGCTGTCCTCGTTTACTGCGTGTGTGTGCGCATTTGATGTGCGAATCTGTGTGCATATCGAGGCACACGCATCGTTATGATGATTACGGCGTACAGCGTGCCGTAAAAGTCTGATCACACCCCGCATCCTCTGCTCTGTCCCCCCCTGCTCGTGGCTGCGCTGGTGAGTTTCCTTTCCTCGCTTGCTCTGTGCGTTGAGAATTCGCAACCCGGATCCGGGACGCGGGAGTCTTCAGGGTTCTGAGCAGCGACGGACTCCCGCGGGCCCAGGCCGCGTGGCCGCCTGGCTGCCTGCACCGGGTTCTCCGCGAAAAAGCCGGGGCTCCGCGTGGCCCGGCTGACGTGCCAAACCCCTATTTCCTTCGAACGCTCGAACGTCTTCGGGGGATTTGTTGACACAAGGAATCCGCAGCCCAGCGCTGGTTTCCTGTTCTGTTGCGGGCCGCGAGCGTCCAGCTTCCACGGGGGTGGAGGCCGGCGGGTGGGACTCCTTTCGGGGCAGTAGCAGGGGCAGACAGCGGCGGGGCCAGAGATCTCTCGCCCATTTCACGTCGCAGCCGCCCAGAATCCCTGGGGCCGCCCTGCGCTGTCCCTGCGCGCCGGCCGAGTGACGGGGAGCTCACTCTCTGGGTGGCATGGGCCCCGCAGTCCACAGGGCGGGCACCCCCGCCGCCCGCTGAGGACTGCGAGAAGGCGTTTCCTCCTTCCGGCTGAGCGCTCCTCTGAGTTCTCCCTGCTTCTAACGCGCGCTACCTCTTTTAAGCGAATGCTGAGTTTCCAGGGCCAGTCAAGGGCAGAGCGTCGGCATCCGCACGGTAGGGCCAGCTGCGTTCCCCTCACCGCCACCACTACCGCCACCACTGGCGGAATCACGCTGGCCTCCCCCCGGGCCAGGGCGGCAACGCGCCCTTCACTCCCAAATTCACGCCAGCCCTGGGGAGTCTGGGCTCCCGTGACAGGCACTGTGCAGAGGGACTTGCTCTTCCAGGAAGCCTGGGACCTGGGGCTGGTTGTTCTAAAGGAGGAGGGAGGCTTCCTGCCCCCCCTCCTCCCCGGTTCAGGCACTTTCTGGGGGAAATACTACAGGGCAGCGCTGGAACTGGGGTCCTCCCTGGGCGTGCGCTTTTCCCAGGCGCTGTGCACCCGTGGCCTTGAAGGCCTGGTACTGGAAGGAACCCACCAGGCAGCGGGAGAGCCGTTCCTCCAAAACCTTGCCTTCCTCGCAGTTCATGGGATGAGGAGATCTTAAAGGCAAGGTGGGGTCTAACGTGGGTTTTTCTGGAGCTCGCACTTCCTCCCATTTTTCCGTGTTAGCATTTGGTCATCACGGTGCCAAGTGGCTTCCCACAGTCCAAAACTATCCTCACAGCCTTGGGTCTTGGGTTGCCTCATCAATGCTTCAAAATGCACAAAAATCTAGAGTGAGAGCTGGACCAAGCCTACTGGCCAGCTTCGGCCCAAGTTTCTTCAGAACCTAACGTTTCTCCTTAAGCTTCTGCCTTGGTGGGGATGAGGGTGGGGAAGGCTCCAAGCCCCGGGTGAACAGAGCAGTGCCTCACTTGTCTCTTCCCTAAACGGGCTGGTTGACTGCAGATTCTGAGATGTTATCTGGGTGTTTTTCCTTTTCTCTCTTTCTCTCTTAGCGAGCCTCAGCTCCTCAGCCATTCCCCCCCTCAACCTCCCGCCAATGGATCTTTCTTCCTTTGCCATTATCTCTGTGCCCTCCACCCCTCCCGTGGTGGGAGAGAGAGGGTTAAGATGTTCTGCAAATGCAGCTCGTAAAGCTGCTTGGATACATTAGAAACACATGAATATCCTGAAATACAAAGTGTCTTTAAACCAACTGAGGAATGTTTATCCTAATGCTGGATGGATGCAGAGAAACAGTGCCAAGGGGCAGTGCTGACAGCCGCCTCAAGTTAAAGTGAGAGCAGGTAAATTTCATTCGCTAGTGAAAATCAAACCCGATTAAAACCTGGTTTCCTTTTGTCCTTTTCTCTTCCAACCCTGAAAGCCCAGGGCCCCTTTACCCAGGCTGGCAGCAAATACCCCGCCTCTCCCACCCAAAAAAAAACCAAAAAAAAACAGCCAAGGTCTCTTTCTTCAGCAGAAGGTTCCAGGGCAGCCAAAGCCCCGCAGGGCACCCTGGCCTGCACTAGGAGGTAAGAAGCCATGCCTGCCAAGAATCTGGCAAGAGAAAGGGTCTGGCAGCTCCTGGAACAAAGGCCAAGCCACTAAGCTGCCGTCTTCTGATCTTGCCCATGCTGCCCGCTCAGGACTCCTCCAGGGGAAATCAGGGAGCACTAGACAGAACCCACCTCTACCCCTGCTGTCCTCTTGCTAAAGGGCCACTGCTGCCTGCAGATCCCAGTGGGTACTCTGACTTCCCCAGCCTAGCCCACAAAGTGTCTGAGGATAAACCTGTCATCTCCAGGATTCAAGTTGATGGTGCCTCCCTGCAATCCCATAGGAATTTCTGAGCCTGGTAGACAAAAAAGCAGAGCAATGGCTCAGAGGGTCAGACGCCACTAGCTGGGCAGGCAAGTGAATCTTGACCTAGCCTTTAGGAGAAGGGGAAGAGCACTGGGAGAGTCTTTGCTTGCTTCCTAGGGCAAGAACTGCTTCCTAGGGCAAGAACTGCTTCCCAGTTCTTCACAGTCCTCGATCCTTTCTTTTCCCACAGAAAGTCAGTTTGGTAGCTCCCTGGAGGGGGTAAGAGGCTAAGAAATAGTATTAGGAACCATTAATGAATCTCTTATGTCCTTGGCCAAAAAACAAGAAGAGGGAGAGATTTTCTTGCTTCAAAGTTGAGTAGAAATTCGAGAAACTGAGATCCAAAATCATTCACAGAGCTCAAATTCTAGAAACTATCCTCACTGGTTGGTGGCTGCAACTCAGTATCTAATAGGACCTGAAGACTTTTAAAAAACAGTGAAGGTAGATCAGGACGCCACTGGCTTGCCTGTTAAAAAAAAATCATTTCGTATATATCGAGATCCAAGACAAAAAAAAAAAAGGAACAAGTAGGCTGCCTCTCTCTGAGTAACGATGTCTTGAGAGTGTTTAAAAGTTGATAGAAAGATACGGGGAACTAAGAAAATATCCAAATTACTTGATCACTAAAGATTCCCCCACAAAGCTCAATAAATAATTCAGGCATGAAGACCTTCCTTGGCGGAGCCGCCAAGTTTAGGAAGCAAAACCTAATTCAAGATGCAACCCAAAGTCTTCCCCCAGCACCTTCCCTCCCAGACAAACCTGTTCATGGCGTCTCTGAAGACAAGATTTCATCTTGTCTCACCATTTTTGGTGAGGAGGGACCCAGTCGACCTTGGCAGTCCGTGGAGCTGGGGCCCTTCCTCTGCAATGCAGGGCTCAGCCTCCGGTGAAGTGGGGAGAGGGAGGGAGGAATGTGGAGCTGGCCTTGGCCTTGGCCGCTGTGTGCACCAGCAGCTGCGCCATGGCCAGAGGTGAGCTGGCACAGGCGCCGGCTGGTGGGGGCTCCCTGAGCTGTGTTTTCGTTTTTCTGGGTCTGGCTGAAAAACAGAAAGAGGCTCGAAGCCCGAGCCAAGGGAGCGGGGTGGAGGCAGGGAAGAAGAGTCTGTAAACACCGCCCCAAAATCTCCACAAAGGCAGCAGGAAAAAAAATGCCGGGTAACCAAAGAGAGCGAGAAAGAGTAATTCCGAAGGAAAAGAGTCAAGAGGGAGAGAAGGGAGGTGAGCAGTGGGCCTATTGGCAGCTCCCTAGGTCTCCAGGCTTGCATGGCAGTTCTCACGCTGGCTAGACTGCAACTTTCAACTTGACCTTGGCCTCTAGCCGTGTCTGACCTGTATGTAAAACAGCCCTCAGGTCCTCAGGAACTGGGGCCTCGAACTCTACCCTGTTTCTTTGTCACTGTGAGTTTTACAATGCCACTTGGAGGAAGGAAGGGGGGTGAACGGGCCGGAAAGTAACACAAAAATCGAGTCCCTACAGAGGCTAGTTCCTTAGTCTGCAAATGGCCATTCAGGGAGGAGGTAAACTGGAGGCAAATCAATATTTACCCAGAGCTACTAAAAAGGCAGGAGGGAAAGGGCACACTGGGTATGTGTATGTTGGGAGGAGGGTGTCCTAGAAGGTGTAATTGAACAATGCTTACACTGGTCTGAGCAAACCTGGGGATAAAGGCAGATAAAAGCCGGAGCCCAGGGTCACTGGTCCAGACTCTGCTGGAAGACCAGGAGCTTTAAAGAGCAGATCAGAGCAGGGAACAGGGACTGGGGATATTTGCAGTGCCCTGAACTTCTGGCGGAGTCTGCAAGCTAGGACTGGAGGGCAGGTCCAGGCTTGAATGCTCACCAATCCACCTGGTGTGAAAGGGAGTCCGTCACTCTCCCCAAACCTGACATCCCGTAGAATACACCTACTTTCATTTTGAACTCACGTTCCCCTTCTGGGCATCTGACCAGCTTACAGCCTCCACAACTGGAAATGAAAGTGTGTAACCCAAAAGCAACAGGACCTCCAGAATCCCTCACCAAAAAAAAGGGGGGGGCTGCTTGGCTCTTCCAGCACCAACACCCCACCATGCTCTCAGGAAAGGTTCTGCATTTACAACACAGAGAGGGAAGGTTTCTCGGGCTGGTTCTTGGACAGAGGAGGACTGGGCACCCTCTGCAGGCTGGAGACAATGCTCTCCCCTATTCTACTTGAAGTGGCCCTACAAGAGCCCCATTCTCCTCTCGAAAAATGGAGTGAAATGGGGAGTGCCCAGGTGCCTGAAGAATGATCTCCTGCCCAAGATCTACGAAGCCTCATTAGGCGCCAGAAAGGGAGCTCCCATCCAGCCCTTGGGGCTGTTCCTTTTAAATTCCCAAGACAGACCAGCAGGGCTGGAGATGTGGGAGCACCAGAGAATAGTGCACGGATTGCTCCAAAGTCTCGGAGCAGGGAGAGTTGTTCCTGGGGCAGACTGAGGAGCAGTCTCTATACCTAAGTGTGAAGATGTGATCAGGGTACACTTGAGTGTGTGTGCGTGTGTCAGTGTGGATGTGAGGGGGTCGTTCTGACCCTATGGGCCTTAGCGCGCGTGTATGAAATTGCCCAACACTGTAGAGAGCGAAGGGGAGGGATCCCCTAAGGACAGCCCCAGCTTTCCAGTGGAATGTCCTGGGGCCCACAAGCCACGCGCATCCGCATATGCCCCGCCACTGTTCCCACGGCAAGAGCCAAATCCTGACGCTTGTCGAAGCCGAAAACGCTGGTGTCCGCGCTGGGGTCCCACGGCAGAAAGCCTCGCGGATACCTGTTAAGAAAACAGCGTCGGAGGCCCCAAGAAACACCCAGCCTGGACTGCGCCCCGTTTTCGCTACTATCCCAGCCCCAAACTTCTGAACATTTACCTGATCTATTCCCACCGTTTCAGGTCTCAACCCAACAGCGAGCCTGTGTCCCCTCCCCGCCCTACGCTGCTCTGAGCCCCACTGGGATAGGGGAAGGGAAGGGGACCTGCGAGGAGGCCGCCCTTCCTTCCCTACCCCACCCGCCCGGTCCTCCGCCCCCACCCGCCCGGATCCCCCGCCTCTCTTCTGGGTGAATGGTGCGTGGCCGCGCGGCGGGCGCCGGCGCTGGGGACCGCGCGGGCGGCGGCGGGGACCGCGGGTGCACAGCGCAGAGCCGGGGTTGGAGCCGCCCGCTTTGCATACGCCGTGGGCGGAGCGGGGGGGGGGCGGGCCAATGGGCGGCCGCCTGGCGCGACCCCGCGGGGCGCGATCCGCCCCCCTCGCTCGGGCCCCGGCCCCGCGCCGCGCGCTCTTCACTTCTTGGGGGCTTTTTAAAACAGCGCCACTGGGGTCTTCTCCATGCGGCTCGGGCTATGACAGCCTCCGTGCTCCTCCACCCCCGCTGGATCGAGCCCACCGTCATGTTTCTCTACGACAACGGCGGTGGCTTGGTGGCCGACGAGCTCAACAAGAACATGGAAGGGGCGGCGGCGGCGGCGGCGGCGGCGGCAGCGGCGGCGGCGGCCGGGGCCGGGGGCGGGGGCTTCCCCCACCCGGCCGCCGCGGCCGCGGGGGGCAACTTCTCCGTTGCGGCGGCGGCCGCCGCGGCCGCCGCGGCCGCAGCCAACCAGTGCCGCAACCTGATGGCGCATCCGGCGCCCCTGGCGCCCGGCGCCGCGGCTGCCTACAACAGCGCGCCCGGGGAGGCGCCCCCGTCGGCCGCCGCTGCCGCCGCCGCCGCCGCCGCCGCCGCTGCAGCGGCCGCGGCTGCGTCGTCCTCTGGAGGGCCCGGCCCGGCGGGCCCGGCGGGCGCCGAGGCCGCCAAGCAGTGCAGTCCCTGCTCGGCTGCCGCGCAGAGCTCGTCGGGGCCCGCGGCGCTGCCCTACGGCTATTTCGGCAGCGGCTACTACCCGTGTGCCCGCATGGGCCCGCACCCCAACGCCATCAAGTCGTGCGCGCAGCCTGCCTCGGCCGCCGCGGCTGCCGCCGCCTTCGCGGACAAGTACATGGATACCGCCGGCCCGGCGGCCGAGGAGTTCAGCTCCCGCGCCAAGGAGTTCGCCTTCTACCACCAGGGCTACGCACCCGGGCCTTACCACCACCATCAGCCCGTGCCTGGCTACCTGGATATGCCGGTGGTGCCCGGCCTCGGGGGCCCCGGCGAGTCGCGCCACGAGCCCCTGGGTCTCCCCATGGAAAGCTACCAGCCCTGGGCGCTGCCCAACGGCTGGAACGGCCAAATGTACTGCCCCAAAGAGCAGGCGCAGCCTCCCCACCTCTGGAAGTCCACTCTGCCCGGTAAATGGCGCCCCCTTCTCAACCCCGGTCCTCCGGCTCTGCTCCAGCTTCTCTGCCGCTGCTCCCGGGTCACCCTCGTGCCCCTCTGCTCTCTCCCTGGCCTGCCCTGGGGGCGCTGCACCCCTGGGAGCCCGACCCCGGCTAGCTGGCGCGGCCGGCACTGCCCTTGAGTTGGGCCGACTCCTGGCTCTCCTTGGGTGAGGGATGGCTGGGAAGAAGCTTGTGCGGACCCTGGCTGGCTCCCTTCTCCCTCTGTGCCCCGCCCTCCCCAGCCCTTGACACCGACTTAAGGATGGAAAATGGACCTGGAAACGGTTTACAAAATTGCCCCTATTCGTTCTCTCAAAAAACGGCTTCAGTGTAGAAGCATCAAGTGTTGGGGATTGGGGTATGCAGAGAGGAGCCAGGCATAGAAATGTTGTCCCCTGAGCCTCGTGCTAAGGTGTGGGCCGCTGGGCCAGGCGATCAAGCGAACCCAGCGCGCTGTGTGGACAGGATGGCTCGGCTGGGGTGGTCATTGGAGCCGTAGGCTATTTCATTTCAGTGCAGAACTAACCACCCTCCCCACCGACCCTTCAGGTCTTAGGGGAAGGCCGGATTGTACGATGCATGGCAAAAGGAAGCTGGGCGATGCAAGGCGGGTGGCTCATCGAGCTGTCGCCTGTCCTGGCCCGGGTCTGATCCCTGTGTAACTTGACTTCTTCCATATCTTCCAGACGTGGTTTCTCATCCCTCAGACGCCAGCTCCTACAGGCGGGGGAGAAAGAAGCGCGTCCCTTACACCAAGGTGCAATTAAAAGAACTCGAGCGGGAATATGCTACAAACAAATTCATTACCAAGGACAAACGGAGGAGGATATCAGCCACGACAAATCTCTCCGAGCGGCAGGTTACAATCTGGTTCCAGAACAGGAGGGTCAAAGAGAAAAAAGTCATCAACAAACTGAAGACCACTAGTTAATGGATTAAAAGTGGAGCAAGAGGGCAACTTGAAGAAATGCTTCAGAACTGTTGCTTTGCCCAGATAATGAACATAATGCTTAATAATAATAACTGAAGAATGGGAAAGAGAAAGAGAAAGACACTGGCATTTTGCTTTCCTAAGGAGGATCTCTTTCTCCTTTGTGGAATCTACAACTCTTTTAAAACTTTACTCTAAGAAAAGGTAAAGACTTCCAGTTCTCCCGCCAACCCCACCAGACCGTTAAATGAGAAACTCTAGAGTCGAACGTCAACCCCCAAATATGCAATTTAAGATAAGTTACGCATTTACTGAAATCTTGTAAGTATTTATGTGACCATAATATTTCAGGATACTGTGTTATATGGTAGTAATCCAAAACTTGGTTACAAAAGCAAGAGGCTGTTGTAAACATCTGCTTGTCCTTGGGTCGCCACTGCCATCCCCTTTGCGTGTTAAGTGACTGCTCAGGTAAATCTCAGTGAAATACTTACCATTGTCGTATATCCTGCAAAACATGTATAGATTGAGAGGGGGAGAGAAAAGAATGTACTGAAATAATGATCTTGGGCTATTTACAATGAAGGAAGAAAGGGAGAGAAAGCTTTTCTGAGGATCATTTGTCTTGGTAGTAAATACAACCAGCTGACCCTTTGAGGCTCCAAGGGAAACCCAGGTTGGGAATGTCCTTCTGACAATAATTTTAAATTGCTTATAACAAGCATATTTTGTGGCATTTGGATTATATTTTCTGCCTGATATCATTTACTTTCCAAAGGATTTGATAACTTAAAAAATATATTTCAAGCATCAGATGTTTCACAGAATTCACTTTATCAGATATCCTGAGCGGTCCACTGGGACATGGTGGACTTTAGTTTGAACGAAATTCATGTTTCACTTAAACTGGTATTTCCCCCAGAATTTACTAAACATTTTGCTGGAGAATAATTTTGCTTTTTTTATTTTTATTTTTTTAGAAAACTCAGAACAGAAATCCATTCCCCTGAAACATTTAGATGTTTACAATTCTATATTTTGATCTATTAAGGGATTAGTATTTTTTCCTTGTTTATTGTGTTATAAGACTGCATTAGGAAGTTTAGGGATTCATCTTTACAGCACATTTTTAATCAAGCAGTTATTTCGACCAGCACATTCATTTTGTTCACATTCACTATAAAATGCTATCTTGTAAATAAAGACATTCAGCACACTGTGAAAATGTATTTGTGCACCTGCTTTTGAAACATTTCTACTAAAAATAATAATTAAAAAAATCTTAGACCTGTAGATAATGATATAGTGGTATTAATTATGGTAATAAAATAGTCACTGCCATTAAAATCTAAAGGAAATACTTGTTATTTCCCTATACTAAATGTGCACTGCACAGAAAGAAAAAAGGAGTGGGTTTGTCCTATACAAACCAAGGACCATTCTTTTCTATTATTATTCAGTCGTTTTTTTTTTTCACTACAAATTTTTTAAGCAAAAGGAGAAATCCCTCATAACTAAACCCCTGAAAATTTAGATAAGTGCTTCAAGAAAGTTAGAGCGTTAGACATTCTGAAAAGGAGAGAAAAAGAAAGGAGGAGGAAGAGATAGTATAAATTCCCAGGCTCACTGTGGAAAATGAAAACCAGTTGTTTAGTATCAGTGATGCCTAGGCTATATCGTATTTTCAAATCTACTGTTGGGTCTGCATGTGTCTGAAAGGGCAGGTTTTGATATTTGTTGAAATGACAGGACTAGGAAAGGCCTTAAAACTTGACCTTGACGAAAAAAGACAATTTGTGACCTTGACTTTTGACAGCTCATGAATTGGCCTCGGCTGGATTAGTAGATCAAGGGCGCCACCTCGCGTTGACAAGCTTCCTTGTAATTCTTCAGCTTCAAGGGAATCAAAAGGTCTTACCTCCTTGACTCCTTGTTTTAGAGATTTAGTACTCATTTCTTTGGCTCCAGATGGAACAAATTTGAATATATGTAAGTTATACATGTGCCTGTATATATGTGAATATATATTATATGTGTGTATACATGTATACATTTGCATATCAGTGCTTGTGTGTGCTTGTATATATATTTGTAGAGTCTGTACAGATACAGTATCACTAATTACTGATGACCCAAGATGTTGTAACTTAAGGTTATTTCTAGAGTTGAGGTACAAAATGTACTTTACATGATGAAGTTTTTCTCCTTTTCTTTAATGGCCAAGTTTGATTTGTCTTCCCAGTGCTTGCTCTGCCTCAGATTTCTGCAGATCTACTTTAAAGCTGTACATTTTTGTTACAGTCTGAAAGGTGTTCTTAAATAACCATTCTTTCCTGGCCCTCACCCTCCAAGGTGGTCTACCATCCTAATTAGAGCTATAGAGGAATCTGTACGGCAAATAAAAAGTTTCAGATGCCTTGCTAACTCTAGAGTTCTAGAGTTACATTTCAGAAATTCAAAGAAACCTCTGAGGAGGTCAGTATGGAGAGCTTAAAGGTCTCATATCTACAAAATGACCATATTATGGATGCAGGAGGAGAGGTATCCTGGATGGCTCAGAGCCGAGTATGGCTCGTGGGTGGTGTGCAATCCTATACTGGGGCTTGCAAAGCTCCCATTTGATTCGTGGAAGAAATATATACATTTAACATTAATGATCACCATCAAAACAATAACAATAATAACAAGTATTATGTCTACTACTTATTGACCCCCAACAACACACCAGGTGCTGTGTTTAGAGTCATAAATATACATAAATACGTTTTCTATTTAATATACACACAAGGTAATATGTTTTTGTCAAATCCCTGCTATGCATATGTGGAATCAGGAGCCTCAGGATGCAGAATTTTGAGATGAGGTTAATTTTATCTTTATGTTAGGGGAAAGTCATGGTGAATCAAAAATATATATATATTCATTGTTTTATGGAAAACAATTGGTTGGTTAGAAACCTGGCTAATGGAAACCTCTCCAACCTGAAGACTTAGAGCTTCTTTATAGACAGAGAATTCTAGAATCTTTAAAGCTGTCTCAGAAACAGCATGGTGTTGAAGCATACATGTGGAATGGTCTTGGGACGAGCAATCCAGTTTTGCGGCCCTGAACGTGGATTTTCACCCCACTTGTGGAAACAAATGAAAATGATGCTTCAGCTCAAATGCCCCACATCGTGTTCCACACCTCTCCCTTTCGAAAAGAGCTGCCATCAAGCCAAAGGAACAACTTTCTCCCCAAAATGTTTAAAGTGGTGGAAAATCCCCTCAAAGCTGGATCGTACTGTGTGTTTACGAACAGCTCCAAAGGGGACGCTTCTGTTGACGGGGGGGATATTTTTCTTTAGATGTAAGAAATATTCTGAGCCTCAGGCCTAGGAAGGAGGCCAACAGCAGTTGTGAAGTCCGAACACTTCCCCTTTCACAACCCATCGCAGGAACTCTGGGTAAAGTAGTAGTTTTCTTTTTTTTTTTTTTTTATTCTCTCTTCAATTTTTGAAACTAATGACAGAAAATATTTCAGGTTTTTCCCCCCAGTTCTAAAATGGTTGTTGATAATGTCGACTCTACCTTGCTCCCCTTTTATTTAAAATTCCCATGGATCTACCAGATAACCTAAAGTAACCATGGATTATGATGGCTCCCTGATGCCCAAATAGCAATTAGTCTAAACCTTTAGAAAAAAGACATCCAGAAGGACTCCAGACACCATAGAGCAATCATAACACCAGACACCGGGATAGTGCAGCTGAATAGCTGATTCAAATGTGTTTTCTTTATTCCTAAAAGGGAAACTCTTTCTGAACCAGAAATTGTCAATATGAAAACAGCTAGGCACTGTTTTCATCTATTAAATTAGCAAAGATTTTGAATCTTGTAATGGCCTGCCATTTAAAAAATTGTAAATATGGGACTTAAAAAAAACCCCACTTTTTCCATATGCTCTTAATCCTGTCAAATTTATTAAGGTATTTTAAGTGGATGATTGTAAAATGTCACTTTGCATTTAACTACTATTTATGCCTGATGCAGAACTGAGGCCATCCGTTTAAATTGTTAAAAAACAAAAAAAAAGGAGAAGCAATAATTTTTAAAGAAAGGGGAAAAGAAAATTATTCTTTTTTTTTTGAAACTCAACCTAATTGAAGTGTTTTCTTAAAAATTCCCAAGTCAGTGAAATTCAGCTGAGGGTGATACAAATGCGTGCGGGTAGTTAATGACACAGATTTCACCGTGTAATGTATGTGCAGATTACACCCTGCTGCGTGTGTTTGGAGGGTTTGGTGAAGATGCGGCTTCTCGCTTCCTCTCTACGAATTCCGGAGTTTTCGAAGCGGAGACGGAGGCTGTCCGAGACTGCTAAACCCCCGGACCTAGTGGGTTCGGAGGGGCCCTTCCGGATTTGCGGACCTCTACGGAGGAGACGCTAGGGGCTTCCTGATTTATGCGCATTCCTTTAAAGTTGATCGAATGCGTGTCAGCGGCCCAAGACCTGGCGCATCAGAGAAATGTGGCAGCGAGTACCTCACATCCCATTTTTCATAAACAACGATGTGGCGTTATCCAAGCGGCCCGGGGAGATTTATGCCTAGGTTTTAGGAACCGCACACGATAATTAAGTTTTCATCTGCTAGGCCGCCGGATAAATAACAGCCGGCCTCATTCTTGATGAAAACACCCACTTTCTGACCGGCTGCTTCAATCCTCGAACCTCTACCTAGCGCCGCCGAATGCCTGAGAGGTGTCTGCTATTTTTAATTTGATTTCAAAGGGAAGGAAAAAATTTAAAAACGCCGGCACAGAAAAATCCCTCCGTGAAAGCAGCCGCGGCCTGGTCACAGTCGATTTCATTTCTGCCCGGCTCCGTCGCGCCGCTGAAGAGCTGGAACCCTCCGCAGAAAGCATTAGCACGGCCTCCTAGAGACGTTGAAACCCCGGCGGGCGGCGGCGCGGCGGCGCGGGGCTCGGCCCAGGTGCGGGCGTGCGGACCAGCCGGAGAAGCGCTAGCCGCGGCCTCCGAGCTCCGCCTGATGTCGCGCCCGGGGGCAGAGGCCATGCTCAAAACCCTCCCTGCTTCTAAATGAACCCTCTGCTCAAAATGGAGGCTCAACCCCTTCCAGAGCCGGCCTTGCTTGGAAGGCTTGTGTGCAGAAGGAGGCACGCAGCAGAGCGTTTGGCTGAGGTCAAGGCGCTGGACCCCGAGGCCCGCGCCTGGCGGACTCCGGAGGGCCGGCCTGGCACCCCGCGCCGGGGAGTCGCCCCGCAGCTGCAGGCTGACGTCACGGTCGCCGGAGAGAGCGGGGCCTTCGCGGGCCTCTCCAGGCGTGATTTGATGAGGACAAGCCGATTGAAACGAATGTTTTGTGCGGGTGTCCGCTTCTCCGCCCCGCCCCGCCCTCCCCAAGAGAATAATCGGGTATTTAATCTCTCCCGGTCTTAATTCTTGGCAGCGTGGAAGGTGGTTTGCACGGGAAATAAAACTTGACAGGACCATTTTCTCTAAAAGGGGTTCTGAGACGGGCTGAAAAGAAACCGTGATTTTTCTCTACCAAATACTTCCGCTTTCTGAGCCCCCGGCCGAGGGGTGGGGTGACATCCGAGGGAGCAGAGAGAGAGCTGGACACGCAGAACCACGCGGTGGACCCGATTCCGGGCGCTCCGGGCAGCCGTGGGTCTCCGCCTAGGCCTGGGCCGGGAAGCAGCCTCCGCGGCCTCGCTGCGCCCAGCGCTTCTGTGGCTCTGCTCGGCCGTAGGCCCGGCGCCGCCCGCATCCCGAGGCCAGGACCCCTCTCACGGGAAGCTGGCACCGGCAGGGGCCCGGTTGGCACCCACAGTAGTACCCTGGCATTGGCTGCGGGCGGCTGGGGTCAAGCGAGAGAAGAGGACGCTGGGGAGGAGGGCCTTGGACAGCTTGGCTTTAGCCCTGAGCCTTTTAGCCAAGGGGAGTTGGGGACAAGAGCTCGCAAAGGAGGCGGTGAGAGCACTGCTGGGGGCTTTGTTTCGGCTGCGGGTCTGCAGACACTTAACAAAATGAAGGGGGGGGGGGAATGGAGGTGAGCGGCGGCGTAGCCTGCGTGGGTTGTCCGGGCTGCTATTGGGTGGGAGAAGCTGGAGAAAGCAGAATCCCCCTCCCGGCAACTCAGAGAGCGCCCTCCCCTCGCCGCGCCGCAAAGGTCAAGTCCTCGGCACGATGGCCGCCTCCACGGTCAGGGCCGCGGCGGACTCAGGAAGGCCCGGGACCCACACTTGGCCGGCTGCAAGCAGGTTCTGATGGCCTGGACTCGGCGGACTGGAGGCGGGGGTTCTTTCCTGGCTTCCCTACTGAAAAGGAATTCCCGAAGCCAAGGGGTGGCCCAGGCTATGTCCCCGTCGAGTCCTGGAAGAGCAGGTCCGGGACACTTCGGAGCCCGCGGAGGCCTAGCCCTGGCGAGAGGCAGTGCCTGCAAGCTCGGAGAGCCAGTGTGGCTGAATTAGAGTTCTGGGCTCCCGCAGAAACAAGGGACCCGCAGGGCCTGTGGGCCAGCAGAGCCAGGAATAGGATAGGGGAGCAAGGACCCTGCTGGGAGCCTCTCTTAAGGTCCTTGAGTCCAGGTCTGCTCCTTCAAGTACATGCTGATGCTTTGTGCACTTTGATGCTCTTCTTCTGCCTAAAATCTGTGCCAAGAAGTGAGGTACACTCTGCCAAAGGTAAAAATCCCTGACTCCCCGGGCCCCCAACCCCACTGACTGTGGTCTGGAGGGGTGGGACCCTCTGCCCTCTTCCCATAGCTTGCCTGCACCCCTACCCGGGTTACCCATCAGGCCCAGTGGTAAGCAAATAGCTTATGCAGAGTCAGCCCTGAGCTTAGGCTCCAGGTGAATCAAAGAGGCCCTGTAAAGGATTTCATCTTTTTTTTTTTTTTTTTTCCACAGAGGACAGAAAAGCTGGGCTTTACCCCTAGAGCTGCACTGGCAGAGTAGGGCCTTTGAAGGGACACTAGCTGGAGGAATTGTCCATGGATAGGGATGGTCGCAGAACGGCCTGGAAGGGCACGTGGGGGAGACTTCTAGGGCAGCGCTGGACTGGGCATGGGCTTGCTGTTTTTAAGTCCGGAACATGAGCCATGGATTGCTGCCGGAGTGGACACAAAGGAACCTGGGTAGTTGCCCCAGGAGGCAGCCGGAGCTTGGGGCATAGAGGCTTCCTATGAGCCACATCTAGGGGGAACAAGACCCGAGGTGCACGGCTAGCCTTCTGGTTGGGCCGCCCTCTTTTTTCCGCTTTATAGCAGATGCCCTCTGCTGGAGAAACCCGTTTCGGCCGAAGTTTCAGGGAGAATGGAAAGCAGATGCTGAGAACCAGGGCTTTGTCCTTGAAAGTTTCCCCCACTCCATTTGTTGCCACTTGATAAGATTAAGGGGGGGTGATTTTTTTAAAATAATGAATCCCCAACAATAAAAGTAAAAATAGTTCTTCTCAAAGGAAGTAACTCTCTCCCATCAATTTGGGACCCACTAAACTAAATATAACCAGACTGCCTGAATGTCTGGGACCCTCAGCTGAGCCCTATGCCCCACTCTTTAGTGGCCAGAGGAAGGATGTGGACTTCTTCAGATGTTTAGGGACCTTGGAAGATTGAACCTGTGTGTCAGATGAGAACCAACCATAAGGTCAAGTTCAAGGCATTACCTGTTCTTGTGCTATAGGGAAGGGTAGAAGAGCTCGGTGGACAGGTGGGTGCCTCGCCAAGCCAAGGAGATAAATTAACCCCTGCCTCCACCTAGTAGTGACAGAGAGGGTCCCCAAATATTTCACTGCAGCCTCAGTGCCACGTCTGGACAGCACCTCGAAATGTGATACATTGGCCATAATCTGCCAATCTGCCGATAGACTGTTTTCTGAGAACAAATCCTGGGAGATCTCTTAGGCTTTCCCAGACAACCCATTATCCAGAATCACCATGGAGGACAATGCACCTCCCACTTAGAAGGAGACAGTCCTCAAATAAAAGCCTGGCCTCCAATCCCAGGAAGGGCTCAGTGGCTGTTTCTACACTGGGCCGCCATTTGGGTTTTGCACCTGTATGCAGTATGGTCACTGGGGTTGACATAGTCTTCTGTGTAGCTTTTCTAGAAATAAGTGTGACATTTTAGGGGCCGAGGTAGCTAGGGGCTCAGTACAACAAGGCAAAAAAATGTTGGTGCCCTAAGTGATCCATAGGTAAATGACTGTAGATCTTTGCGAGTGAGTTTTGGTTTGTCAAGTGGGCCTCCCCCCTCCCAGGCTAGCTGCCATCCCGGGAGCTAGGTCCCAAGAAGAGAAGGAAATATTGATGAGAGGAGGAGAGAAAAAGAACATGGTAGAGCCTTGGAATGGAGTGTTCAGAGAATGAAGTAAGAGACCTAGTTCAGATCCTTGGAGGAGGCCTAAACTTTGGGGGGGGGCGTCAGGAACCTAACAGCCCCCTTTTCTGTGCTTGAGTATTGGGTGCCCTCCCGTGGCACCTCAGTTCTTGCTGAGCCTAGGAGGGGCATCGGAAAAGGCCGGAGGCTGCAGAAGGGAAGACTCCGCTGGAAAGAGGATGGGGAGACAGGCGAACAGGAGCTGCAGGGAGACAGGACCAGCTAGGGAGGGAGTATGGTGAGCGGGCAGCCTGGTATTGGCATTCACACTTTTGGCTACATGCCTATAAGTCAAGAAGCTTGACTTGCATCAAGGGGCTGTAAGGCAGGCACTGGGGACTTCAGATTCTCAGATTTGGGGGTAAGTGAGCTGGTCCCAGTGCCCAACCTAGCACTAATGGGAAAAGAGGGCAGCCTAGCAGCAGCGGCACTTGGGGTTGGGAACCCCAGAGTCTAGAGCTGCTCCCTGCCCACTGCTTTATTCTCCCTTTGAGTGAGCAGGTGTTAAGCTGCCTATCAAGTGACAGTCCTTTCGGCTCGGCTCATGTCCCTCAAATGACCGTGCTGGAAACATCCCCAGCATGACAACCCCCCGGTGGAAGAGCCTCACGTTGCCCTAGTGTGCACCAACTGCACCAAAGCTACCCGGCCTGGGCACCACCAGCAGGCACCCTTCGGCTGCAAAAAGAAGTGGAGGCGGCAGTGCTGGGCAGAGGCACCTGGACACAATTTATTCCAGTATCTTGCCTGGGAAGGTGGGTGGAGTGTAGGACGCAGGAATCGTCTCCACCAAGGCGCATTCAGCCTCAGCAGGAGGATCCGGGAGGTGCTGCCGAACCCCCCAACCCACCCCCAACCCCCCACTTAGGACCAAATCAAACGGAGCCTTGCAAAGGTTTGGTCTGCTTTGCTGAGCAAATCGCCTCGTTAGCCGTTTCCGCCTGACAAGGCTGGCGCGGGCGCCAGCCTTCTCCTCTCCGGGTGGCCATCTCCAAACGCTGCTTGGGGAACGAAAGGGCCCGGCCCTGTGAGGGCTGCCTAGACCTTGAAGTTTGGAAAAACAACAAGAAGAGATTGAAACAGCTCCCTCCCTTCTCCGCAGACATACACGCACCGTCAGGCCGCCGCCACTTCCTGCCTTTGTTTTTCTTCCTCCAAAACATTTTTGGCCTTTTGCATTAGCTGCCGTGGGGCTCTGGGTTGAGGATAAAAAAGAAATACATGCTGAAGTCTGCTTTCTGGAGATGGCTCCGCTTTGTGGAGCTCCTGAGAAAGAACAGCTCGTGGGAAACCAGTCGCCAGGGCCAATGTCACAGCTTCATCCACTTGATCTCTTTAAGAAATACAACTCGGACTTGGCATTCCAGGGTGGCCTTAGCACCCGTCAGGTCTTCCCCTGAGCCGGGTGGGCTCAGTTTGGCTGTAGGGCCTCCTGCAAAGCGGAAGAGTCAGTTAGGCTCAAAGCAAAGTCAAAACCAAGTACCTGCAACTCTGTCCCGGCTGCTTGCCCAGATTTGGTCTGATGCTCCAATCTGTGCCCACCCCCAACGACCTCCTCCCACCCCCGCAAACATTCATACTGCCGGTATATTCTGGGCAAGAGGGGCAAGAGGGGCAGGAGCGGGCAAAGCTGGGAAAAGTCCGCAGCCTTGGGGATCTGACCACCCCCTCCTGTCTCTGCTGGGGAAGTAAAAACATTCACCACTCCAGGTGTTTTCTCTTCTCTTGGCATCAAATGCCTTTCCCTTCATCCATCTTTACCGTAGCACCCCCACATGCCCTCTTCTGGGCTGTGTGTCCCTCCCGGCACCCCGCATTGGTACAGCCTTCTTGAATCACCCTGCCGGCTGCTTTGGGAGAGCCCTCCTCCACCCCAGCCTTTCCTCGGAAATTTGCCTTTGTCTCCTACAAATAATACCCAGGGGATCCAGACCTGCTTGGCTCTCAAGGACACGGGAGGCATTGATTATGCAGAACAGCGTATATCCCCATACTGACCTTTCTGCCGGTACCCCCTCTCCCTGGCACTAAGGGGAAAACCGATCTAATTAGGAGAGGGGCCGCGTGCAGCTGGGGGAGGCAGCCTGGCGTCCCCGGCTGGCGGGCCACCGCAGCCGGTCTGCAAAGGCACAAGCTGAAGTTGACTGCCAAAACTGCTATAAAACCCCAGG
Source organism: Cryptoprocta ferox (assembly GCA_028646485.1). Taxonomy (NCBI): domain Eukaryota; kingdom Metazoa; phylum Chordata; class Mammalia; order Carnivora; family Eupleridae; genus Cryptoprocta; species Cryptoprocta ferox. The sequence goes on along the minus strand of CM053559.1, from coordinate 53,687,077 downwards.
TCTGTCTAGATCTGTTTTCGGTTCTCCTAGACGCCCCCGGGTTCAATTATAGTCTTAAAAGCCCTAATAAGAGTGCAAAGAATTTGTTTGCCTTCACCCAGGGGCGGGGCAAGCCCTGAAATGGTGGCGCCTTTGTTATGGCAAAGTCACGGAAACCCCTCAAGCATTCCTTTTGTTCGAGGGTCGGGGTGGCGGGGACTGGGTGGGCTACTGGGAGATAGTTTGGGAGAGCCAAAATCACGTCCGGGAATGGCTCAAATACTACTACTCACAAGCCTCTCCTTCTCCCTTTTATATTCTGTCTCCAAGAAAGAGATGCTGCAGAGAAATAAATATTTTGCCTTGTTGGTCCCTGCTGGAAATCGAAGTTTTTTCGCTGCAGGGCAATCCCGTAACTGTGATTCCCAGCTTTAGGAGGTCTCAAGCTGCCCTTTCCCCAGCAGCCTTCCTTCCCACCAGACCTCACTCACACCACTGCTGCCCTCTGCACAGTGGACAAGCCACAGTGGACAAATATGTCAAGCTGAAGATGCACAAATAATTTCAAGTTCAACTCTCAGGGATTCAAGGGGTATGAAAGTTCTTGCAGCAAATCCTGAATAAAGAGTTCATTAAACCAATGTGTCCGACTAGTTTGATTTGTGATAAGCAGCCCTTGTAAAGGAAGGGGGTAGGAGCCACATAAACATTAATGCTAATAAATTAGTTTACTCCACTGCAGAGTAATTACTCGATATTATTGATATTTACAGAGGGTATTCAAATACAATGGTGGGCCATCATTTGGAGAAAATACATAATGAGAATAGTTCTCTTCCAGTGCAATACATGATTAGATTTGTTATTGAGTCAGTTACAGTCAGCTCAGCAATAAATAAATAAATCGATGTTGACACTTAAATACCAAAGATCTTAGAGTTTATACTCTAAATCTCCCCAAGATATATAAATACCTTCGGCTATTTCCTGGATGGGGAAAGGGAAAAGGTTATCCTTTTTCATTTTTCGACTTTCCTTCAGCGACATCCAGCTCCTTCCAAGAAGATAGGTGTGGGGAGGCCCCAGGGCTGGGCCCCTCCCAGCTGGCAGTCCTGCCTGGCAGCTCTATGCCCTCTTCTTTCTCTTCTCCCAAACGTTGATCATTCAATCCTGCAGGGTGGCAAGCATTTTTCACCATCTTAATTTTTTTTCTTTCCTTTTCCCAAGAAAGCTAAGACTCCTACTAGCAGCTATAGCCCCTGTCTCTACCTTTGGCTCAAGTCTAGCCTTTTCCAGGCGTTCTTGTCACCCACGGTTCCGCGAGTGTGGGAAGCATTGCTCTTTTCTTTGGTACTGTGTTTCTTCTGTGGGATGAGTAGCAGAAAAGGCGCCGAGCCTTCTGAGTTTCTCCCTGCACATCACTGGCTCTCACGCTTTGCAAGGAAGGAGGGGAAGCCTGTTACCCCTTTCTCAGCCATGGCTCCCTGTCCCTAGCCTCCTCCTGACTGCCCCCACTCAGCTCTGAAGCTCCGCTGGCAGCTTGGTGAGCCTGCGGAAGGTGCAGCGTACCCAGGAAAACGCTCCTCGGCTGTCAGAGCCCCTAAAGCAGCCCAACGCTCGCCTCAACTGCATGGCTTCCCGAGTCCTCAGCTCCAGAAGACCAGGCAGGCGGGCGGACCCGTGCACCGTGGCGCAGCCCCCACAGCCCCGGCTCTGCCAAGTGACTCCGAACCCGGGCAGGCAGCGAGGAGGAGTGGGGTTCTTCAATGGCAGGGGCTGGAGTGAGGAGGCCGGCGGGGAGAATGAAGTGGAGGTGGATCCCGGGTAAGACGAAGGCCCTTCCGGGACCTGCAGATGCCTGACAAACCGCGGGGGAAGCCGCCCTGGTTGTTGGCGGTTTAGGGACGGAAGGCACTAAAGCGCTTCGGAAGTGACCATGAATGCGAGCGTGTAATCAAGTCACCGTGCAAATCGGGCAAGCCACGAGGCAGGCACATCCACGGCTGCGAACCCTGGCCCCGAAGGGGGTCCGGCCAGAGTCGGAGGCAGAGGTGGTTTCCAGAGCAAGCCTGTGGGAGGGGGAGAGCGAAGAAGGAGGTGCGAACGCGAGCCTCCAGGAGAACAGATTCCAAGACCGCGCACGGGCCACGCAGCGACGAGCTCCCACCCGGCCACCCCCAGCCTGGGGCATCCCTCACCCGGGGAGTGATGGGTGGCCGGAGTTGAGCTCTCTCACCGCCCTCGGCGCACTTGAGGGCCAGGACCGTGCAGCTGAGCACAAGCGAGTGGCATGGGGCGCACCCCAGCCTCGCCGCGCGCCGGGAGGCCCCCCAGCCAACATGAGTTACACCGGCGATTACGTGCTTTCGGTGAGAACACCGAGTGACGATCTGTTGCTTCCCCTGAGGTGGCTACAAAGAAAGGAAGCCGGGGAGGGAGGGGAGGGGGGGAAGGAAAGGGGGGGGGGAAGGCCCGGACCGGCTCGCAGCTTGTCAATTTCAACATCGGGTCACATGACCAGCACCTCCCTGCTAAGGATGGGGATAGATTTCCACGTCAGCTTACGTCTCCAAATTTCTACTTCACGGATCCGCTTCAAAGAGGCAGCTGCAGTGGAGAATCATGTTAAGCTCGGCTACTGCGGAGAGCCCAAGGTAGCCCAATGATGGATTTTGATGAGCGTGGTCCCTGCTCCTCTAACATGTATTTGCCAAGTTGTACTTACTACGTCTCGGGTCCAGATTTCTCCAGCCTCCCTTCTTTTCTGCCCCAGACCCCGTCTTCGCGCCCAATGACATACTCCTACTCTTCCAACCTGCCCCAGGTCCAACCCGTACGCGAAGTGACCTTCAGAGAGTACGCCATTGAGCCCGCCACTAAATGGCACCCCCGCGGCAATCTGGCTCACTGCTACTCCGCGGAGGAGCTCGTGCACAGAGACTGCCTGCAGGCGCCCAGCGCGGCCGGCGTGCCTGGCGACGTGCTGGCCAAGAGCTCGGCCAACGTCTACCACCACCCCACCCCCGCCGTCTCGTCCAATTTCTATAGCACCGTGGGCAGGAACGGCGTTCTGCCACAGGCTTTCGACCAGTTTTTCGAGACGGCCTACGGCACCCCGGAAAACCTCGCCTCCTCCGACTACCCCGGGGACAAGAGCGCCGAGAAGGGGCCCCCGGCGGCCGCAGCGACCTCCGCGGCGGCGGCGGCGGCGGCAGCGGCAGCGGCCACGGGCACGGGCACGCCGGCAACTTCAAGTTCGGACGGCGGCGGCGGCGGCTGCCGGGAGGCGGCGGCGGCGGCGGCGGCGGCGGCGGTGGAGGAGAAGGAGCGGCGACGGCGCCCTGACAGCAGCAGCAGCCCCGAGTCGTCTTCCGGCCACACTGAGGACAAGGCCAGCGGCTCCAGTACGTATAAAGGCAAGCGCCCTGCGCTTTATGAAAGGGGAGTTGGAAATCTAGCGCAGCACCGCTGTTAAATTTTTATATGCTGTTTTATAAGCATATAAGGTTTATGAAGGGCCTTTAGGTTTCCCCCAACAAAACTTTGTTATAAAAGGCGGGATCACGTGGCGAGTGCTGAAATTGGCCGTGAAATACCCACCGGCCAAGGCATGCCTGCAAAAAAAAAAAAAAAAAAAAAAAAAAAAAAAAGAAAGAAAAAAAACACAACACACACACACACACATACACAACTCCCTTTTTCCCTTTTTTCCCTTCTCAGTCCCAACCCCGGCAGCTCGACCCCGCTCAGGGCAGATCGGGCTGGGGAGCCGGAGGTGGGCGCCTGTAAATTCCCCCTGCAAAGGCTCCGGGAGCCTTTGATAGCGAGGTAATCCGGAGATTTTTATAAAAGCCATGTGTTGCGCGGGACTCCAGTCCCAGCCGGGATTCAAAGGCATCCCTGTTTAACGACGGCGCTAGGAGCGTGTTTAACAGATAAAATAGCCTGCTTTAGCTCGAGCAATGCATTAAGAGCAACAAATTAAGCCAAAGTTGGCCTTTTTATCCAAAAGGAAGCCATTTTCCTCTGGCGCGGTGGCAATTACGTGCCGCCTTCTGTCCAACTGCATGTTACTCACAATTGTTATTCAATCTGTCAAAAGTGGGTTTTTTTCTTTCCGTCTTGTGAAGTTTTATTGAAAAGGGGAGCAAGTCAAGCCTGCCTGCAGCTTTGGGAAACCCCTCTTCCCTCCACCCTATCTAAAACAGCACCCCTGCCCTGCTGGGGACCTGGATGGCTCTATGGTCTTGGTGCTCAGGGAAGGCCCAGGGTAGGGGGCTTCTGCTGCCACCTCCTCACCTCGTGGTAGCCAGGAGGCTGGTCCAGGAGGCAGGAGCTGGTGGCCAGGACGCAGGCTGACAAAGACCTGGCGGCTGCCTCAGATGCTAACGAGGGCCGAGTCACCGCCGCAGCCGGGAAAGTCTGGGGCTGGGGCCGACTTTACTGCCTCGGGAACCGGCAGCCCAGGTGCTGGAAGGTGAAATGTCCGCGGGCGCTGTTTGTTTAGTCTGGCGGGGCTGGAGGCAGCCGGCAACCCCCACTCGGCGGCTTTGAAAGCCGCTTCGGCGGCACAAGCTAGCCTGTTGCAGCAAGGAGCCCTCCTTTCTGCTCTGGGGGCAGCAGGAGCAGCTTCCCTGGGGGCCTATCTAGGAAGCTGGCTTTTATCTGGGGCTGAGTCTCCGCCTGCAGCCTGTCCCTAGCAGGCAGTAGGAGCCTGAAGGCAGGGGACTGAGGAGACCCTGCTGGGGCTTCCACAGGGCCTCCAGTCCCTTGGGCCAGCCCTCTTCCTCCACTCCGGGGCTCGGGGATGGATTGTGGCCCCCACACCTGGCTCACTCCCTGCTTCTCTCGCCCTCCACAGGTGGCCAGCGCACCCGAAAAAAGCGTTGCCCCTATACCAAGTACCAGATTCGGGAGCTGGAGCGGGAGTTCTTCTTCAGTGTGTACATCAACAAAGAGAAACGCCTGCAGCTCTCTCGCATGCTCAACCTCACTGACCGTCAAGTCAAAATCTGGTTTCAGAACCGGAGAATGAAGGAAAAAAAAATTAACAGAGACCGTTTACAGTACTACTCGGCCAACCCGCTCCTCTAAGGCTCCAGCCAGCTGGAATTGGGTGGGGGGCTTCATACACTTGAGATTAGATGCAGATTTTGCCCTTGACAAGGTCAAGGCCCGTGGTGACTTTTGAAGAAAAGAGATGTGTAAAAGAGAGGAGGCTACACGGAGACAGCCTCTGAGGAGGCGGCCCGGGACTCTCTTGGGCATCTGTGGTTAAGATTCCCAACAAAAATTGGATTTGGAGAGTTGTGCATCAACTAGAATAAATGATTTGGGACCCCTGGTGGTTCATTCTTGGAGACTGTGGAGCTTTGGGCTGGGTGTGGTCTCCGTCAGGACTGGGCCCCCTGCCAAGCGCCCTGGAGAACGACCTGGGCCCAGGACCCTCCACATGGAGCCTGCCCACCCCCAGGACCCCTGCGTCAAGAAGCTATTCTGTCTTTAAACCCAGTGCAGCTTGGGGACAGGAACAGGAGGAAGGGGGGAGGATTCCTAGATGTCCAGAGTGGGGTTGCTTTCCAAAGCCAATGTGAAAGACGGCGGCTGGACTAAAAGGTGACTATGAGGTGGGAGAGAGCTGCTGATCCTGGAGGGAAAAAAATCTATTCCAGGTGGCATTAGCAGCTCTCCACCCCTCCTAGGCACTCAGTGCACTGTCCTGGGCCTGTGCTTCTAGCAGTTGTCTCCTGCAGCCCACCTAATTTTTCCTACAGATGAGGGTCTTCTTCCTGGCCTGCCACTCAGGCCTAAAGCCTGGTCACAGAGCAGACCTTTCCCGAGGTGGAAGACATCAAAAAGCTAAGAGGCTGCGTCCAGGCCGCTGGCCCCAAGATCTCTGCAGGAAATGCCTGTGGAGTGCGGCAGCCTGGCAAAGTTTCCACCACTCTTAATTGAGGCTTGGATTTGCTCAGCGACACAGTGGGCTTGGCCAGCGGTTCCCAGCAATGAGGGGCTTGAGTCCCCAAAATACCCAGTTCTGGCACCGCACTCTGCCCTTTGCCGCCCCAGAACTGAGCTTGGAAGCTTCCAGCGACCTTCCAAGAGCTCAAGAGCATTTGGAATTATTTTAAAAAATAAATATTATATTATATATATATATTTCCCTGCAGGAACCAAAGCGAATTTTAAAAGATGCAACGTGGGGGGGGGATGATGAAGAGAATATTTAAAGGCTCTATCTGTTTACAGTGTTCCACGGTTAAACTCACTCACTGCTAAAAATATTTGAATGTACGCTTCATACAGGGATGGTGTTCAAAAGACTTGTAAATAAAAGAACCATAACCTATTTTGTTTGAATACTTTTTAAATTTTGCCATTAGTTGATTTCCTCGGGGGTTTGGAGGGGTGGGAAGAGTATTGGGAATGATCTTTTTAATTTCTTGGAATGTTTGGAAAGCATAGGGGTAAGCTCTAAGGTAGTCTGGCCTGCCAGGGTCTGAGGACCTCAGCCGAGAAAGCCAGGCACCCTCCCATTGAATCTCCTCTGCCTCCCTGTTTTAAGAATTGTCTGGTGCCTCTGTTTGTAATGAGAGTGTTGGGCTGTCCTCCGTTCTCACCCACCAAGTATGTCACAGCATGTATACAGTTGACAGGGCACAAGGAAAATAAAGACTGTGGAAACTTGAGTATTGGGTCCTGGTGTGACATTCCTCTTCCTGTTTGCCTTTTACTGCCAAATGTTTGCCCCCCCCCCAACATTCCCCCCCCCCAAAGGGGCGAGTTACCAGGCCCCTGAAGGGGTGAGGAGGTGACTTAGTCAGGATTTAATTCCACTAGAAGCCAGGCTTGGGAAGTCAAGGTGGCTGGCCAGGTCCTTTTGGGAAGGGGGGGGCGGGGTCCCAGGAATGGAGTATGTCCGGACCTGGAATTGGGGGTTTCATCCTTTCAGACTGAAGAGAAAGCCCTGGGGTTTGAAGTGGCTGATGAGTTTGATTCCAGGCTGGGCTTGCTCACCTCAGGACAAGGAGGCCTGAAGTGGAACCACTCTAGGGTGGCCTGGAGATCTCCTTAAGAAGACAGAGACGGGTCTGGGTACAAAGACTAGACCTCAGGAGCCTCTATGGGCACTTTGTCCCAAGCTCCCAGCTGAGGCTGCCTTTTCCCTTTGGGGAAAGAAAGATGCCGGTTTCCTCTTTGTTTCCTGCCTTTGAACTTCTGCCTTAAATTTGGACATCACCCATAACCTTGAGGGGCAGAGCGGAAAGGCCAGAGCCTTTTGTTGCCCACCCCCCCCCCACCTCTACCCCCACCCTCTCCCTAGCCACCCAGGCAGGGCCAGAACTGCAGAGAAGATGGAATTTGGAGAGAGGCCTCAGACCCCAGACCCCGCTTTGTTTATTTGTTTGTGTGTTTGTCTAACTGGCGAGACTGGGGAAATCGAGCTCAAAGGGGAATGGGACAGACGCCCTGGATGAATGTCTAGGTTGATGAACAGACTCACGGAGGTGAACAACGACTCTCTTGGGGGGCAGTGAGGGGTGGGCAGGGAAGCCCAGGGTTTAAGGAAAAGACCTCCTTTGGGACGGTTAAAGATTAACCAAAGTCTTGCAAGTTGCTAGAGAGAGTCTAGCCAGGAGAACTGCTAGCCAGCGGGCGGGCGGGCGGGCGGCAAGCGGGCGCGGGTTTGATTTCTGAGCCCTATAAAAGCCCATCCCTCCGATGGCTGTGACAATGTGGTCGTAAACCCGTCCGGGGCCGGCCAATTTGCATATTTGGAATGCGCCACTATAAACCCGGCTGGGGTTTTGCAGCAATTTCTTAGATGTAAAAATGAGATCTCTTTAGCAGCGGGCTGGGCACATTCTTTCCCTCAGTCTATGCCTAGAGCCTGCTTCCCTCTCCCGGCTCCGGGCTGAAGTTCGGGCTAGGCCTAGTCTCTCAGCCGCCACGAGATGGCGCACGTCCGATCAATGTCAAAGCCGCCGGGGAGCCGGGAACCCCAGCGCGATTCTTGGCCTTTGTTCGCTTCTGATACTGAGAGCAGCACGTTACATTATTTCACTTGTCCCGCTCCCCTTAGTATCAAAAAAAAGGGGGTCTCACCTTCGAGAAGTAATTGGTGTTGTAATTTAAAGCAACGCGCCTTCTTTAGGCCTCGCAGGCGTCGCTGCACGGAGAAGCCTGCTGTCCCTTGGCAGTGATTTCGGAAATGTGTCAAGGTAAGAGGCCACAAGTTTAGCAATTTCAATCTGGCTGAGGCGGGAGTGGGGAGGTGGCCGATGTCAGAGCAGGACTGGGAAAAGTGGCTGGGTTTGTGCGCTCTGGGTGACGCTACAGACGCTCAGCCCACCCCCCTTTCTCCCATGGCTCTCTAAGGTTGGAAAGCAGGGGGAGGCCTACGTGGAAAAGTTGACGATTTAAGCTCCCTGCGCCAGCAATTCACCCAAGGCGTCTTTCAATTTTCTAGAAATACTCAGAATGGGACGAGCCAAGGATGAGGGGCATTCGAGCAAAAGAGTTCTCGCTGTACTGGGATCTTGCTGTACTGTTATGGTGGCAACAAAAAGAGAGACAGAGAGAGCGAAAGAGAGAGAGAGAAAGAGAGAGAGAGAGAAAGGAAGTGAGAGGAAGAGAGAGAGGGGAAGCCAGAGAGAGGAAAAGAGAGAGAGAGAGAAAGGGAGAGAGAGAGATGGCCGGGCTGGGAATAAGAAAGTTTCTACTCCAAACAATGAGGTGGTCAGCAACCGTGGCCGCTGGGGCTGACTTATTCCCTAGGGCAGACATCCGGGAGGCTGCTGGTTTCCTACTAGGTGCAGTCTCTAGGTCTGCCTAGCAGCCTGGGGAAAACCTTTGTTCTGAAGAAAGCCAATTCAAAAAAGTCACATAAAATTTTTGAAGCTTCCAGAGAAATCTATATTTGCTTATTTGGAGTGTACCGTTATAAACCTGGCTGGGGTTTTGCGGCAGTTTCTTAGATGTAAAAATGATGTCTTTTACATATTTTGCAAAATATGCAAAAACTGTATTGGTAAATACATATATACATTTATGTATATATGTACATATATACATTTTCAAAAGCTTGCACGGAGGATCAACTCTGATCACAATCTCTCCACCAGGGTTGTCATAAAACAAGTTTTAAAATAATCATTTTGCTTAACATTTCAGAGGCTAGATTTGAATGTCCTCTTTTCTTATATTTTTTATTCTGATATTTTCATTAGTTTCTTGAAATGGTTTATTTCATTTTCACAAATATACTGTGCAGGGGTGAGTGGGGGCAGGAATCTCAGAGAAAATAGGTGCTGCCTGTGTGCATGTGCATGTGCGCGTAAATTTGCCTATCAAAAGTCTCTAGTCTTTGTTGAGCACGGGCTCCCAAATTCTGCGAGAATAAGGCAGCCACAGGAAGTACATCGAATGGGCACCCGCACCACGCTTTCTGAAGTCTGAGCCTTCCCTAAAATCCCAGAACCACCTCTAGTTTCAAGGCCAGAAGCAGTTTATTATGGACAAAATTAAGGGTATTGTAATTCAGGGAGCATGAGGAAAGGCTCCAAGGCTTCCCCATCAGGAGAGAAGGGCCAGTTTAATGGTTGGATTTAGAGAAAAATTTAAAGTGTGTTGTTTATGGATAGATTGCACCTGATTAATTCAAAGCAGACGCAGCAAATATCCCTGGAAATGTTGACATTCTTAGAGATGAACGAGAAAAGAACATCAGCACTTACCAAAAAAATATTCTAACTCTACAGTAAAAGCGAGAATCGGGAGTCCCTAATTTTTGTTAAAACAGATATGTGAACGTAGCGTTTATTTTTCCTCTGTGAGGCTGCAGCCCAACTCCACAATGGGTCAGATAATTCTGACCCCGGAAAGCACTGAGAACAATTTACAGATACAAATTGTTAACTGGCTATCTCGATCTCAGTATCCAGTATTTTTAAAAAGGGGTTTTGTGGGTTTTTTTTTTTTTTTTGTAATAACAGTTTGTTAGTTCTCATCGTTTGCAAGGGCCTACTCAGGAGGAGGAATCCGCTATCCGGTGAAATGGATCGTAATCCTTGCCAAAGGGCTTATTCCACTGGCCTGGCGATTACTTTGGTTCCGTAGCCATGGGGAGGGAGGGTGTTATTACCCAGGTAGAAACGGAGGATATTTACTCCTAAATAAAACGTGAGCTTTAGAGGCTGCCATATAACCGCTACACAGGCCTGCTGAAGGAAGCAGGCACCAAGAGTTTTAGGTCAAAGGCATCCTGAGGGGGAGAGAGAGAGAGAGACAGAGAGAGACAGAGACAGAGACAGAGAGAGAAAAATTCAGCAGCTGGGAGGAAGGGAGAAGGGGAGAGAGGAAAAGAAGGCAAATGGGCTAGCGGGAAGAGAGTGTCCAGAAGCCTACCCATGCAGTAACTAAAACGCTTTTCTTAATCTCTCTCGGGAATGGAGAACCTCGGGAAAGCCCAGGCAATCGATAAACGGAATATTCTATTGAGAAAGTTAACACCTCGGTGTTACAGTCTGGGGAGTGCAGAGACTTGGGGGCGATCGGGGATGCTGGGAGCTCCAAAGCCAACTGAAAGGGCAGTAGCGTCTAACTTGAGCTTCTGCTGCGTGGATATCTTCTCGTCCGAACCAGCGGCAGCAGGCCAGTCTGCGCCCCTGGTGCGTCGGCAGGCTGTCCATTCGGCTCGGCTCCCGGCTCAGCAAACCCCAGTGGCAGCAAACCCCAGTGGGGGTGGGGCAGCGGTCCTGGGCCATCGAAGAACTCTGTATGGGCTTACACACTCTTCATCATCGTCATCCTTTTTTTTTTTTTTAAGCAAGAAACAGCACAAACTCAACGTCCCATTTGGTTTATTACAAGGGGAGAAAAGACACTGGAGAAAAACATCCGGCTCTCCCAAAGGTCAGTGAAGACCCAAGTGCCAATGCCATGGTCTGAGAGGCTGCAGCGAGCCTTCCACCTCCTCTAAGTCAGCAGCCAAGGGGGTCTTCGTATAGCAGATGCAGCACCAAGCTGACTTTTGTAACCTTGGTTGGCACCTGCATGCTCTTGGATCTCATGCAGCCTGGAAGCCCATTTGGTCACCCTGCAGGGCCCTGACCAGACTAAGCCTGAGCTGCCTAGGGCTGGGGCACCCGGCTTGTCTTACCAGTCAAACTGGCAGGGCTGCTGAATTCCGGAGGGTCCTGGAACATTCTGGATGGCCCAAGGAGAAGACTGTGAGGAGTCTGTGAACTCCTTAAGAATGGTGGGTCAAATTGTGGGAATGCCCAGATGTGCCTTTTTCACAGGATAAGAATCAGAGCTTGGCCTTAGGTTTTCCAAAGGGGCCTTAACTTTCAAAGAGAAAGATAGGTTTAGATCACTGACTTTCGCTTTATTTTCTTAGCCTCTACCATCTCAAGCATTCTCTCCCATGGCCACTGAACCTTCCCAACCTACAGCCTTGGGAAGTTGCTTTGTGCATTTAGTGGGGAGGGTAACCAAGTCCTGGCCCAGTGGCCTGCTGGGACTCGTTCTTTTCAAGGAACCCTCTCCCGTTCTTGGGACCTACTTCACACTGCAGAGCTTTCTTGATTGGCATGAACAGTGCTAGGGGGTAAACCCCCCTTCTCAAGCAGCCCTCAGTTTTGTGGCATTTCTCAGTAGCACTGCTGAGTGCCACAGTCCCAATGGGTTACACCCTCCTGGTGAGCGGGATAAGGACCAAGCCCATCCAGAGAAGGGTCCTAGGTTTCCAAGCTCCGAAGCTTTCCGCATGTAAGTTTGTTGACCACGTGGGCCTAGCCAGATTAGAATTTGCCTTGGCCTTGTTGGTGAGAAGAAGGTGGGGAGTGAAGAACAGCTCCGGATCTCTCCACACAGACTTGATTAGGCTGCGGCTGCTACTTAGGCCTCAAGAGCTTGTCGGATTGGAGAGAATTAGTTCTCAGACTCTCTCCCCTTCTCTCCCCCTCTTTTTTTTTTTTTCTCTCCCTCTGTCCTTCTCTCCTTCTGTGTCTCTCTGTCTTTCCCTATCCTCCTTCTCTATACCCCTGATGCCCAGTCTGCGGAGCCGATCACCGCCAGGCGCAAGCCAGTTGGGTGGAAGTGGCTAGAGCGCAGCGCAAACTGTGGCACGGCCGCCCGCGCTGCGCGCCGAGCAGCCCCAACAGGCAGAGTCCGCAACTGCTTGCATCTCAGAAGCCAGCGTCACGGCCCTTCCGCCAGCTCTCCCGTGCACTCTCTCTGGGTCTTCTCAGGCTCGGCTTCCTTCTCGGTCTGGGTTCACACCGGGAGGAACAAGGCCAAGTGCCTGGCAAATCACCCGGGATGCAAGGGTCTTTCCCCGCTGCAGGCAGAGGCCTGGCGGTCCGCTTCCTGGGATCCCGGCGTTTAGCAGCCCCAGTCGAGGCTTCTGCGGGGGCTGGAGCTGGTGCCGCGCGGGCAGGCCTGGGACATCCTGGAGAGCCGTAGCCCACAGGCAAGGGGCAAGGCAGGGACCTCCTGGACTCTACTGGATCCGGCCGGAAAAGGTCGCATTTGCTGAGACGCGTAAGAGGCCCACACAGGGGCTAGCGCCCTGGGACAGCAGCTTCCATTGACCGAGAGAGCGTTCCTACGGCCAGGGAAAAAGGAGGCCCTGGGGTCTGCTGAGCAAAGGGCCTGGCCTCCAAACGCTGCTATAACTGGGCCACGAGCCCAGCGCGGGCTTGCCGGGAACGGATTTCCTCACCGCGGGCCTCGTTAAAATGCGCACACCGCGGGAGTGAGGGCTGCCCCAGCCGCGGGTTTGGAGGGGAGGGGGGAAGAGGGGAGGGGACGAAGAGGCAGGAGTGTGGTGACACTGGTTCTAGTCATAACCTCCGATAGCATGCGAATGCCAAGGCTAAAGGGAGAGCTTGAAATTCCTATGGCAGAGGTGTCCATCTGCCGCCACTTCTCCAAGTTTCCCCCTCCAGGTCTTCGCCTCCAGTCAAACCCAAGACCCAGAAGAGCAATGTTTCTTTCACTTCCCTGAAACGGCGTAGGAGCTTGGAAGCCACTGGGGTAATGGGGCTGTGGGGTGCCTGGACCTGGCTCTGACCTCGGAATAGGGGTAGGGGAGTCTTTCAGCCAAGGTTGCCAGTCACTTCTACCACCACCACCACTACCCCCTCCAACTCGTTCCAGCTCACCAAGGTCCACCGACAGACAGCAGCTTCTGAGAAAGCAAGCCAGGTGAGCACACCAGAGGCAAAGATCCTAACTGGATCAACGACTGGCCGAGGAGAGTGTGGGGGTTGAGAAGCCAGGGCAATACATTTTGGGGGAAATTATGTGTGGGAATCAAGAAAGAAGTGGCAATAGCCGGCTTCTAGTGCGCTCTGGATCTCGGACACTCCGAGGTTCTTGGTGGCCTTAGGGCCAGGTCGGCCACTTTTAGCAGACAGCTCCAGGTCGGGAGCCGAATGGGAAGAGTCTGAGGCCCTACAATAGGCCCCCTTAGTGGTTAGAGTATATGGAGGGCTAGTGGCTGATTCCGAAATAAGAGGGGGAGCACCCAAGGCGGGCCGGGGTGCATACAATAAACACCCCACTTGTTAACTGCGCGGGGGCCCAAGGGCCCTTCAAACAGACCCCGCAGGAGGGCTCACGTCCGAGCGTGGGCGGGGCTAGCCCAGGAACCAGGCCCCCCACTAGCCACGTTGGGGCAGCCCCCACAGCTCCTGGCCTTTGGGCTGAGGTATTGGGTGTGCGTCTCCTGGCCCATCAATACAGATTACATATTTATATCAATCGTGGGCTCAGAGGGCGCCCTCGGAGAGCGGCCCCGCGCCTACGAAACCAAACTGGGAGTGGTCGCGCGGAAACTCTGGCTCAGGATTGGCTGCGGGCGCCCGCCGCGGTGCGGGGGGATTGCTAATCGTATTCAGCATGTTTTGCACAAGAAATGTCAGCCAGAAAGGGCTATCTGCTCCCTTCGCCAAATTATCCCACAACAATGTCATGCTCGGAGAGCCCCGCCGCGAACTCTTTTTTGGTCGACTCGCTCATCAGCTCCGGCAGAGGCGAGGCTGGCGGTGGTGGCAGCGGCGCGGGCGGCGGCGGTGGCGGCGGCTACTACGCCCACGGCGGCGTCTACCTGCCCCCGGCGGCCGACCTGCCCTACGGGCTGCAGAGCTGCGGGCTCTTCCCGGCCCTGGGAGGCAAGCGCAATGAGGCGGCATCGCCGGGCGGCGGCGGCGGCAGCGGGGGCCTGGGTCCCGGGGCGCACAGCTACGCGCCCGCGCCTATAGACCTGTGGCTGGACGCGCCCCGGTCGTGCCGGATGGAGCAGCCCGAGGGGCCGCCGCCGCCGCCGCCGCCCCAGCAGCAGCCACCGCCCCCGCCGCAACCACCCCAACCCCCGCCGCAGGCCACCTCGTGCTCTTTCGCGCAGAACATCAAAGAGGAGAGCTCCTACTGCCTCTACGACTCGGCGGACAAATGCCCCAAAGGCTCCACCGCCACAGCCGAGCTGGCTCCCTTCCCGCGAGGCCCGCCGCCCGACGGCTGCGCCTTGAGCACCTCCAGCGGGGTGCCAGTGCCCGGCTACTTCCGCCTCTCCCAGGCCTATGGCACGGCCAAGGGTTACGGCAGCGGCGGCGGCGCACAGCAGCTCGGCGCCGGCCCGTTCCCCGCTCAGCCCCCCGGGCGCGGCTTCGACCCGCCACCCGCACTCGCCTCAGGCTCAGCGGATGCAGCCCGGAAAGAGCGAGCCCTCGATTCACCGCCGCCCCCCACGCTGACTTGCGGTGGCGGGGGCTCGCAGGGCGACGAGGAGGCGCACGCGTCGTCCTCGGCCGCGGAGGAGCTCTCCCCAGCCCCTTCCGAGAGCAGCAAAGCCTCGCCCGAGAAGGACTCCCTGGGTAAGCAGGGCGCGCTGAAGGGCCGCAGTCAGGCGGGCAGGCAGGCAGGCAGACCCAGAGAAGGGAAGGAGCAGAGAGCCAGGAGTCCGCGCAGCAGCCGGCCGGCCTTGGCCCAAGCTGCAGGCAGGCTGACCTTGTGAACTTGCTTTTTAATATTTGGGCGTGGGGACACAGTAAAAATTCATGTCCGGCTTAGCGCCCCACACCAAGACGTCCCCCGCGCTGGCCTCAGCTCACCCCAACTGGGGGCGAGGAGAGGGACAAGCGGCTCCCCTCTCGTGCATGCCCTTCTCCGTGGCCCGGAGCACCCTAAGCCGTGGTCTGGGCCCAGCCTGCGAGGCGCGGCCCACGCGGGGGGAGGGGGAGGGAGGAAAGTGGCTCGCCCGCAGATAGCGCGGATGTTTGTAAGGCATCCAAAATAAGCAGCCGCCAGCACCAATAAATAAGCCCATTAACCGGCGAAGTTCGAGTTTACGATCCCCCATGCTTTTTTCAAAGTTGCTGGAGGGGCGGGAATCCTCCTTGCGGGGAGAAGAAAAGGCAAATCCGGCCCGGACGCCGGGGCCCTGAGCTGAGAGTCCGAAAGGGGCCATTTCACTTCCCCTGAAACTCGGAATCGCCCAGACTGCATGTCCCTGGCTCCTGGAAAGATGTGAGGGACGGCCCTTGACCCCGAATCAGTTTTTCGTGCCTTGTCCAGGTCCCAACTGTGTCCTTGTCCCTCTCCTTATTGGGCCTTAGGCAATCAGGGGACTGGAGTGAGACACAAACGGCCCCCCTCCCTTTTAAGTAAGCACCCATGCCCCCTTCCTGGGGGCTGCAGGAAATGCTTGTCTGCCTTGGGAAGAGAAGCAGAGAAAGGCGTTAAGTTCAAGATATACAGCCTGCCCTCTCAAGCCGTTCTTTCGGTCTGCGAGCGCCTGGCAGCTTTGTGCTAAAACAGGTGTTTGGGGCAAAGTGGAGGAAAATATAAGTTGGGAGGGTAGGTGTAGATCGAAGGCCCTGTCCATTTTGCACATACCTTTTGGAGAAATGCTCTTCTTGAGCAAGCTAAGGGGGCAAGGGAGGCGCAAAACTCTCCCTGGGTGACTTGGGGCATCCCTCTTATGGCAGAGAAGTCCCAAATTCACCCCTGCTCACAGCCTAGCATGGCCCGGATTTAACCTTCCCCTCTTTATTCTCTTGAATGCCAGGCAATTCCAAAGGTGAAAACGCAGCCAACTGGCTCACAGCAAAGAGCGGCAGGAAGAAGCGCTGCCCATACACCAAGCACCAGACGCTGGAGCTGGAGAAGGAGTTTCTGTTCAACATGTACCTTACTCGAGAGCGGCGCCTAGAGATCAGCCGCAGCGTCCACCTCACGGACAGACAAGTTAAAATCTGGTTTCAGAACCGCAGGATGAAACTGAAGAAAATGAACCGAGAAAACCGGATCCGGGAGCTCACAGCCAATTTTAATTTTTCCTGATGAAGCTCCAGGCAACGCCGTTTTTTTTTTTCCCGCTGCCAGAGAGCCGTTCTCCTCCCTCCGTCTTCGGCCTCTGCCCAGGAACTCGCACCTGTGCCGGAGCCCCATTCCTCCCTCCCACACTCGCCATCTCGCTGGCCGTTACATCTGTGCAGGGCTGGTTTGTTCTGACTTTTTGTTTCTTTGTCTGTTTGCTTGGTGCTGGTTTACTTGTTTTCTGGGGGAAAAAGCCATATCGTGCTAAATTTCTATAGAGATACATATTATCCTAAAGTGTGGAGTGGTGACTGGGCTGGTTTGCTGTCTCGGGGTTCCTCTGCTGGAAATGGCTCCTGTCCTCCCGGTGGAGCTGGTTTCCTGCGGGGGCGGGCAAAGCTAGCCGGAAGGCCGAGGTCCCATTGTAGGCGCTGAGGTGTCTGGCCTGAGGTCAATGGTGCAAGGAGCCGCCACCAGCTCGCCTGGAGTGCTGGGCTGTGTTTAATCAGGGGACACAGGCCCCTGGGTTTCTTTTTTCTTTCTTTCTTTCTTCCTTGGCAAAGAGAAGGGCTTACAGGCATGAACATGCAGGCTGGCAAAAGGGCTTGACTTTGGCTGATTAGAAAATTGAGAGTAAGAAAGATTAATCTTTCCTTCCTCTGTAAGATATCCCAGCTTTAAAGGGGGGGAGGGAGAGAAAAGAACGACCAAGAGAAGGAAACTTCTCTTCCAGTTTGTGTTAGTCTTGCATTGTGGGACTAAATTATTTCACTTACCTCTGAATTTCCATATCCTTCTGGCTGTAGATAAATAACCTAAGGTAGTTTTGTTTATGCGTGAGGATTTAGTGGGGGGGGTTGTCATTAAATAATTGTTACCACTGGTAACACACGACAAGCACACCACAATTCTCCCTATCTTGTGGAGAGTTTTCTTTCTCATTTTCTTTTTTCTTCTTCCTCTTTCTTTTTCCTTTCCAAAATTCACAGAATCTGAGGAGGGCTGGGGCAAGCGGAATAGACTAGAGAAGGGAGCCTTTGTTCTGGTTTCCTTTATACTGTGAAGTTACATGCATAAAAGGGTCAAACCTATAGGTGCAGAAAAAGAAAAATTATAAATACAAATCTGTATAAATGTCTATTATTATGAAAAATTGCCAATCTTGTTTTATGCAAATGCATTCTATCGTTATTATAAATGTTAGTTCTAGCTCTATTTACTTCTAATCTTAAATCAGAATAAATTAATATTGTAATGCTGCTGTGCGTGGAAAAAAGACGATGTTTATGTTCTTATAGAAGAATAAAAGCTGTGGAATGAAGCTTTTTAATTTTACCTCTTTTTTTGACTTCTTATCTTCACCTTCCACTTTATCCCGGCCACCACTTTTACAACAGGAGGACTAGCCCGCGCCCCCTGCAATTACTTTAGGCATCTATTTAAATATTACCTAGACGGTCGTAATTTGTCTGGGCCCTATAGCCCTGGTGCCGTAAGGTTTGTCGGCTTTTGTTCAGTTTTATGACTTGCTAGTATATCTGGATTGTGGCTGTCTTGGACCAGTGGTTTCAGTTGAGAGGGGAGCTGCATAGACAGAGGAAGCCAAACAGGATTTCTTTCGGGAGCCCCAGGGAGGCTCGCAGACGCCGGTTGTTTTGTGGGTCCCCTGGTCTTAGATGACCCCCAGCCTAAGAATCCGGGGAGCAGGCTGGGCCAAGAGCGCGTCACTAGCGTCCGCGGCAGCAGTTAGGTAGACTGCAGCCGGCTGCGTGGCCCCCTCCCCCAGCACGGCCTCCCCCACCTGGTCGCCCTCCGCGGGGCCACGCGTTTCCTGCTCGCGGGAGGTGGGGGGGGGGGCGACTGCAGGGGGAGGGGGCGCGGGAGCGCGCGCCCCGGCTGGCTGGCTGGCGGGGAGGGAGAGAGGGGGAGAGCGGGCGGCGGGGAGCGAGCGCCGGAGGCCGAGACTAGACTGGGAGCCGGGCTGTGTGCGGACCGTGGCGCTTTCGAGTTGCCCGGGGCTGCTGCAGCTCGGCGCGTGCTCGCTGAGAAGCAAGATTTGGGAAACCAGCACGCACACTGCTCGCTCTCTTCTCTTCTCGCTTTCTCCTCTCCTTCCATTTTCCTCTCTCTCCTTTACCTTCCTTCTCTCCCTCTCCCAGGTTTACCTTACCGGGGCCGGTGACTTCTCCTTCCGTGATGCCTTAGCGGCAGCGCGGCACACACAGTGGCAGCGCAGGCGCAGGTTGGCAAGGGGGGTCAGCCGGGCGCGATCGCAGGGTTCTCGTTTGGCGGCGGCGGTGGCGGCAGTGGCGGCGGCGGCGGCGGGCGAGGCAGCCCCGCGCGGGCAGCACCAGAACTGGTCGGTGATTTAGGTAGTTTCCTGTTGTTGGGATCCACCTTTCTCTCGACAGCACGACACTGCCTTCATTACTTCAGTTGAAATCGTCTCCAGGTACCTGTGCGCGCGGGGGCCGGGCCGGGCGGGGCTCCAGGCCCTGGTCGTGCCAGGCCTGCGGTGGCAACCTCGGCTTTTCCCGCTGCAGGAGCCTCGTCCCTGCCTCTTTCTCAGCGCTTTGCCAGGCTGCTGGCTTCACCTCCCACCCCATGCCCACCTGGCCCGGAGCAGGTATGGTCAGGTTAGCTGCTCCACGGCGGACGCCGGGGGCGTGGTAGGAATTCTGGGCCCTGAGCCATTCAAGGTCAGGGGCGCACGCTTCCATCCTGGGCCTCCCCCCACTGCAGGCCTGTGCCTGGCCAGGGATCCTGCCATTCTCCTGCAAGGCTGGGATACTACTCATCCCAATCCAGGGTAAAGATCAGGAAAGATCCCTTTGACAGAGACTCAGGCCAAACTAGGAAGGACAGAGCGGAAAGGGGCTGGGATCCTGGCCTTGTCACTTACCCTTCTTTCTGTTAGCGGCCCTCGGCTCCCAGGAGTCGCTTTTGACTCCTTTCTTCCTTCTTTTCTTCCCCGCTTCCTTCCTCTTTTTGCTTTTTTGTTTTATCCTTTCCTTTACTTCTTTCTTTCTTTCCTTCCCTTTATTTTTCTTTCATCTTCAGTTTCCCTGTGCCCAGTTTTCCATCTTTACCACCTCTCCACCTTATCTCTTCCTTCCGGAGGGACCCAGGGCTGGTTTGGGGGAGAGTCTGGGGCGGGGGTCTTATTTTTCTCTGCGCGCTCAAGTTGTGGTCAGAATCTGCCAAGGAAGGGCTTGCGTGGGACAGCTGTCCAGGGCTATGGATCTGGGCCTGGTGTGCCGCTGCAAGACAAGGCCTCGGTTATGATCACGACCGGATGGCGGCGGCCTTGTGTTCTTACTCCTCGGATTGGCAACCGCAGCCTAAGAGATCCGATTAGAGGGCATTCGCGGCATTTCTGAGCGCCCACACCGAGGGAAAGGAGGCCCTCCCCACCCTAACTGGGCACCTGAGGCTGGGACCTGTGCTGAGGCCCAGCCAAGCTCTGTGGAGCCTGGCTACGCAGGGAATTCCACCTGGAAGCTTCCTCCGCTCTCCTGGGCCTGCAGGTCCCAGCCCAGGCTTTAGTCTTGGTAAGGGAACCCCGGTTGGGCAAAGCTTGGTTGCTTGTTTGCCAGTAGCTTCTATCAGGTTCGGAGTCTGCTAGATATGGCATCCTTGTGCGGAAGGGTGCTGGAGAAAGGGACTCTTCCAGCTCCAGTCGGTTTCAAATAATAGCGGAAAGAAATCCTAAATTCCAGAACCATTGTAATACAAACTTGAGCCCTTGTTCCAAGTTGTAGTCCACCACTGGAAGCCAGTCAAACCATTCTCTTTACTGAACTGAAAACAACTTTCATCCCTCCCTGCCCCACAAACACACACACACACACACACACACACACACGGGCCTTCAGAGTCATGCCCACCAGCGGTGCTTCCCTTCCCCGCTCCAGCTGCGGGAGCTGTTTCCATCGCTCTGCCTGCGGTCCTGTTATCTTGAAAGGCCGGCACACCGCTTTCCCCTCAACTCCTCTGTGCCATTTTCCTGCCCAGAGTATTGGGTTTGTTTTGGAGGCTAAGGTTTTAGAACTCTCAGGCAAAAAGAGGTGGTTTGTAATTATACTCATTTATTATTTTTTTTTAATGCACGCGGGGTCCCTTTGATTTCCAAAATAAAAGCTGACTCAAAAGCCTGAATATTTTCTCCCCAAATCTCTGGGCTGAAGAGGGATAATATTAGGGGTTTGTTTTTTTTTTTGGTAATTTTTCTCCCCTTCTAGGCACAAGGAAGGACTGCTTAACACTCAGCGCCTACTAATTATATAGTAACTGTCCTATTCTGGGGGCTAAAGCCATTTAAAGGAGCAGCCTTTTTATTTTAAAAAAATACTAATAATAATTCGTGTCTTCTCTGGGCACAAAAAGTCGAAAAACAACAAGGCGAGTCCAGCCTGTTCGCAGACAATTACAATCGGGAGCGAGGTTTTTCCTTCCAGGGTTAATATTTATTAATGAAAACCTCAGAGGCACCGCGAACTGCCCGATATTTGGTACACACCGGTCCGCAGTGGGGGTGGGGATAACGCGGAGGAATTTACAGGGAAAGGAAAATATTAGCGGGGAGGAGGCTGAGGCCACCAGGACCAGCCACGTCGGAGTTCACTGTGTCGGCCACTTCCCTCTTCCGGCGCGAGCGGATAAAGGGGCACCCAGTTGGTCTCCGCCCGGCTTCGCAGCCTCGCCCTGGGACTGAGCCTGGCATTTGAGGGTCCCCCGTCAGGGACAGCGATGTATCAGGGTTTGGGGGAGGATTACTGGAACTGTTGGGGAAATGAAGGCAGAAAAGGAGATGGAAGCGCCCTCGCCGCCAGCGCTCTCCGCCAGGGAAGTGGGCTAATGAGAAACACACTCTTGCAGACACAGTGTTCACACGTGAATTTAATTACCCCGTTTTTAGGCGTCGCTGCTTTCCGTTCGGATTTGGGGGTGGGTATTTTCTTCCAACTAACAGAGGCTGAGGCCTTTTAATTTACCCCTTAAAGACTCTAAGGGGTGAGAAATATCTTCCTCAATTTGGCCAAGCTAAAGGATGGGATTAAAGTCAATGCCCCGTGCCCCTCCCCGTTTTAATTTCTAGCCCTGGACTTGAGCTGCGGTTGCCTGCCTAGCTTTGGGCCTTGTAATTCTACAGAGTCGTCCGGCCTGGTGGAAACCGAGGGGAGGACCCGGGCAGTGGCCAGGAAGGAAGGAAGGAAGGAAGGAAGGAAGGAAGGAAGGAAGGGAGTAGGAAAAGAAGCAAGGAAGGAAAAAAGAAGGAAGGAAGGAAGGAGCCCTGAAGAATTCATACTGGGCCCCGAGGCCCGCCGCTCTGGTGCGGGCCTCCCAGCTACTGGAGCCGTGCGGTCTCGTTGGCGGCACTACCTTCTCAAAATCCGATCTCTCCTTCCACTGAGGCTCCCTCGTGTTTTTTTCGCAGCTCGGGCTTGGCGAACGCGACGAAGCCTGAAGAGCTCAGCGTGAGGGCCTTCGAGGTCGGGGCACAGTGTTGGGTCGCCTGCTGCGCCTGCCTGGGGATCGTGATTCCCGGCTGACAACAAGCAGGGCGCGGGGACGCGGGGTTGGCAGCGAACCCCGCGGCACAGCCAGGCCCTCCAACCCCTCGCCTCAGGGACAGCTGGCCGCTCCTCGGTGGGGCGCTCGCTGGAGGCGCAGCGGCGAATTTGGGAGCTGCCTGAGCGCTCTGAGATCCAATCGGGCAGATTTTAGGGCCCCACAATAGGCGGTGCCCCCTCAGAGGCCTGTCCCTGCCCAGCGCGCTCGGGCAGGGGCGGCGGTGGCTCAGTTGGGACGGATACTGCGTTGAATTTGACTTTTCGCGGCCGGCCCGGGGTAAACTCGCATCTCCGGGGACTGCAGGAATTATTTACAGGGCGCTCGCCAACCAAACACAACAGTCTAATTTAACCTTTCCAAGTCCTCGTAAATTTTTACAGCTGGGAGCCACGGCGAAGCAAACGAATCTGTTGGTCGTTCCCAACTTCCCACCAGTCTGTGTGGCTTCTGAAACAATAACTCCTTATGAAATATCATAAATATAGATTTAAATACAGTAGAGCGAGAATGCGATTTGGCTGCTTTTTTATGGCTTCAATTATTGTCTAATTTTATGTGAGGGGCTCCGCTGGCCGCACTCGCACGCGGGACCCGAGCCTTGCTGATGGCGTGATTAATTGTGATATAAAATAGTCCGCTTAAGAAGTGTGTGTCTGGTGGTGGCGGTGGGAGGGGAGGAGAGTACAGAGGCAAGGCCAGATTTGATCTTTTAATCTTCGTTGGCCACAATTAAAACAAACCCGATCGTGGAGCGCCGCGATCCCTTTGCATAAAAACATATGGCTTTTGCTATAAAAATTATGACTGCAAAACACCGGGCCATTAATAGCGTGCGGAGTGATTTACGCGTTATTGTTCTGCCGGGCGGACACGTGACGCGCGCGGCCAATGGGGGCGCGGGCGCCGGCAACTTATTAGGTGACTGTACTCCTCCCCCCCCCCGCGTGCCACCAAGTTGTTACATGAAATCTGCAGTTTCATAATTTCCGCGGGTCGGGCCGACCGGCCAGGCGCGGGGCACAGCGATGGCTACCACCGGGGCCCTGGGCAACTACTACGTGGACTCGTTCCTGCTGGGCGCCGACGCTGCGGACGAGCTGGGCGCGGGCCGCTACGCGTCCGGGGCCCTGGGTCAGCCTCCCCGGCAGGCCAGCGCGCTGGCGGAGCACCCCGACTTCAGCCCGTGCAGCTTCCAGTCCAAGGCGGCGGTGTTCGGCGCCTCGTGGAACCCGGTGCACGCGGCGGGCGCCAACGCGGTGCCCGCTGCAGTGTATCACCACCATCACCACCACCCCTACGTGCACCCCCAGGCGCCCGTGGCGGCGGCGGCGCCGGACGGCAGGTACATGCGCTCCTGGCTGGAGCCCACGCCCGGCGCGCTCTCCTTCGCGGGCTTGCCCTCCAGCCGGCCTTATGGCATTAAACCTGAACCACTGTCCGCCAGAAGGGGTGACTGTCCCACGCTTGACACTCACACTTTGTCCCTGACTGACTATGCTTGTGGTTCTCCTCCAGTTGATAGAGAAAAACAGCCCAGTGAAGGCGCCTTCTCCGAAAACAATGCTGAGAATGAGAGCGGCGGAGACAAGCCCCCCATCGATCCCAGTAAGTGTCTCCTCCCTTCAGACCGGCCGCCGCCTCCACGCCGGCCACCAGGATCTGCCAGCCCTTCAGCTTCCTCTTGAGCCTGCCTTCGCCTGCGCTGGGAGCCTCTTGAGCAGGGGCTGCGAACCAGAAGTTGCTGTTTAGGATGCCTCGGATGGGGCCCCAAGTCCAGGGAGCAGTGACAAGCTGGTCGCCGGGTTGGGGGGGGGGGAGGGGAGGCGGCTGCCGCCGAGAGAGGGGGCGGGGCGGGCGCTGCCGACCGAGCCAAGACCAGCCGCCCCTCTTCTTGGCTGCCCGGTACCAGGCCAGCAATACTTTGGGCCATTCTTCAAAAGCAGCTCGGCAGAGAGAATCTTTTGTGCGGCTAGATGTCCTCGAGCGGCGGCAGCAACTGCAGCCTAGACCCTGGAGAAGACGGTCGATTCCTTCAACTTCTTGCCTTCAGCCAGTGGCGGCGTAAATCCTGCCCAAGATGAGGCTGTAGGCGACCGGGCGACGAGGGTCCCCATGCCAGATTATTCAAATAAAGTGGAGAAGTGATCAACGCCCCTGGGGCGCCTAGGGGCGCCATGCCGGCTTCCCAGCTCCCTCGGCCTTCCAGGGATGTCAAAGAAGGAGTGGGGAAAATAGAAAGAAAGGTGGAGAAGGGAGAATAGAGAGAGAGAGAGCGAGAGAGCGAGAGCGCGCGCGTGTGTTAGCGAGAGGAAGAAGAGAATATTAATGCTGGACAAACACAGGGCAGCGTGGTTTCCCCCTGCCTGGCAAGAAGAAGATCAATTTCCAAAAATCACTCTTTGCCCGAAGCGCAGAGGGTGGGAAGAAGGAGAGGAAAAGGACAGGAGGACAGAGGAGGAGAAAAGAGGGCCTCTGAAGGGAGGGGGAAGCTGAGGTTTTACTGCGTGCAATTGTAAGTGACCGTTCCTGTGTCTGCCACCGTTCCATTGTGTCCGAGGGCCGGCAGCCTTCCCTAACCAATTCGGCAGCGCCCTGCACTTTGGCGGGAGACCCTAGGAGGTTACCTGGCCCCCAGCGGAGGGGGGAGGGTAGGTGCTTCTCCTCCTCCTAAATCCCCTGTCTGTCTCCCTCGCAGGCAACCCGGCCGCCAACTGGCTCCACGCACGCTCTACCCGCAAGAAACGCTGTCCCTACACAAAACACCAAACGCTGGAACTGGAGAAAGAGTTTCTGTTCAACATGTACCTCACCAGGGACCGCAGGTACGAGGTGGCCCGACTGCTCAACCTCACCGAGAGGCAGGTCAAGATCTGGTTCCAGAACCGCAGGATGAAAATGAAGAAAATCAACAAGGACCGGGCAAAAGACGAGTGATTTCGACTGGAGTTCATTTAGAAAAGAGAACGCGAGCTAGAGAGGAAGAGAAAGGACTGCCGGTCCCCTTCTCCCACCCCCATTCCACCCCAGCCTCCACCAGCCCCTCCGCACAAAGCGGCTCTAAACTCCAGGCCTCATCTCCCCCTGCTCTGGCTGGCTCCTCAGCCTGCCGCTTTGATGGAGGAGGTATTGTAAGCTTTCCATTTTCTATAAGATGAAAAAAACAAAGGTGGGGTACATTAGTGCTGATGGCTGTGTGTGCTAGCTTGTATATATATTTTTAAAAATCTACCTGTTCCTGACTTCAGACAAACAAACAAAAAAAAAAAAACTACCTTTTTGTAATGCACAACTGTTGACGGCGAGCTGTATAGTTTTTAGTCTGTGTAGTTAATTTAATTTGCTCTTTGTGCGGCGGAGTGATCTGCCCAGATACTTGAACACTGTGTTTTATTGTGGTAATTATGTTTTGTGACTCAAACTTCTGTGCTGGGTGATGCGCCCGTAGTGATTGTGAAAGCTAGAAAATTCAATTTCAACTCAGGTTGTTGAATGAGGGAGAAAAACAGTTGCATAGAGTATAGCTCTCAGTAGTGGAATATGTCTTCTGTGTAACTAGGCTGTTAATCTTTGATTGTAAGCTAGCTGTGAGGATTTTCCAGTGAAATAAAATTTTAAAAGAAAGAAAGGAACTGTTCTCCAGGATGCATAGATTCATGGGTTTTCTCCTCTTTTGAAATGCGGGCATTTTAGTCTCTACATGCTCTGTAGACCTGTCTTATCCATTGTATATATAATCCACATATTAAAGAAAAATTAATCAGACAAGCTTGAATATTGTTTTTGCACCGGCCGAACATGGAGGAAATTCGGAGCTATACATATGTGCAGAAGGTTACTACCTATGGTTTACATTTAATTTTCATCGGGGGAAAAATGAATGCTTATTGTAATGGAGTTAATTTTATTGATAATAAATTATACACTATGAAACCGCCATTGGGCTACTGTAGATTTGTATCCTTGATGAACCTGGAGTCTACATCGGGCTGAACATACACTGTATATTTTGCAATAGTTACCTCAAGGCCTACTGACCAAATTGTTGTGTTGAGATATTTAACTTTTTGCCAAATAAAATATATTAATTCTTTTCTATGTACTGCGGGTCAGCTCTTTGCACCTTCTTCTCTGGGACAGGGGATCGTGGGTAGAGTCTCTCGGTGGGGGCCGGGCCGAACTGGGGTGGAGGAGGACAGAACCCCAGTTTTACCCCTGGCGGGCTTTTGGAGTAGGAACCTGCCGGGCTGCGCTCCCACTGCGGCTGGCTGCCCGGCTGCGGCGCGAGCAACCGAGGAAGGCTGGGAAACAAGGGGAAGCGAGGCCCAGCTCCCGGTTTTGACCTGTCCCGTTTGCGGGGAGGCCCAGAGGCCTCTGAGGAGCTGGGCTGCAGTCCCAGGTTTCATTGTCCCTTAGCAGCGAAAGGTCACTCTTTGCTCCGGGCGCCCCAAGAAATTTGCCCAGCCGCGGTCCACTGAGACTCCCGGGGCCTTCCTCCGGCATGGGAGGGGGGGGGGAATGGGAGAGCAGGACCGAGAGCTGAAGGGCCTGCCTCCTGAGGAGTCTCGGAGCAGGGAAACAGGAGCCCCACCTCCCCGACGCTGCCGCCAGGACATACATTTGGGGGCTCTCAGGGAACCGAAGGCTTGCGCCCCCGCACCTCAGCGTCCTGTCAAGCTGGCCCGGGGGGTTCTGGGCCCTGTACTGAGCTCCCCTCCCGAGCACAAGTCCTGACAGAGGCAGGGCCTAGGCAGCCGACAAGCCTGAAGCACCATAAAAGAAAATGAGGGCTGTTACCGTTTATGGGGTGTAAAGGGCTGCGGGGAGAATGGCTACAACTACGGAGGCCCAAGCGCCTTATAGATGTGGCCAGAGGGTTCAGCCTAGTCTCCCCTCTTTTCTTTTCTCGCTCTCCCCGCCCTACCCCCACCACCCCGAGACTTCTGGAAAGTTATCTGTGTTCTGACGCGTAAAGGGGGAACCAGGGCGCCGGGGGATGGGGCTTCCCCTCACACCCCCACCCCCCACCCCGCCGCCAGGTTGGGACGCCCTCTGTTGTTGCAGACAGAAGGAACTTCAAAGAATGGGCAGTTAAGGGTGTGCCATAAAGGCCGGGTCTGCGAACTGTCTGGAATTCGGCCCTTAATGAGTTTACAACTGTCCAGCCCCAATTAAGATTTTCCACCAAAGCCCTTTCATTTGTTTGCTCTGTCTGCAGCCGATAAAGCGGCTGCGGAAACAGCTCTTTTATGGGCACTGCCCTCTCGGCAGCGTAGATTCCGGGCTCCACGCACGCTCCCCAGGCACAGGGCCCTCGCCCAGCTTCGGGATGGGGTGCCCGGCCGCTGACGAAGTTCAGGCCGCGCTGCTGGGGCTGCAGTGCCCAGATTCCGCCAGCAGATGGCAGTATGGCTCCACGCAAGAGGCGCCCGCGCCGCCATCTCCAGCCGCCGCAGCCCTGGGAAGTTCCTAAGATGTCGACTTGACGGTTGCCTTTCTCGAATGGGAGCCCTAGATTTGAATGAACTGCGGTCGTATATTTTCTGTGCTGCTCACGCCGGGCCGGAAACCTCGCTGGGAAACAAGCAAGCGGTGGGGCTCGCCGGACCTGCACCGTTCCCGCCCCCGTTCCTTTCCCGGATTCCGGCGGCCTATCGCTGAGTGGCCGCAGCCGTCCCGCGGCTGCGGGGCT
Organism: Cryptoprocta ferox; assembly: GCA_028646485.1. Lineage (NCBI taxonomy): Eukaryota > Metazoa > Chordata > Mammalia > Carnivora > Eupleridae > Cryptoprocta > Cryptoprocta ferox. The sequence goes on along the minus strand of CM053559.1, from coordinate 53,659,509 downwards.
ACCGCTCCAGGCGCGGGGGTGGTTCTAGGGTCATCGTCCCCAGCCTGGGACAAGGCTTGGGGCAGTGCAACGCTCGGAGAACGCGACTGACTAGCGGACAGACACAAGGACTAAGGCCTACGGCCCCGGGACTTGGTGACCCCCCGGAGGGTGTACGGAGGGCGCCTACCTTGGCCAAGGGCCCTGCGGCGACCGGGGAGGCCCCCTAACACTGCGCCCCGATACAAAGCCCTGTGAGCCAGCACCCGCAGGAGAGCCAGGACCCCAGGACCCGGTAGCCTTGCATAAGTGACAATTAAATTAGGCAGCTGAATATGGGGGGGAGGGGAGACGGCACTCATGGTGACTTTCTAGTGTGGGTTTCGTGGCTGAGTTGCGCGGGATGGGGAATCCCTGAGAGCAAGCACACCAGGAACTGTTTTGATTGTTCTAAAATAAATGCGATATTTAAAATAATTATAATAACATATCCTAGCTCCAGAATGGGAGCTCACGTCGTGAAAGCTGCCCTTGTTTTCTTTCGACACTGGATTTTCTTGGCAGTGGAGCTGCTTAGGCTACTCTGGTTTCCCCTGCTCAGGAGGCGAGGAGGAGGGAGGGGACCCCAATCTAGGCCTAGCCTATCCCGGACCCTGGGCGGGGAACACGCCCCGGAACCTTCCAGGAGGCCGCCACGAGTGCGGGTGCGAGGATCAGCCCCCGGTGCAGAATGTTTCAGAGGGAAAACGCAAAGCAAACAGAGAACACTTCGCAGCACCCCGGAGCCCTGTGAACGCGCCACGCGGTGTGTTTATTTGGGTTGTAACAGTCTCCGCCAAGCCCACAAAATGTTTACAACCTGCATCTCCGCGCTGCACACGCTATAAAACTGGGGACAGGATTTTGGCTGACAGATCTCCCGAGCGTTTCTCTTCTTCTCTCTTCGTCCCTCCCTCCCTCCCTCCCTCCCTCTCTCCCTCTCTACCATCCCTCTCCTCCCTTTTTCTCCATTTTTATACACACGTTGGTGTTGCAGACACACACCCTCGTTATATTTCCTCATATAATACACAATATTTCACAGAATGCGATTGTAAGAAGGGTTTTATAGCTTCCCCGAGAGCCGCCCGTGGTCATGTATCCAAGCTGCAGATACAAAGCTCGATTTATGTAACTACAAATAAATGGCGAAGGAGCCGGCCGCTTCTCTCCACCGAGTATGGAGGCCCCAGGTAGGTGCCGGGCGGGCGAGATCTCAGAGGCCTCATGGACTGCCATGCCGGGCCTTTCTTGCCCTTGGCCGGCCGGTGGCCGGGAGGCGGCTCTCCCGCTCGGCTGCCCCTGCCCGGGAAGCGCTTCCCCGTTAGCCGCGCAAACAAAACCCCGCGTCATCCCCAGCTCGTTTGCCCTCGTCGGGGATGGATTTGTCCCCGCGCCGCGACTGGGGATTGCTCAGTGGATGAAGAACCGATGCGCAGCTCACGCGAGGGGCGCGGGTGGAAACGTTCAGAGACGCAAGTTGCCAAACACCGGACCCGAGACAGGCTCCCTTCGCAACCCCAGGGCTGGCCTTACGTTCTTAGCTGGATTTAACTATTGAGGACTATTTGGCAACAAGAGGCAAGGGAACTACATTCTGTCTGGTAGGAAGGATCCCAGCTCCAGGAGAGCGGTGAGAAAAAAACAAAAAATGCCTTTTTGTAAAGACAGCTCGGCTGATTAGAAACCCACCTACACGTGCCTGCTCCAGGCCAGGCATCAACGAGTATTTCTGTCAATACATCACATATAACCCAGTGCATTTGTGTCTTTTCGGCCAAAGAAGTAGGAAACCAGTGGCTCAGGAACACGCGATTAAGGGGCGCTTACTGAAAGCCTGCCTTTGGCCTTTTCGTTTTAAAACCCTGCCCCAAAGGCAGGAGGAGAGCGAGAAGTCCAGAAACGAAAGAAAAAATTCGGCACCCTTGGGACTCGGCCCAGTTGGCTGACTTGGGCCCAGGAAGGCCAAGGCCTTGCCTGCAGTGTCTGGATTCTCCTTGGCCCAAGCGGAGGGGCAGCGCTCCTGCCAGGACCGTTTGGACCTGCGCCGCCAGTCAAAATCTAGGCAGGGATGAGCCTACGGCATGGGCTCCCAGCCCTCTTGGCTGGGATTGCGTTCCTCCCTGCGCTCCCCAAAATCTCTCCCCACTCGGTCTGGGTCGTCTCACTTCAGGGCAGGTTTCACTCTAAAAGCCATCGCTGTCTGCCGATCCAGCCACCCGAGTCTAGACGGCGGCGGCGGCGGGGCCGGGTCTTTCTCTTTGCATCTTGCTCTGTGTCACCCAGGGAACAATTTATTGGTCTAAAGCTGTCTAATTCCGCCTCTTTGATCTTCTAGCTTTCTTGCTTGTTTCGTCTTCCTTTAACTTTCTTACGTTTTTATTTCCTGCCAGAAAGCGATGCTATTTGGAATATTTGGTGTTTCTTCCCTTCCCATGTTACATCCTCCATTCCCCAATCGAGACACACTATCATCCTGATGCTTCAAAAAGGGCATCCCCGGATATTACCCCCGCCTCCTACAGCCCCTGTACCCGCAGGGGAAACCAGCAGGCGCCCACCTGCCAGGACAGCCCCTGCCTCCCCACCCACTCCCCTGGGCAGTCCATTAGGCAGGAGCTGGGGCTCCGTTGCATCCGGGTCTGAACCCTCTTGTTGCCTTTTGTGCCCCTGGGACCCCCTGAGAGGGTGCAGTGAACTGGGGGCGGCCTGGACTCTCTGAAAGTGATGGGAAGTGCTTTGTACACAAGGAACCAAACTCTATAATTTAGAGGAGAATTTCCGGGGCAATTCCATTGTGAGATCGGGTTTATGGTGTGCAATCGAGCTGAGCAGTAAAAGGCATACTGACCTGACGGCTGGGATTCCAGCAAGGCCTGAGCAGTTTATGAGGCGTTTAGGGGAAGGGTTTGCCCCACCACACTCCACCGAACAGGGGGCGGCAGGGACTTCGGCTAGTCCAACCCTGCGCAGCGGTTGGAGGCTAGGAAAGGTAAGCTCCATGCGTTGGGGGCCTGTTGGGGACCTGATGGGACGGAGGGAGACTATTGTGTGCTCCACTCTCTGTGAGCCAGTCTTGGAAATGTGAAGCCGCCAGAGCTGGGTGGCCATTCGAGAGGGGTCTCCTTATTTGTTTTGGTGGTCTCAGAAAGAAAAGGAGATCCATAGTGGACTCCTAGATCCATAGAAGTCCCCAGGCACCTGGGCCCCTTCTCTCCTCTCCAAACTGGCTCTAAAGTATGTATTGCTTGTTCCCAGGCACTCAAGCCCTTGAGGAGCTGGCAGAGGCCCATGGGTGGCCCTCGTGACATCTTCCGGAACGGTCCCAGCGCTAGGGGTACCTGGAAAGGTGTGGGGCCTGAGGTTCCTCCAACCTTGGGGAAAGAGACACGGTTCCCCTTGAGGCAGGAGGAACCAGAGGTTGCAGGGAGGACAAAAGAGTGACCAACTATTTCTTAGGCTGCCAGAGACCAGCAAGGTGCCCAGGAGCGACTGCTCATACCCTGCCAGGACAGTGGTGTCCAGGAGGAGGGAGGGGAACCCCATGTTAATAAATCTGTTGGCAAATGAGGCTCATTAATAGATAAATATTTCACTGCTTCCTTTAGGGCGGATAAACAGTGTGCCGCCGATTAAGGAAAGGAAGCGGGGAGACGTTGACTTTTATTCGAACCACATGGTTCCAGTTTGCGGTGGCATTCTCACTGCAGCTGGAAGCGACGCTGCTCCGGCCCCATCTGGATCAGTCTAAGTCGGCCCATCGCCCAGTGGACCTGGGCGTGGGGGACGTGTGGGGGGACGCGGGCAAAGAACCGATTTGCCCAGAGCTGAGACTTGCCCAGGGCCTGCCGTAGGGCGGGCGGGTGCGCACTGCGCAGAGACCCTCCCTAGGCTGGGTCAGCGGACAGGACAGGGAAAGGGAGGGCCCGAAGGCTTGGTCCAGAGTTCAGTCATAGGCAAGAAGGAGGCTGTGCTGGGCCGACCCCGCGCGGCCTCTGCGGACCAGGCGTCCAGGTTGTGGAGGGCTGAGCGCTCGCGCGGAGGCTCGGGGTCCTTTTCCCGCGGGACGCGCCAGGCGGGCCAGGCGCGGGCAGATTCGTTGACCACATATTTGAGCCTCTTCCCCTTCCATTCTAGGCTGCCGCTGGCCCCGCGGAGCGAGACCACCTGTGAGGGCTGCTGAGATTGGCGGAGGCGGTCATGTGGGCGGTCACGTGCTGCAGCGAGCTCGGTCCAAAAGAAAATGGGGTTTGGTGTAAATCTGGGGGTGTAATGTTATCATATATCACGCTACCTCGTAAAACCGACACTGAAAGCTGCCGGACAACAAATCACAGGTCAAAATTATGAGTTCTTCGTATTATGTGAACGCGCTTTTTAGCAAATATACAGCGGGGGCTTCTCTGTTCCAAAATGCCGAGCCGACTTCTTGCTCCTTTGCGCCCAACTCGCAGAGAAGCGGCTACGGGGCGGGCGCCGGCGCCTTCGCTTCGACCGTACCGGGCTTGTACAATGTCAACAGCCCCCTCTATCAGAGCCCCTTCGCGTCCGGCTACGGCCTGGGCGCCGACGCCTACGGCAACCTGCCCTGCGCCTCCTACGACCAAAACATCCCCGGTCTCTGCAGTGACCTCGCCAAAGGCGCTTGCGACAAGGCGGACGAAGGCGCGCTGCACGGCCCGGCCGAGGCCAATTTCCGTATCTACCCCTGGATGCGGTCTTCAGGTAGGCGCAGCAGCTAGGCGGGCCGGGTAGATGGGCGGACGGACAGGCAGAAGGGAGCGCGGGGCTGGGGAGCGCGGAGCGCCGAGAGAGGCGACTGGGAGCCGGCGGCCCCGTGACTCCTGGCGGCGCTGCCTTTCTGGTTTTAATTAGAGTCGAGGCGCCATAGCGTGGAGAGCCCGTAGCATTGTATGTAAATGAGGCTCATAAAACTTTTTATGACCCAATTAATGGGTTCGATCCTCGTAAATTTATTTAACTCCATTTGCCTTGGAATTTTAACATTTTGCTCGCTATTCTCTCTACCTCTCCCTTTCTCTCTCCCTTTCTTCCCTCCCTCCCTCCTCCTTTTCCTTTCAGCCTGGCTTTTCTTTCTCAAAAGCAGGAAGAGCCAAACCCTTCATCTGGGCCCCTTTTACGCCCTTGTGCCAGGGGCCATTTAAAGGAGGGGTGGGGAACCGGAGCGGGGACAGGGGGTCGGAGTGCCCTAGGAAGTTCTGGGGATGGGGGCGCGGTCTTCTAGGGAGGAAAGGCGCCCCTGGAGTGCGGACCTCCCGATGGTCACCCACTTGCCTAGCAAGGGGCGGGGGGAAAGCGGTCCAGCTCGCCTTTGAATGGCAAAAGCGCAGCGTCTCCCACTTGCCCACACTCTGTATTTACAATTTCCCTTTGTCAGGGGGAAGCAGGACATTGTGGAAGCCTAGCCGCCTGGAAAGGGCGGTTGTAAAGTTGGTATTCTGTGCCTTCCCTCCTGACCGAGCTGCCTGCGCGTCTGGCACCGCAGTTGGGGTCTTCCGCTAACACTCCCGCTCCTCCCCCAGCTCGGGTCCCGGGCGCGGGCGGAGGGGGACGCGCGCCCGGGCGAGCGCTGCCAGAAAGATGCAGGCTCTGGGACAGCGGCCTGCCTAATGCACTGTCCTGTGTCTCTGTTGTCTCAACTGTCCGTGTGTCCATGTGTCCACATGTCTGCTCCCAGGGCCCGACAGGAAGCGCGGCCGCCAGACCTACACGCGCTACCAGACGCTGGAGCTGGAGAAGGAGTTCCACTTCAACCGCTACCTGACGCGGCGCCGCCGCATCGAGATCGCCCACGCGCTCTGCCTCACCGAGCGCCAGATCAAGATCTGGTTCCAGAACCGCCGCATGAAGTGGAAGAAAGAGCATAAAGATGAGGGTCCGGCCGCCGCAGCCCCCGAGGGCGCAGTGCCCGCCGCCGCCGCCGCCGCCGCCACCGCCGCCGCCGCCGCCGCCGCCGCCGCTGCCACGGACAAGGCCGACGATGAGGACGAAGACGACGAAGAGGAAGACGACGAGGAAGAGGAATGAGGGGCCGAGTAGGAGCCCTGGCTGCACCAGACAGTTGGGAAAGCGTCTTTAGAGACTCACTGAATTTATTTACAAAAGTGAAAAAAATAAAAAGAAAACGTAAAAAAAATAAATAAATAAAAAACAAAAAACAGTCCCCAACCTGCACCCATCTACCCCATTACCCACTCCGGCTCCCACCTTTTCTGGACTAAGCAGCCGCTTAGCCTGGGTCCCCTTGGGGATCCCTCTGCCCCAAGGACTCCCAGCAGGCACTCTCCCTACCCCCAGGCCGGCCAGATCTTCGCTGGCACGGCTAAAATACTACCTAGCACAGGCCTCCGCCAGAGGCAACCCCAAACTACCTATGGGCCCAGTCCCAGTAGGCCTCCACTCCCAGGAAGCCCAATCGTGTCCCAACACTGGCAGACACCCAGCACCTCCCCCATACCGGCAAGGACCTGATTTTCTCAGTACTACCTACGCGCCCCAAACTACCTATTTTGTGCTCACTGGCTCGCCTGCTACCTAGTGCCGGCCTCTTCCCCGGCCAGGCCCCCTCTTGCTTCTGCCCAGCAGCCTTTGGGGTCCCTGAGGCTGCATTGAGAAGACGCTGGGGTCCGGGGACCAGGGTATTGGCTTCTATTTAAATTGAAAAATAATATATTTATTCCAAAGCATTCTAAGTGCTGCAACCTATGATCCCTCCATCTCTGGCCTGGGCACCCCAAGTTCAGGCCCTTTACTCCCTAGGAGGGGAGCATTCCCAAGCTAGCTGCAGACCTCTGGGTTCGCTTCTGCTTAGTAGGACTGCAGAGAAGCTCCCAGCCTCCTGTACCTCCCTTGGCCCCTATGTCCTACTGTCCAGCCATGTTGAATATGTACACCCTGACTTTTCCTACAATAGCAAATATTGTATATTTGAACAAGATTTTTTTTGTTGTCATTTATATAGTCTTGGAGGTCATTTGTAAGGCAATGTCTTGACTTGGGAAGGATGTGTTAATGGGGTGACTTTGTAGCATGGTGTGTTGTCTTGAGCTAACTTTATAGCTGGTGGGGAGGGCCAATGCCCTTCTCAATGCCCTTCATCTCTTGTGTTGTCCTGCGTCCCCTCTTGTTCTTTAGGCTCTAGCTCGGGGTTCCAGGAATGGGAAGGCATGCTTCCTGTCTTGCCCAGCTAACCGTGTTTTATGTAACAGAAAAATAAAGATGCTTGGTGACAAAGAAACGTGGACTGCTTTATCTAGGGGGGGCCTTGGAAAGAGAGGAGAGCGGGGCTGGAGAGAGCCAGCCCCAGTCTTTGGGGCTTTGGGGAAGCAGAAGTGGAAGGATGAATAGCGTCCAGGCGTTGTCCATGTATTGGTGTATATGTGTGTCAGGTCCCTTTTTGTGTGGATTCTAATGTGTGGATTTGTATAGGTATGTGTGTACCTATTTTGTATGTGTATTTTTATGCATGTGTGTATTACTACAAGAATCCATAATTTTATGTATTTCTGCGTCCATAATTGAGTGTGTGTCTATAATTGTACATGTGCATTTCTCCGGAAATTTTTTTCTTGGTATTGTGTGTGGGCACGAACGTCTTCCAGATCTCTAGAAAACGGAATCTTCAGTAGATACGTTACATTCTATGAATCTCCCTAAAAACCAATACATTCCATGAGCGAATCCAAAATCCACCCTTTCCTCTAAGGCTGTGGAGTGGGCTTGGAAAGGGGTATTGCCCTGCCAGTGATCCTGAATTTTCCATGAACCCAGCCCCATGCTAGGAGGTGGGATTCAGGCCCTTTGACGCAGCCCCCCTCCCACCCTGCATTCAGGCAGAGCAAGGGCTCCCGGGCACAGCACTGCAACTAAGGGGCAGAGGAACGGGCAGGGGCCCGCAGACCCAGGCTGCGGAGCCTTGGCGGGGGCGTCCGGGTGCGGGGAAGGATGAGGGTCTGCGTAAGGGGCGAAAGGCGATGGGGACAGCGCAGAACAGCCTGAGCTCGGCGGGCGAAGGCCTCCACTCCCGCCTCCTGCCTAGGTTGGGCCCGCTTCTTATTGCTCTTTTAATAAAACCCGGCCCAACTGGGTTTGTAAAACCTGCGGCCCCAAGTCGGGGCGGCCTCGGTGGTAAGATGGCGCCGGTGTAAGAGCTGCCTCCTCTTAGTGATGGGGAAAGGGTCATAAATCCGTTGTTGTTTATGAAAATTTACAACTTTGCAATACAACTTTATGAGTTGTTCGGCCCTTCCATTGGCCGCTGTCGGTCATGTGGATGGGAACCGTGAACATGAACTTTTTTATAATTTCCCTTGCGAGAATAGAGCCGCATTCTTTTGCTCCGCTCCGTCCTGCCTGCTTCGGAGCTCTGCCTTCCAGCCGGGCTTGGCTGCGCTTTGTCCGGCGATGGCGAGCGAGACGAGGCCCCGGCCCGGCCCGGCCCGGCCGCTCCCGCCGGAGGTGGGGCGCGTCCAGTTCCCGGCGCCGCGGCGGCCGCTTCGCAACTTGCAACCTGGCTAATTTCCTGCGTCCTCTGGCACCAGGAAGGAGGACAATTCGTCTCCCCGGCTGCCCAAGCGACAGCTGTCAGAGGGGCAGGAGCTTCTGGGAGCCGCCATCTGAAGGTGAGACATGTGGGGGAGACAGGAGCAAAGGTGGTGAGATGGCAGCCTGCGGCGGCGGCGGCGGCGGCGGCGGCGGTGGGAGAGGGCACTAGGGCGGCTTTGAAGACGGGCATACTCACCCTCGCCCACACTTACCCTTCACACTTGCCCCTCCATCACACGTGCGCGCGCGCGCGCGCGCACACACACACACGCTCCCTCTCTGCTCTCCCTTGCTCACCATGGCAGTGAATGCCAGCCTTTCAGTGGCACAGCGCCCTGGCATGAGGCGGGAGCACTGAGGTCTCTCCCCTCTTCCCCAGCGACCTTGCCGAGCCCAAAAAGAAGTGACCCTGCACTCCGCGTTCCTTGCCAGCCTCTCGGGTTTGGATTTTTTTTTTTTTTTCCATTCATGACCCAATTGGCTCGGTTGAATTCCCCAACAACTGGAGACAGTTCCTGACCTGGGGAGGTGGGAAGAGGTGAGGGCAAAGTGAATTAATCGACTTGGCGTTTTATTAGTGTCAACACAGCACCTTCTCTTTGGAGGGAATCGGTTTCTGGAGAGAAAGGTAGAATGAGGGGAAAAACAAACAAAAAAACTTACTAATTCAGCCATGTTCCTCTGCTGGTTGCCTGCTTCCCTTCACGCGGTTTTCCGATGACAGATGTGTCTGAAGCGCGGGGAGAGGGACTGGGTGCGTGGGTGGAACTCTGTGTTAGAGGAGAGGATGGGGTTAATTGGCTGGGTGTTGCTTGGCGGGAAGTTTCGGTGCAGAGAATGTAGTGGTGTTATAGAGAGTGGCAGCTCCCCCCCACCCCACCCCCCCGCAGCTAAGGTTGAAGGAAGGACGCAAACCGATTCTGGACGATAGGGGGACCTCCCACCCCCCACCTCGGCGCAGCGGGCTGGAGACCGCGCGCCCCACTTTCCGCGAGCCGGGAGGGGACTGTGAAGCCGCCCGGGAGGCACGGAGGGTACCGTGGGCGTTGACTTGATGTGGCGCGGTGGCACAGACCGTGGCTTGGCCTGGGTGCGCGTCGGCCAGATTTACCCCGGGAGCTTCCTGGGACTGCGACCAGAAACGATCCTGAGGTTCTGGGCTCGAGTTCTTTTTGTTTGTTCTGTGGTTCTGGTTGTTGTCGTTTTTTCACCTTAAGATAATTAATAGCTTGGTATGCATTAGAAAATTAAGAAGAGGCTGTGGATGTTTGGGACGTCCACTGGCGCTGTGGGTGCACTCGGGGCGGATAAAGCTGCGCGTTTGCGTCGCAGGGCCGCGGGCTGCCTGACTGCGGCTGCCGCGGGCAGATTATTTATTGCGGCCGCGCTGGGCGCTCGCTGCTGCCACGCTGTGGCCGTCGCCGGGACCGACGCCAGCCGCAGCCCCGCGTCGTGCAGCCTGGCGCGACTGCTGCGCGGGCCCCTCAGAGATTTACCAAGCAGGCCGAGCAGAGGGGGGCAAGGGAGGACCTGAGGGGCGGCCTCTCAGGGCCTGTCGGGAACCTCCCCCGCCTTGGCCACCCCTGATAGGAGCTGGACGCCCGACTAGACTCGGGTCCTCCCCCCACCCCCAGCGCCATGGAGACTGGTTGCACAGGCGGCCTGGCATGTTATGGCTGCTTCTGTCCAAACTGCGCGTCCCAAGGCGTCCCCGGGGCGCACGCTGGTTCGGGGAAGGCGCCCGCTTTGGGATTTTCAAATCGGAGAGACCATTCCTGGTCCCGAGGCCTGCAGGCCTGGCTGGCCCTGAGGAGGATTGGCTATGGCAAGGAAGCGGGCTTTGGCGTCAGGCGAGGGCCTGTGACAGGCAGAGGCCGCACCTGTATGCTATGGGCTCTGGCCTGGGCTACAGATCCAGGCGGCCCGGGTGGCCCTCAAGGTCCTCTCACACACACACGGGCAGGCCGCCCTCCAGGCTCGCGGAGGTCGAGTGGGCAGCCCAGAGAAAGGGCGGACTGTGGGGCCCTGCTCACCATCCAGTCCCCCTTGAAGAGCAACTGAAAGGTAAGTAGACTTTCTCTGTGGCTTTGACCTAGAAGAGTCCTGATAGCCGTTCTCACTATCCCAGGAGAGGCTCCCTCCAGCGTCTGGGGCTCCTATTCTTGCCTGAGTGTGTGTGTGTGTGTCTCTCTCGCTCTGTTTCTCTCTCTCTCTCTCTCTCTCTCTCTCTATATATATATATATATATATATATATATATATATACACACACACACCTAAAGCTGGTTGGAGAATAAATTGGGCCGTTGCCAACATGCTGTGTACCAGCCTTGGCTAACACGTAGAGATTTCAATTTAATTTATTTTTTCTCTCTCACTGCCTATAGAAGCTCGAAACACAATGGTTTTTGGCTCTTAGCTAAGAAATCAAATTCTGTCATTGTCTGGGAAATTATTAGATCAAGAATCTAAGTCAAACCATAACAAATAATAACAGTAGTAGTGTATGTAGTAAACTGCCATCTCTCCCAATATGCTGTGTGAGACCTGGAGGTATGAAGCAGAAATTATATATGTAAACATTTCTCAACATCTCCCAAGTTATTTTTTCTTACATTATAAGAATTTGCTTGACATCACTGTCATCTGATGGTCTTGTTTAAGAAACAATAACTCAAACACGATTTTCTTTAGACATAGCCTTAAAAAAATAGTTCCCTTTAAATTATTTGACTTGAGTTTTCCTTTTCACCTATCGGGTTTATTCCCTGAAGAAATTCGAGGGAAATGTGACATTCTAGCTTCTCCTGCCAGGCCCTTGTTATATATGCAAAGGAGAAACTTTCCCAGTGTGGATTGATTGGGGCACAGGGAGAAGGCTTCTGGGTGTAGACCCCATTGGGTGGGCAGCAGCCACTTTCTAGGGTGCTCGCTAGCTTCTGTGGAGGCCACCCTTAGCGCAGTCCTTTCCCAGTTTTCTCCCTTTGAGGGAAGTGAGGGCAGGAGGGAAAAAAATCAAAAAGCAAGGAAGAGATTAAGGAAGTCGTTGTCAGATTCCTAGGAGGGCATTGCCACCCCCCAGGTCCTGAACCCCATCAGCCTGCATTCACCAGAGTTTTACGTATCTTAGAAACATCCTCCGGAAATTCAACCAAATTGTATAAATAGTCTTTCTTCAGCCTCCACAGAATTGAGGATTTTAAAGCGAATTCAAGGGTTTTACAAGCCAAACAAATACAGTTGTAAAAATGCCATTGGAAAGATATCACATTTTACAAAATGAGATTGATCCATGTGCTGTAAAAGTCAACTATCTCCAAGGCACACCTATCAAGCAAGGGCAGCCCGGGCCGTGCTTTTCCCCTCCTGTCTGGGAAAGGCCAGGCCTGTGACAACGGCAAAAGCAATGCAGACGATTCCTGGAGCCGGTGTGGCAACTATTCCCAGTACGGGGGCAACTGCAGCCGGCAGGCCCCCAGCAGCTCCCAGGGAAGGCAGGGAAGAGGGTACACCCCAGGAAAGTGCAGGCTGTCGGGCACCCCGGAAACCAAGCACATCAATTATCCCACAGCCTTGGGACATCCCAGCTGCCCTCTATGCCTGGCTGGGCAGGGACCTTGGGACGCCGTGCCTCCTCCGGAAAGAGGACAGAGATTCCACATCTGGATCTGGCTCAGCTCTGAGCAGGCCCGGTGTTGGGAGGGAGAATCCCAAAGGCTGGGTGAGGGGAGCAGGTCCCCCGTTAGGCTTCCAAGCTCAGTCTCAAAGCCACTCCTCTGTAGGTCCCTTTCTTGTCGCGACCACTGGTTTCTGGCCTCTCAGTTCCTGGGTTCAAAGGTGGGATGGGGCCGCACAGCTTGTGGGGTGCTTTGAGTCCAGGCGGTCGCTGGCCATTGGAGGGGAGCCCGTCTGGACTCCAAGGAGAGTGTTGTATGTGGGAGGATGGGGCTGGCAGGGGAAGACGTTTGGCCGCGTCCTGGTCAGCTCGAGGTGAGCCTGCGGCTCCAGGCGGCAGCGAGGCCCAGGCCTTTGGTGGGAGTGGGGAAGGAGAGAGGGAAGGGATGCACCGATTCCTAAGACGCGGGCGTGAGGAGCTGGGCGTGAAGGCCTGGTGTCTCAGGCCCCCTTCTTCGGCGCCGCCGGAACCCGCACCCACGGGCGGGGGAGTGCAGAGGGAGGGACACGCTCCGGGTCCTGCCGGGAGGGCAAGCCGGCCGGGAGCTAAGCCGTCGTGGTCACCGCCCCTCCCGGCGCGGGGCCGTCAGGTTTCCTGTTTGGAAAGAAAACCCTGCAAAATCCGAAAAGGCAAGAAGGGGGAGGAGGAAGGAGCGGGCCCGGCGGGGCCTTTGCGGCGGCCCGGACCTTCGTGCCCCTACCCCGGCCTGATTCGCACGCCCCTGCCCGGGCCGTGCCCGCCGCTGGCGTTCGGGAAGAGAGCCGGGCCGGCTGGCTGTGCGCGCCCATTAATCTGCCGGGCGGGCGGCGGGCGGCGGGCGGGCTGGGGGCTGTTTGTAACTTTGCTGCCTCGGTCGCCGCGGTCCCCGGGGAGCGGGCTCCAGCGCACGCTCCCATTGGCCGCCGCCGCGTCAGCTGGTGCGATTTGCTGCTGTCGCTTTTGGCGTTCGGCCATCCAGAAACAAACCAGTTCGATGACTACTAATAGTTATAGCCAGATGTACTAATACACAACAAATCACAGTCCTGCAGAGGGGCGCGCAAATGAGTTCCTATTTTGTGAATCCCACTTTCCCCGGGAGCCTGCCCAGCGGCCAGGACTCCTTCTTGGGCCAGCTGCCCCTCTACCCGGCTGGCTATGACGCGCTGAGGCCCTTCCCGGCCTCGTACGGGGCGTCGAGCCTCCCGGACAAGACGTACACCTCACCTTGTTTCTACCAACAGTCCAACTCGGTCCTGGCCTGCAACCGGGCGTCCTACGAGTACGGGGCCTCGTGTTTCTATTCTGATAAGGACCTCAGTGGCGCCTCGCCCTCGGGCAGTGGCAAGCAGAGGGGCCCCGGGGACTACCTGCACTTTTCTCCCGAGCAGCAGTACAAACCCGACAGCAGCAGCGTGCCGGGCAAAGCCCTCCATGACGAAGGCACCGACCGGAAGTACACGAGCCCTGTTTACCCCTGGATGCAGCGGATGAACTCCTGCGCGGGTAAGGCATTTCCCCGCAGCCCCCCCAAGAGAGTGGAGGGAGAGGGGGAAGGGGGCAGGGAAAGAAGGAAGGCAGGAGGAGGCAGAGAAATTAGAAAGAGGAAATGGAAAGAAAGGAGGAAAGAACGAACAAAGTTTCTTTGGCTTTTTTTAAGAGATGAAAGAAAAAGAAAGAAAGAAAGAACCAACCCATTCCCAGTGAGGCAGTCAAGCTGTGGCAGAGGAAAGGCACTAGTGTCCATGTAAGGTGACACCCTAGGGGACCGAGAGGGGTCACTGCCACCCTATGTGAGACCCTGTGACAGGGGCAACCTGAACAGAGAGCGAGGCTGGATGGGAGGGAGTGCCTGCCCACACTTCCCCCTAGAAACGCCCTGCACAGATCCCCAAGCAGAGATGGCCTTCTGCACCCATCACTGATAACTCCCCTTCACCCCCCAATCCCTCTCCTTTCTGCCCTTCAAAAACCCATGTAGTCAGAGGCTCTCACTTGGCCTCTTCTGGTGTCTCCCCAAAGCCTTGGAGGGCCACCTCCCCAGCCTCAGGATTTTTTTTTTTCTCTTTCTCCTCCCTTCCCTCCTCCCCCTTCCACTCAACTGCTCACTCTTAGCCAACTTCTGCCTCCTTTTGAGGCCCTGCCTGAGTCTCACACACCCAGCTTGGGGGGGAGCCCCCCAACCAAGGGTTCCTTTGGCACCAGAACGGATAGCCCATCACAGTCCTACATTTCCAGAAACCCCAGATGGCCCATAGCTCCATCCCTTTGCCTCTGGTTTCCAAAAACTCAAGAGAGAATCCTAGGACAGACCCCAACGCAGATTTTTTAAACTGATAGTGTTTTGCTTTAAAATCCACTTGTTTTTTCAAGGGAGCTCTGCAATTCTCAGAAGGGCCATACAATTTGGGGGAGTCTGCAAAGATTTGAGAGGGCTGACCATTTTTCATCTTCCAAAAACCATGTTGAGTCCTGATGTGTCTGGCCACAGTAACACCTTTCACAGAGATCCCTGTGTGAGTTCCGAGTGTCTAACCTACTCACAGGGTTCCCCACCCACCACTTCCAGACACACACTACACTCCCACAGAACCACGACCCAGGTCCCCTGAATTAAGAATGCTCACTCTATTCTTTGGCTTGTAATGGTTTTCTCACAGAGCAGACTTTTCAAAAACAGTAACTTCTCACTTCAGGTTGTTTTAGGTGGAAAACATCTCGCCTGGTATGAAATAATCTTCTCCCATCCTGCCCGCTTTTGGCCTTAAGACAGAGCAAAAGGGGCTGGAGTGGAGGCGGGTGGTTTCCAGCTTAGAGGCCAGGGGCGCGGGGCGCGGGTCTGACCATTTCGGCCGCCGGATCCTCCTGGCTCACTAGCGCCCGGCCATTTCTGCCCGCAGGTGCTGTATATGGGAGTCACGGGCGCCGAGGCCGCCAGACCTACACGCGCTACCAGACGCTGGAGCTGGAGAAGGAGTTCCACTTCAACCGCTACCTGACGCGGCGCCGCCGCATCGAGATCGCCAACGCGCTCTGCCTCACCGAGCGCCAGATCAAGATCTGGTTCCAGAACCGCCGCATGAAGTGGAAAAAGGAAAATAAACTCATCAATTCCACCCAGCCCAGCGGGGAGGACGCTGAGGCAAAGGCGGGCGAGTAGACGCCTGGGCAGGGACCAGGCCAGCACCGCAACCTCCCTCGGCTTTGCCCCCTCGCCTTCGCCTGCTCCCCAACTTTTCTCCCCCGCCTGCTCCCATCCGGGGGGCTTCTGCAGCTTCAGGGGGAGCCGGGAGCTTTGCAAACGCCTGAGCATTTATTTCTCTCTCTCTCTCTCTCACACACACACACAAAATCCCACACACAGCCAATCCCAGCGGTGGAGCGGGGCGCACTGCACACACGGTCCGGCTCTCCAAGGCTGCCCTAGCCGGCTTCGGATCCCAGGGCGCGCCCCGAATTCGTCCCTGGCTCTTGTGCTAGCACAGCGCCTTTGCGCGCCCCTGAGCTCGGGACGCGGGGTTGCTGGAGAGGAAAGAACCTGGGCCGAGCCCCTTTGGTGTCTGGGTGTTTTCGCCTCGGTCCCTCGCCACCAAGTCCCGGAGGGCACCACCAGATCGACTCCGACCACTGGAAAGAGGGGGCATAAAGGCTGGGGCCCCAGTACTTCGGTGGCATCCCGGGCCGGCCCTAGACAGGAAGAAGCGTGAGGAACAAAGGGGGCCCTGAGACAGCCTTGTCTCTCAGCCCCGCACGCGCAACCGTCCGTGGAAAAGAAGCAGCCTCAGCTGAGCCGACCCAACCTGAGCGCGGGTGGAACTTTCCAGCCCCGGGAAAGACTGGGCTCCCGAAGTCTCCAGCTCCGGATCACAGATACGGGCCTCCGACAGTGCCTACGCTGCCACCAGAGTGGCTTTCAGGACCTAAGGAGGGGGCCAGGGCCATGGGGACGGCAAGAGTCCTGGTTTCCAAATGTGCCAGGGGTGCCTGCGATTCGCAGCCTCCAGCGGGAAGCACCCTCCATGCCTCTCGGCTATATTCGTGATTTACTTTCGTCTTTCAGGACCCAGGAAAATAACTACGAAGGCACTAGGCACTAACGCGAAATGCTTCCATTAGCATCCTCATTTTACTCTTGGAGATCTAAGCAAGACCCTAATAACTCGGCCCACGGATTCCCAGCCCCCAAACAGCTTCTGTGGCTGCGGGGAGCCTGGGCCCACTCGCTGGGTTCACCGAGAACCCTCCGAATTGGGGCCCGGCTGGCTCGAGGAAAGGGACCTGGTGGTGAAGATTCTCCAGGCTGGATACTTAAAGCAAATCAAATAGCGAACTAATGACACGAAAACCATATTTGCACGAAAGAAAAATCGACTCCGGTTATAAAAGTGTATGGAATTTGACCTCGCCTCGGAGAAACACTACACAAAAGCTATCTTTAATAGACGCCTGTCATTTAAGAGCGGCAGGGACACTGTCCCTCATGCACTCGCAAAAAAACAGAGCCGTAATTGTAGCTGCTGCTGCGGGCAGGATTTATTTCTCCAATTGCCTAAATGGCCTCCCCCCTTCCCCGAAGGTGATATCTGTATTTTCAAATTTCAGAGCTGCCGGCACGACGGGCAGAACCGACCCCAACCTCAACACAAAAATAAGAGGGGCTGCACAGCGGGGAAATAAAGTTGTTGTAAATAAAATCCAAGTCACCGTCTCCCCCCAATCCTCTGCATCCTCGCCGGGCGCGCGATCGGCAGCTGACGGCCTCACAATTGGTACATCCTAATGGAACTGCGAGGGAAATGCAATAATTTTGCCATAATGGGCTGTAACCTCAATTCGACCCCGGCCCTTGCAGCCCTCGGTCGGAAGCGGAGCGATGCGCCCTGCCTCCAGCGGGTGGCGCTCGAGTCCGACTGAACGGCGGCGGCGGGTGGCGGGCACGCGCCTGGGGCGCGCGCGCCACCCCTCTTGCCTCCACCCAACTCCCCCATTAGTGCACGAGTTTACCTCTAGAGGTCATCAGGCAGGATTTACGACTGGACAACAAAAGCACGTGATTCGAAGTCGTACCCCATATTTGGGTGCCTACGTAGGAGGGAACCAAGTACATGTCCCAGTCATTTCCATAATTCATCATAAATTGTGCAAGGGTGCTATAGACGCACAAACGACCGCGAGCCACAAATCAAGCACACATATCAAAAAACAAATGAGCTCTTATTTTGTAAACTCATTTTGCGGTCGCTATCCAAATGGCCCGGACTACCAGTTGCATAATTATGGAGATCATAGTTCCGTGAGCGAGCAATTCAGGGACTCGGCGAGCATGCACTCCGGCAGGTACGGCTACGGCTACAATGGCATGGATCTCAGCGTCGGCCGCTCCGGCTCCGGCCACTTTGGCTCCGGGGAGCGCGCCCGCAGCTACGCGGCCGGCGCCAGCGCGGCGCCTGCCGAGCCCAGGTACAGCCAGCCGGCCACGTCCACGCACTCGCCTCCGCCCGACCCGCTGCCCTGCTCCGCCGTGGCCCCCTCGCCCGGCAGCGACAGCCACCACGGCGGGAAAAACTCCCTGGGCAACTCCAGCGGCGCCTCGGCCAACGCCGGCAGCACCCACATCAGCAGCAGAGAGGGGGTTGGCACGGCGTCCGGAGCCGAGGAGGACGCCCCCGCCAGCAGCGAGCAGGCGAGCGCGCAGAGCGAGCCGAGCCCGGCGCCGCCCGCCCAACCCCAGATCTACCCCTGGATGCGCAAGCTGCACATAAGTCATGGTAAAGCCAGCCTTTTTCTAAATCCACGCGGCGGCGGGGGCGCGGCTCTCGGTCCCCCCTCTCTCCTTTACCGCCCTCTCTCCCCATCTCTCTCCTGGTCTCGCCTCTCCCAGCCCTGTGGAGTCTCTCCCCGCCGTTCTCCTCTCCCTGCTTTCCTCCTTTCACCTTCTCTTCTCTGCAGCGCCCAGCGCTCGGAAATGGGGAGGGGGGTGGTGGAGAAGGGCCGCTGGCCAAGCAAGTTTAGACGTTGCAACGGGGGGAAAAGGAAAAATCCCGTATCGAACCCCAGCGCCTCGGAACGCGCTCCCGGGTCAAGCCAGCCGAGCAGGGCGCAGAGAGGTAGAGGATGGCAGTAGGGGCCGTGAATCGGGCTTGTCAGGGCGGATAATTTATGAGGAGGGCTACGCTGGGGAAACAGCGTTACTAATTAGAGTCCCCGAAAAGGGGCTTGGGGAGGGGGGGAATAATCGAGGCGAGAGCCGGCGGGATTCTGAAGTTTGGGAGCAGAAGGGACAGCAGGAAAGGGAAGAAAAAGAAAGCAGGCGCCCCAAGCGTGCAGGCTGGAACAGAAGGCGGCTCGCGGGGCTGGAACTTTAAGGGAGGGTGACCTGGAGGCCACTTGGACGCTCAGGAAAGGGCCTTGCTTCCGTGGGTTTCTGAGAGGTGGGCTGCCTGGGAGGGCTGTGCCAGGGGCAGGGGCAGGGCCAGAGGGCAGGAGAGGGGTGAAGGAAAGCCGGGCGATCCTCCGGGACGCGGCTCCAGCCTCAGATGGGCCGATTGTTCCCAGAGTCCAAATTGTATTGTTTTCTCTCTAGAAAGGAAGAGGGAAGGAAATTCGGGAGGGGTGGGCGGGTGAGGACAGAGGACTTGTTGAGCTTTTTCTCCCCTGCTCCTTGCTCAGGAGCCCTGGCTCGTCCAGCTGCCTTGGGTAACCAGGGGCTGAGGAGTTGGTGGCTAAACCGCTGACTTTTCTGTTGCAGACAACATAGGCGGCCCGGAAGGCAAAAGGGCCCGGACGGCCTACACGCGCTACCAGACCCTGGAGCTGGAGAAGGAGTTCCACTTCAACCGCTACCTGACCCGCCGAAGAAGGATTGAAATAGCACATGCTCTTTGCCTCTCCGAGAGACAAATTAAAATCTGGTTCCAAAACCGGAGAATGAAGTGGAAAAAAGATAATAAGCTGAAAAGCATGAGCATGGCGGCGGCGGGAGGGGCCTTCCGCCCCTGAGTATTTGAGCGTTTAAAGTACTGAGCAGTATTAGCGGATCCCCGCATAGTGTCAGTACTAAGGTGACTTTCTGAAACTCCCTTGTGTTCCTTCTGTGAAGAAGCCCTGTTCTTGTTGCCCTAATTCATCTTTTAATCATGAGCCTGTTTATTGCCATTATATAGCGCCTGTATAAGTAGATCTGCTTTCTGTTCATCTCTTTGTCCTGAATGGCTTTGTCTTGAAAAAAAAATAGATGTTTTAACTTATTTATATGAAGCAAGCTGTGTTACTTGAAGTAACTATAACAAAAAAAAAAAGAGAAAAAAACCACACAAAAAGTCCCCCTTCAACCTCGTTTAGTGCCAATGTCGTGTGTTGCACTCCAGTTGTTTAACTGTGCATGTGAGTGGAAGTGTTCCTGTCTCAATAGCTCCAAGCTGTTAAAGATATTTTTATTCAAACTACCTATATTCCTTGTGTAATTAATGCTGTTGTAGAGGTGACTTGATGAGACACAACCTAACGTGTTTGACGTGTAGTGACTAGTGACTCTGTGACGAAAACTGTGACTCCGAGCGGTGTGTCCCCGCGTGCCTTTGTAGGACCCTTTGCACGAACTCTGGAAGTGGCTCTTATAAGCGCAGCTTCAGTGATGTATGTTTTTGTGAACAAAGTTACAAATATTGTCCGAGTCTGGCCGTTTAAGCAAACTGTGATCAGCTTTTTTTTTTTTTTTTTTGTATTTGTTTTTAAGGAAAAAAAAATACTGACTGGAAACAAAAAATAAACTTTCTATTGTAAGTTCTCTTGGTCTGGTTTGTGCCAAATAGCAAGCGGCTCTCTCTGCTCTTCTGTCTGGCTGTCCAGTGCTGGAAGGCAGTGAGTCTGAGGCTACCTGAGCCGCCTGCCTCTGCAGGGAGACCTCAGACCGACACCCTGACCCGCGACCTCCCTAACTCTGACCCGTCAGAGTTCAGGGCAGAAGGTGGAAAAGCTGTAGGTGGCTCCAAAGCCTGAGTCCAACCTGCTCATCTCTGAGGAAACCAAGTTAACTTGCTGGGTACAAAAAAGAGGAAGAGAGAGAAAGGAGCAGAGCACAGGGCTTTGTTAGCAGCCCTCAGGGCCCACAACGGATGCTGCCTCTTTCCTGAGGGCATCCTAGGCCTCCACTTGCTGAAGAGGCTGCTGTACCACACTGTGGCCCCCATACCCTCTGCCCCTAACCCACCCAGGCACCCCTTCCCATTCCTCACCCTGAGCCCAGTTGGCTTCTTTTGCTACAATTAATTTGCTACAAATGGAAGGTACTTACCCCATCCTAGCTCGATTGGGAAGCTCCTCAGAGCAGCTAAAGCGCAACTAGAGATTTGCACATTTACCGACTGCTTACACTGATGCCGTCTTTCCTTTTAAAAGTTATAAAACAGTAAACTTTATAAGCCCCAGTTCCGGCTATATGACATTTGGGTGCCAAATGAATAGGGTTTTGTCTATGAATTAGATCGTAAAATCATCCATAGCACAGACAGATCGGCTCACTGGCTATAAAACGTCACGTGGGGCCATTAAAGTAAGTTTTATGGTTTTGGGGAGTTGACATCCAACATTATATACCACATAACATATAATCTCACTGACGCTGGACTCCATTTGACTCTTTTGCAGGCTACGTGTGCCGCCTGGTCATTCAAATTGTCAATTTTAGGTCCAGAAGTGTCCAAACCACAAGTTCTCAAAACTCTCTGAAAAATGGCTCCCTGCGAGTTAAGGTAAGCTTGCCTCCTGAGCGCTTTCAAGTTTATTTGTACTCTGAAAACTTTCTTCCTCGATCTCTCTCTCCCCCTCAATCTCTCTCTCTCTCTCTCTCTCTCTGGTTCAGTAACTCTGAGGTTGCCTCTGAATTCAAAAGGGCAGAGCCAACTCTTCCTCTGCCCACATGAGCCGCGCCAGGAGCCAGCTCTGCGGAGGCACCCCGGTGAAAAGCGCCTGTGGCCGCCGCGTCCCCAGGCCTAACTTTAATTGCTGCACAACCGCGAATGTTAATGACTTCCGCTGCTCTCGCGGGCGCAAAAGATGATTTTTGTGTGCGAATGGGCCTGCGTGCGGGGACTTGGCATGGCCGCCCCCCGTTCCGGGGCTGGCGGGGCTGCCTCTTCGGGGGGTAGCGGAGCCCTAGGGTGGGGGCTGGGAGACAGTGGGGCGCCGGCCGCGGGCGCCAAGGGCCGCGCTGCGCTGGGGAGTGCTTGGAGTTTGAAAGAAAGGCCCGGGCAGGGCCGAGGCGGACTCTGGCGGGATTCCTTACGGGACTGTGGCAATATGTCTTCGCGGGCCGGGGTCATTTGGCAGCACTGAATTGAGGCGGCTGCCTTCGGGGCCGAGTTTCAGGCCGGCTCGCGAGAGCCGGAGGGTGGCAGAGGCCGGCGAGGCGCGGGCCGCACCTCCAGGCTGGGCCCCTGGGTTGCCAGGCCGAGCCCAGGACGCCGGGGACCGCGGGTCCCCCACCTGGGGGTGGGGAGGGAGGGCTCACCACCCCCTCCCCCGCACCCGGGACCAGGCCCTGAACCTTGTTTGCCTGTACGTTTCTTTTTATTTCGGTGGGACTGTTCTCACCCGCCTGTGAGTCTGAAGCAATAAACTTTATGGCCGGATTTAACTTTAGTCTTTGAATCCCCAGGCTAAATGAAAGGAGTTAAAGCGCTTTCTTTTCTTCCGCCTTCCCTTTCTTCTCCCTCTCTTCTTTCCTTTTCCTCTCCTCCTTTGTAGAATTAAAACAGGCGCGCACAGGACGCTCAAAAGGCAACTTAGGGATCCCCCTAGATAACACTAAAGGTTAGAGAAATTTACTCCCCCTCAACATACAGACAAATTCTCTCTTCCAAACTGTGCCCTAAAGTTTGAGGGGAAGTCGAGGTGTCTTCAATGCCCAACTTAAAAGTCCCCAGAGCCATTAGGTTGTTTTTCCTGACACATCATAAAGGGTAGTTTAGGGAAGAAATTGGTCGTTTGTCAGTAGGAGATTTCCGCCTTTCTTTTGTTAGCTGCTCTTTCTGTTTGATCCCAGGAAATTTACATAATCTATGATTTCCAAAACAGTTCCCAATATTGCACCAACGGGTGAAGTAAGGTGAAATAAATTTTTCCTGGGTACAATTCCAACTTGGCCTCAGCCACCCCACCCTCTGGCCCCAAACCCTCACATTCTTCAGTGACAAAGTGACTGGGGATGCTGTGACCTGTCCTGGGGTCTTTCTCTGGATGGATACCCACAAGGCACCTTGCAGATTTCTCCCATTCCCTGGAAGAATTAAGCCAAATTCTCCAACTCAGAAATGAAACAAACAAACAAACAAACAGACAAATAGGACGTTCTGTCTCTTTAGGAGCTGGTTAGTTTTCTCAAGTGCTAACTGCTAAAGATACTTGCTAAGAGCTTAAAGTGAATAAATTGCAAGTACAGTTTTGGAATTTCAACAAACTTTATTGTGCAGACACTCAACATAAGTCCAACAGTTATCCCCAAAGTCAGAGGCCCAAAAAACAAACCTGGGAAGTTTTCTGAAAAATCAAAACCCTCCCACAAGTCCCACTTCTCTGAAATAGTGGCAGGACAAGTCCCTGAAGTCATCTTGCATGACCTATGAAAGGACTGGCATTTCAGCGCTCTGGAAGATGTGTCCGCATCTTAGTGGGAACTAGAATATAAACTCTGTTTGGGTTCTATTTTGTTATTTTGCGTGTCTGTGAGTATTCTGGAATCTTTTGTTTTGCTGCTCTGGGTTTTGGGTTCTTTGCTGGAAAATACTGGGTTAAGATTTTATTTTAGTTACTCATTTGGTGATCTTGGTTGAGTGATTTCTTGGTGACTAAAATTAGTAGCAGAAAAGAGTGATAGGGCTTCTGGCAGGTTCATTTGAGTAACTTGGCTGGAGGAAGTGTCCATACCACCTCTGTGGCCACATCCCACCCTGGGATGTGGGGAGTGGTGGGGATGGGTAGAAAGGCTGTTGAACCAATATCCAGCATTACTCAATATAGAGAATCTTCCCCATGAATTAAAAAAAAAGATACAACCTATAAATATGGTCAGCTTGCTTATTTCTGTCTGTTGTAATCTTCATGAAACTTCAGAGTTCCTAAGAGAGCAGGTTAACTCACATGGAGTTAAATGACTTTTAAAAAAATACAGTATCCAGTCAGACCTATGTGAGTGTTATTGGAGAATTTTTTTTCTTCCTATTTTCATAGGAAGCAGAGTAAAGGGGATGGCTGTTACCTGTTCATTTTGTAGTTAAGGTATTTCTTCTTGTGCATTCTTTGGGGTTGTTTTTGCAGAGGAACTTACTTAGAAGAAAAAAAAAATCCCTGTCATTAAGGGCTTTATGAAGACGTCCAGCCTCAGCCGGTGGCAGAAGTGTCTGTCTGTGCCCCTCATCTTGTAAGAGAAGGTGTCCAGTATGTGCAGGGCCTCGTTTGTTTCTACAAGCTGAAGAGACAATATTTCCTGAACTATAAATATAATAGGAAGCTTCTGGTCACACTTACTTAGGGGTTTGTAAGGGTTTCCATGGTCTAATTTCACAACATTATGCCTAGATTTCTTTTCTCCAGCTCTTTCCCCTGCTTCATTGTTGGCGGCTCTGGGAGAGCAAGACAGAATTTTCTACCAGAAACAGAGTCACGTTCATTTGTTGAGATGTGAAGAGTGTTATATCCAAACAATTAATGAGGGGGGGAGCAAATTGCATCCTGAAAGATGGGCTATTAAAGAGGAAAATAATCCTTTTAGCTTAAAAGATGCCCTTCGAAGCCTCTCTCCTGCCTTAGCTCCAGAGTCAGTCCCGAGGTCTGTCTACCATGGAGAGTGCAGAATGTTGTGGGCCCCATTCCCTTTGGCTCCTAAGGCAGAATTTCTTTCTAGTCAATGACAAAACTATAAACGGGGCTTCCAGAAAGGGCTGAGGGGGTCAGCCCAGGTTCCCACCCACATAGGAGAGGAGAACCATAGTGCTGGCCACTCTGAACCCCAGAAGTGGAAGATATGCCTAGGTCTGTTCCGTTTGGTGTCTTTTCATAGAGAAAGCTGTCTTTCCACCAGGTCCCCTCCCCACAAACCGGTCTTTTCAATAATAATATTTGTTATGAAGGTTATTGGGTAATTATTGCGATTTTGTGAAGCAGCCCTTGCTGGAGGTGAAGTCTGTCATCGCCTAACAAATGACGCCCGTACAGTTCACTGCCGGGTTAAGTAAATGCAGAGAAGATAAATCTGCACACCCTAGGAATCGCCAGCAGAGCACGCTTTAGTACAAGTTCACAGTCAACTCGCCAGCCTGGGCCAGCTCTCCCAACAATTAGGGCTACGTCTTTATTTTTAAATAAAGGGAGGAAACTGTCTCCAGCTCCCACTGCCTGCTTTCTCCCCATCCTCTATTTTCTTTCACCTTTTTCAAGGTTCCACGATCCTATTCCAAAGTTTCCCTGTAAATGTGATGATGAGTGATTTTAAAAATCATCTCCTTTTCAAGTGCTGACAAGAAGGGGTAGGAGGCTGATCTGCCAGGAAATACAGTCACACAAACACAAAAATATCCAATCCACCCTCTTAATCCAAAAGGTGGTGGCAAAAGCAGGGTATCCGGGGAGGGGGGAACCCTACCCCCCTGAAAGAAGAGGCACAGCTTTGTGTATCTTTGTGGTTAGTGCGTCGCAACTGCGGGTCAAAAAGTTGAGGGTCAAAAGTTTATGTTGTGCAGCACTCTTAGTCATCTGCCCAGACAGAGTTTGATGTCAATGTTAGAGCCGCGATCTTGACTATCAGCACAAAAGATAAAATGGCTCGGAGTGACGCGTGTATCATGGTATGGACTCCAGGTGAACCCTAGTGGTTGAATGACCTCAATTACGGAGGAAAGGATAGAAAATTCCTCTTTTCAAGAGTAATACATGCTGTATTTCATCTTGAATTATCGCTCCCATTCTGAGGGAAAAGCAGCAGGTAAATAGGCATAGATGACTGAGGCTCCGACACCTTAGATGTTGGAGAA
The DNA here is from genome assembly GCA_028646485.1 of Cryptoprocta ferox. NCBI lineage: Eukaryota > Metazoa > Chordata > Mammalia > Carnivora > Eupleridae > Cryptoprocta > Cryptoprocta ferox. The sequence goes on along the minus strand of CM053559.1, from coordinate 53,634,246 downwards.
CCCGGAGTCTGTTTGTGGGTCTGTCACAAAATTAAAAAGCTCAAAACTCAGCAGTGGACCTTTAAGAAATAACGTAGCAAGTTTCCAGTGTTTCACCAGACCTTCAAAGGCAAGAGAACTGTGCAGGAAACTTCCTTTATTTGAAAATTGTTATTTTGATTGGCCAGTTTCTTTTTCTTTTTCATACATACAATGATCCCGAAAAGTGTGTGAGAACAAGGGCAAGCATAGGCACTCCTTGCAAAATTGTACTCTTTGCCACTTTCAAACACAGAATGGTTTTTCTGAAACTGCCACCCACTAAACGCAAAGAGTTCTCAGTGCTGGGAAGGGAAGGAAAGAAGTGGAAATGCTCCTCAAAGGGCAGGATTCTTCCAGCTCCCACCAGCGAGGAGATGCTCATTGGTACTGTGAAAATGTTCCTGTGGTTGGAAATTTTTCATGATGTTTGTTGTTAACCCTGAACGAAATGTAAGAGAAACACCACAGTCTGTAGGTGAATAACTACACTGTAAAGAAGATTCCATTTGAACAGGAAAATGGAATCCATAAATGCCAGGACACTTCGTTAAGACCACTGTGAGGGACTTCTGGTCTCCAGAAAAGACTCTTTAAAAATACATTTGGAATAAAGGCTGAGGAGAGGGGAAGCAAGCTCCAGAGGAAGGGTGGGAGTGTAGAAAAGAAAGGGAATAGTGTGTTAAGGAAGCCAACTGGAACGATGCCTCATGTGTGCGTTGCAACTGGAAAACTAAACAATATTTTATTTTTCATCCACCTACATTAGCTGTAAACATTGGTGCCATTAGAATCTGTGTTCGGGGGTGGGGACATATTTCCCTTTTCTATCTACTGATTTTCACGTAATCAGGGTAGGAAAACAGAGGGGGGACGTGAAATTTTTTCTACGATTTTCTTTTTAACGTTAGAGATCAGTGAATTCAACTACTCAGAATGTGGACTCTTGCAGGGATTTTTAAGATCATCCCAATATACTCTGGTTGATTGGATTTGGTGGTGCCAGGTACGTTTAGTGGCAAAGTAAATATTTTCCAAGCACTGACTTCATGGAAGTAATCAGATTGCTTCCACTGTGCAATGTGTGAAGTTTTTACTCTGGCCAAGAGCTTGAAGCCAAATGGGGGTGTGCCAGATGAAAATAGAAGAAAGGAAACAACTGTGGTGATTGCTGTTACAGCAATGAACACTTCACCACATCTGGGCTAGCGAAATGAAGAAAACTGAAACCCCCTCTATTACTCACCAAGACAATGATATGTCTCTTCAAGAAAACCTTCTTATTATATTATTGGTTAAAAGCGTGCCACACCTTAGAAACACATCAGCTTCAATAAGCATAGGCACCTCTCGGCCAGTTTTTAAAGTAAAAAAAAAAAAAAAAAAAAAGTACCTGCAGAAGTAACTGCTTTTAGAGTACCTACTTTTTTATTTGGAGGGTTTTTATCTTTAAGCCTCTCCCACAACCCGGGTTAAAATTTCATGTTTAATCCAGATATGAATTTTCACTTCCACCCTGATGTGTGGGCTGTGTTCACTATTATCAACTACTACAAGGAAACTGCCCTTAAACAATTACTTGGTCAAATGGCTGATTAAGTATTGCTTCTCTAAAATCGTATGCCTAGTGTAGGTATCTGGGACGCCCTCAAATACCACCGTCAGGCATTGTGAAATTCAGCTATTCCTGTATGTGCTCCAGAGACATGCTTCAGACACAGAACAGTCTGGAGAACTCTCGCTCTAAAGAACAAAGGACAAATACAGTCAATACATTCCATAACGTTTACATTTCCTTTGCTTTTCCCCCTTGGTTTTCCCTAAGAAGGAGTGACCTGGGCAAAGCACCCTGCTCTCTAAAAGGCACTGTATAGACCTTTTAGAAGCGCAAAGTCCAAGGCCGAGGTGAACTTCAGGTCAGCGCGTCTAACAAATATGAAAATGTCGGCTGGTGAAGGGCGCGCCTTGTGATTTAACAAAGACTGTCAATGTGTAAGATTAATAAGAAACAAAATGCACACGGTGTCACTGTTCGGTCACTTTGAAACTTGGGACAGGGTTGCATTCAAGAGGGGAGGCTGTTCCAAACATATTCAAAATGATTCAAATCAGATTCAAACTAGGCTGCAAACACTGCCTCCCTCTCGCCCTCCCTCTCCCTTAGACTCCCTTCGCTCTCCTCTTCCATCTGGGATTCGAAGACATGATGAAAAGTTATTTCACTTAATGGGATTTTAAGAAAGCTTTTGTTGGGAATATATGTTATCTCTGCACGTGGAAATGAGCAAATGCGCTCACCAGTTTCCCAAGAAAAGGATAACGCTTTCACCCTGCTAGGGACTGGAGCCAGTTGGTGTGCGAAGATTAGCACGCTCCCTCTCTGCTTGATTTCAGGGCATCCCATCTTTTCTCGGGCGAGATGCTGCTGGTAAACTTGCTTATTTATTAATTGAGTTAGTCTCTTCCTGGCTTTACTTTGGTGTGTTGGACCTTATGTAAAGGCAAGAGGTTTTTGTGTGTGTGCTTTTTAAAGTGTTTTTCAAACTATTATTTGATTCACTGGAACGATGCTGTGGCTTGCAAAGAGAGATTGTGGAAGGATCAGAAAAGGTACTGAGATTGTTTATTACAGCCATAAATCTTGCAGTAAAATGTCAAAATGTCGGTGTGTGAGATAACACTTGGTGGTCCTGGCTCCGTTTGTGTTTATGATAGGAACCACAAAGACAAGTTACAGGCCTTGGGGATTCTGTGTAAGCCCATCTTCCTAAAGTAATAGAACCACATAAAACACAGGCACAGTTAACTCGTTTAGGTTAACCATATACAAAACAGTGCCTGTGCCTCATTAATACTTTAAAATAGAAACTCGGTGGAAGGTTCTGAGGCTAAACAACATGGATTCTGTGTTTTAGTGTCTGTAAATAATACTAAACAGACATAGTTAGGACCCCGGTACTCGAGGCTGATGACATAAGGAGGAGGGCAAAATTCCCTTGTCATTTTTCCCCCCTGAAGCTTAGAAAGCCATGTTCTGTAAATTATATTATGTATGTATATACTGTTCATATGAAATAGTATATAGGTATATATTATTTTTTCTTGCCGTAGAGAAAGACAGATTTAGGCAGCTGTGTCACAGGCTAGATTTCCCTCCAACTCTAGAGAGGATGTCTAAAGATTGATTTCTGTCTGTGACTCAGATTTCATTAAAAAAATTTCAGGGTGCCCCACGTCGATGGACAGCACTCTTCAGAGACACACATCCAATGTAGAAAACCTCTGTGTACCGCTTCAGGGTGATTCCAGTTGGAAAGCTAACATGATCCCTTTTTTAACCTCTTTTCCTAAATTAGTTTAAAGATTAGTCCCATATAATAGGCTTTATGTGGCTAAGCATTAAATGACTATCCATCAAATGGATATATTCCAGCATTTAGTAACTCATATGAGGAACCGATATAAATGAAGATAGAATTGACATTCCTTTTGAAGTATCTCCAGGCTTAGGCTATAACTTTCCTTGTCTGCGGTTGAGACTCAGTTGTGAGAAGGCTGTTTATACTGCTCTTTGAAAAATCAACTAAGGTGCACCAGCTGAAAAATCCTTGCTTTGCATGCCAATATGAAAGTATTTTTAGAATGGTGACTATGCTAGTTTGCACTGCTTTAATCTAGGCTGAAAAGTAGAGGATCCAGGTGTGTCTGTTACTCAGGAAAAGAAAGTACACACTATGAGTAAGGCATCATCAGTATTTACTTCAAAGATCAACATTAGGTGGAATTAATAAGTAATTTATTTCTTAATAATGGCATTATTAGTTTACCCATCAAATTTCAATTACCAAATGGCAGGCAACAGTCCTCTCCCCCCTTTCCAGAGCTACTGATATCGCTAATTTGCTAATTTTCAGCAATTCAGAAATTATAGATTGTCCTGTAGGTATAACTTTAGCCTCAGATACAGCCTGAGAAAGCAGAATCCAAAAGACAAAATATAAAATTCTTAGCGGGAGAAGACCCGTCAGCGATCAGACTGGGCACAGCGTCTATTCTGTCCTTATCTTGTTTTTGTTTGGGGATTGTTCTGAAGTAAGAAGTTGTTGGTTTCGAAGCTGGATTTTGTGGAGGCGTCGCTGCTATCTATTCCCACCCTTGGGCTACCTTCTCTCTCACGGTCGCACCTAGTAAATGGAAGCATGTTTAAATCTCATACCCACACCTCCATCAAAATGAGATGCTATTAGAAAGGTTTTGATTTTTTTTCTTAGGAAAAAAATCATCAAGCAGATTCTGTCTCTAAAAGGAAGGAAAAATGAAAAATGCCCACCCGGTTATATTGCAATGGTCTTGCTCCGATTTCTCTCAGCTGTTCACCCACCCACCCTTTGAGGCTCCACGCCGGGCTTCTCAAAGCAGGGGATCTCGGGCGGACTCGGCGAGCACGGTGTGGGGAAAGGGATCAGCTGGTGAAAATATGGATCTGTTGGCCTTATTCGTTTTATTCCGGGGCCACGGTTAAAATCAGGGTATCTCCTTGGTCCTGACGCCATTCCTTCCCCCGCCGGCCTCGAACCCTAGAAGACGCCAGGGCAAGCTAGGATGGTCCCGAGGTCAGCGATGGGCCGCGGCCACTCGGCTGCCCCGAGGCCTAGACCAGGAGTACCGCCCGAAAAGGGCCCGGCTTGGGCGTCCGAAAGGACCAGAAGCCCTGGTGGGCCCCGAATTGCCAGCAAGACCCAAAGTTGGGGGGTTGGGGGGACCAAAGCTCCAGCTCCCTCCCTCTGCCCGGGGCCAGACAGCAGCATCCATCACCCGCCCGCGCGCTTCCTGATCCGGGTCCGCGCGCGCGGCGCGCCCATTGGCGGGGGCGGGTCACGTGGGGGTACTAGGCGGGGCGCGCGTGGGGCCTAGACGAGCGCGCGCGCGCGCGCGCGCGGGGGGGAGGAGCGGCGCGAACTTTGGTGGCGTTGGCGGCTGCGGGAGGGGGAGGGGAGGGGAGGGGTGGGCGCTTGACAGCGGGGGAGGGGAAGGGAGCTGAGGAAAGGGGGGATGGGAAGCGAGGCAGGAGGGGGAGGGGCCTCGGCGAGCCCAGAAAAACGACAACGCGAGAAAAATTAGTATTTTTGCACTTCACAAATTAATGACCATGAGCTCGTTTTTGATAAACTCCAACTACATCGAGCCCAAGTTCCCTCCCTTTGAGGAGTACGCGCAGCACAGCGGCCCGGGCGGCGGAGACGGCGGCCCAGGCGGGGGCCCCAGCTACCAGCAGCCCCCAGCGCCCGCGGCCCAGCACCTGCCGGCGCAGCAGCCCCAGCTCCCCCACGCGGGCAACAGCCGCGAGCCCCCCGCCTCCTACTACGCACCGCGGGCCGCCCGCGATCCCTCCTACCCCGCGGCCGCGCTCTACCCCGCGCATGGTGCCGCGGAAGCCGCCTACCCCTATGGCTACCGCGGTGGCGCCAGCCCCGGGCGGCAGCCGCAGCCCGAGCAGCCCCCGGCGCGAGCCAAGGGTCCTGCGCACGGCCTGCACGCGAGCCACGTCCTGCCGCCCGGGCGGCAGCCCCCGCCGCCGCCTCCCCCGCAGCATCGCGCGGCGCCCCCCGCACCCCCGCGGCGTTGCGAGGCCGCTCCAGCCACCCCGGGCGTCCCGGCAGGGGGCAGCGCCCCCCCGTGCCCGCTGCTCCTGGCCGACAAGAGCCCGCCGGGCCTGAAAGGCAAGGAGCCCGTGGTGTACCCCTGGATGAAGAAGATCCATGTCTGCGCCGGTATGTGGCGCCGCTGGGGAGGCGCTGGAGGGTGGGCTGGGGCCGGGTCGGGGTTTGGGGGTCGGGGTTCGGGTCAGGAGGAGAGGCCGAGGGGAAGGGGGCCTCTGGAGGGGAGCCCCCATCTGGCCCAAGCTACAGTGGGATGTGAGTGTGTGCGCGCCAGCCAGCCGCCTGATCCGAACGTGAGAACCCTTTTGTACCCGGGGTCCCTTTATCGAGAGATTTACGAGACGCCAAACTGTTAGGGCAGTAATTATAGCCCCCATAAATTTAATTGCCCTGGCAGAGGCTTCAGGCCATGTGTCTTTGAAGCTTTTCTTCAGCCCCAATGCCCAGCACCATTCTTTATGGCTCTCGGGTGTTTCCCGTTGTCAATAGCCTGTGAAACATTTTCTTTGCCGTTTTATGTATCTTGCGTGAACTTGGTGTCAGGTTATTATATAATGATGATGTCCAATTGCTCTTCCCCACCCCACCTTCTCTCTCCTCCTCCTTTCCCTCTCCTCCACTCCCTCCTCCTTGGCATTCTCCTTCGGGGTTATGGGCTTTCAGTCAACCCCAGTTATAACGGAGGGGAGCCCAAGCGCTCTCGAACCGCATACACCCGACAGCAGGTCTTGGAGCTGGAGAAGGAGTTCCACTTTAACCGCTACCTGACCCGGCGGCGCCGCATCGAGATCGCCCACACGCTCTGCTTGTCCGAGCGCCAGGTCAAGATCTGGTTTCAGAACCGGAGGATGAAGTGGAAGAAAGATCACAAATTGCCCAACACTAAGATGCGATCCTCCAACTCGGCCTCGGCCTCAGCAGGCCCGCCAGGGAAAGCACAAACTCAGAGCCCGCACCTGCATCCCCACCCCCACCAGGGCGCTTCAACACCCATTCCCTCCTCCATGTAATCTTCAGAGATCTAGACCAGTTTCATTCCCCCCACCTGTTTTTCTCCTCTCTTCTGCCCTGTTCCCCACGCTCCTACCTGTCTGACAGACCCCAAAACAAAACCCAACTTGGTGAAAACGATAATATAAAAGAAGACATTATCCCCAAAAGAGTGTGTGCTGCTTGCCACCTAAGGGCAGACAATAGCCAGGGTGCTGGCTGGCCTGAATAAGGCTGCCAGGTTTGGGTACCTGAGGAGGACCACTTGGCAACTGATACTTTTGAGGTGGCTAAAGTCAGCTGGACAGCCCATGCTGACTGGGGACAGAGACATGTATGTTTGTTGCAAGCAGAAGAAAACAGACCCTTTCCCCACCTTCCCTACCTCTCCCTTCCACATTAAGGCAGCTCCTACAAGCTTGTATTGAACTGAACAAATGAGTAGACATTGTGGACCTCACAAGATTATTTAATTCTCAAAATGTATAGACCTTGATGGTAGACGTGACACATGTTAGTTTCCTTTCCTTGCATTTATTTAAAATACTGTTGTAGAGATGTTGTTGTCTTACTCTGAGGCACAATCTCGGGGGAGAGGGGAGTGCGATTCCACCCATGTGCAACTGTACAAATTGTGGTGTGGCTATATAAAAAGCCATGTGCTAAGAATAAACTCTGTTTTAAAAACCATTAAAGTTCTAAGACACATTTGTGTGTTTCCTACTTTTAATTTTAAAAAAAAGTTCTCTGGATTGAGATGTTTGACCTTGTGTGTAAAAATCTTGTAGATGGCTCAAGTTATGTTCACTCGGATTCTGACTGCTCGCATAATTTGTGTGAGTGTATTCAACTTGAGCTGAACTCTTGTCAAGTTTGACCCACTGTGGGAAAAGTTCCAAGGAGCAGGAAGGCTCTTGAGCTCTGAGAGGGCTCCTCTTCTTCCCAAACTTGGCCAGGCTTTCAGGCTTCAAGTCTCTGTAAGGCATAGAAACGTGTCCTTCCCTGCAATGAAAGGTGAAACCACGCAGGGCTTCGGGCCCAGGAGTTTCTGCAGCTGTTCTACAAGCTGAACTCTGAGCACACTTGGAAAGAAGTGGTCCCATTGGTATTTATTGCACCTTCACACTTAATCTGCCGGTTTCCCTGGAGATAAAAAAAAAATAGTTTGTGCAAAGAGTTGAGATTGCTTTTTTGTTTCTTGGCTGCCTTTAAAGTTGTCTTCACTGCAGCTTCGGGGTTTTTGTCTTTCTCTCTTTTACCTCTTTCTTTCTGAAGCGAGAACTTTCAAAATAAACTGAATTTTCCTAATAAACCCTCCAAAGTTTCTTCTGAGGACAGAAAAAGCATAATGCCACCCTCAGAATATACCCCAAGCAAGGGAGACCTGGGAGTATTCAGTGCTGGAAGAAAGCTCAACTCTGAGCTAGGGTCACTTTTCTTAAATGCTCCTGGATCTTTCTGCCCAACCTAAAGATCTAGAGCCAGAGGCTGAAAATCAAAACCCAGGTCTCCGTCTCTATCACCCTAGTATGTATTCACTGATGTACCAATCAGTAAAGAGGATTTAGACGGGGTTGTCACTGAAGGAGTATTCTGCACCAAGATGCAGAAAACGAACACACGCCAGCCCTAGAATATAACTGTCACCTGGCCTGTTAGGTTCATGTTATAATTATAGCAGAGATGGGAGAGGGCGCTCACCTACCTTTGGAATATCAGAGGAATTTTAAGCACATTTTTTCCAGTCAGTGGCAACCCCTTAGCCAGTGGGCAGTGCTGTTCCTCCTCTTGCCGCTGCTGCCCTGTGTGTGATTCAGGCAAGGGGGATCAGTTTTCTACCTATGAACAAACTATCTGAGAGGAGAGGGTGATGGACACCGGTCTCTGACCTCTCCCCAAGAAAATTAAGGAGCAAACAAACACATGCCTTCCCAAGTCGGGCCAAACCTGGCATAACGTGCATTTCATATGGTGTGAAAGGGTGCCAGGGATTTCTGGAGACGCTGCAACTGCTGCTGAAACTTATTAACCCTCCCCCTACTACACGCACTTGTAAAACGAAATTAAATCACGCTGAAAATAGCAATTTTCCCAGGAATCATTAATCACCTCATACAATAAATACTTCTTTGTAATTCAACAGCAATTCTGAAAGGCATTCTCTGGGAAAAGTCTGTGGAGAAGCGAGGGATCTTCTTGCAAATAATATGGTCTCGGGCAAAGACGCAGCATCTTGGCTGTCTGCTCAAAAAATGCCTAGACTCTTGGTGGAAACTGAGTGTCGAGCTGCAAAACCTCAAATGGCAGATTATCATCATTTAAGGTAAATTCTTATGTTTCTCCTTTGTAGGGAAGGAGGGGTATAGAGGCATTCATTCCAGCTTCATACTGGAGGCAGTTGTGTGGGGATAAAGGGGACAACTTTCTTTCACTTACTCTCATAGTCTATCCAGGAAAGGGAGAGAAATGATGGACGGATTGTTTTTCTAATATACCAGGACAAAATGGCATTTTTGTCTAAGCTGTCTTAATAATTACGGTATTGGTAAGTGTTACAAAGCCAGAATGATCCAAAATGACCCAAAGGACTGTGTCATTTCTTTAGTGTTTTTCCTGTTTTAGATTTGGTCTTTAAAGGGAAGCTTGTTATAACAGCGCAGAAAAATCCCATTTTGTGCTTTAAAATCATGCATTGTCTTCCCTTTGCTAGGGCAACCATAAGAGTTCACCCAGAGGACAAATTTTCTATCTCATTAATTGTTTTTTTTTTTAAGCGAACCCTAGTGGCCCCTCAAACCCTTGACCTTTAAAGACAGTATTTTGTGTAAGCTCTATAATTCTCCTACCAAAACGGCCCTTACACATGCTCTCTTCTTCTTTTTCTCTTTCTGCCTCCGTCCCTCTAACACACACTCTATTGCTTTAGTCACAGAGCCAAGCTGTGCTTGACTCTGGAGATAAAAGTTTTGTCAACATCTGAAATCAACCTAAATCGGAGAGGAGACACTTTAATGGTCACAGTTTGAATTAAGTACTTAACACTCTCCCCCCTGAAGAAAAATGGCACTTTGCAGGCTCTCTTTCCTAGTTTTGCTGAAAATCTACGATATACCCGGTGTTTTATTACAGTGGGAAGTCAACTGTGACAGGCATAGTAGAGTACTTAATACCCAGGATGGGGCTCACGGGAAGATTACCTAGATATATGGGGAGTGGGCCCTCTGCACAGAATCTCTGACTTTATATGTAGCTATTGGAGGGTGCCACATCCTCCCCCCACCTTCCCCACCTCTCAGCTTCCTCCCAGAGGGGTGGGTATCTCCACCTCTACTCTGTCCCATGCCCTTCTAAGCTTCCAAACGGGGCTGCTTTTCTCACCACCGCCTCCCCTCCAGCAATTGCAACATAGAAACTGATCAAGGACTCTTTAGCATGGAAGGGAAAAAAGACCCCAAAGAATCAGTTTAGCAAACAGAAGGGGGGGGGGCTTCCTGTCTGAATGAGTAGGTTCTGCGCAGGGAGTAAGCTGTTCTTTGCACTGCCTTGGTCTGCATCCCTAGGCTAGCCGCAGTCCTGTGTTGAAGAACATAGGCTTACCCTTCCCAAGGGTGTTCCTGTTGCCCCTCTTCTATATTATACACCGAGGGCCCAAGAAGAACCCCGCTTCCTCTCTCAAAGGCTAAGGGCTAGGAAAAATAGGATGAGGAAAGGATGTGGGTTCTCACTGTTGGAATCAGGGAGGCTGCTGGGGCTATTATGAAACATTGTAGTCTGAAACTTCTCTCTTGGAATTCTGGCAACACTTCTTCCCAAGGCCCCACACTCATGGAGTAACTCCCACCACCCCCTCAGGCCAGCTCCCCTCTCTCTGGGCTTGATTTCTGGGGCTAAAAGAGATCCCTGTTTGAAAGAATGTCCAAGGCGAAAGAGATTTGGAGACTATTTTGGTTCAGTCTTCTCAGTTTACCTACCGAAGAGGAAACTAAGGCAGCTGAATGTTCCCCCACCCCATGTTCGTGTTAATGAATGTGCCAGTTGAATAGAGACTTTGGTCTCACCTTGGAGAGGGGTAAGTGCACAGGCATCTTTCCTCTGGGGAAGCCTATTCTGCCTGGAGTGGACCTGCATCTGGGCTTACACTTGACAAGGATGGCCACAGGTGTGCTGCTGTGGCCAGCGAAGTAGGGTGGGGTCTTGCCTGAAGCGCCATCAAAGCGGTCCCAGGAGATTAGGTAACCAAAGCCCTTAGCCAGGGCACTGACACAGGTGGGCTGACCTCTGGGCCCAGGAGGGGACAGATGCCAGGGTGCCTGGGAGAGGGGTGGGCACCCCACTGTCCACAATGCTCATAGATCCAAAATGACTAATTCTATGCTGGCCCTGGAATTGAGCAAGGAGCAAGGAACGTTCTGGAGGCCTGGGAACTAAAAAAGCCAAACAAGGACCGTCGTCGCAGCAGATAAAGGTGTAGCGCCAGTTCGAGGGAGATATTGAAATTGTAATCTTTTGAGGTCACGTGACTCATTAAATAATTAATGCGGATCGTCAGGAATGGATCGGAGTCGTCAGGGCCGCACTAGGAATGAATCTCTCAGAAGTGAGACCCCAACTTCCTATTTGATTTTTAAAAACACACACCCTCAGATTTATCTCCAAAGGCTTTTAACTCCTTCAGGAGGTTTGAAGAGAGAGCCCTTCGGCGGGGAGGACCGGAGCTGGCGGGCCCACGCTGGCTTTGGGGGCTTTTTCTTCAGGGTTTCTGCAAGTCCGGGGAGCGCGCCGCGTCCGGGCAAACGTGAGTTTGGGCTGGGTTTTCTGCGGTCACATCCCGGCTTTAGTGATGAAGTGGGACGGATGCGCAGACAGTTGATAATGTTCTGATTCACACTGGGGAAGGCTTCAGAGATACCACAGGACCGGCGCGCGGCTTTGTTCAATTTTCCCGGTGTTCATAAATCACCCGCGCCGGGCGAGCGAGGGAGCAAGCGAGCGCCAAAAACGCCGAGAGGGAGGCCTCGGCGGCGGCGGCGGCGGCGGCGGCCATTGCAGCGGGAGAGACCTGGGCAACATCTCTTTGTGACTCATTAGTCTGAACGATTTATGGGGAACAGCAGCCATGAATATTTGACTTGGGGATAAGGAAATAGCAACAACAATAATAACCATAATAATTACAATACTCCTAAGCGTCGTTGGTGGGGAGGGGTGGCGGTTCTTTGGGGGGGGGCAGTTGAGTGGCATTGTGCAGGGTAGCTAAGCCCCACCATGTTCAGCGTCACTCCAGGAGCTCCAAGGCCGGAGGCACTCCCTGTGGGGACCCAGAGGGCGAATTTGAACAAGAGAAAGGGGCCCAGCATGGATTCTGAGTCCCAAGGGCCTGATGGAGGGTGAGGGCTGCAGGTCGAGATGGTGGCAGAGGGCAACTAGTTGCTGGTTTTCGGCCATTTGTTCAGTGTGCTAGGGGACCCAGAAGCCTGAGGGTCAGGGGGCTCATCAGCTATTTGGTAGCCTCTCAGGCTATCAGCAGGACTGCATGGATTGGGAACAGGCATCCAGGGCTGGTTGGGGGCAGGCTGGCATGTGGGGAGACTACCAGGCCTGGGAGAAGGGGTAGTGGGGAAGAGGTTTGTGGAAGCAACTGGCCCATCAGAGTCCTAGACAGCGGTGAACGTCTCCTAGCCAGGGTTCGGCATTGGGGATGATTCGTTTCCACGCTCCCCGGCGTCTTCTCTCCATCTCCGGAAAGTTGGCTGACCATTTGCTAGTTAGAGATCATGAGAGGGTTGCAGATATGTTGAGAGATAAGTTGGCGGCAGAATTAGGGCATCGGTTGCCTTGGCACTGCTGTGCAAGGCCAGGCTGGTTAGGGCCCCCAGATCGGGTATTGCCAGCTGTTTGCATCCTTCCTAGTTTTTCCCCCTCTTTCCAACCAGCCATAGTTGGCCTGCTCTCAGGGACTGGGCACTTCGGTAGTCCCGCCAGCCCACTGGGCCAGAGAAGTGAGGCACCCAGGGCTTGAATGAACCAGAAGACAAAACCTCTCAAGACTGCCCCCCAGCCCAAACACTGAGCCGGGGTCTAATTTCGCGCCAAACAGAAATGAACACTATTAGTGAGGTTTCAAGAGAGTCTGTGATTGAATGCTCCCAGACAGGGCTTCCCTTTGTTAGTGAAAGAAAATAAAGCGTGCATTCACATTCCCCAAGTTGAGGTGCGTGAGGAGCTCTTGGAGCAGAGCTGACACCCACGGCAAAGCTGCTTCCACCTTCCCATCTTCCTCCGCCTGCCCATTTTCTTCTCCCTACCCCCTACCCCCATCCCAGCGCCCGTAAAAAGAAAGAAAGAGGAGAATGTGGGTGAGGAGATGGAGTATGTATTTATTTTACAAAAATAAATCATCATCTGCAGGCCATTCTTAGACTGGACCCTTTCGAGCAACGAGTGCGCCTCATGGACGAGTGCCCTGGCGACTCCTCCGTGTCCGCGTCACCCCGGGGGCCACCCTGGCGCCCGCGCAGGGCCGCACTTCCAACTCCGGTTCTCCAACTCCCTTCCTAAGCAGCCGCCGTTTACCCTCTGCTGTTTATTTGTCCGCAGAGCGACAGGACACCGGAAAAGGCGATTCCCGGAGTGCCCGCAGTTGGAGACAATCACTGGTTCAGTCTTACGCGTCTTAAGCATCTTTCGAGGTAAGCGCTGCGCCAACCCTCCGCGCCTCCGGGCTTTGCACGGGCCCTTGTTAGGAGTTTCCTCGTCCGGGCAGCTGCGACCTTTTGAAAGAGGTTCTGGTCAATATTTAACCTCGGAGACGTTTTGGAGCCGGGTTGTCTTCAGCTGCACGCCCCGGGAATGCGGGGTTTCAGGCAGACAAAGAGTCTGCCCCGAAAAACCGGCCGGCGCTGTGCAGGAGGGCGGTTGCAGAGGCCAGAGATGTGCGTGCGGGGGCGGCCGGGGGTGTCAGAGGAGCGTGTTGGTTTCTTCTGGCGAGCTCCGAACAAACCGCTACACGGAGCAGCAGGGCAAGAGCAAGTAGAGGCCACGGGTGCGGCGGCCGCCGCGTGGGCCGCCCTCCCTGTCGACTGTTTGCGGCGCCTGCGGAGCCTGTGCGTTCTGGAACGGTCGTCAGCCCCAGATCTGCGTCGAGGAAACTTGTCTCGCCGCCTCGCAGTTTCTCCTATCCTTTGGCCCTTTCCTCGGCACGAGGGAAGCAGCTGCCTTTCGAAGGTGTAGACAGTCGCAGGCAGCGGGGTCTCCTCGGTTCCTTTAGGCGGGCGGAACTGCTCTTCTTCCTACGGGAAAAGCACGCGTTTTCCAGGTCTCTGCGTTTTCTTTTCCTACTGGAAACAAGGGAACACTCTTTAAAATTCTTTCCAAGTTCTGGCTTAATTTGTTCTCTTAGTTTGGGATGCAGGGAGGTAATTACTGTGGTTTATTACCTTGTAAAAGATCCATAAATTTCGTGCCTGTTTGGGGGAGGGGCTGTTGGGAGAGCTTTCAGAAGCTTTGGTATGAAGGAATGGGTTTGCTTTGTTCTTTCAGGAGTTATTTATTTTAAAAAGTTTTCTGAGTTTTTGTTTTCTATGCCGTGGGCCTCAGTCTTCCCTAAAAGCTGCTCCCCAAATAGATACCAGGTTGTTAATTAATGGCAATATGCTATGTCAGTGATGCTGTAAGGTTGATACATTCTGGATACAATTATTATCTTATCAGACAGAATGTAAACAGGAGAATGGTAAACCTGGGTTACTTTCTCAGCTACTGTAGGTCTATATATATCAAGTATAGGTTGAGTATTTTAGGAATTTGCAACTCACTGTGTACATATGATTTGAATCTCTGCACACAACAGAATCCTCGCATGTGTACATAGTCGCAGGAGTTTGAGACCATGTGTTTTTAAAATGATATACACATCCATATGTGTCCAGAGAACTTGGAGCCCATTTGTACTGCAGTTGCACCCACAGGAAATATCTCATGTTAAATAATGATCTATAACCTATACACACACACACACACACACACACACACAAAAGTGGGCTAAGCGGGCCTTACCAGACGCTAAGAAAAACCACTAGAGCTAACTAAAGGGAGAAAAATGTTAAGTGTATTTTTGACAGAGAAATCAGATTGCAGTGTTTGGATACAGATATATCTAATCTGCCAACAGCCTTGCAAATATTGACTAAAGCCCTGTATCCTTGCTCACCTGCTCCTTCCAAGACAAGTTTTGGCTCTGGTGAAATGGATCTGGAGCATGTGTCCTCAGCCCTGGCCAGGTTGGGGGCTAGAGTGGAAGGGGACTGGCAGCTAGATTTCCCGGGCTGGGCCTCGGTACTTGAGTATCTCTATTCTTGTTCTCTGGAAATGAACTTTAAAAGGTCCGTAGCCTTGTTGGAGGAGAGTGGGTTTCAGAGTGGTGAGGGAGGACTCTCAGCTGCTGGCTCCCTGGTGGCCTGCCCAGACCACAATCTCTCTTAGGGAAGCCATTTTCACCTCAAAAGTTAAATTTCTTTTGACGTCCTCCGATTTCTTCCTTCACATCCTACCAAATCACCCCATCCCACCCCAAGTCGTTAATGTTAATTGTTAAACAGCAGTTGGAGCATTAACTGGGCTGTTAATAGCAGCAATGGAGGCTCCGGGCTAGAGCTGAGATGCCGCTGGGCCTTCCTGGCGTTCAGGCATTTCTCTGAAGCAGTACCAAATACTTTTCCCGTTGATTTATGGCCTCAGAGTTACGATTTGCTCCAGACTGTTCTGAGAGTTCTGAAGGGGGCCCCTTCTCATCTTTGAGTTGAAGTCTCTGCAGAAACTTTGGTTGGGGGAGATGGGAGTTTGCCAGCAATTTGGCAATACTTCCAGGTCCTTTCTAGGCTATCTGGAGAGTTCCGTGTGAAATATCTGGCATGGGCAGGGGAGGGGGGGGACCGCATAAACCGAATAAGGGGAGCAGAGGATATTGTGTTAGTTGTGTGAGTCCTTGGGGGACCGGAAAGTGCCTTTTGGGAAACCAGCCTTTGGTCCTACCCCTCACGCCCCATACCTGAGAGAAGGAGGTTTTCACTTTGGGTTCTCCTTTCCAGCTTGACGCTTAGGTCAGAGTTGGGTCAGTTCACAGAGAGGTTCCCTCCCAGCTCTACCACAGACAGAACTTTGTTGGAATACTGCCACCAGCGTAGGCCAGGGCTCACTTCCAAAGGATTAGGTCTCCTCCTCTTTTATTGCCCTTCTGATTTGGACACCCCCATGACCAGGCCCCCTTACTGAGGGCCTTACATTCTCACTAGGCCCCTGCAGGGCATGAGAGGAGTGGGAGGAATCCTGCAGCTGCTATAAGTGAGTCCTCACACATAGAGAGGCCTAGCCAGCTGAAGATCCACTCTAAAGAAAGAAGATAATAAGGTACCAGGAGCCCACCAATTCAGGAACTAAGAAGTTCAGAAACTAAGACCTGAAAAGAGAAATTTTTAAGGCAGCTCCTGAGAGGGCGAAGTATTAAAATCAGTGGACAGTGTCACCAAGCAGAAGTCAGGAGTAGAAGCTGGGGGGGGGGTGGGTTCCACTGGGTTCCTTGGGAGCAGAGTTGGTCCAGTTCGTTTTCTGCTGGTGGACAGACTTGTCTTAGGGGAGGGTGGACAGACCCATCTGCAAGAGGGTCCCAGGTTATCTTGTAGATTAATTCAAGGGATGCCAGCAAACGTTGGTTGTATATATAGTTTTTCTCTTACCAAGTCAATTAGATCATTTCCCCCTTACATTTTCCATTGTTAGAAGCCTATAATTCCACGTATCACTCAGCTGAGCACTGAGGAAGTGCGTAAGTGTGGGTTTAGCCAGGGCACTGAGTCCCTCCAGATTTTGTACAACCTTGACCCACCACTCTAGAGCCAAGCACCTCTTCCCTAGAGGGCTCCCACTGAACAAAATCAACTGGACTTGGAGGAGGTGCGTTAGCCTTTTGTCAGGTAATTGGGGGCCTTTTGGGTTTCTCCAGTGATGTGGTGTGTGGCGTGGGTGGTAGCAAACTCCATACAATGGCAGGCCATGAGGGAGTCCACTGACTAAGCCAGTCATCACTGGGTTTTCTTCTGGAAACAGGGCCTGGGCCTTGCCTTTTGATGTACTGGCTAGCAGGCCAGAGGAGACTGGAGTGCTTCAGCTTGTCTATGTGTGGAAGACGGTACAGAAAGTTACATGGACTCTAAGGATGGGGACAGCACTGCTGTTCCCTTCTGTTTGGATCATTTGTAAAGAAATACAAGTGGAGATAAGTGGCCTAGTGTGGCACATGTTGTGGGGGGGGATGCCCCCAGCATCCTACTGCCCTAGATGAAACTCTTCCCCACTGCTGGGCAAGGTTCCCCACTTCCCCTCCCCCAAAGCTGAATGTTCTGCTTGGAAACCTAGTCCCTTCAGTGATTTCCTATTTCAAATAAAAGGATTTAAGTTGACGTATGACCACGTGAGCACATAATACAGCGCATTATTGTGGCATTTGGAGCGGAGACCCGGGCGGGCTTCGCCTGTGATTACGTTTTCTAGATTCTCTACAGAGCCAGAGCTTCCCCCCCCCCACCCCCACGCACCCACCTCCTCCTTCTCCTTCCCCTTCTCCGGAGAGCGCTCTCCTAGCGGGTTGCAGTTTTCAGCGCTCATGGAGCGGTTCTGGGCGAGCTAGCCGATGGGATTCGAGGCCACACCAGGAGGATGGAATGTATTTTAAGGTATTTCCGCTGATTGTTCATATCTAGAGTGAGTTACGGCTGTGAGAGACAAAGGTCAGGCGAGGAGACCCTGGTTCACGGACGGGACCCTCAGCCCCTCGCTTCCTTTGTTTCTCTCGTGGAACCGAAACCATCGGAAAGATCTCCAATAGCACCTCAGACGGAGTTTAATTCTCTGGAAAGTATAGGGGGGTGTAAAGGAAAGGGCACTTGGGGGCTGCGAGGTGAGCCTGGTGGCCTCAAGCGCTCTGGCTCTGGCGGCTTTGTCCACTGCAGCCGGGGCTGGGGTCCCAGGAGCTGAGCCGCGGGCGGAGGGAGGGTCCCGAAGCGCCGGCTCTGGCCGAGGTGGCCCGCGCAGCGCTCGCTGGCCAGGCGGCCTGGAGCGGGTGGGGGGCTGGGTGGATGGGAAGGGGAATCTCTCCCGGGTTGGCCGCGTTTGTGGGCGGCCAGGGATGAAGAGGTAGGGCTGACCTAGGCAGCCAGCGCAGCTGGGAGAGGGAAATCAATGAGTGTGCAGACGCGCTGCCATTTTATTGATGATGCTTCAGGCCACTTTGTTCAGTGCCGGGTTGGTTCTAGGACGCGCTCTCCCCAAGCGCGGGACCCAAGGTGCCAGACCCGGAGGACGGAGGACGCGCCATTGTTCCCCCAGTACTCTATCTACCCGGGTAGGGGGTTTCGAAGAAAGACAGTTCAGATCTAGGAGAGGCTTAGGGCAGGGGTAAGCATGCCGACACCCAGAAGCTCTGTTAGTCTAAATTTCAGGACCCAGACTGGGTTTGGGCTTCATAATGCGCATGGCCTGGATGTCCCGTTGTAATGCACCCAGCCGGCTTGCAGTTTTCCTTAAAACTCTGGTTCTGGTTAAAACCAGGGTTCTGGTGCGCCCTGGGCTAGAGAGAATTCCAGAGGCAGAGTCCGCAGGAAGCAGAGGCAGACATTTCTCTGGCTTCAGACCCCAGAACCGGTGCTGTAGCCAGGATAGAAGCAGATGAGAGAGAAACCGTGCTTGCAAATTACTGGGAAAGCCTGTGCTAATTGCACTTTGGGGACCCAGCACTCCTGGGGAAGGATGAAAACTCCCTGAAAAGGTGAAGGAAACTTCACTTTTCTCTGCTCTTGGAGATCCTGGAGTGGAGGAAAGGGGTGTCTACAAGAAATCGGGAATCAGATTTTCCCCGTGACTTAAAAAGAAAACTCTTATTTCTTTCTGTACTTGAAAAAAAAAAAATCAAATCAGGCTTCCCCTACTTGAGTGAGATTTACATCCCCAGAAGGGAAAGGCTGCTTCTACCCTCCCCCGCTGCCGTCCTCGGCGCTAACCGTGTTTAACTGAGGCGGTTCAAGTGCTCTAAAACACCCCTTGGAAATAAAATGTAAGCTTTAATTGCTGTTCAATTACTTGTCAGCATTTCATATGATTTATGACCCAGTTCTGGCGCATTTTTGACCCAGTTAAAGACTCATAAATAATATAGTTTCGCTAGAAAGAATGAGAGAGGGAATAGAGGTTTGTTAAAGGCATCTTTTTATTGTCACTTCAGTGCCAGCAAGCAGAATAAATATCTAGGGATGGACTCTCAAACTGGTTCTGTGTAAAAGTGTGCACAGTGAAAAGAAACCAGCAGTCCAGTTTCTAGAGCACCAGTTGGTTTTTCCTTCATGGAAGGCGCTAAAGCCATGCCATACTAGCTATAAAAACCAGGCTAGTCCCCTTTTACCCTCAAAATGCCAGCCTCACCTCACAGGCAAGTGTATTTCCTCATCAATTTTCCTCCCCGTTCCCAGATTTCAATGTCTCTTGTTGCCTCACCTTCCTCCCTGGCTGCACAGATAGCCTTGCAGCGACCCCAGGCCCTCCCGGACCTGCTCTCAAGGAGGCCCCTGCAAAGGATAGAGAGGCACAAGCACACCTTTGCTATTTCAGATATTTTTCTAGTGCTAGGAAAATGTTTTCTTCTAATCCCCATGGGCAAGACATAAGGGAGTACGGGGACTGAGGAGGGGGGGATCGGGAGAGCCAAGGGGTCCTTTCCGCACAGAAAACCTCAGTGGTTTGGCAGAGCTGGGCGAATGGCTGCGGGATTTGCCTAGTAAAGGCACTGCAGCAGCAGCCATGGGCAATTTCTAGCAGCGGAAACCGGCAGGCAGTATTTTTCTCTTAAAAAACAATAACACAGAACCTTCAGCAATCATAAATTATTACCTTTAATCACATCGCCTGTCTCGCTCTAAAAGCCAGTCCTGTGGATTTCAGCAGAGAGGCCCAACCCTGGAGGTCTGCATGCCAGGGTGTCAGGCCCTAGTCTTGAGGTCAGAGCCCGATTTGTGGATTTGTGCCCGCTGTAGCCAGCTGCCCAGAAGTCATCTAGTCTGGGACCATCCAGCAGAGACCCTGTCCCAAGCTTCCGCCCCAGCTCTCCCTCGGCTCCCATGGCTCTTCAAGTCCAGTCCCAGCATTTTGCCCAGGACAGTCCTAGCGCCAGTGAAAAGGTATGCTCCCCAGATGCCCCAGCCCTCACCTCGGTGCCCTGCGCCCTCTTAGCCCAGGCGGTCCCCTCCCCTGGCAGGTTCTCACGGAAAGCTGGCCTTCCCTGCAGCTGGCTTAGCTGAGAAGGCGGTGAGAGTCGTGTCAGCAGTTTGGAGGAGAAAGTGCGGGTTGATTATTGACCCACGCCTTCTTTCTTCAAATGCCACATCCAACCCGGCCGGTTTGAAGAGAAAATGCAGCCGAGTGGATTTTTGCGGCGGCTCTCACCTCCTACGCAGCCCGGATCCCCCTTTTAAGTTGCGCTGCTGCAATATGCCATAAGGAGCAAGTGTTTGCTGTTTTGTGCTCTGTTTACAGCTTTGGGGCTCCGAGTCATAAATCTTGCCCAGCCATAAATGACAAAAACCATTGGTATGCATGAGGCCACCCTGGCCAGGAGTGCTTTTTGATTTCTCCCTTTTCCCTTGGCTTTGTTTTTGCTTTAAGGTGACACTTTGGCTCCCTGACAGTTTAAACATACTACTTATATTTTTAACACCTTCCTTTGAGAAGGACTGGCCGTTGACACCTTGGAATTACACGAAAGCTCCATTTCTCTTTTTGCCACACACATACCCTTGCAGAGTTCGCTGGAGAGTTGAGGGAGGCATTAGAAGGGAGAAAGACCATCCTCCTTAAAGTTGGGGCAATATTGCGGGGCACACCGGGGCCTTTTCTCTGCTCAGCGTCCCTGCATGCCACTAATTGGAGGAGAAAACATTATAGATACCGGTTTGTGTTGGGGTCAGAGTTTTATCTGTCTTTCCCTGGGAGTGAGCTGCCCGTCTGCACTATGAAGTAGGGACAGAAAAGCTGGAGACCCAGGTTTCTAGGCACTCTAGGGTGTACCGGAGCCCAGCACACCCCATTTCACTGCCTGGACTTGTGTGCCTTTCCCCCAGGTCACTTCCCTCTTGGCTGCCAGGATTCTAAGGGTTTCTGCCTAAAGATATAATGAAAGACAGGCCAGTTGGCCTTTGAGGAGGTCTCTTGAGAAAGGAGGCCCTATCCCTACCCCCCCCCCCAAGGATTGGCTTTGAGGTTCTCAGGTTGGGGGTGGCAGATCTGGTAAAGTGCTCAAAGTCTGGGGAACTCTCCTTATGGTTTTCTTTCCCCTTGCACCCCAACTGGAAATGTTCAGGGCAAAGGGTTACGTGGTTTCTCAAATGGATTCCCAAGAAATAGAGCCCGGCAAGAGAGCCCCTTTGTGAGAGCCGTTTGTCCTCATTAGCATAATTTTCCTGGACTTTAGTGACGCCTAGAAGCGAGGAGAGGGAGGGCGTTGGGGGTTGGGGGGAGACTGCCCTCCTCCCGCCGCCTCGGAGCTCCCCCTCTCGCTCCTGTCCCTCCCCTCGCCTCAACCCCATCCCCCACCCGCCCCGCGCTTCCCCAGCCGCCTCGGCCTCCCCTCCCGCCCGCCCCCAGCACCCCCACCGCACCCCCCGGCCAGACGCTGCTCCGCGTGTAATATTCATAAGAAACATACCCAAGTCGGTGCCACTAGCCCAGGCAGAGCCCTGCGCCGCGCTAGCGCTTATCTCCGGGCCTCGGCTGCTGCCCTCGGGAAGGGCAGGGGGCGGGGGTGTGGGGGAGGGGTGGGTGGGGTGGGTGGGAGGGGGGGGTCCAAGCCGCCCCAGTCCGCCCTGGGCAAGCCGTGCCGGAGCAGCGAGGCGGCCACGCTCTGCGCCGCGGCGTCCGGGCCTCGGGGTCTCCCTCCCGCCAGCCGTCTCGGCTGATGCTGAGGGTCGGTGCCCATCCCGCGCCTAGGGGACCCGGCCGGGCCGCTAAGCCGGGCCGGGGGCCGGAGCCCGAGCCCGAGCCCGAGCCTGCGCTTGCGGCGCTCATCAGAAGTTAAGGTAAGCTGGGCCACAACCGGCCGCTCTCCGCGCTGAATGGCGGAGTTTACGTCTCGGTGATTTATGGCTGCAGACTTAAATCTCGGTTCAAGAAGAGTTCACAAGCCGGAGCTTCCTTGCCGGCAGTGACTGATACCCTTACACTTCGAGTTCAGGCCGCTTTCCCATCCCCGCCCCCACTTCTTCCCTCTCCCCTAGCCCAGCCCCAACTTTTCTGGGTTGGGGAGGGAGGGGTGGGCAAGAGGACGCCGGGGCTCTTACCCGATATTCCCGCTTAAACTCGGGGTGAGGGCAGGCTGAGAAGGGGCGGGAGTGGAAAGCGAGAGCGGTGTCTGAAGGAAGGAGGTTGAATTTGGGCAGATTATCCAGAAAGACAATAGGGCTTGCTTTCTGCACTCAATTTAGCCTCCTCAACTCTCTTTCAGTTCTTGCACCTGGGGGTTATTGTCCAGAAACAGATCTTTTAGGAGGAATCTCCTCCCCCCGTCCCAGCCCTTGCTTGAGGGGGTGCAAAGCAAGTTTCCTGACTGGCAGATCTCTAACTTCTTTACTAGATTGCAAACTTTGGGGGCTGGGGTGGGGCGGGAGGGGAGAATTGTATGGGTCCCAAGGTGGTTGTCTGCTGACCTCAAACAATAGGAAGGACTCTGGTGGGATCTCCAAGGTGAATTCATATTTTTAGTTTATGGGGGTGGTTGTGTGCTCTTTGGTTTTTAATGGTATTTTTGTTATTTACAAAACAATGCACAACTTGATGAAAAGACTTAAGTAAGCAGCAGGCCAGTGCAGCTTGTGATAATGGATTAGAAAGTCACTTGAAATGTTGCACATTCAAAATCACCTTTATTTTGTTTTATCTAATATCTTGCTGTTCAGGTGTCTGGAGTAATTTTCTTAACCTGACATTTTACACAAGCCTGGTATCTTAAAAATTTATAATGGCAGACATTAACACTGCCAAATGTAATAGGAACTATTTTCCGTGAAAGAACAGGAAACTGAGACATTCAATTGTTACTCAGCTTTAAAATTTTTTTATCCTTTTTTAATTTTTGATCACAGTATCTGTAGCTTCCTATCTGTTTCCAAAACAGAAGCAATACTCCAGCTCTCAGGATCATGCACACTAACTTTGGATAAGGGACGCTGTAATTTTTAATTGAGGTTCTGGAAAATTAATTGTGCTTGTTTTCCATATGTTGGTCAGATTGTTGGTTTAATAATGAAATCCAAAGGAGCCCATTATTAAAAACAAAATTATAGTCATCTGCTGGTGGATGGTTTTTTCTAGTTAACAAAGTGTCTGCTATTCCTAGAGAACTTGAATGACTCCAGGACTCAAATATACATAGTTGGGGCATGAACTAAACCATTTTCTTCTTGAATTTATCATTGTATTTTTTTCTTAAATGGTCAGACTAGCATTCTGAGTGTGTGTGTGTATGTATGTATACATATGTATACATACACACGCACATTAACTCACATGGAACTTTTCTCAGCTGAGAACCAGAGATTGACCACGCAAAGGTTGAAAACAAAAATAAAACAGATTTCACTTCTGCAAACTGCTTTCTAAATAATTTTTTAAAAAGGGTTGAGAAGGCTTTCAATTGCTTTTAAGATTTCCAGGGTTGACCTTTACTTGGTGTTTCTGAAGCAGGTAAATAGGCCAAGTAACAAACACCCACAACAAGAGCACACAAAGATCAGGGAACTCTGGCAGGGTTTTATGGCTTGTGCTTCCATCCCTCGTCCGGAGCCAAATGACCCCCATACATCAAATTACATAGCAGTTTCTAAGACAGAACCTATTATCGTTAAGTTGGAGGGAGAGTTCAAGCCGTGGTCATGGAGATGAACGCTGGTTTTTCAGGTTCCTGGTGGGTTGTTTTTTTCCTCTAATCCATCATGTTGTAACAGGTAGAATTTGATAGTTATCCTGAATAACAGCACCTCAGAAAGTCCAAGGCAGGAGGGTCTGGGGACCTTCTGTAACAGGGGAGAAGAGGTGGGAGCGGCTTGCTGGGTCAAGCCTGAGAAATAGGGAGAGGAAAGGAGTAAAGAACTGTCCAGGATTTGAGTTTGAGTTGCTGGAGCAAGTGTTGTTGTTGGTCCTTTCCCTCCCAGGATGTTCCATCCAAAGTTTTTTCTCTCCCCTTCTTGGCCACAAGGGGCTCATTTGGAGGAGGTAGGTCATATCCCCTGCCCAAGGGTAGATTAACTGCCCAACAAGCTCAGCTTCTGAAATCCAGCGGGGTAGCAGGGCAATTGCCTGAAAATTTTTTGTGCATACCTCTCTTGGGTGCTGAAAGATCCAAGAAGGGGCTCGATGGGAAGTCGCCTCGCATCAGGGCTCTTTTGCCAAATATCAGTGATAAAGCGAGGATTGGAGAACAAATTGGCAACCTAAGCTCCCCTTTGCCTCCTTGACCCTTCCCCGGGATCCTGAGAGGGAAGTAGTCGCGGGGCACGCTGGACGAGGCCAAAGAGCAGAGATGAAGGGACACCCCAGGTTTCTTCTTCCCTAGAAAAGAAGGATCTCAGCCCTGTTCCTTTCTAGCCCATCTACCTTTCTTCTTTAGGACTCCAGCTCTGGAGACCCGGCTTCCAGCCCTCGCTCACACTCCTCCTCTCTCCCCGGAAAACCCCCTAACTCCAGACGCAAGTTAAGCAAATATTTGTAGCTGCCAGTAAATTCCAGCGGCTTTTTATAGCGCGGCTCTCTGCGCCCGGGGCCAAGTCGTGCTGCTAAATATTGCTGACCACTTTTTCTTTTATGGCTTTCATGTCACTTAGCTATTGAGAGTAAGATGGATTTGCGCGGAGCCCTCACCGCGCTGCGATTCTCGCCCCCCAGGTCTGCGCGGGGCGGCTATTGGCGGCGAAGTATCACGTGACCGCGGGGGCGTGCCAATGTGCGCCCTCAAGGGTGTCAAGCCCCTGTCAGAGTGTGCGATCAAGATTGTGAGACAACGCGATGCAAAAAGCGACCTACTACGACAGCTCGGCGATCTACGGTGGCTACCCCTACCAGGCAGCCAACGGGTTCGCTTATAATGCCAGTCAGCAGCCGTATCCGGCGTCCGCGGCATTGGGCACTGATGGCGAGTACCACCGACCTGCCTGTTCACTCCAGTCGCCCGCCAGCGCTGGGGGCCACCCCAAGGCGCACGAGCTGAGCGAGGCGTGTCTGCGCACCCTGAGTGGCCCGCCTAGCCAACCCCCAAGCCTTGGCGAGCCACCCCTGGCCCCGCTGCCACCCCAGGCCGCGCCCCCTGCTCCGCAGCAGCCTCAACCCCCGCCACAGCCCCCAGCACCCGCTCCTGCGGCGCCCCCACCCCCCTCTTCAGTCTCCCCACCTCAGAATGCCAGCAGCAACCCCACCCCCGCCAGCGCAGCCAAGAGCCCCCTACTCAACTCCCCCACCGTGGCCAAACAAATCTTCCCCTGGATGAAAGAGTCTCGGCAAAACACAAAGCAGAAAACCAGCGGCTCCAGCTCAGGTAAAGCCATACCTTCCAGAGGAGGGGTTCTCTGGCCTGGCTCCCGGCCCCCAAGCTACCTCCAGCCATAGCCAGCACAGTCTGGGAGCGCTGGGAACATTTTCAAGAACTAAGAGCTCCTTCTCCTTCAACTGGGGGGGGGGGGGAGGGGTGACAGGACTCTGTGTCCAGGAAACCCCCAGAAAGAGACCTGATGGGAGTCTCTCTTGACTTCCCCAAGATCAAGTGGGGCCTAGTGAGTTTGGAACCCCTCCTTGCTCCACTCTTGGAGTTAGGACCTTTGGGCACAAGAAACCTGACCTCCACTCTCTCCTTTTAGCACAACTCCTCCTTTCTAGTGGAACAGTGACATCCACCCCACACTGAAATGTGGCAGAATAAAAGCAGGCCTAGTCACCATCCAAGTCAGAATCAAGGCTTTGCCTATAAACAGGGCCTATTTTTAATTTTTGCTCCAGTAGATGGAGTGACTGCCTTACCTCTGGGAAGGCTCTTCTCAGATTTAGTACAATGATGGCAGCCAGGGTTCTCCTGGGGGAGGGGATTTGGGCTTGTCATGTTAATAGGAACCACATGGGCCTCCAGGAACTAGACTGGAGGACAGGACCTGGGTCTTAGGCTTCCCAGCATCTTGGTTACCTTTCCCCCTTGACTTCTCCAGTTGCCAGTACTCTGCTCCCAGCCTGAGCCTCTGGGACCCTGCAGAACCAAGGTGGGGGTAGGGGGAAAGGGGAGGATAGGAGGGTACAAGATTAGTGGATTAAACTGGAGAAGCTGCTTGATAACATGAAGAACCCTAATTAATAGGGCCCAGCCAGGGGCCTGGGCCTCCCCCTGAGAAATTGGTACTTTCAACGTGATCTCTTCCTTCGGGCACAGAAGGCCTTCCAGACTGGGGCTTCCACTCCTCCTATCTTCACTGGGTAGACCAAATATGGGGCCAGTTGAGGCATCTGTCCAATCCTTCCATCAGACCGTGAAAGAGAGGAAGGTTTATTGAGTGTATATTAGGTGTTCCACATTCCACTTACTGTGAAGGGGATGAAGATGGGAGACCTGCCCACAGGGAGCTTGTAGTCTGATAGGCCTGAATCCCTATGTGATTCAGAAAGTGAATAGCTCCAGGAAGGAGATACAGATCAGGAAGGCAAACTAGGGGTTCTGCTTTCTTACCTCCTCCCCTTAGGGAAGCCTGTGATTTGTAACTTGACTGAATGAGGGGCTAGCTATGCAGCTGCTGGCACTATTTCCCCTCCAGGACAGAGGACAGCACCTAGTTCCTCCTCCCCCTTTCTGGGCCCTGACAGATGGAGGGATCTTGGGCCCTGGAGCAAGGAGGGGCCTGGCGGGCTCAGGGGCTAGGCGGGGCCTTGGGCAGCCCCTGACGCCACTATTCCTCTCTCCTCGCAGGGGAGAGCTGCGCTGGCGACAAGAGTCCGCCTGGGCAGGCGTCGTCCAAACGGGCGCGCACCGCCTACACGAGCGCGCAGCTGGTGGAGCTGGAGAAGGAGTTCCACTTCAACCGCTACCTTTGCCGGCCACGCCGGGTGGAGATGGCCAACCTGCTGAACCTCACAGAGCGCCAGATCAAGATCTGGTTCCAGAATCGCCGCATGAAGTACAAGAAGGATCAGAAGGGCAAGGGCATGCTGACGTCATCAGGGGGCCAGTCCCCAAGTCGCAGCCCCGTGCCCCCCGGCGCGGGCGGCTATCTGAACTCTATGCATTCGCTGGTCAACAGCGTTCCATACGAGCCCCAGTCGCCCCCGCCTTTCTCCAAGCCTCCCCAGGGTGCCTATGGGCTGCCCCCCGCCTCTTACCCCGCGCCCCTGCCAAGCTGCGCGCCCCCGCCGCCCCCACAGAAGCGCTACCCCCCGGCGGGGGCAGGGGGCACACCCGACTATGACCCTCACGCGCATGGCCTGCAGGGCAACGGCAGCTATGGGACCCCACACTTACAGGGAAGCCCCGTCTTCGTGGGGGGCAGCTATGTGGAGCCCATGAGCAACTCTGGGCCTGCCCTCTTTGGCCTAACTCACCTCCCCCACGCCGCCCCGGCAGCCATGGACTATGGGGGTGCTGGGCCGCTGGGCAGCGGCCACCATCACGGGCCCGGGCCAGGGGAGCCGCACCCCACCTACACGGACCTTACCGCCCACCATCCTTCTCAGGGAAGAATTCAGGAAGCCCCCAAGCTCACCCACCTGTGATGGTGGGCTCGGGGCTGCGCGCCAGGAGAGTCCCCCCGCCCCCACCTTTCGTCGTTGTTTCCCTGTTTTGTTTTAAGATTCTTCCTGTACTCTCTTTTCTGTTCTCCGCCCCCTCTACCTTCCCCTCCCCCTCGTTTTGTTTTCTTTGGTAACGCGTTTTTATAGTTTATGTGACGTAGCAATCTTGGTTGCTGGAATGGCTGTCAGTATCGGTAGCGATGTTTATCTCCTCCTATCCCGCGCTCGGCCGCTGGCCCTGCACCCTTTACTTTCTCTACTCTTTGATCAGAAACAGGGTATATGAACAAATTTTCTAGCCGAGTTCTTCAATGTGAATTTGTTCGTACATTATGGCTCCCGAGGGGAAGCAATTACTTTTTTTTTTAATTTTTAGATTTTTTTTAAAATTGCACTTCTTGTAAAGAGCGAGAAAAAAATCAAAGGCGCTTTGAAACAGGGGCTCCCTGTGCAAGGATGACTAAGTGTACGTCTTTCCGTGTGTGTATGCTGGTGAACAGTCAGATTTATTTATATTTTTTTTGCAAGCATTGAATAATCTAAGTTTTAAATATTATTTATCCCCATCCGTTCGTATTTATATTAAAGAAATTCTGTACCCTGATTGTTCAGAAGGTTTCTTGGGCCTTTTGTTCAATAGTGTATTGGCGTACATAGAAAAATTTTTTTATTTGAAAGGGAAATAGAATTCCTTTATAAAAATGGTAACGATGCAATAATACCAGAGAGGATCCAGCTTTTGAAAACAGTGATTTAGGTTTGTAACATCCGGCGAAACTGAAAACAAAACAAAACAAAACAAAACACCAATCTGTAAACGTGAAAAAATGCTAGATTTGTTTAGAGAGTTCTACATTCCTTGCTGCTCACATTCTGAGAAACTAAACAAAAATAAATAAATAAAGTTTCTATTCTGAATAATATCCGTGTTCAGAAGGGGTTCTTTGGCCGAAGATGGGGGTCTGCGTGGAATTCAGGCAGAGGCGAAGTGGCTGAGCAGGCCGCGGCGAGCCCACCAGCCCCGGAGTGGGGCCTGGCCAGGCGGCCGGCCTGCGAGCACGGCGAATTCTCGGGAAGGCTGCCGGAGCTCCCGGAGGCGGGCGGCTCTGGAAACGGCCGAGCGCCGGCCCGCTGGGCAGCCTGGTTCCCAGCTGCCACGGAGGGGCCGGCCGCAGGCGCGGGGGCCGAGTGCGGGAGGAACAAAAGGCCGCCGGCCCGCAGCGCGGCGGGGACGCACAGGTGCCCGCGAGGCCCCGCCGGGGAGTGAGGCAGGGCCGGCTTCTCCAGGATCTTCCTCCAGGTCAAAGCGGACCGGTCAGTGCCTTAACGCTGGGAATCGCCAGCCGCGTGGAGGATGGCGAGCGGCATTTCCTGGAGCAACCGGCCTCTCTGTGGATGCTTTTCGGCCCTTTATTGCACTAGGAGGAAAGAATCACTCCTAAAATCGCCATGGGGAAGCTAGGAGGCTCGAGGCAGACGGAGCCTCACCCAGGTCTCCGGCAGAAGAAAAGAAAGGTTGAATTCCCAGGAGCCTCCTCGAGCCCTTCCCTGGACTGTTTGAGTCCCAGCTTTGGCTTCATCCTGGAATTTAGGATTTGGCAGTCTCTGGATTTATTTCCTCTCCTACATCCCTCCTCGCTCTCCTTTTATGGCCTCCGGGGGAGGAGAAGAGAAAAAGGAGATTGGTATCTTTCTAATAAAAATGCAATTTTATAAGTATTTCTTTCATTTGATGCTACAGGAGCTAAACATTACATTTCTACTCTTGGATTTAAGATAGGGCTACCTACTGACTGGCTGGCAGAAGCAAAAGCAGGCACAGGAAAGGGAAATATTTTTATCTCCAGATTAAAGAATGGGTTGGAGAAGGAACCAAATTCACAAAGTGCAAGCCTCAGAACTGTATCCCCATCAACATCCCCTTTCTAAATTGGAAGTGAGGAACCACCTGCGTCTGGGGATCAGAAGCATCTGATGTGAGAAATAAATCCTCCTTCTCCCTGGATTGTATCTTTCAGAGATGGAGGTGAAAAATGTCGCCATTTTGTTTGCAATCCAAAATATCCATCATCATGGCCTCTATCTTTCCCCTGAGAAGCTCCCTCAGCTGATCTTTAGAAGCAGGCACTGGAGCCATGTTTGGGTATCTCCTGGGTCCACAGGAGCTGCTTTTAGGGACCCTTCTCACATTTTAAGAACAAGAAAAAGGCTCTGAAGGTATAAAGCCAGGTAGCTGTAGAGATCTGGGTGTTTCTCTCACAGCCAGAGATGCGTCTCCCATGTCTGTTCAGGGGCTCCTGATACACATATATTTTTTTCCCTTTTAAAGAGTTTGGGTTACGGAAGGAGTACGTTTGCTCCCCACCCCACCCCAACATCCCTGCCGAAATATGGCGCACCTCAGAAATGCAGTCTGGAAACCCAGTCTTTGTGAAGACTGGAGCGTCTTCTCTTCTAGATGTTCAGATCTGAACTGAGCAGGCTAAACGACACAGAAGTCTTCTTATGAGTAATACTTTTAGAGAAGTGTATAAAATTACCTGGTAAAATAAGGAACAGCGGGAAATGAGAGAGAGAGAGAGAGAGAGAGAGAGAGCAAGCCAGGGAGTGCTATCCATTCAGAGAGGGAAATCTTTCAGGGATATCACTGTTTGAACCCGTTTCTAAAATCTGCTATTTAGCTGAGAGGCAACTGGTTTGGAGGCATCCTTCCTCCCTCAGGACACAGATTTTTAAATGAAATTCCAATAGGATTTCCCATACCTTGGCAGTCAAAACATTCGTTTTGGGTTTCAAAGAAAAAATATTGATCTCACCGCCAGCTTCCAAGATTATTAAAAATAAGTCCTTATTAAAATATTCCTGAGTTAAAGCAATAGATTTGCGGAATATTTCAGTGTCGAATGGTCAAAGAAAAGGGTTTGCTTCCAGATGGTGTTTGAATTAAGGCCGCTGAGGCGAGCAGAAAGCTCTCACCCACGCAGCCCCTGACAAAGCCTCCGCGATATGGGGGCAGCGGTGCTCTCTCTCCGTAGCTCCCCCTCCTTTTAACCCCTCAATATTATTTCTGGTAAAAGCAAATGGCGAAAGCCACTATCCCAGATTCTGCAAAGCACCCTTCCTAAAAGCAGCCTTATAACTCTCTGCTGCCAGAAAGCTATATTTTAAGAGACTAGTTTTCCTTGTTTACTTGCGTTTCCTGCTCTCCTCTTTGCTCAGCCACATTTGATCTTGGAAAGAGCTCGAAGCTGAAATGTGTTCTTAAGGGCCAGAAGCTGTCAAGGCTTTTGGTGAGCAAGATTGATCGCGCCCAGACTTCCTTCAGAGCTTTGTTTGGAATAAAAGCAAGAAAACTGAAAAACCTCACATTTTCCAAAATAGCATCTCTATCTGTAAGGCAATGCTGTGGGCCAGTCAATGACGGAGGCCACTTTATATGTAATTTCCAACCCAAGCCCCCTTTGATGCCGGCCTTAGAGATGGAGTCCTAGCCTTGTGGCACGGTCGGCCTTTCTTGTTTTCTACGTAGCTTTTTCTCCCCCACCAACCTCTCTCTCCCTGGCCATCAGAATGATTTATTTTCCTGCCACGGATGCCTGCCGGCCTGGGGGATCTGATCACTTGGTCCATTTCAAAGGAAGCAAAAGCGAAGCATCATCCTCAGGGTTTGAGGGAAAAGAGATACCTTCAGATTTCTCTCTCAGCCTCCTCCCCTCTTTCTGGCTTGGTGGATTTTTAAAAAAGTTATTGTTTGGTACCTAAAGGTGTTATCTTTTGAACCCTCCAGCACAGTCCACGATGCCCTCAGTCTCAAGTCTCCGAATTGGAATAAAGAGAGAGTGAGCAGAGAAAAGAGAACCTTTATAATTCCTCCTGAGGTTACCCTCTCTCACCTGCGATGCTGTTTCCCACAACAGAACCTGAGTGCAAACATCCCTGGTGGCCAAGGAACGGAAAGGTGCGGGAGACAATGTGGGCTGCCAGGGAACACGCATTGCATCTGAACCAACAAGCCCCCAATCAGAGCGACAAGGACCAGGAGAAGAAGGAGAGGAAAAGAAAAAGAGAGAGAGAGAGAGAGGAATAAGTGCCTTCTCCCTCCCTGCTGCTAACTTCCAACAGACTTCCTGGAAATCAGAAATACTCACCGCACCCGAGCCCTGCGGGTATGAAACCCAGAATGCCAGGAGCCGCAGGAGCCTGCTCGGGGTGGCATTGCTTTGGTTGGTCGCCGCCCTGGCTACAGGGATTTGGACACCTGAACCTGGGGTTGTTGTCTTGCTTGGCACATGCATCTATCTTTCTTGAGGCACTCCTGAAAAGTTGATGGCACCGGAAGGTTGGGAAGCTTCGAGAGCCGCCTCCCCGTCTTCCGCTTTTCTCTGGAGCCAGATGCATAGCTGCCTCGGAAAAGCCGGCTAACAATGGGCCAGGGTCCGGGGTCCGGCGGCGGGGGCGGGGGTGGGGGGGCAGACTCCGAGCTGGGCTTTGAGGGGGGGTGAGGGCATGCGGGAGGGGTTTGGGGAAGGAGAGGTGGACAGAGGAGAGAGGGAAGGGGACCGAGGGGAAGAGGAAAAGAGGAAGGACAGAGAGGAAGGAAAACGGGGATCACTTCTGAGATCCAGGAACTGGTTTTAGAAAAGGCAGAGGAAAATGGAAATAAAAGAGGGGATACCCCAAAATGAATCCTCTTTTCTGTGTCCTCTCTCTGTCTGTCTGTCTCTCTCTCTCTCTCTCTCTGTGTGTCTCTGTCTCTCTCTCTCTCCCTCCCTCCCTCCTTTCCTCTCTCTTTCTTCTCCCAGTCTCATCTCTTCTCTCCCTCTGCTCCTTCCTCCTGCCTTACCAGAACTTATGTGGCTGGGATACGGGGCTCTCTGGGTGTCAAAACTTTGAAGATTAATGGATTACTTTGTTAATGACTGCAGGCGTCAGACTGAGGTGCTTAAATGATTTGTGAGGTGTGAGGCGTCTTCCCGACAGTCCCAAACAATGCGCGGAGTGTGCGGGGGAGGCAGAGGGCAGCCGCCGGCCGGCCCGGCAGCCGGGCTCACACTCGCACACACTCACACACTCACACACACTCCCAAGCGCACACACCAGTTCTGTGCAGATCAGGAGGCAGGCAGGCACCCTCGCCCCCACGCACGCCCCGGGCATCCCCACCCACACCCACAAATATGTATTTTTGCCCTGAAAAAAGTGTAAATAAAGCCTCGCTGGCCCCCAATGAGGCGTTCCTTCCCGACTTTTTTGGATCAATCAAACAGACAGTGGCTTCTTTTGATTAAAGCCCAAATTGTCATTGGGCAGAAGCAATCATGTGACAGCCAATTCGGTCCAATTTCAACCTTGTCTCCATGAATTCAATAGTTTAATAGTAGCGCGGTCCCCATACGGCTGTAATCAGTGAATTAGAAAAAAAACACCCCAGCAGCGATCTTCTATGATAGATTTTTTTTTCCTCTGCTCTCGCCTTTTTCCCGGGCCTTGCCCCCCCAAAGCCCCTCCAGAAGAGGGAACTTTTTCTCCGAGGGGGCTCCAAGGAGAAGGCCATGAATTACGAATTTGAGCGAGAGATTGGTTTTATCAATAGCCAGCCGTCGCTCGCTGAGTGCCTGACATCTTTTCCCCCTGTCGCTGATACATTTCAAAGTTCATCAATCAAGACCTCGACGCTTTCACACTCGACACTGATTCCTCCTCCTTTTGAGCAGACCATTCCCAGCCTGAACCCGGGCAGTCACCCTCGCCACGGCGCTGGCGGCCGCCCCAAGCCGAGCCCCGCGGGCAGCCGCGGCAGCCCAGTGCCCGCCGGCGCCCTGCAGCCGCCCGAATACCCCTGGATGAAGGAGAAGAAGGCGGCCAAGAAAACCGCGCTGCCGCCCGCCTCGGCCGCCGCCGCCGCCGCCGCCACCGGCCCTGCGTGCCTCAGCCACAAAGGTCAGTCCAAAGACTTGGCCCCAGGTCCCGGGACCCTCTTCTCCTTCGGGGCTGCCCGGGGAGCGGTTATGGGGGAGGGGAGCGTGGGCTGGGAGAGAAGGGGGAGAGAGGGAGAGATGCTTGGCTGCCTTCCCTTCCCCTGTGGGCTCAGGAGTGGGTTTGATGGAGAGAAAAGGGATCCTGCGCTGCACAATGAGACATATATATATATATATATATATATATATATATATATATATTTTTAAGAAGAGGGGGGAAAACTTTCCCTAACTTGTGTAATGTGGGATGATTTATTTGAGTTGGAACTGACCTCCTCTTGTCTAGTTGTCCTAGAGTTTGGCTTTTTGACAGTAATGAAGAGTGATAGATCGCTCTTGCTCAGCTAAGCAGCTGATGCATTAATTATAAATTGTGGTGTGGCTAATATAAAGTTTGCTCCCGGATGGAGAGGTTGGGGGGAGCCACAGGCAGGAATTTGATGGAGGTGGAAGAGATGGGGTCTCCCCGGGCTGGGCTCCCAGGAAAGGCAGCACAATAGCTCTACTGCATCCAGGGGCGGCCATTTTGTTGCAGTTGATCTTTTCTGCTATATTTATTCTCCAGTGGAATAACCCCGCTTGGACCCCTCCACCTCCAACTGTGCGCGTGTCTCTTGTTGGTTTCCCTTTCCGCAGAATCCCTGGAAATCGCCGATGGCAGCGGCGGGGGCTCCCGACGCCTGAGAACTGCTTACACCAACACGCAGCTTTTAGAGCTGGAGAAAGAATTTCATTTCAACAAGTACCTTTGCAGACCCCGAAGGGTGGAAATTGCTGCGCTGCTGGATCTGACTGAGAGACAAGTGAAAGTGTGGTTTCAGAACCGGAGGATGAAGCACAAGAGGCAGACCCAGTGCAAGGAGAACCACAACAGCGAAGGGAAATTTAAAAGCCTGGAAGACTCTGAGAAAGTGGAGGAGGACGAGGAAGAGAAGTCGCTCTTTGAGCAAGCCCTGAGCGTCTCCGGGGCCCTTCTGGAAAGGGAAGGTTACACTTTTCAGCAAAATGCCCTCTCTCAGCAGCAGGCTCCCAACGGACACAATGGCGACTCCCAAAGTTTCCCAGTTTCTCCTTTAACCAGCAATGAGAAAAATCTGAAACATTTTCAGCACCAGTCACCCACTGTTTCTAACTGCTTGTCAACAATGGGCCAGAACTGTGGCTCAGGCCTAAACAATGACAGTCCCGAGGCCCTCGAGGTCCCCTCTTTGCAGGACTTTAACGTTTTTTCCACAGATTCCTGCCTGCAGCTTTCAGATGCAGTCTCGCCCAGTTTGCCAGGTTCCCTCGACAGTCCCGTAGATATTTCAGCTGACAGCTTTGACTTTTTTACAGACACACTCACCACAATCGACTTGCAGCATCTGAATTACTAAAAACATTAAAGCAAAACAAAGCATCACAAAAACAAAAACCCCTTTGACCAGGTGGTTTTGCCTTCTTTTATTCTGAGAGTTGATTTTTATTTTCTTTTCTTCCTGACCTACCCTCTCTCCTCTAAATGTGGAAGATTTTCTGTCTAGTGATTCTCCTGGTCCAGTTTCAGAGCCATCTTTTACAGATTATTTTGGAGTTTTAGTTGTTCTAAATCTAATCCAACACCCCTCTATGTGATTTGCTGAAAGCAATATATGAGGCCTGCAAGAAAGTGATCATATAATTGTATCTTCACTTTCTTTTTATTTTTGTATTACATTAGGATGCATTGTCATGAGTATTTTTGGTAGAATAAATTCTCCTTTGCTATAAGTAGCTTTCTTATTTTTTCTCCCCCCTCTTTCTCAAGGCTCATAACGGTTTCTTTTTCTTCTTTTAGTCTAACTTGGTAAATAAAATTCTGGTCACAATTCATCTTCTTTTTCAATTTTAATATATTTATTAAGGGGGCATGTTCAAAGTCTTCAGTAGACAATAACAAAAAAGAAAGCCAGAACATGGTTAGGACTTCTGAGAAATGTCTTTTTTTTTTTTTTCTTTTTAAAGGGAATGGATTTGGTTTTTCAGTGTACAGGTTCAAGCCATAGATTTAAATTGGTAATAGAAACAGGATTGGGCAGCCTCACAGTTGGGCCAAGCCCAAGCGTTTGAAAGTAGAGAAATAAAGTGCCTACAGAAACCCCCCAACTCCAGGAGGAAGGAACATGGAGTTTCTTTAACAAGCTACCAGTCTCCAGGTCAATAACTAAGTTATCAACAATTCATTTATTTGTACACATTGGTTTCAAACATCTACATTCCAACCCCTCCCCCACAATCCCCGGAAACATTTTCAGTGTGGTTGATTAGTCTCCCAGCTGTTGATGGGTCCAGGCAAACAGACCTAAAAGGTAGAGAAAAACAAAAATAAAACAAAACATGGTTACTAGCTGGAAAACGCACTACAGAAAGGGTTCTTTCCAATCCTCTGGTGCAGTCATTCTAGGATTCTTTTTTTCAGGGTCAGAAAAATCAATATTTCATTCTTAAATCTGTTTACATGGCAAATAATGGATCATTAAAGCTTTGAAGCCAGGTTACCAAGTTGAGATTTAAAACGGA
Source organism: Cryptoprocta ferox (assembly GCA_028646485.1). Classification (NCBI taxonomy): domain Eukaryota; kingdom Metazoa; phylum Chordata; class Mammalia; order Carnivora; family Eupleridae; genus Cryptoprocta; species Cryptoprocta ferox. The sequence goes on along the minus strand of CM053559.1, from coordinate 53,598,215 downwards.
GAGTTTCTGCGCCCTAGGTTATAAATTAACCCAGCTTCTAGAGAGAGAAAGAGAAAAAGCACTTTAAATGAAATATCAATAAAATGTAATCTAGGGCACGTTTCTGGGTTGTCCTGTCTCCCCCCTCCCTTCTTAGATCTCCCCATGCTGATTTTTCCCTTACTGGGCTCTGTTGTGATGGCTACTTACCGTGAGAAAACGCAGTGTGTAAGCAACATGTGTGGGGGGCGGGTTGATTTAGGAACCCGGCTCTGAATAGCTAAGGCTTGGAAGTTACAATGAAATCGCGATCTTCCTCCATGGGTTTGCACCCTATCTTCCTCCACCCCTTCGCCCCCTACATCCTGGCAGCGGCGGAGGCGTGTGAGGACCCCGGCGGGTCTCCAGCCCCGGGCGCGGAACTGAGCAGGGCAGCCCGGCCGCAGGCAGGGCTGAGCCGCTGCTGTTTGCGATTCGTCCTGCGCTCATAAATCAAACGCTTTCTATGAATGAGAATGTCATCAAAGAGATCAATTGCAGGAACACATGCACAAATAAAAATCCTCTTACGTATTTGCCGGGGATCCCCGTCCGAAAGCATTAAGTTAGAAGGCGTTTAGTCATAATTCATTTTTATTGCTCTTTTAAAACAACAGCTTGGCTGAGCCGCGGATGCCATGAGCAGCTCGGGGCCTCAGCGGCGTTTTGTCTCCTCCTCGCTCTTTCCCTTTCTAGTAGAAGAGCCCTGAAAGAGGCGCTTTGAGCCCAGCAAGCCGCTCGCAGGCCATCATTTAAATAGTGACCAAGGTCTCCTTTCGCCCAGTCTCCCTGGGCGTTTAAAGAGACGTTAGCTCCAGTTGTGGGGCGCTGGCCTACAAGCCTGGAGAACCAAGGGTCTCCTACAGGCGGGATGAGCCCCAGGATTTCATGGGGGTGGGGGAAGAACCGAGTTACGGAAGCCTTGCGGGCTCCAGGCCAGAGGAGACTGCCTTTGTAAGTAACACCGGGAGAGCAGCGCTCTGGGCGGCCAGCCGGGGCGGAGCAGGCTCGGGCCGCAGGAGTCCGGCCTGCCGGGAGCCGGGAGCAGTGCGCGGAGGCAGGTCGGTCGCCTGCCCCAGAGATTGCGGGCCTCTATGCAAGTGCAAGAAAGTGGTCCCAAGAAGCACACCCCCACCCATGCTGGCTCTGAAGGAGGCCCGGAGGGGAGGAAGAGAAGTGGAAGGAGAGCAGCGCAGAGGCCGAGAACTAGCAGAGGAAGGAGAGCGGTTGCGGTCCCGGGCGGCTTTCTGGCGCGAGCCCTGCGGCCGAGGGGGTCCCGCAGATCCGGGCCGAAGAAGCCAACAAAGGGACAGGAATGAGGCAAGGGGAAAGAACGTACTTTGGTTAGGAAAGCAGATCGTCAGCAGTGCCAGCACCGACCCTCTCACGTCCTACCTCCTCCCCGACAGGAGCCGCGTCTCTCCCCATCTCAAGAGGCCTGGCGCTCCCAAGGAAGCCGCCTCCAGGAGGGCCTCCTTTTCTTTTCCCTTCTCAAAAATGAGTGTCCCCAGGTGCTGAAATTGGGGTAGGAGTGACCTTTCCTGCCTGTACTCTCTCTTAACCGTGGTTGGGGATGGGTCAGAGGTCACAGGAAAACACTATTTCAAAAGGAAATGTTTAGGGAAAATGTTTCTTTGCTACTGAGGGAATTCGTAGTCGAATGTCTGCAAGAGTTCCCCTCTTGGGGGGACAGGTTTGGGAGGGGGGGACTTCTATATGTGAAGAACAGAATGCAGAATTCTGAAAGGTTGGCTAACACATTTATAATGTGCCTGCCTCAAGGAAAACTTCCTTCTAACTGGGGAGGGAAAACTAGAGGGGAGCGGGAACTCCATCCTCAGAAACATTTGATCTGTCCCATTCCGACGTGATAAACAGGGTCGGAGAAAAATCTATGCTGCATTGGCTGTGAAGCATCTTGGATGATCTCTGGATTTCTTTTACCTAAGAATGCATCAATTCTCCGTCTCAGTTTGGCATTTTCTCTCTACAAGCCAAGGGTTGACATGAAACCTAATAGTAAACAGCAATTAACGACCCCGTCAGCATCAGGGTAGGGTGAGGGTGATGGAGAACAGGACCCCTGGCCTGGGATGACGCTCAGATTTGCACGTGTCTCTCTAGAGAAAGACTTGAAGGTTCACACAAGGAACTACACAGTCAGATACAAAGGGGGAGGAGGTGTTGTTGGGGAAGAAGAAAATGTCCCGTCCACCATCAGCCATCTGTCCACCGCCCTTCCCACCTGCCAGCCCCTAAGCCCCCACTTCAGACAGGCAGTAGAATGGGGGGGGGGCGGTTAGTGGATAAAGAAAGCCCTACCACTCCTAACATCCCCCTCCAGCAAACGAGCACCACTGTTGCGGGGGCGGGGGGGAGTTCAGCGTATTTAGTTGGAGCTGTTGGCCTTTGAGGCTCCCGCTGGAGCGCGCAGACTCCTGGGTCTCGGGGAGCCGGCAGATGGCCTGCAGCGCACCGCCCGGCCCCCACGCTGGCCACGTCCGCTAGCGTCATCTTTCTCCCCCGCCTCCTACCCTTCAAAATCCAGCGGCCGAGCTGCTCCGGATCCCATAGGGCTCCGGGAGCAAAGCAGAGTGGGGAGGAGAAAGGGGCGGAGAGCGAGGAAAGAGGGAGGGCGAAGAGCCGGCCACCCTCGGCCTTTTCCGGCAACCTTAACTACTACCAATCACCCGCTCCCGGGCGTCGAATTACAGAAGCCCCTCACTGCCTCGTTAATAAGCAGTTGCGGTGGGGGAATAGGGGTCGGAGACCCTCCTTGGGGAAGGGAAGGTTTTATTGTTTTTTGTTTTTTTGCTCATGTCCCCTCCACGCCCAGCCGGGTTCTTCCCTGCCAACACTCTGCGCACTTCCCTCTCCTTTCGAAGCTCGGAGAGCTGGTGGCCTAGCCTCGTCCCACGCCACGGCCCTCTGCGCTCCTCACTGCTCCGGCACCACAGCAGGGACCGTGTAGTGAAAGCGCCCTTCCAGCTCCGCGCTGCCCTTCCAGCTCCGCGCTCTTCGGGCTCGGCCCCTGAGCTAATGACAGGCCAGCGAGCTCCGGCCCACTGATTCCCGACCCAAGAGAGACGGAGCCCTCTTCCCTTCTCACCTCTTGCCAGTTCATCTTTCCGTGCACGGTGGGGAGGGGGGCGGAGACGGGGATGCCTCCCAGCCCCCACCTCCCGGAGGGGGAGGAGAGCGGAGTCGGCGCGCGCAGAAGGTGGCTTCTGTTCCCCTTCGGCCCAGCGCTCCGAATCTGCCCTTGCAGCCGCCGCAGCAGCTGCCGCCGCCTGGGCCGCCTGGGGGGGCGACTGCGCGTCACCTAGACTGGAGGAGCGCCGGGGATTTAAATGCCACTGAAATGGTGATCCATCACCGCGGGAGCCAGCAAACTTTCGCAGGAGGCTCAGCCATTGGCTGACATAGTCACGTGCCCCTCCCCCTGCGCCCTCCGCCCTCGCGCCCCCCCTCTTGCGCACTGTACATTCATATCATTTTTCTTCTCTGGCCCCATGGAGGAAGTGAGAAAGTTGGCACGGTCACCCAGGGCTTCGCAGGACCCGGTCCCTCAGTGACAGATGGACAATGCAAGAATGAGCTCCTTCCTGGAATACCCCCTCCTCAGCGGTGGCGACTCGGGGACCTGCTCAGCGCGAGCCTACCCTTCCGACCATGGAATTACAACTTTCCAGTCGTGCGCGGTCAGTGCTAACAGCTGTGGCGGCGACGACCGCTTCCTAGTGGGCAGGGGGGTGCAGATCAGCCCGCCCCACCACCACCACCACCACCACCACCACCACCCCCAACCGGCCACCTACCAGACTCCCGGGAACCTGGGGGTGTCCTACTCCCATTCGAGTTGTGGTCCAAGCTATGGCGCGCAGAACTTCGGCGCGCCTTACAGCCCCTACGCGTTAAATCAGGAAGCAGAAGTAAGTGGTGGGTACCCCTCGTGCGCTCCCGCTGTTTACTCTGGAAATCTCTCATCTCCCATGGTCCAGCATCACCACCACCACCAGGGTTATGCCGGGGGCGCGGTGGGCTCGCCTCAGTACATTCACCACTCATATGGACAAGAGCACCAGAGCCTGGCCCTGGCCACGTATAATAACTCCTTGTCCCCTCTCCACGCCAGCCACCAAGAAGCCTGTCGCTCCCCTACATCAGAGACATCTTCTCCAGCACAGACCTTTGACTGGATGAAAGTCAAAAGAAACCCTCCCAAAACAGGTCAGTCTTGCCATTCCTTGGATGCTCCTTGATGGTTCTGGAAGGAGCTAGGATGTTTAGCTGCCAAGGAAAATTAATACTTTTTTTTTTTTTTTAAGTACTTGCTTCACACTGGTGTTGTAAGGTGTGGACAGACTGCCCAGGTGTGTTGGGCCAAAGGAGTATCTGGGGCTGTTGTGTTTCCAAAGAAGCTGAGTTTTAGAGGTTCTGGAATAGGAAGTGGGTAGGGGTGTGTGGGGGTGGGGTGATTCTGTTAATATCTCCGGCCTCCATTAATCACTGGTCTGACCTTGCTAATGGTTGGCTTCAGATTAACACTTTACACCTCATCAGTCACCTTTCCCAGCCAGGTTTCTGTTGAGAAATTCTTGATCTCCCCTTTATCTGAATGCTTGTAGGGGCTGAATGCTTGTAGGGGATCTGAAGCTTGTAGGGGATCTCATATCGATTGTAAAAATTTTTACCTTGTTCTCTCATCACTTCCCACCATGCCCCCAGGGAAAGTTGGCGAGTATGGCTACGTGGGTCAACCCAATGCAGTGCGCACCAACTTCACCACGAAGCAGCTCACTGAGCTGGAAAAGGAGTTCCACTTCAATAAGTACCTGACGCGGGCCCGCAGGGTGGAGATTGCCGCGTCCCTGCAGCTCAATGAGACCCAGGTGAAGATCTGGTTCCAGAACCGCCGGATGAAGCAGAAGAAACGAGAGAAGGAGGGTCTCTTGCCCATCTCTCCTGCCACCCCGCCAGGAAGTGAGGAGAAGGCCGAAGAATCTTCAGAGAAGTCCAGCTCCTCGCCCTGTGTTCCTTCCCCGGGGTCCTCTACCTCAGACACTCTGACTACCTCTCACTGAGGCCGACCAAGCCCCAGACTTCGCAGCCCAAGCTATTCCGCAGGCTGGGGACCCCTTCCGCAAAGCACATTCTTAGCTTATCTTCCTTTCCATGTACAGTCTCTTTCTTCCTTTCTGATCCTATCTGGGGAGCTCTGGCCAGGACGATGTGTTTCCAGAGAATTCTGGAGTAGAGGCTTGATTGGGGGGCGTGTATGCTAACTCCTTGATGCAGATTGGGTGCCGTAATCAATTTTCTGATGGCCCTCAACACCCCTCCCTACTTTGGAGAGATTCCCACGGTCTGTTCCTTTCAGATGTCCTTTGGAATACAATCTCCTTTGCTAGCAGAACCATGTTAGAGGGAGGCCCATCTTTCACCTATCTGTGTATTTACAGTCCTCCCCTACTTTGCCCTTAAAGTAGGATAGAGAGAAAGGGGAGTCCAGGAGCTCATGAAAAGAGATGCACTATGAGCTTGTTTACACAATTAATTCATCCCTTAATTTAAGTCAGTTCCATGTGTGCGAGTTTGCTGGTTGTAAATATTTTGTCCTGAGAGATTTATCTTTATACAGATTTTCTAGAAATGTTTAGAGTAAGTGACTAAAGCAGGGTGGGCAACTCTTAAAGCTGGTACAATTTTATATGTTACGTAAACTCAATCAGATGCCTCAGAGGGTAGCCTGCATTTGTTCTTTCAGTGAGTTAAGAAGGCCTGCGGAATACAGGGTTCAAAAACCTTGCTTCCTGGGCTAGGTCTCCCCCTACCCCCGCCCATTTATTGTTTCTCTGGCCACATTCTATTTAAAATTTGTGCTGGATTACTCAGAACCCAAAGGTATTATTCGAACCAGCTTCTTCCTCCCACAGTTACCTTAGCTGGATAGGATGTATTTTCAGCTCAATTGTTAAATGTGATGGATGGCACAATGAATGTATATTTTGTGTGATTCGTGAATCGTCTTCTGCATGTCGCACAATGTTTTGATGTCCCTGAAGTACCACACTGAGTTATATCAGTTCTTTGTGAGCCTATGATATTCCTCATTTCCTGTACAATCATGAACAGCTCTGAGATCCTGGAGGGATGTGATCCAGAGCAGAGTTTACGGGTCTTAAGATGTGTCTGTAATAAATATATTCAAGTTTCACATATGCTTAAGCAGCCCTGAATTTGGCTTGGCTACAATTTACTGGTTCCAGCGGCGTTGGCTCATTCCATGTGGGGGAGGGGAGAAGGATGCTGTGCATTTTCAGAGGTGGGCCTTTTCTTGCAAGAAAGTAAATGCTTTCCATTACGTAGCTGAAAGTTCTCCTAGGAGTGTCATTGCAACCTAGCTAATATCTACATAATAGGTTGATTTTCTTTAAAATAACAAGTTTCTTTATTATAATCCAAGTTCATACTGGAAAAAATGAATGGTGAAGACATTTGTGAAGCAGATCTATTTTGGAAACACACAGGGATACTTCCTGGGTCAAGTGCTAACCTTTTCACCTCCAACTGAATGTTGACGTATATATAAACAGAACCCCCTTCAAAAGCCCAAACTCTTCAGTCAGTCTTTCCTCACATCAGTGAACCAAGAGCTAAGAGATTCACATTTAATTAGGTCCAGTATAAAGCCGTTTGAGGATGAGGCCTCCATCTCACCCCTCTTTCTCCTTTTTTTGGCTTGTTAGACAGTGTTCCAATATATTCCACCCCTTAAATTGAGTGTGGTCTGTTTTCAGTAAACCCTTGCGTCTCTCCTCCCATCCCTCCTGTCAATATCCATCCCTTCCCGCCACTCTCTACACGTTCCCCTGCCCACTCCCTCTGGGTCACACATCTCATTCCCATTAGATTCAGCTTCGAGTTCACAGCCATCATGGCTGTAATGGGTCTACTTTACTTCTAAGTCCATAACCCAGTTCTAAGCCCCTAACCCAGAAAAAAAAAAAAGTTGTTATTTTCTTCTCTGGGCTCAGCAGTGTCTTCCAGTGAACTTGCGGAAGCCTCTCTGAAGTCTTCCGATATTCAAGTTACTTCCAAACGGAGGCAAGTGTCTGCTCTCAAATAGAGGAAGCCAGCAAATCAAAGGCTCTCCTCCTAGACCTCGTACCACTTTTCCTTTACTTTCACACATTTTCAGAAGCTTTCCTTTAGCCCCAAGAGTAGAGCAGAAATTTTACAGCATCACAAATACAGGCATCTGACTTCCTTCCTCTCCAAAGGGTGTTTTACAAAGGATGGGCTGGGGGTGGGAGGCGAAATCCTACAAAACTTGGAATTTGCAGGCCTCCTAGAGCACCCATGAGATTTCCCGTCAAAGGGGCAGGCCTGGACTTGGCAGGCACGGTGGCTGCGGCCATATCAAGGGCACCCGCTGCCCTCCCCTCTTGGCTCCCCGGCTCTGGGTTGGCCTCTCAAAGACTCAAGTGGATGGAGGAGAACTTCAAAGTCGGCCAGCTCTTTCTTTCATTTCCCACCCTGCTCTTATACAGTATCTTTTGTTTATTAGTGTAAGGCCACACAGCAAAACAGATGGCTGGTTTCCAAATTCTTTAATGTGCTAAAGTGTCATTTGCATGCCACTGCCGTAATTTCAATATCTAAAAGCAGGGCCCGACCCGCTGGAATCCTGGAGATTCCAATCTTGGAGGTGCTGGTTTTAATGTAGCTGAGAGAGAGGAGAACGATAAATTATGGCTAAACATCCCAAGCCTTCTCTGGGTCATGGAATAAATCAGTTAACAAGCAATGCATTTAGGAAACATTAATATACCTTTCAACAAGGAAAACATTTGTATCTTTTTTAGTTGTCCCAATCGATTAAATCAAAGGCGCTTACCACATCCTATTTCTAGGTCTCTCTTTTTCTGTCTTGGTCTCTGAGGAGCATGGTTAGCTCCTTGAAAAATGACAGCAATGGTGACTGAAACATCAAAAGACGGAACACAGAAAACAGCATTTTATTGATAAATCTAACAAGGACAAGAGTCTCAATTAGGGACTTGGGATAATTGCAAGACAAAATTCCAGTTTTCAAATGCGCTCTCCCTCGCTTCCTTCACACTCATTCAAAGTCCTCCCGAAATTCAGGGTATCCCCAACCTAGGCTGAATGGAGATCTGGCTCTCAAGTCTGCTCTCGGCTTCACCTTTGAAAGTTTACTTTTGGAGGCTATTCAGATGCCGTGGTGTTTTCCTCTGGGGCAATCAGATTCAAACCGATCAATATTTACTCAGTCTGAAAGGGTTGTTGAAAAGGCTGCTAACAACAAACTGCTTAGCTGCTCACCCCTGTTTAATCTCAGGTTCACCGAAAGTTCAAGAAGAGATGAATGCAGCGATGGGTCACTTTAGAATGAGTCCCAGCGGTTTATCTGAGCTCTCCGCTAAAGGCAACAATTATAGTGCCATCCCTCTTTGGGAAAGGAGTAACTTTCCTATTATTCTTTTGCTAAACAGTGTTTACTAGAAACTTAAAACACTTTCCTCTCCCTTCCTGGCTTTTTTTTTTTTTTTTTTTTTTTTTTTTTTGTAGGTGGGGAGAGGAACTTCAGTTGCCCTTCTCTCTCCTCTAGCTTTCTGCCAACCCACTAGGTTTCATTTCACTTAAAATAAATTACACTGAATATTTTTAAAATGCTAAATTAGCCTGACAGAAGAGATCCAATTTATTTCAGATGCCAAGAGCTATGAAATGAGGCTCTTTGGGCCGTTAGGAGCTTATCTCCTTTGCGAAAGTACAGGGCAAGATTGAATTGAAATGCATTTGCGTTTGAGTAATATCGACAATCAGAGCCCCAATATCCATCTGAGATGACTTTTTAGACAGGAGGTGAGGGGAGAAAGGGGTAATTCACTTGGGCAAAAGCAAGTACCTCAGGTAGAAAGTCAACTTTAAAACGTTATGCTCTCCTAGTGCATAGACTATTGAGATGAGAAAGGAGACCCAAGGAAGCCAGTGGGGAATGGAGGGAGAAGATGCTGGTCACTGAAGCTAATTGCTACAGCTCTTCAGAGGTCAAAGTTCATGTAATCACTGCATAAATGCATACTAAATAGGGATTTATTAAGCTTTTCTGATGGCTGAGCACGTCTGTGGAAAAAAAAAAACGGTAACTGCTGTTTGTGTTCCTTCCCAGAGACTAATCATTCTAGCAGTAGAAGCTCTTGGAGTCTGAGTCTTTAATTTACTGTTTTGAATGACAGGCTACCCTTCTGTTTTAAAATTTTGAAATCAATGCATGGACAACAACTTTATTTTGGATGGGACGGTAAAACAACTCTCTCACTTTTAGAAATGCTATGATTTTTTTCAATACACAAGAACACAAGTTAGCATGTCCTTATCAGAGAGGCTACTCACTAGATGGCTAACTTTGGTGACTCTCTGCTGTAGATAAGCCTACTTTTTGCCTGCATTTCTGAGAGCACACAAAAGTCCTGCCTTAGGACTTCCGGTGCGTACATGACCAGAACTGAAAGGGACCCATTTACCCAACCTCTTGTTTTATGAGTGCGAAGATAAGGCACCCAGAGGTGGACTGATTTGACTTAATATCTTCCTAAATAAAAGCCAGGATAGCTTAGAATCTGAGGCCAGTGCACTTCTTGATTCTAAATTCCTGATCTGATTTTGCCCCTTCTCATTTATTCTATGTGATTTATTTCAGGCTGGATATAGTTCACATTTTTCCACTTCTGATTTACTAGCCATCCACTCAGTCAAGCCCTTGATTTTGAAGCCACCATGATTACTTGAATCTTTGAAACAACCTCCCAGTTGAATGTTTCTGCCATCTTGTTGGAACATTACAAGGTTGGGCCACTTGCTGTTTAAGATATATGTTCTTAAAACATAAAAATAGAACAGGTAAAATTCAACACACACTTATTTTTGTTGTAGTTGTTTTTGAACCTAGACTAGGGAAGAATAAATGAAAGAGGAGTTGCCTGTGCCCAAGTTCAATTTCCATTAAATCGTCAAGAGGTACCAGCTAGAAAGGGCTTAGAAATGCAAGGAACATTCCAGGAGGTGTCTGAACCCTGAATCTTTTTCTGTGTTTGTTTCTGCTTGGTTTGTGACATAGCATAGCCTCCTGAACCCTGTCTGTCTACATATTTCTTAATTTTCTAAACCACTCACTCACGTAGCAAACACATATGGCTTAAACAAAATTTCCTTGCAACACAACTTTCCACCCTTTCCTTCCTTGCTGGGGTCCTACTGATCTCAGCAGAACCTGCTGCCTAAGGGGAAACCTACGGCTGCCCGTGTCTGAAGATCTGAACTGGGATCCCGAGCCCTTAAGAGCCTTATTTCTACTAACACCAGCCATCGAATACAGCTGACCTTCGATTGCAGAACTGCAAAGCAGATATCAATCAAGCAACTCTGCTGGTGGAAGCTAGCCTATGAACCGCCCCCTCCCCAATCTCAACCCCCCAATTATTTCCTGTAAAATATTCTGGAAAGACTGCATTTTGGGTTTATCAGAAACAAATGAAAAGACTGCCGTTTCTTCTCAACATATCCAGACTCAACTAAAATCTGTGTCTCTTTTTTTTAAACAGCCTCATTAAATGTTTTCCTTTTTAAATATGGGGTGGAAAGCGTCCAGCCACAAGCCTAATCGATAGAAATCAAGATTGTTTTGCGTTTTCATTTGAGGCTTGGGCTTTTAGGGGGAAAAGACGCATGGGCTTGCGAGTGAAAATAAAGGGGAAAATAACCGATTTTCTTTTTTTCCTTTTACCACTGGGATACTTTTTAGCCGCCTTGGACATTTTAGCCTGCTTCCTTTTAGAAAGAAAAGTCGCCACAGAACCATAGCGAGAACGCAGAAAGCAAGTGTTTTAATAAGTAGACCCCCCCGCCCCCGCCGCCCCCCAATTAGTAATACGGTTCCGGGAATCTTCTCATTCGGAGGAACAAATGAGGTCCTTCCTTTAGGACGCGCAGGGGCTGCTCGAGGCTCGGGGAGCGCACGGCTCGGGCCGTCGGCTCGCGGGGCAGCGGCCACCGCGCGAGCTCGCGCGCCGCCAGCGCCGCGCCGGCCTCGGGGCCGCCCGCGGAGCCTCCTGCGGTGGGGAGAGGCCGCCGAGTCCTCGGCGCCCCGCAGCGGTGGAGGGAATCCCCGCCACCGCGGTTAAGACGTCTTTCCTTGCTTAGCTTCCCCGCCTTCTCTCTCCGGAATCGTCGGCAAACGCCGCCTCTCCCTTCCCGTCCCGCGCGGGCCCCACGCGGAGCGGGGCGGAAGCAGCATCCGGGCCCTTCGCGGGTGCGCGGGCGGCGCGGCCCTTCGGGCCCCGCGGGCAGTGAACCGAGCGTGGGTGCGGGCACATCCTCCGAGGCTGCCGAGAGCCCCGCTTTGTCTCCGGGGACCACTGGGCCTCCCGTTCCCTCCCTCCTTTCCCCGCCAGCCTCGCCTGGCTTCCAGGTGCTCCAGGAAGTGGCCGGAGCGGAGACGTGCGGCCTCCAAAGCCTCAGACGGGAGCCTGACTCCTCCTGGTGAGGGTTCAGGGCTTCCATTCCCTCCACCCAGAACCCCAGGGCAGAAGCCTGGCCCCCTCGTTCATCTGTTAAAATGTGAAGCCGGGGAGGGAGATTTTACTCCCTGCTTGCTTCCTCCTCCCAGCTCTTTCCCGAATATATCTGAGTAACATACGCATTCTCCTTAGGTGTTTTGAAGGGTAGAGGTGGGGGTTGCAGGGGTGATGAGTAGAAGTTTCTAAACATTGGATGTTCCTAGAGAGACTAGCGCTTCTCTAGTCAGGGGAACTCCTTGCTTCACTAATGTCCTCTTCCCGTTTCAGTTGCAGGGTCAAACCCTGCCTTGCCTCAAGTCTCACTTCTTTCTAGAAAGTTTCCTGTACTACTTCCCACTCTTTCAGCTGAGCCCCTCCTCACAACTCCACCTTTTACGCGGGAAGCTTTATTATACACCTAACTGTGACTGTGAGACTGTGAACTAGTCTATCCATTTGTGCTGGTCTTGGCTCCCCCAAATGGATCTCAAGCTTCTTGAGGGCAGGGCCCTTAACTTCCAGCAACTTCAGAGACCATTCCTATAGAAAGAGCTCTGGATTCCTAGGAATTCAGGACGCTTGTGTTTAGTCTTTTCTCATTCACAAGGGAGTTTGGGCAGAACTCTCAACCTTTCTATACTTTCAGATCCTTAAGTTATAAAATAAGGTAATTGTTCCTGTTGGCTTTTAAGTATTTCTCAAAAATGTATATGGCTTCTCAGTATCCTGAACATTTGGTATTTATACTGGATGACTCTGAGCCAACCCCTGTGTCAACTACTACATATACATTAACTCGTTTAATCCTTACTCAGCCTCAAGAAGGAGGTATTTTTTATTATTTTGATTTTACAGCTAAGGAAACGGAAGGGTCCAAGATGTTAAATAACTTGTCCACTGAATCCAGAGCCCAAACTCTTGTCTACTGAATAGTAGTGCTTCTACCTCGGGCCAATCACATGAATCCTCTACATGATAGAGTTACAGGCTATCTCTGTTCAATACAGGTGCTATAGTGGGGAATTCCTCCTTGGTAAGGAATTAGAGAGCCGGTGGGGCACCTGGGTGGCTCAGTTGGTTAAGTGTCAGACTTCAGCTCAGGTCATGATATCGCGGTTTGTGGGTTCGAGCCCCACTTTGGGCTCTGTGCTGACAGCTCAGAGCCTGGAGCCTGTCTTCAGATTCTGGGTCTCCTTCTCTCTGCCCCTCCCCCATTCATGCTCTGTTTCTGTCTCAATAACAAACAAACAAAGAATTAGAGAGTGGGAGAAAATGATTTTAATATCAGACATATATGCAAACTATAGCTACACATTCTTGGGGAAATAAGCAAATGGCAAATATTTGAATGGAAACAAAACTAAAGAGACAGATCAAATTTAACAATAAAGCCAATGAAAGGACTAATTTAACAATAAAATACTTTTTTTCATATCGGACACTAATTGATTAAGGGAATAATTTGCAGGGAGAAGAAAGATACCCTTTATATGCACAAGTTCTGTCTGTGACATGCCTAGCATGTGGATAAAATGGAAACATTCAATATGAAATACAGATGTCTTGTCTCCATGAAAGCAAGCATCCGTACGATTGGAAACATTTACATGATATTTTGTCTTCCAGTTTTCATTTGGTTATTTTATACAGTGCAAATTCAGTCACAATTCACATTTGAAGAAGAGAAGAATTTATCTTCAGGAAAAAGCTCTAGTCTTTCACAGTTTACAACTTAGCACGTCTTGGGTGCCTGGCTGGTTTAGTTGGAGGATCATGTGACTCTTGACTTCAGGGTAGTGAGTTCAAGCCTCACGTTGGGTGTGGAGATAAATAAAACAAAACAAAAAATAACTTTGTACTTCTTTTTTTAAAATAACTTTAATTTTTTTTAAAACTTTTATTTATTTTTGAGAGGCAGAGAGAGACAGAGCATGAATGGGGGAGGAGCAGAGAGAGACACACACAGAATCCAAAGCAGGCTCCAGGCTCTGACCTGTCAGCACAGAGCCCGATGCGGGGCTCAAACCCATGGACTGTGAGATCATGACCTGAGCCAAATTAGGACGCTTAACCGACTGAGCCACCCAGGCGCCCCTTGTACTTCCTGACTAAGATTAACCAGAGGCACCAGGCTGAACAAGAACTTGAAGAAATATTTTATGAGGCCTAAAGTGAGCCAGTTTTTAAAAGCCAGTTATTCCCAGTACTCAATTTACACAGATTAAGAGTTGTATGTAGAAGAACATACTTTGTTTCTTCCTACTTTTCTAACGTTTGTAAGTGAACAAGGACTTGGCATAATTACAAGCATTATAATATTACTGGTATTATTTAGTTATAGAATCACAGATCATCTAATCTGGTCTTTCTACTTAACAGGTGGAGAAACTGAAGCCCAGAAAGGTGCTAGCAGCAATAGTGGTAAGAAAAAATATTTGCTTATATCTTTAATATGTACTTAAACGGATATTAAAAATGGCAGGCAAAATTAATCTCAGGATAGATATATTAATAATATCAATAATTAATTACTCTATTAAATATAGTAATTATAGCAATTAATTACACTAATAATTAAATATTGAAGATCTAAGTGTTATTAAGAATAGGCAGATTTGGATAACTAGATTTACAACTAGAGGGTTTCTTCTTTCCTACTTACCTCCATGAATCCTATAGGAAGGGTGGTCCCTTTCTATAGGTCCCTTTTATCCCATGGGTAAAGAGAAACTGAAGGAACCATTTTATTTCTTCCATTTCAAAAATCCTTTATATGGTTTGACAGATGAGACAGAGCAAAATCAAGAAGAGAGCAAGCTTCTTAATCGTCTTGCCCAACCCACTCAGATAGCGTGTTAGCTCCCTGGTCGCTGCTTGATTCAGGCACCATGAACTTGAGGGCATTCTGGAACACTGATGTGCTCCCTGTGGAGCACAAGGACTAAATTTGCAATTCATTATGTCATATAAAAATGAACCCCCCTGCTAGAGAGAGCCAGACTTTTGCAAGTTGTGACAACTTATTTTTTTACGTTAACATTGACTGAAGGCCTTCTTTGTATCAGATGTTGAGCTAAGATCTTATACACATTATCTCATTTACTCTCCACCGTAGCCTTATGATGTGGGTTTTATTATCCCTGCTTACAGATGGAGAAACTGAGGCTTAGGGAAGTTTTATAAGTTTCTCACCATAACATAATGAGTGGTTAGTAAAGTTAAACTTGCAGCCCATTAGAGTTAAATCCTCACATATTGAAGCCTCATATCTTAAGAATGTGAGAATAATGTAATTAAGACTAACCTTGAATTTAACTTTAGCTTTAAAATGTTTGTATTTTAGGTGTTAGGGAATTTCTCACTGTGAGTCAGAAAAGGTAGCCCCATGTGTTTTAGCACAGCCATAGTGAAGGTGCTGGGATGGCGGTACCAGATCTAGTGGTTTAGCTGGGTTGGTGGCAGCATCAGGGTTCGGGGCAGGGGCAGTTGTCTCATCAGACTGGCTTCCTAATGACATTCAGTTCTGGCTCTGGCTGCTAAGCTTTCCATTTATCTAGCTTAATTTCCAGTCTTCCTAGCAATTTTCTGAGCTACGTGTATGTTCCATTTCCAATTAAATCACCAATAGTCCGTTTCTGTTGCTCACAACTAAGAATCCTGATTCCCATGCCATGTGATATACCAAATGATGGTGCTTTGACATTTTTTTATAAGATTTTATTTTTAAGTAAAATTGACCGAGCCAGCCAGGTGCCCCAAGGTGCTTTGAAATTTTTTTAAGACCAGTGGGCTGTGGCTAGGAATTGTGGGAGGGAAGTTGGACTCTATAATGTAGAAAGTATCTGTGTAAGGTGGGCCAGAGGGCAGCTTCAGATTCTATTTTCTCCTTTTTCCCACCTTTGGACTCTTTTGTTTTTTTAAGTTTTATTTATTTAAGTAATCTCTACACCTAGTTTGGGGCTTGAACTCACGACCCCCCAGATGAAGAGTCACACATTCCTTCGACTAAGCCAGACAGTTGCCCCTGGACTCTTTTAATGCACACCCTTTTTGCCTTGTTAAACCTAAAAAATATATTTGAAAAGCTAAAGATGACCCTGTCCCCACTAAGAAAACACAAATTTATCTAATTGAGTTGTAGATCATAGCTTATTTTCTGTTTTATTTGACAGTGATCTTATCCCATCATCTTGAGTAATTCTTCTGAAGCTGACCCTTTATGTACATCAGTAGTTGGTACTTGTTGGTAGCTTACAGTGTGCTAGGTACTATGCTGAGCACTTTCCATGGATTGGCTCATTTAAATCGTCTCAACTGTGAGGTATAGATAGGTACTATTATAATACCCCTATTTTAAAGAAGAGGAAACTAAGAGGAGACGTCACCCACGTAGAAAATGGCAAAGCTCACTCTTAGCATAGTGGCTCCTGAACACTTATGCTTCAAAACATTGTATCTACTTGTCCCCCTAAGTGGCTTGACTGATCCAACTTTTTTCTCTTACCTTTCCTCTTTCTCATTTTCTATGTCTAATTTTTTTTTCTTAAAAATTTTTTTTAATGTTAACTTATTTTTGAGAGGGAGAGAGAGAGAGACAGAGCACCAGCAGGGGAGGGGCGGAGAGAGAGGGAGACAGAATCCAAAGCAGGCTCCAGGCTCTGAGCTGTCAGCACAGAGCCCGACACGGGGCTTAAACTCATGAACTGTGAGATCATGACTTGAGCTGAAGTCGGATGGATGCTTAACTGACTGAGCCGTGCAGGTGCTCCTAGTTTTTTCTTCCTTAATTGAGAATGACATGAAAGCATCCAGTCCAGTCCCTAACTGAGCATCTGTAATTGTGTGAGGTGACTGGTTGGGTATCTATCAGCTGCAGGTGCTCTTGAGAAGCACCTTTCGGTTTGCTCTTCTCACCTTAGGAATTCCTTCTGGCTTCACCTTTTCCTGACCTCCACTATCTCTATCTCTCCCCACCCGCTTGGAACTTCTGTTCTCATCTCCTCACTCTGGTTTTTCTTGCTGCCTTATATTTGAATCCTGTCTCATGACTTTGCTCCTTCATTAATCAAAACACTTATTCAGGGATGATGTAAAATTTTACAGAGAGAAGGTACCATCCTTTTTCAAGGAGTTTATAAAGCATTATGAAGCATATAACCTACTATGTAATTTATGTTATATTACATTATTTATTAATATTTTTATTAGTATTTAGGCATTTAAGCTTTTAGGATTTTGTTATAAAAGTCCTAGAGAACAGGGGCACCTGCTGGCTCAGTAGGAAGGGCACGAGACTCTTGTTCTCGGGGTCATGAGATTGAGCCCTACATGGGGTGTAGAGATTACTTAAAATGAATAAATAAAAGTTTTAAAACAAGCCGTATAGAACAATTGGAGTTGACACTGCTTTCTCTCCAAAATGTGTAACTTGAGAAT
Organism: Cryptoprocta ferox; assembly: GCA_028646485.1. Taxonomy (NCBI): domain Eukaryota; kingdom Metazoa; phylum Chordata; class Mammalia; order Carnivora; family Eupleridae; genus Cryptoprocta; species Cryptoprocta ferox. The sequence goes on along the minus strand of CM053559.1, from coordinate 53,581,176 downwards.
GAGCCTCTAACTGGTTGGGGCAGTGATCAACATGTGATTTGGGTTGAATGCTAAGGTTTTATGGTGACATTTGCTGGAGAAGACAAGGTGTCTGGTAAATGTTAACATAAACTACATGCCCAGTTTGACTGTGAAAGGCAAGGGGATGGAAAAAGAAGAGTGTAAGAATTACAGAAACTTGGGGCTTTTCAAGTACTTGTGAGTCAGAAAGGATGAAAAGGGAGGATAAGATAGATGGAAATGACCCTGGGAGATTGTGTGTTTAGGATAAAGGAGATCTAATTTTGGGAAAATTCTGTAGATGGAATCTAAGGATACGACCAAGTCAGACAAAGCTTTTATGGTTTCAAGGTGATCAGTTTTTCTAGATCCAGTGCTGAAATATGTTAGAGCTGAAGAAACAAAAAACAAAACAAAACAAACCCAACTTATGGTTTAGTTTAAAAAAGAAAAACAGGGGAGCCTGGGTGGCTCGGTCAATTAGGCGTCTGACTTTGGCTCAGGTCATGATCTCACAGTTCGTGAGTTTGAGCCCCACGCTGGGCTCTGTGCTGACAGCTCCGAGCCTGGAGCCTGCTTCAGATTCCCCCACTCATGCGCTCTCTCTCTCTCTCTCTCTCAAAAATAAGTAAACATTAAGAAAAAAAAGAAAAAAAAAAAGAAAACCAGAGTTAGGAACAACTGGAAAAGCCAAGATAATTTACCCATAATTTAATCTGTCTGTGCAATTATACGTGTATGTGCATATTTGTCTCTTTAGGAAGAGCCTTACCTCCTAATGCCACACCACTCACATTGTTCACATCCTTTTTTGAATTCCCTCCAAAGAACCATACTCTTTCTTGCCCAGGGAGTTTGCAACCTGGGATGAATCCCCCCTCCCCATTTTTTCCTGAGACCTTGAGGCCTTCGCTAAATGATGCTTCCTCAGAGAGGCCTTAACCTAGTACCGGCTTTCTTTCCTTTACACACTTTATCACAGTTTGCAAATGTAGTTTTATATGTTTTGTCTTTCCTTCTTACCATAAGCAAACTATATCCCGAGAGCTTTTCTGTCTATTCACCACTTTTCATTTTCCCCGACGTGCAGTTCCTGTTAGTCACTACTAAATAGACATTGGATGAATGTTTATATTAACAAGGGTCTGACTGTGCTGCTGTAACAAAGGAATCTAAAAATACAGTGGCTTCAATATGGCTGAAGTTTAATTCTCTTGCATGTAAAATTTCAGAAGAAGGTAGGCACCCAGACCGGTGGGGTGCCTTAGCACCGTGAGGTCATTCACAGTCTGAGTTTCTTCCACTGTGCTGCTCCAGTATTCCTTAGGTCTTGTCTGCAGGGTAAATCTGTGCCACCTCCACATTCCCATTCTGTTTGTAGGAACAGGGATAGAGTGAAAGTGGAGGGCAAGCAGTTTCCTATAAAGCAAGTGACTGGGAAGTGGCACACCTCTCTTCCATTCACATTTTATTGTGATAAACTTAGTCATGTGGCCACACCTAACTTCGAAGAATACTAGGAAATGCTATCTCTGGGTGGTGTAGAAACGAGCCATCTAAAATGGAAGAGGGAGGGGTGTCTGGCTGGCTCAGTCAGAAGAGCTTGCAACTCTTGATCTCGGGGTCATAAGTTTGAGCCCCACTTGGTTGTAGAGATTACTTAAATAAGCAAATAAACTTTAGAGGAAAACAATAAAATGGAAGAAGGTGAGATTGAGAATTGGGGGTTAACTAACCATCTGTCCCATTGTTGGATAAATGCTTTGAAAGAATGAATATTCATTTTTTTTTATTTTTTTATTTTTTTGAGAGAGAGAGAGAGAGACAGTGTGAACAGGGGAGGGTCAGAGAGAGAGGGAGACACAGAATCTGAAGCAGGCTCCAGGCTCTGAGCTGTCAGCACAGAGCCCGACGCGGAGCTTGAACCCACGAGAACCATGAGATCATAACCTGAGCTGCAGTCGGATGCTTAACCAACTGAGCCACCCAGGCACCCCGAATATTCATTTTTTTAAAAAGTTTATTTATTTTGAGAGAGACAGAAAGTGCATGAGCAGGGGAGGGGCGGAGACAGTGAGAGAGAGAGAGAGAGAGAGAGAGAGAGAGAGAGAGAATCCTCAGTCGCCTCCGTGCTGTCAGCGCAGAGCCAACTCAGGGCTTCTTGAGCTCACAAACCCCGAGATCATGACCTGGGCCCAAATAGAGAGTCAGTCGCTTAATCGACTGAGCCACCCAGGCTCCCCTGAATATTCATTCTTATATTAATCAGAGGTTAGATTAACAGAGGGATTTGAAGCCTGTGTTTTAGAACTCCAGAAAAATAAGGGATGTGGTATAAGAATATTGGACACAACGTAACATCAAATATATTCCGTGGTACAACCTGTTCACCTGCAATTTGGGGGGCAAGGGAGGGTTAAAAAAAATCAAGAAATTAAGCAAAGCAGGTGCAGGGCAGTTCTGGGTGTTGTGACTGCACACCTGGTTTTCTTCCAGTTTGGACATAAAATCTCTGCCTTCAGCAAGCTTCCAGAAATAAGCCTTTAGCTAATAAGCTTAGCTTCCCTCCAATCCTTCCCTTGCCGGAAGGGAGCCATTTTGAGGCAAAGACATTACTTGACTACTGACTTTTTCTCTTCATTATCCGAAATTTGACACTAACAAAGGCTTTGAAATTCTAAGGCCAAAAACAGAGCTAAACCAAATAGTAACTGTTTAAAAGGTGCAGATAAAATTTATCTTCCACTGATGTGTCCTGATGCGAAACTAACATTTTAAGGAGCGTAGGCTGAGTATGGGGTTGTAGGACAGTGCTTGCCCCTGAGCTCCCCTCGGGGGTGGGGTGGGGGTGGGGGGCTAAGGGTGTGTGGGAAGGCTTATCAGCGGCTGGCCTCGCCACATCAGTGCAGATGAGAGGAAGTGGCCCACTTGCCGCTGCAGCCCAAGTTGTCTTCATGTCTGCGGCTGCAGGAGACACTGGGCTTGGCATTATTAGCCTCTCCTTCCTTAAATTCCCTCCACACATGAAAAAGTAACCATTCCCCTTCTGCCCCCCCCCCTTATATTTGGTCAGAAGATTTATATTCTTTCCCCCCACCCCTTATATTTGGTCAGAAGATTAGGAAACTTATTTTGCCCTCTCTCTGCTTTGGAGCTGAGCTCACGCGTTGGTCCCCTGTGAAATGTGAATCCTGGTCTGCTGTCCTCTCTTAGCAGAAACTTTTCAGAGTACTTATCACTTTTGGAGTTGAAATTTTTCTGTTTGTCACTTTTCTTTAAACTTCTCCAGGACAGACACTATATCTCAGTAATCATTGATTCTCTCTGCCTTGTACAATACCTGGCACATGGTAGGCACATGATAAATAAGTGTTTGTGGAATGCATGAATGAGGGAATGAGTGAGTGAATGAGGGAACAATTCTTTGGGTTCTTTCTGTAGCTTCTCAGCTGTTCTCATGTGCTCATTATTCCTGAGGCTTAGGAACACAAAGTGTGGTTCCAAGTTCTTCCTTATTTCCAAAAAAAAAAAAAAATTTTTTTTTTTTTAAATTTGCTTACTGAAGTTAAATTGAAGTTCAAAATTCTTTAATGGAGAATTGACCTTTCATTATGCAATGAGGTGTAAAAGCGTTTAAATGTAAATGTTGTTTAAATTAACATACTGCCTAAACTCAATGAAACTAAAGTGTAACCAATCAGTCAATCAAAAAGTGTAAATAACTGATACTTAGAGTCTTTTCTGTCCTGACAGGCGGGTGGAGGTCAGAGAAAAGTTGGTGCTTGGGCCTTAGTGGGGGTGGAAGAGGAGGGGAGGTCAAAGGGTCACTTAGGTAGAAGCAGAGAATAGAAAGGGGGAACTAGGGGCCACCGATTTAGCCCTTCCTTAATGTCTCAGTTTTAGGGGGAGAAGTAAAGCCCACTGTGCTCATGCACTTAAAAAAAAGTTGACTTTGTTGCGGGGAAACTGCATTTTCAGAAGAGTTAGTTGAGGGTCATGTAGCCTCCATTGTATCCTCAAACATGTCTGCTGGTAGTAGAACAGTTGGAGGACTTTGCACAACTGACTAGGTGATACTGGAGATGGGCCAGGACAGGAAAGGGTAGAAGTTATGCCAAGATTTAATTTTGGGTTGGAGCCTCTGGACCGGGGGACTGCTATAATCTGTTTTATGTTATCAGAGGATCTCTGATACCTCAGATTTTATAGCTAGAGCTGCTTAAGTAGCTCAAGGCACTTTGCAAACTTCCAGTTAGTTCTCTCAGTACCTCTGGACGCGGAGAGCAAATATGTGCAAACAGAGGCCCAGTGTTGCACAACTGGTTTAAAATTGGCTGCTTATGTGATGCCAAGTTATCAGTTTGACTTTTTTTTTTTTTTTTTTTTTTACCCTCCTTGAGCTGCAGTTGAGCTAGAGAATTAGTTGAGAGTCAGTGTCCTAGGTTTGTTTTGGCTTCACCCTGAGTAGCTGTGTAACATACCACACAGCACTTCTCTCTGGGTGGAGGTGAGACTCTGTGAACCCTTAAGGCTCGTTCCAGACCTAAGGCTTTCCATGTTAGTACCACGTAGAGTGAGCATGGACACAGCAAACCAGTGGCCGAGCACATGGTTTATAACCCCTTTAACCTCTACTTTTGTTTTATGTTTTAAACTTTTTTGTTGAAGTATAGCATACACATAGTATGGTAAGTACATATGGCACACTAATCTTAAGTGTACAGTTTGCTGAATATTTTTAAAGTAGGTATTGAGTTGTGATTTAGCTTTAATAATTCAGCCTTTTTATGATTTTATTATTTTTTTAAAAATTTACTTATTTTTGAGAGAGAGAGAGAAAGCATGAGTTGGGGAGGAGCCGAGGGAGAGGAAGAGAGAGAGAGAATCCCACGCAGGCTCCATGGGGTCAGCGCAGAGCCCCATGCAGGGCTCGAACCCACAAAGCGTGAGATCATGACCGGAGCCGAACTCAAGAGTTGGATGCTCAACTGACTGAGCCACCCAGGCGCCCCAAAGATTCAGCCTTTTTAGATGTATGGTTTAATGAGTTTTGATAATTATATACTGTTATGTAACACTACCAAAGTCAAGATGTAGATGATTTCCATCATCCCAAAAACTTCTGTTGTGGCCTTTGCAGTCAGTCCCCTCTTACCCCAAGCTCCTGGCAACCACTGCTCTGTTTTCTACCCCTGTAGTTTTGCCTTTACCAAAGTGTCATGTAAATGAAATCATACCGTATGTAGACTTTTATGACTGATTTTTTCTATAATCCTTTTTTTTCTCTTGTGTGCAGAAGTGGGGGAGGAGCAGAAGGAGAGGGAGAGAGAGATTTTTAAGCAGGCTTCATGCCCAGCACTGAGCCTGACATGGGGCTCAATCTCACAAATGGTGAGCCGAAATCAAGAGTTGGATGCTCAACTGACTGAGCCACCCAGGCACCCCTATAATCTTTTTGAGATTTATCACATACCCACATAATTGCCATCTAGATCAAGATATAGTATTTTTCTGGCACCTGAAATGTTCTCTCATGTCCTTTTCCAGTCAATAACCTCCTCCCACTTTTCTGATTTCTACCATTAGGTTACTCTTATCTATTTTGTGTTTCAGATAAATAGAATCATACAGTAGGTAATGTATGGCTTTTTAAAATGTAATATCTGTAGGATTCATTCATCTAATAGCTAGTAATAATAGTTTATTCTTTTAAAAAATCACTGTGTGAAAATAAATAAAAATAAACACTTTAATAAGTAAGTAAATAAATAAATATCACTGTGTGGCATTCCATTGTATAAATGTACCACATTTCATTTATTGCTTCTGCTGATAGCATTTGGGTTGCTTCTAATATTTGGCTATTTTGCGTAAAGCTGTTATGAACATCCTTGCTGATGTCTTTTGACACTACCCTTTTGAGAACATGCACTCCCATCTCTTAGATATATTCCTAAGAGTGGAACTGCTGGATCATAGCCGAGGCATATGTTTAGCTTTAGTACATGTTGCCAAACAGTTTTCTAAAGTGGTCGTGCCAATTTATCCTCACTGTCAGTGTACGAGAGAGTTGCAGATACTCCATAGCCTTTTCAGTGCTTGGTACTGTACTGCCAGTCATAGTTTAGCCTCTCTGGAGAGTTGTAGAATTACTGCTATTTTTCCCCCATTTTTAAAATTGTGATAAGATATACATACAAAATTAACTATCATAACCATTTTTAACTATACAGTCTCTAGGATTCTTCTTATAAAACTGAAACTCTGTACCCCCATTAAACAACCCCCCTATTCCCCTCTTTCTTCCAGCCCCTGGCAACCACCATTCTACTTTCTGTCTCTGTGAATTTGACTACCTTAAGTACCTCATATAAGTGGAATCATACAGTAATTGTCTTTTTGTGACTGGCTTCTTTCATTTAGCATAACATCCTTAGGGTTCCTAAAAACTGTCATGTTGTAGCAAGGTTGCAGAATTTCTTTCCTTTTTAACGGTAAATAGCATCTACTGTATATTATTTAAGGCTAAATAATATTTATATTTTGCTTATCCACTCATTCAGTAGTGGATACTTGGGTTCCTTTCTTGTTTTAGCTTTTATGAATAATGCTGCTATGCACATCCGTGTACAACTATCTCTTTGAGACCCTACTTTCACTTGTTTTGGGTAGATATTCTCAGAAGTGGATTTGCTGGATCATATGGTAATTTTATTTTTAACTTTTTGAGGAACCACCGTACTGTTTTCCATGATGGCTGTACCATTTTACATTCCTACCAACAGCACGCAAGTGTTCCAATTTCTCCATATCCTGTCAACATTTGTTGGGTGTGAGGTGGTATCTTATTGTAGTTTTGATTCACATTTCCCTGATGATTAATGCTATTGAGCATCTTTCCGTGTGCTTATTGGCCATTTGTATATCATCTTTGGAGAAATTTCTGTTCAAGTCCTTTGCCCATTTTTAAATTGGGCTGTTTGTTTTTGTTGTTGAGTGTTAGGAGTTCTCTTTATATTCTGGATATTAGTAAGCACTACTTTTAAATAGAGTGAAATTGCATGTGTAACACCAATAATGCAGTTCAGAGGTGTGAATCAGGAGTGATTACTGACAAAACAACCAACAGGGGCAAGCAGTGGTAGAGCCACTTTTTGTTACCAAAAGGACCCAAGTTTAAAAAATTTATTATATCTGCATCACTAAGAAATAGTGGTGGTGGTGGTAGGGGAGCCTTCCCTCCCTGATTCAATGACCCCACCCCCTGTAATATTTATTTAATTCCGATTTCCCTGGAAGGAAATATCTAGGGGATTGTTTGGTGAGGACCTCCCTGCTTTGGCCTTATCAAAAGAAATAGGTGAGTTTATTCCTCCTCATTTGAGATAGCCTCTGGAGACCCGTATCAAACCTCCACTGAAATGAGAGTAATAAATGAGAGTAATAAATATTCAACCTCCGGCAAGGAGTTTGCAGAAAATCCATGAATGGAGTGTGGGTCCATGTATGTTTCTGGAGCAAAAATATGCTTCATATTTGCAAAGATAATAGTTTCCAGGAAACATAGTGAGGCTAAAGGGTTCATTTAAAATTCAGCTGTTATTCTTTTTTTTTTTTTAATGTTTTATTTATTTTTGAGAGAGAGGGAGGGGGGGAGAGAGAGAGAGAGAGGGAATGGGGGGGGGCAGAAAGACAAAGACACAGAATCCGAAGCAGGCTCCAAAGCTGTCAGCACAGAGCCCAATGTGGGGCTCGAACCCACAAGCCATAGGATCATGACCTGAGCTGAAGTTGGATGCTTAACCAACTGAGCCACCCAGGCACCTCATTGAATTCAGTTGTTATTCTTTTATTCTTTTATTTTTTTTAATGTTTATTTATTTTTGAAGGAGAGAGAGAGACAGCATGAGCAGGGGAGGGGCAGAGAGAGTGAGGGAGACACAGAATTCGCAAGGGGCACCAGGCTCTGAGCTGTGAGCACAGAGTCCAATGCAGGGCTTGAACTCATGAACCGCGAGATCGTGACCTGAGCCAAAGTCCAATGCTTAACCGACTGAGCCACCTAGGTGCCCCTTAGCTGTTATTCTTGATGTTAATAGCACCAATCAGGTTTGAGTTGGTGGGCTATGGGTGGGCCTTGCAATGGGGGTGTTCATTTGAAAATATGCCTATGCAAGTACAGCTAAAAACTGTGAGATATTTTTGTACTCTACACCCAATATAGACTGTATAATGGAGTTTTTATGTGTACCTAAGAATCACTGTGAATTTTAGAGTATTTCTGGCCACTCTACAAATACATGAATCAGATTAAAGAATAGTCAGTCAGACTTGAATTAAATATATATTCCCATAATGGTTATTATCTTTTTTTCTTGGCTTGACATTATTATAGCAAGCTAAAATAATAGAAGATAAGTAGCTATTATAAATGAACCATTAAAAGCAACAGTAAGCCAAAGTTATCATTGATCTCTCCCTGTCTCTTACTTTATAAAAACTAATGTAGTGAATTGCCATGGAGTTACCTACTTTAATAATAAATCTGTTGTGTCAGGGCAGTGACCTGATGTTTTCTTTTACTCATAATTTATAGTCTATTGATTTAATCCTCTGACTATCTCACCCTATTTGTATAGCATAAAACCATTTCTTAATTGAAAGACAAAGGAAGCTTGGATGAAACCACATGGCAGGATATTTTTATTGAAGACTTCTACTTGATCAATAGCCAAATAAATATGAACTTATTTTCAATGACAGTTTCAAGTTTAAAAGACCAAAAAAAAAAAAAAAGAAAGAAAAAAAAGAAGGAAATGCTTTGATTCATCATCTATGTGGATAATCGATTTATAGATGTATTTAGAAATTTAGATTTTTTCCATGGGAGAGGCGGGAGGCTTATGGAAACATTTTAAAAAGACACTAGCTTCTTTTTTTAGTGAGCCATAAACAAGAATGTAGAAAATGAACTCAAGTAGGAGACAGTTTAATGTGACTGCATAAAACATTGATGTTGTGCTACTAGAGCTCTTCTCTCAACTTGTAGAAGAGAAAGCCAGCACTTTATGCTCCTCTAGCCAATAACTGGCACCTTTCCCTTTGGCTATACATGCCAGGATGCCAGGTGCCTTACCACTACTCTCTCCCTTGAACAGAATTAGCTGCTGACTTCCTCTTACTGCCAGTTTTAGATTTCTGGCAATGACTATTACCATAGCCCTGCCATACCCCATCTCCATCTGCACAGACCTTAAGCTTAGTGTCCAGTTACTGAGCTTTTTTCCACTGGTCTCAGGCAAAAGTGTAATGAGTACCATCAAATATCACTGAGAAAAAGCTAAGAAAATAGCAACTATAACAGTGATGAAACACAGGATCAATTTGGCAGAAGGCTTTTCTCTATTTTTGTCCACTTGCCTACTTATTTATTTGTTTATTTTCCTTTAGATGTCATAGATCTTACCCAGGTAAGCTAAAAAAAAAAAAAAAAAAAAAAAAGACCATGCATCATTGTCATGTCACAAGCATAACTCAGCTTGGAAGGAGGCAATTTGAGGATGGCTATCCTATTGTCATGCTTTATTTTTTCTTCACCTAATGCAGATAGCTGCAGAGAATATGGAAGAATACCTTAACATTCACCCTGTGAAGAGAAAGCAGTGATTTTTTATGGTGCTTGTAATTCATGCCATCAATTTTATCTGTGGTAGGTCCATGTCAAAATCAGAGTAATTAAATGGAATGGCAGTCCTGTTAAATGTGTTCATGCCATTGCATTGGCAATAAAGCATGTGCAAATTTACAATTAAGGCTTGTCTTTCTCCTTAGCCATAGAGAATTGTGACAAACATTATGTTGCACAGGCATAGTGATCCAAAAGGGTATTCATCAAAATAAAAACACCAGGTGGGTAGTCTCAGGATTATAATATCTCCTTATGCAATTACTCTTTTTCACTGCATATTTTTTGACTGAATAATAATTACTTTTGCACTGAGAAAAGGCAGGATCAGCCAGTTTAGACTTGTTTTATTACCACCCTCCTTTTTAAAATTTGCACGGCAGCATAGAGCCGTAACTGTGTATTCAGATGAAAGTATATTTGTTCCAGTTCTTAGCTTTCAGAGGGTGACAGACTGTTTCAAACACAGCACACTGAGCTTTTCATACAGTCACTTTGGTGCTACAAAACACACCATTAAGATGCATATGGATGGTGTGGTTCATTTCCTAAGCTATCCCTAGGAATCATCAATACAACAGAGATAAAGGAGTTGTGAAATGTAGCCCAAGCAGTGAACGGACAGCCATCTTTAACCACCGTGACCTGAGAATGACCCTGATCTCCGCTGAGTGCAGGAGGTAGAGATGTTGCAGAGCACAGGAATCAGATATCTAACAGGCCTGGAGGCCCCCACTGTGTGGCAACTGCAGAGCCACTTGCAAGGTCTGATACACAGATAGGTGACAAACAGTGATGTCAACTCCATGCTCCTTTTTTAAAAATTCCAAAATAGACAGGATTGTGAATGTTTAATGTTTATTATGGCTGTTCCCTCCTTTGTAAACTTGTTAAGATTCATAAAAGGACACTTAAGTTTTTATATCACTTAAAATACTCTGATTTGACCATATCTGCAGATATTGGTACTGTGCGTGTACACATTTTGCACATACACTCATCAGGAATTAATTTCATAGCGATGGAACAATATATTCTAAAGTGCTTAAAATCATCCGTGGCATTTTATGATAAAGTGTACCCTTTTCTTGTTTTTGGTAGCTCTTTAGCCCTAAGTCTTGCTTACATCTTAAATTTCTTGCTTAAATCTTTCTAACTTGGTTAGTAATGATAGTTTTGGGGAAACACATATACAGGGCTGCAGAATACGGCTTTAGACTCAGTAGCCATGCTCCCTTATTACGGAAATGCAATGTGCAACAGTTATTGTAATAAATCAGCATTGTTAATAAGGGGATACACATTCGGAGGAGCTAAGGAATAGGAATGCAGGCTACCTTATTAGCTTTCAGTGACTGAAGTGGAGAGTTTCTCTTTCGTAACACTTCTTTTCCTAGGATTCTTATGAGGGAAAAGTAGATGCGCTCACCTTAACAAAAGATATAAATTACCTTATTTGTATTATTAGCCTACGCATAACGACTAAAATGTTTACATATCCATCTGGGAAAATGCAACTGGGAGGATATCTATACAGTTTCCTCCAAGTGCAAAATGCATTAAAAAAAATTCACAAACAATAAACAATCATAATCTCTGTTTCTTTGAACTTTTTTTTTTCTTCCAGTTTTCAGATTTTCAAAGAACACTGCACCCTAAACTCTGAGGTCCATATAACACTGTGTGTTAACTACAGAGGAATTAAAATTAAAAAGAAAAAAGAAAGAACCAAAGAACACTGCAGCTTGCAGGTAAATCCTCCATTTGGAATTTGCCAGAGTCCCTTTGGCAGTTTTACAGGCAGCACCACAGAAGCTGCCCTCCTGGGTCTTTGTGGGGTCTGTGACCTAAGGCCGGGCTAAACACAGTAGAGTTGGAGCTCCCATGGAGTTGGGGGGGGGGGAAGGCGGTGGCAGGGAGAACCCCCCCACTCCTAATTGCAGTGCTGAAAAATAATCGAGGTTTTGAATCCGATCTCCACAAATGCCACATTTTAGCTGAATCACCTCCCCTCCAGGGCCATTGCAGGATGCCAGAATCAACTGCCACATTCACTCCCCGAACCCATGCTTTTCTCAGGATGGCATTTCACGGTTATTGTTCCTTGCTGTGCTTTTAATGAGAGAAACAGGTAGTGATGTGCATACTCTTAACTGGTAACGCCTTCTAATAATATTGTAATCTGGGTTTTTGTAACAGTTCTGTGGAAAGTGCATAGGGATCTGGGACGCAGGGAGGAGTATCACTTCCCTGGGTCTGTGACAAATGAGGATTTTAATCTGAATCATAACCTTTTACAAACAGCTCCATCTTGACCAGAGCACTGTATTTGGTGACCTATTCAATTTATTAATGTTTCACATTGGGCCTAAGTGCCTACAATGGGGAAATGACAACAAGTGAGTACTGGTGACCTTGTTAACTTGGCTAATACTGGTAAACGGATGGCTTGGCCTTATGGAAGTTTGCCCCATGGAAGGCCTTCTACCTGAGGACAAAGATAGTGAGACACAGTCTTGCTATCAGCTGCTCTGCTCCATTTGCATACACCCAATGCTTTTTATTTGTGGGTACTACCTTTTGTGCGCCCCAGTAACACCTCCCTGTAAATGGGATTCATCTTTGGCTTGACTTGTGTATCATCACAAATCTTTAATGCTTTAGGTAGTAGAATGATTCATGGCTCAATTTCAGGAAGGAGAGACCACTCCATTCTAGCTCTTGTAATAAGAGATTTAAATATAGAGAATTTTGTCTCTCTGCAATTGGAGTTGTGAGCTCAGTGTTCTGCAGAGTCTGCAGGAGTGACTCCCACAACAGTACTGCTGAACTAGCCTGAAATATTAGCTGTTACTTGATCAGGAAGACGGGGAATCAGGAGGCTAGCATAGAGCTGTGGAATCCAAAAGCTCGCCACAGTAGCCTCAACAAAACTAGTGAATGGATGCTGGAACTTGGCTGCAGAAAAATCCAGTATGTCCCCTCCCCAGCCTCCTTGCCAGCAGCAAGAGAAAGAACAGCAGGGTGATTGCTCCCAGCTCTTTCCCACCTTCTAGATCTCAAGATCTCAGGTGATTGCGTCTTCTTGGTGGATCCTGATTTCAGAACTCTTGCTGCAAGGGAATGTTGGAAATGTGCTTTTTTTTTTTTTAAGCTTTCTAGTCTCTGCAGTACTGGAATGCACACTCAAGAGGAGGTGCGGTGGAGGTTGGTTGCTCATTTGCCATTTCCATCTCATAGCTTAAACAAGCAAAAACGTGTAACAGGATAGGAAATCCATGGGTTCTCTTTCTCTTCCTGGTGCCCTTTGGTTTTCATTTAGACAAGTGACCTTTTTCCACAAAAGTAATACAAATAATGATGATTCTACAATATTTTTCTACGGTTTGTCTGAAATAGATTGGCAACTTCACAGTCCTTTCTCAGGTATTGATTGCAGATGAACTAACCTGGGTCTCAGAGATTCTTCAACTTCTTCCATCTTGTGTTCCAATCAGTTGGTCCTGATCTGTCCATTGGCTCCCACTTGTTTTTGTCTCATTCTGTGTCCATTCCCCTCATATTATTGCATAGGTGGGATTGGTTTTTTTAGGACTCAGCTTTCTTTCTGAAAGCTATCGTTGGGATATTCCTTGTTCTAGGCTCACGGGTTAGAGGAAGCCTTAAGCAAATGTCCACTTCTGTTCTTCTAACCCCAGCCTGGGTGTGTCATTTGGACCCCCAATCATCTAGGAGGGAGTTGGGCCAGTAACAGTTATGTTACTGAAATGCTCTTAAATTTATTTGTTATAAAAATCTCAAACAGTGGTGCATGGATGGCTCAGTCGGTTAAGCGTCTCACTCTTGATTTCAGCAGGGCATGATCTCACAGTTGCTGATTTCAAGCCCTGTGTCAGTTCCTGTGCGCTTGGCATTCTCTCTCTTCCTCTTTCTCTCTGCCCCTCCCCTGCTCTCTCTTTCTCTCTCAAAATAAATAAATAAACTTCAGATCTCAAACAGAGCTAGATATGTCATTGAGTAAATAGGAACATGCAGGGACTGCAGTTATTCTCCATCACTGAGCTGCCCTGACCTTGCTGGAAGTGACACTGGCACAGGCACAGAGAAGGCATGCTATCTTGGTTGAATAATCATGGAGTTCGGTGGCCCTGATGCCACATTTTCAGAACTCATTCAGGTATTTTGGTAAGTAAAAATTATGCATTAAGTTTATGCATCTTTCTTTGGAGTGCAGACTTTACAAAGTGCTGTGCTGTCAAGCCATCTGACTGTACAGTGTGGCTTAATTACAAAAGAGAGCGATTATGCTCCGTGTTAGAGCTCTTCGGGTAACTTCTTGACTCACAACTGAAAGGCCAGGGACAAGTCAAGGGCGGCTGCTCCAGGCTCACGGGGTATCATTAGAACGTGTCCTCCTTTCACCTCCAGTGGATATATGGCTACCTTCTGCCGTATTCAGTTCATTGCCAAGCTATGTGAGATGGCTTCAAACAACTACAAGAACACATCACCCCAGTAACAAAGCCAGTGACAAAGAGAGTTCACTTTCCCCAAAGCACAAACAGGAGTCTGAGACCTAAACCTCCTTAGCCGGGGTTGGCCTGATTTAGGTCATGTTCCTCTTTAGGAACCAATCGGTGGCTGGGGGAATGGGATGCTCTGATCGATTTAGTCTTGGGCTTCACCTCTATCCTCAAATCCAGAGATAGAATCTGCTTCTTCAGAATGGGGCTGGAGTGGATCCCTAAATGGGAATTGAGTTGTTATCAGAGGAAGCAGAAGTAGATGTCAGATAGCAAAAAGCAACACAAGTCCACCATAAGCAGAAGGCAGACTACCTGTGCAAAGAAGATAATGTGTCCCCAGAGGCTTAAGAGATATGAAGAGACATCCTGAAATTTCTGGCTGGTTTTCAGTGTTCTGGGCCACAGATCCATTTGACTCTCTGAAAGCATATTTATTTTTTTTCATGAAACAAATGAAATAAAAACTGAGATGCCAGCGTTAAGGACCTGAGTCTAGAGTTAAACTGAGGTGGATGGACCAAGATGGAATATTCCCTGCAGTTTTCAAGAACTATTCAGAACTTTGGGCACTATTTGTCTGGATTGCTGTTTTTAATCTGAAATCATGGAATTATGAAATTTTATCAGAAATTATCTGAAAGAATGTAATGCTTAAAAAAAAACCCTCAAGCATACACAAATGCAGAGAGATGGTATAATGAATCCCCCCATCTACTCACTACCCAAATTAAATTGCTATATAGATTTTGTCATTTTCTTCATCTATCATCTCTTTTCCCCCCTTTGCTAAAATATTCTAAAGCATATCCCAGATATCATGCCATTTTACCCCTACATTTCTCATTATGAAAAATTTTTTTAAAGTAGCCTTGTTTTATTATTGTTCTTTACTACAACTGGGAATGATTTAGCCAGAAATCCTGACATTCTGGGGCATCAGGAGGTTCAACTCCTTTCTCCTAAAACCACAGAAGCCAAATACACCTCTGACCCAGTGTCCGGCCTACCGAGTATTCACAATAGTGAAAAGATTGCAGCATTCCAAACAACATGAAAGGAATTAAAAAGATAGGTGTGTTCTATGCCTACATGCACAGAACTTTGGCCGGTTTCCTGCTGAAGCAGTTCAGACATTTGAAAGGTACCATGGCTGCCAGGTGGGTGGGTCCGATCATCTTTTTTTTTTTTTTTTTAATTTTTTAATGTTTATTTAATGTTGAGAGAGAGAGACAAAAAGTGAGCAGGGGCGGGGCAGAGAGAGAGGGAGACACAGATTCTGAAACAGGCTCCAGGTTCTGAGCTGTCAGCGTAGAGTCTGACATGGGGCTTGAACTCACAAATTGTGAGGTCATGACCTGAGCCAATGTCAGACAATTAATCCACTGAGCCACCCAGGCGCCCCTGATCATCTTTAACAGTTATCTTTTTTTTTTTTTTAAGGGACTTAACGTTTTCTCTTTTGAGATTTCAACATGCTTGTTTTCTTTTCCGGAAATTGATTTCTCCAGAAAATTACTTATGAGTGTGAAGCTCGAAGTTTATTTTAATGTTATTAATACTGTCTTGGGTTTCAATAAAGGCACCCCAAACTGACTAGCTTGAGACATTTTCTTATATACAGTTTGATATGCAGGGATACTTAAGTTCTAAAAGAAACTTGGGGCTAGACTTTTTACACTAAAAAATTCAATTGGAATTTTTGTCAGAGAGATTATAAAGCAAAGCTTAAATATGTGGTTTAAGGGGTGCCCGGGTGGCTCAGTCGGTTGAGCGTCAGACTTCGGCTCAGGTCATGATCTCACGATTTATGGGTTCGAGCCCCTCATCAGACTCTGTGCTGACAGCTCAGAGTCTGGAGCTTGCTTCAGATTCTGTGTCTCCTTCTCTCTCTCTCCCTCTGCCACTCACTCTCTGTCTCTCTCTGTCTCTCAAAAAGTAAAATAAATGTTTAAAAAAAAGAAAAAATAAATATGTGGTTTAAGTAAAGTATCTTGTCTGGTTTCTGCAAAGTTTCCAGTAAACCTTGTTCCCTGGACCTGTAATTCAGAAGGTCTCATGAGCCTTTGATCTCAGGCAGCATTGCCATTGCTATTGATCCAGGTGAAACAAGGCAGGGGTGGGAGGAGCAGCTGGAAGGAGCTATTGATTTATTTATTTGACAAATGTTTATGGAATTTCTGTTATGTGCTGGGCACTGTGCTAAGTACTGTGGGTAAATTAAAGAAGAAATGACAAGGGACCTTGGTTACAAGGAGCTTATAGTCTACTGGAGTAGAGGTAAGACCTTTACCCAAAGTAGAACGAGAAGTGTCGTAAAATGAATATGGGGATTCTGAGGAGGAAGGGATTTGTTCCTTTTCGATTCTGGGATCTGAGACAGCTGCATGGAGAGATGGCAGACGAAATGAGCTGCGGAGTATATTTTGAATTTGGACATGCAGACATGGTCAGGAAAGAAAATCAGGGCTCCGCAGACTATTCCAGATCATTGTATCTTTTGCAGCACAGCCATAGGAGGCTGCTGCCGCAGTCCTTCAGGTGTGCAGACAAACAGACGATATTGCTGTTTGTCAATTTTATATATTACTTTTGTGTACAAGTTATGTATTACAGATTGTAAAAGGAACAGGAGAAATTACTTGTCAGATATTCTAATGCTATCCTTGCCAGTGTTCTGTGAACCTCTTGTAGCTTTGCTTCTGTAGCTCCTCTAGCATTTGGGGAAGAATAGGGAGCAAGCTACTGCCTCCATCACCATCAGTCTTTCATGGGAAATAACTAATTCCTAAACTTTGGACCCAATCCCCATATGTAAAATGCACAGAAAGTGTGAATAAAAGGGGATAACATATAATAGATAGCAATGATAACGTTGTTTTACCTCCTTAGGTGTCTCTTGAATCTGTTTATTTCTCATGTTCACTATCAAATTCCAGGTTGATAGTTCCCACTTAGGATTCCCTGCCTTTAGCTCTGTTCCCTTCCATCCCAGTCTCCATCCCGCAGAGTGAAATTTCCACAGCTCCAATCCACAGAAATGACAGTATTTCTTCTTGCTTAGGAACCCTTTAGTGGTACTGCGTGGCTCCTAAGGTAAAATTTGAATTCCATTATTATCAGGCAAGACCCTCCACGATCATTTGATCAGGGATAATGTGTGTGATCCAGGAGTACCTAGATGTAATATAAGCAACTTGAAAAAAAAACAGTTGAAGGCGCCTGGGTGGCTCAGTCGGTTAAGCGTCCGACTTCGCCTCAGGTCATGATCTCACCGTTTGTGAGTTTGAGCCCCACGTCGGGCTCTGTGCTGACAGCTCAGAGCCTGGAGCCTGCTTCAGATTCTGTGCCCCCCCAAGCCCCCATCCCTCCTCTGCTGGCTCTCTGGCTCTCTCTCAAAAATAAACATTAAAAAATTAAAAAAAAAGTTGAATATTAGATTACAGGGTAGTAAACAGTTGTAGATATCACATGATATAATACATTTATTCTTGATTATCTCTTGTTTGGTATTTTACTTTTCTTTTTTTTTTAATGTTTATTTTTGAGAGAGAGAGTGTGTGCAAGTGAGGCAGGGGCAGAGAGAGCGGGACAGAGGATCTGAAGAGGATCTCTGTGTTGACAGCAGCAAGCCTGATGTGGGGCTCGAACTCACTCACAGACCGTGAGATCATGACCTGAGCCGAAGTTGGATGCTCAACTGACTGAGCCACCCAGGTGCCCCTGGTATTTTTCTTATCCCGTTTCTTATATGAGCCATTTGGCTGAACTTGAGTTTATGGAATAGATAGATTTTTTTCTCTCTAAAATTAATTTCTGAATTTTAACTCTTTTCCACACTAAATTTCTTTACAAAAGTAGAAATTGATCCTTTTGTAAAGTCTATTGACCTTAAAATAAAAAAAATTTTAAACCTTCAAACATGTTGAAAGGAAATTAAAATATATTAACTTTTTAAAAAGTCTTTTTATTTTTTTTTAGACAGAGAGAGAGAGAGAGAGAGAGCATGTGAGCAGCAGAGAGGGGCAGAGAGAGAGAGAGAGAGAGAGAGAATCTCAAGCAGGCTCCATGCTCTGCATGGAGCACAATGCAGGGGTTGACACAAGGCTCAACTTGGGGCTCAATACCACGACCCTGGGATCATAATCTGAGCCAAAATCAAGAGTCGGTCACTCAACTGACTGAACCACCTAGGTGCCCTGAAAATATAACTTAGTTCAAGTTTAAAAAAATGTTTACTTATTTTTTTAAATGTTAATTTATTTATTTTTGAGAGGAGAGAGAGAGAGAGAGAGCACAAGTGGGGGAGGGCCAGAGAGAGAGGGGGACACAGAATCTGAAGCAGGCTCCAGGCTTTGAGCTGTCAGCACAGAGCCCGACGCAGGGCTCAAACTCACAAACTGTGAGATCAAGACCTGAGCAGAAGTTGGACGCTTAACTGACTGAGCCACTCAGGCACTCCAATTCAAGTTTTAATATATAAAAACTTACTTATTTTGATGTATTTTTAATATATATTATATTATTTTACATAATAAATATGTTACACATATTTATGTATAAGTTATATAAATTATAAATGTATAGTTGTATATAATATGTATTTAATACATAAATTTATAGAAGCAAGGATTTTTTCTAGTTTTAAGACGATGAAATAAAGGTCATTCTAGAAAGATGCCAATGACTTGGTTGAAAATAATACAGCAGACTGAATAATCATAATTTATCAACCTCCAAATCTTAAGCTGCAGCAAGATGGTGTATGATTTTCATATTCTGTTTCTTGGTACTTTTTGTTTATGTTCAGTTTTGAGAGAGAGAGAGAAAGAGAGAGAGAGAGAAATTGGGGGAGGGGCAGAGAGAGAAGGAGACAGAGGATCCCGAATCCTCTTAATCCACTTAACTGATTGAGCCACCCTGGCACTCATGTTTCTTGGTACTTTTAAAAATTGTTGACGTCAGGAAATACCAGTTGATCTGGGCAAAAGAAGGTGTAAGTTACAGAAAAAAAGCCAGTGCAATGAATTAAAAGCAACATTAAATAACTTTAAAAATGGGACAGTGCATTTATTGACACTTACTTAAAGGGAAATCCACTGATAAGAAAGTAACATCAAAAAGATAGGCCAAGAGGTCTTGAAGTTTTGAACAGTCTGCTGGGGTGATGCTTTCATTCATTCATTCATTCACTCATGTGCTTATTCAATGTTCATTCAAAAATATAAGGCACAATAAGTAAGCTCTAGCAATGTAATGGCAAAGTCAACATTCTGACGCCCTTAGAATTTTCAGTCTAGTGTGAGGGTGTGGGGAATGGTTGCATGGAAACAGACAATAAATAAGTACATAATAAATTAGAAAGTTAACTTTTGATAGAGGTACGTTCCATGAAGGAAATAAGACGGTGGGAGGTGATAGAAATTGCAGAGGGAGTAGTCATTTTATGTAAGCTGGAAAGAACTTTCTTTAAAAAAAATTTTTTTTAAATGTTTATTAGAGAGAGAAAGAGAGAGAGCGAGAGCATGAGCAGAGGAGGGTAGAGCGAGGGAGACACAGAATCCAAAGCAGGCTCCAGGCTTTGAGCTGTCAGCACAGAGCCTCACACAGGGGCTTGAACTCATGAACTGCAAGATCATGATCTGAGCTGAAGTCTGACACTTAACCGATTAAGCCACCCAGGCACCCCTGGAAAGAATTTTCTAAGAGCAGAGAAGATATTTCTATGATGAGAAAGAACCAGAGGAATAAAGGACTGGAAGAAGAGTGTTTCTAACTTAACGGAGGACCATGGGGGAGGGAAAGGGGAAAAAATAGTTGGGGAGAGGGAGGGAGGCAAACCATGAGAGAGTCTTGAATACTGAGAACAAACTGAGGGCTGATGGGGGTGGGGGACATGGAGGAGGGCAACTTGTTGGGATGAGCACTGGGTGTTATATGGAAACCAACTTGACAATAAACTATAAAAGAAAAAAAAAGATAATTAACCCTTGGAAAAAAAAAAGAAGAGTGTTTCTAGTTGAGGGCACAGTGAATGCAAAGGCCTGGAGGTAGTAATAAATTTGGCATGTTTGCAAGAGGAGACGTGAGGTGGACAGGCAGGGAAGAGAGCATACCAAACCATGAAAAACATGGAAAGGCATTTAGATTTTCATTTTTAATGAAATTGAAAACTTGGTTTGCCAAATGCTGTCTTTAAGGAGTTCATAGTCTATTAGCGGAGACAGACATATAAAGAAATAACAAGTCAACAAGAAATAGTTGATTTCCACCTCCTGTAAGTGGTTCACAGATCTGGCTGCAAAGCACAGA
Organism: Cryptoprocta ferox; assembly: GCA_028646485.1. Taxonomy (NCBI): domain Eukaryota; kingdom Metazoa; phylum Chordata; class Mammalia; order Carnivora; family Eupleridae; genus Cryptoprocta; species Cryptoprocta ferox. The sequence goes on along the minus strand of CM053559.1, from coordinate 53,560,656 downwards.
AAGTTAGAATATGCTTGGGTGCCATCCCCAAATTTCTGATTTTAATTGAACTGAGTGGTTCAGTCGGTTACGTGTCCAACTTCAGTTCAGGTCATGATCTCACGGCTTGTAGGATCCAGCCCCGAATTAGATTCTGCACTGACAACATGGAGCCTGCTTAGGATTCTCTCTTTCTCCTTCTCTCTCTGCCCCTCCCCTGCTTGTTCTCTCTCTTTCTCTCTCTCTCTCAAAGTAAATAAATAAACATTAAAAAAGAAGAAGAAGAAGGTGGTTCTAATGTCATCTGGGTTCTGAACTGCTGGTGAGGACAAAGGCTTGATTCTAATGGGCAGATGTTGGTGGTTTCCAGGCAGGTTGCTTCAAGAAACCACAAGTACAGCTCGCTGGAAAGTTTCCTTGAAGATCAAGGCTGGAATTAAGTAACTTCTATCATGTCCAGAAATTCATATTGCAAAGAAATATGTTCAAGAGATAATCACAAAGCCCAGAGCAGGTAGCTTGATGAGTCTTGTATAAAGAAAAAACATTAAAAGAGCAGCTTCGCAGAAGAAAAATGGTACAAGAGGAAAATCAGACGTAACATACATATTTTAGAAGAGAAATAAAAATGAAGCTATCAATTTGACAGTCAAATTATTGAGTCCTGATGGTTAGCCACTATTTGATGTTCTAAACGGTGTGAGACATCTGCCCTACAGCAAGGGAGGAACAAAGGGAGCTATAGAAATGCTGGCTTTAAAAATGCTTGGCAGAGGCTGTCTCCTGCAATCCGACGATTCATCCCATGATTTGTAGAACTGTTCTTGGTACACATACACAAAACACATCATAGAGTTTATCAGTCTTTACTTTTTCTCTGATCGTTTACTCTGAGAAAGCCAAGGCAGTGACAAATCATATTCGGGTCAGTGTCATGATCCAGATTTACAACTGAGGCACTAACTCCCTTTTCAAAACTGTTAAATAATAATGCATCTTAATGGCTTGGAAAAATTAGAGGCAGCACTTCCAAACTTACTCTTTTCCTTAAATTTTGTGAAAAACAGTTAAACAGATGTGCATAATGTTTGTTAAGTCGATCCTGATATCTCAGCTTGGCGCGCACACACTAACCTTATTGTTGCTGAGTTGCACGGATGTGTGTGTTTAGAAATAGTTGAGACATTTTGTATTTGATAGTTTTTGTATTAAATTACTCTGTGTAATAGCTTCTCCTTTTTATATATTTTGAATTTTGTACATTTTATGAAATTACTTTTGCTAAAGTCTATCAAGTAGATGTCAACAAATGATGAGCCTCTAATCTGTCATCATTAAATTGCCCCAAGCTCATCTCATCATTCTATTACTTAGAGACCATTCAATTGCTTATGGGATTGAAATTATACTTTTTTCCTAGCTCACCTCTAGGACAATGATTTTTAGACTTTTGGATTTCATGAACTTTTAACATTTTAAAATAAAATAGAGAAACTCATATGTGGTTGCAAATTTTTTTTCCCCTCAAGTAAGGAATACTTGGAATTATGTCTAATAAAATAATCAGTTCATTAAAAAATATTAACTCCAAAAAAGTAAGAGAAGGCTGCTCTGATATTCTTATTCTAAAGTTCTTTAAAAATTTTTTTATTTAATGTTTACTTTTGAGAGAGGGAGAGAGACAGACAGACAGAGCTCAAATGGGAGAGGGACAGAGAGAGAGGGAGACACAGAATCTAAAACAGGCTCCAGACTCTGAACTGTCAGCACAGAGCCTGATGTGGGGCTCAAACTCAGGAACCATGAGATCATGACCGGAGCTGAAGTTGGACACTTAACCGAATGAGCCACCCAGGCACTCCTGAAGTTCTATTTTAACTGCTAATGGTTTAGGGGCAGCTGGGTGGCTCAGTCAGTTGAGTGTCCGACTCTTGATTTCGGCTCAGGTCATGATCCTGGTGGTGTGGGATCAAGCCCTGTGTAGGGCTCTGCACTGAGCATAGAGCCTGCTTGAGGTTCTCTCTCTCTCCCTCTGCCCCTCTTCTCTGCTTGTGCTCTCTCTCTAAAAACAAACAAACAACAAACAAATAAATAAGGTTCTCTTAAAAAAATAAATGCTGATTGTTTAGAGATGATAATTACCTCTCCACGTTCCTTTATAATAATCGCCGCATACTTAGCACAGTGCTAAATACGTAGGTGGTACCTAGGAAATATATATTTTTTCCAGGAAATATTTTATTTTATTATTTTAAAGATTTTATTTTATTATTTTTAATGTTTATTTATTTTTGAGAGAGAGAGAGAGAGCACGAGCAGGAGAGGGGCAGAGAGAGACAAAGACACAGAATCTGAAGCAGGCTCCAGGCTCTGAGCTGTCAGTGCAGAGCCTGACACGGGGCTTGAAACCACAAACCTGAGATCATGACCTGAGCCGAGGTTGGACAATTAAGTGACTGAGCCACCCAGACACCCCCAAAGATTTTATCTTTAAATAATCTCTACACCCAATGTGGGGCTCAAACTTACAGCCCCGAGACCGAGAGTCACACTCTGTACTGACTAAGCCAGCCAGGCATCCTCGTGAAATACTTTAAAACTGATACTCTTGTTGTTTTAGGCTCACACAATATCTGGCACAGCAGTACCTGCTCAGTTAAGTTTTGTTGAATGAGTAAGTGAATAAATGAATGAATATTCTTTGTTAGTATATCCAGAGAGTTCTGACAGTGATTCTCATAATGTTGAGCAGGTGAGATATGGTCACCAAGCCCGATGCATGGATTCTTCTCTGTCTCTGTCACTGTGCTGCTTGCTGCTATAAATGAAACAGCCATACTCAATGGAAGTATACATTTTGATTATAAATGGTTGTATTTCTGCTATTGATTAATTAGTTCATTTTATGAACTTATGAAATTATGTAGGTAATTTTGATAAGTACTTAGCACCTTTCCAATTTAATTTTTGTTCTTATACTTGAATGTGAACTGATCAATAACTTTGTAAGCAGTTTGATATTTTTCATCTATTCCATTCTTTCCTCTAAGTACAATAATCTTCTCTTTTAACTATCTGACACATTGACATTGAAAAGTTGATGTGAAAGTTCAGGTAACTTCTTAGGGAAATGATACATGTGTCTAAAGGTTTTTCAATCCTGCTTTGATCTGCAGGCTGCATGCTTCTATTGACTGCTGAATTGGATACAAGTGACTTAGCTCATTACTCTTTCATTGAAAGTTATAGCAATTAGGATGAAGAAACCACAAATGGAGCTAGGTCCTACCATAAAGTAAAAAAAAAAAAAATGTAAAAGTAATATTGGCTCACTAAAAATATTCAAATTATATGGAAGTATTTAACATTTTTTAAATGTTTATTTTTGAGAGACAGAGACAGAGTATGAGATGGGGAAGTGCAGAGAGAGAGAGAGGGAGACACAGAATCCAAAGCAGGCTCCAGGCTCTGAGCTGTCAGCACAGAGCCCCATGCGGGGCTTGAACTCACAAACTGTGAGGTCATGACCTGAGCCGAAGTCAGACACTTAACCAACTGAGCCACCCAGGTGCTCTATATGGAAGTATTTAAAGTAAAAAAAAGCCCTCTCCTGACCATCCTCTTTCCCTACTTCTAAGAAAACTCTTGCTAACAATATGGTATTTTATTTTACTGAACACCCACATACTTACACATTTTATATAATTATACATATTTTTAAATTGTTGTAAAAAACATATTTGATCCATGTCCCCAGTTTTGAAAAAAGTAGCATTCGTGGTGCCTGGATGGCTCAGTCAATTAAGTGTCTGACTCTTGATTTCAGCTCAGGTCATGATCTCATGGTTTGTGAGTTCGAGCCCTGCCTCAGACTGTGTGCTGGGATTCTCTCTCTCCTCTCTCTGTTCTTCTCTCTCTCTCTCTCTCTCTCTCTTTTAAAAATAAATAAATAACATTTTTAAAGTCAAAGTTATTTGCTTTCAGTTCCTAAACCATTAATTTATGTTTATAAAAACACTACATTCTCATTACAAAATGTTTTGAAAGTACTGAAAAGGAGTAAGAACCAGAAAAATTTTACCTATCGTCTCCCCAGCCTAGAAGCTACCATAATTGTTATTTTGGCACATTTCCTTTTGGTCTTTTTAAACCCTCTTTCCTCTTTCCATTCCCATTTAGATCATAGAACAAGTACAATTTTGTGTCCTGCCCCTTGCACTTAACATTATATCATAAGCACTTGGATTTTCATCTAAAAATATTTGTATGCATAATTTTTAATAGCTGTAAAATATCCCATTATTTCTATTACCATTATTGGTTGGAAGCATTCCCTTTGTTGGGCTTTTAGATTGTTTCCAAAATTTTGCTATTATAAACAATTCTGGCACATCTTTGGGGATAGTCAACATTTTGCATTACTTCATAAGGATGGACTCCCAGAAGTATTAATACTGGGTCAAAGAGTGAGATGATTCATAAGGCTTTTGATTCATATAACCAAATTGATTTCCAGAAAGGGCCAATTTATTTCCCAAAATGAAGTGAACATCAATGTCCATTTCATTGCACTCTGGCGAGTATGGGGAATGAAAATAAATTACAATACTTTCCTATTTGTTTTTGGAGATGGTATTTCATCATTTCCAATATTTTAAAATATAGAAGTTATTCTCTCCCCCCCCCACTTGTTCTTTTTATGTTGGCACATGCACATTTTATGTTTTGTCAAATTCCTTACACAGAATCTAGTACATAGTGGGAGAAAGCTAACAAATTTAGGATCTAAGATCCTTGAATGTAAATAATTTGTTGAAACATGAAGTAAGTAGCTGACTAATAGTGCTATATTAGGAGGAATGATGTTTGTAGCTGGAATAGAGGCCCCATGTATCAGATTGCAAACATTGTTAAATTACACTAATACCTCTCTACCACTATCTCTATAGAAAATAAATCTGAAACGGCACTACCAGGGAAATTTTGCATAAACTCCTACAATAAAGAAGCTAGCAAAAGCAAGTTTTATTGTGAAGAACAAGAGTTTTATTTAAATGGGTGAAACATTTCCATTTAATTTTAATGTCTTTAAATGATACATTTCCTACTGTTAATAGCAGTAATCCCCATGGAGAGTAACGTTCTTGTTAAAGTCATAATAGATCTCTGTTCACTCATTTAACAGCTTGAAGGTACACTTTTTAGACAGTAGAATGCTAATTAATCTTTGCTGCAGTATTTCTTCAATGACTGTTGAACAAGCAGGATTTTTGTTAGAGTAGCATTACAATTGGTGAACGTATGGAATTACAACTATACATTTTAAGGGAACTTTAAAATTTTTCATTAGAGATTATCATTTACAAAGCAACAGAGTCATTTTACCAATTAACAACTTTTTTTCTTTATAAGCATAAATCCTAATTTTAGGCTATAGAATGAATTACATGTCTTTATATGTCCACACTATGTTTCTCATTGAAAATGTGTGGCAAAATGTTGTTCTGATATTTAGTAAAGTGTTTTAATATACTAATAGTCTAATTTATATTCCATAGCTAATAATCTAGTGAGAATCCAGGAACACATTTCTATCAAATTAAAATTTCATATATTAGAAAAGTGGGCTAGCTCAACTAGGTCTTTATAATGTATTAGTTTACATTCATTTCTCATTTTTCACTAAGGTCTCTTAATATATTTTATAGGTATTTTCCTAATTCAACAATTATTATTATTCGTTTTGAAAGAGAAACCAAAGTGACAGATGTTAAGTGGCTTTCCAGGGTCATAGAGCTAAGAGGGAGATATGAAGACTGCTGACTCAGTCCTTATCCATTAGACCAAACTGTTAGTATATAATGATGTATAACAGTTGTTAACCTTTTGGGGCCTCTGGAAAAACACATGTGCATATGAAAGGGGGCGTGTTCTAAATCAATACGCAGCTAAACCAAGATTTGATTGAGGAAGAGCTCATTAAAAAGAAAGCATTGATAACCACAGTATTTATCATTGACTTATCTCAGCATACTCGGAAAGTATTATCTTATGATAAATAAATACTACAATTTCCTTTTCCATATCAAAATGCAAGAATGGGTATATTAAAAAAAACCAACTCCATAATTATATTACTACTACATTACCTTACTCTCACTCGTGTATAAAGTACGTTGATGTTTGTGGATTTTTCAGCTTTCCTCACATCCATGATTTTATTTATTTATTTATTGAAATAACTTAAAAAATGTAAAATGTTTACTTATTTTTAAGAGAGAGAGGGCACGAGCAGGGGAGGGCAGAGAAAGATGGAAACACAGAATCTGAAGCAGGTTCCGGGCTCTGAGCTGTCAGCACAGAGCACAACACGGGGCTGGAACCCACGAAGTGTGAGATCATGACCTGAGCCAAAGTTGGACACTTAACCGACTGAGCCACCCAGGTGCCCCTCACATCCATGATTTTTTAAAACAATTGCAATAATAGACATAGAAGTTACTCTTTTCAAAATTTGATTTTGCATTGAGGTTTAGGAGATTTCCTAAGGACCCATAATAATAGAAAATTCATGAACTCACAAACAAATCTAGGCATTCTAACAATCTGTTGCATACTGAAACTATTTTGCAATACAGACTATTTTGTTAAACTTTTAAAAAATATTAAAAAAATGTTTTTATTTATTTTTGAGAGCGAGAGAGAGACAGAGTATGAAAGGGGGAGGGGCAGAGAGAGGGAGATACAGAGTCCGAAGCAGGCCCCAGGCTCTGAGCTGTCAGCACAGGGCCCCATGCGGGGCTCAAACTCACATAACCATGAGATCATGACCTGAGCGGAAGTCGGACTCTTAGCTGACTGAGTCACCCAGGTGCCTCCTGTTAAACTCTTGACTTCGTACTGATAACCTGCTGGAATCATGTAATTAATTCTTTAGATATAGTCGTGAAAGGAGAAAAGCAATACAGAAATTCTCAATGATGATTCAGAATAGAGTCAGGCATGAATAGGCCACCTAGAGCAGAAATGGCCGGGGGGAGAAAGAATAAGACTAATCAAACTGAGGTCTTTGAAATGGTCATTATTGTGAGACTCTGGGTGGGTCTAGACAGGGAGCCCAGGCTGGTACATGAGGTTGAAGACATGACAGTAAAATTATACATATCTTGAAATTCCTGTGTGGGGATATTGTGCTTCAACATCCATGCAAGGCATAGGTGCAGAGAATCCAGGAGCTTGTGGTATTTGAAAATTGACATGGTCAGGTGGGTATAACAAAATGCTGCACCTCAGGATTTAGGATGTGCTGCAAGATCCTCTTCCTTGAGAGGAGTCTGACAAGAGGTCCTCTGACCAAAAATGAGACCAGGATAGATGCATGGACCTATGGAATTAGACCAAAGTGCACCTGACAAAAAACTGGGCCAGTGGGGCCAGTCAAAAGGGGTAAATTGAACGTGGTTCTATAGTATTGAGTTAAAACTTATTAAATCATTCTTGTCTAAGGTCAGGATTGATTGTAGAAACAAGGGTCAGAATAGAGCACAAGAGTGGGAGAGTAGGGGAAGGGGATGAGGACGAGAGTGGAATGTGGTTGAAGTCAGTCTGAACCATCTGGAAGGGTGAGAGAGGATGGGAAGCCAGCAGGTGTGGATTGAGTGGATATGGCTGAAACACACTGGATGTTTTTAATATTCCTTACAACTCAGAATGAGAATTATTTCTTAGTTTCGGGGATACTTGGGATAAAAATTACCTGAAATTTTTCCATAAAGATGGACAGTATTTGGGCAAAATAATATAATTATTATATCAGCTATTTCAGGCTGCAGTTGCCATTTATTTTTATTTATTTTTTTATGAGAGAGAGAGAGAGAGTTTATGTGAGCAAGGGAGAGAGAGAATCTTAAGCAGGCTCCATGCTTAGCACAGAGCCTGACATGGGGCTCTATCCCACAATCCTGGGATCATGACCTGAGCTGAAATCAAGAGTTAGATGCTCAAGTGACTGAGCCACCCAGGTGCTCCTGCAGTTGCCATTTTTAGTGGCTTTTCTCTACACCAAATGTGGGGCTCAAACTCATGACTCCAAGACCAAGAGTCACATGTTCTTCTGAATGAGTCAGCCAGGCATCCCTTTCAGTGTCTTGTCTTTTGAAGTTTGTTGGTTTTGTTTGTTTTATTTTATTTTATTTTATTTTACTTTACTTTATTTTTTTTAGAGAGAGAGAGTGAGTGTGTGAGCAGGGAAGGGGCAGAGAGAGAGAGAATTCCAAGCAGACTTTGCACTGTCACCAGACCCTGATGAGGGGCTCAAACCCACAAACCATGAGATCATGCCCTGAGCCAAAATCAAGAGTCAGATGCTCAGTCGACTGAGCCACCCAGGCACCCCTTAATGGCTTATCTTAAAGATCAAACCAGTTTTTAATTTTTCCTGAAATAATCTCTTTCTTTCTAGATAAGTCCCTGAAGTCCTTTTTATTTAGTGGTTATTAAAATTATGTCCATGATTTGACTTTCCCCTTTTTTGTTTTCCATTCTTTTTTTCAATTGATCTACAATTAACATATTACATTAGTTTTCAAGTGTATAATGTAATGATTAAATATTTGTAAATGTTGCAAGATGGTCACCACAATGAATCTAGTTAACTTCCATCTCACACATAGTTTTTTATTTTCATTGTGATGGGAACTCTAAAGATTTATGCTCTTAGCAACTTATACAATGCAGTATTATTAATTTTAGTCACCATGCTGTACATTACATCCCCAGGACTTATTTTTTGCCTTTCTCTGTTTGCCTTGTTTTGTGTAGCCTGATGTCCTCAACCTGTGTCCATGTTGTCACAAATAGTAAGATTTTCTTCTTTTTGATGGCTGTTATTTTATGGCTAATATTCATTATCTTCTTCATCCATACGTCTATCAATGGACACTTGGGCTGCTTCTGTAATTTGGCTATTGTAAATAATGCCGCTATAAACATAAGGGTGCATGTATCCTTCTGAATTAGTGTTTTTGTATTGTTTGGGTAAATACCCAGTAGCACAATTACTGGACTGCAGGGTGGTCTATTTTTAACTTTTTGAGGAACCTCCATACTGTTTTCCACAGTGGCTGCAGTAGTTTGCATTCCCACCAACAGTGCATGGGGTTCCTTTCCCCCCACATCCTCACCAACATTTGTTTCTTGTGTTTTTGATTTTAGCCATCTGACTGGTGTGAGATGATATCTCATTGTAGTTTTGATTTGCATTTCCCTGATGATGAATGATAGTGTTTTTAATTTTTTGAGGAAACTTCATACTTTTTTCTATATTGACAGCATCAATTTATACCCCCTTCAACAGTGCACAGAGGTTCCCTTTTCTCTCTACATTCTCACCAACACTTGTTATTTCTTATCTTTTTGATACTAGCCATTCTAACAAGTGTGAGGTGATATTTCATTGTGGTTTTGATTTGCATTTCTCTGATGGTTAGTGGTGCTGACCACCTTTTCATCTACCTATTGGTGATTAATGTGTCTTTTTTTGCAACAATGTCTATTTAGGGGTGCCTGGGTGGCTCAGCTGATTAAGCATCCAACTCCTGATTTCAGCTCGGGTCATGATCTCATGGTTCCTGAGGTCAAGCCCCACTGACAGCACAGAGCCTGCTTGGAATTCTCTCTGCCTCTCTCTCTGCCCCTCCCTTGCCCTCCCTCTCTCAAAATAAATAAATAATCTTAAAATAAAATGGTCTATTCAGATCCTCTGCCCATTTTTAATTGGATTGTTTGTTTTTGCTGCTATTGAGTTGTATGAGTTCCTTATATATTTTGAATATTAATCCCTTATCAGGTATATGGTTTATAAATCCCTTCTCCCATTCATTAGGTTTCCTTTTCATTTTGTTGATGGTTTCATTTAGTTTGATGTAGTCCCACTTGTTTATTTTTCTTTTTGTTGCCTTTACTTTTTGTGTCATACCCAAAAAATCATCTCCAAGGCTAGTGTTAAGGAGCTTGCCACCTATGTTTTGCTCTAGTTTTATGGTTTCAAGTCTTACATTAAAATCGTTAATCCATTTTGGGGTAATTTTTGTGTCTGGTATTGACCTCCATTTTTGTTTGGTTGACCTAAACCTTAACTGTTGAGATTATTACTGCTCTGACTAGGCAGAGGAATTTCTTAAGAATTTTAAATGTACTGACCATATAATTTATTGCCCAAACTGGGATTTTTGTGAGAGTGAAAGGAGGTGCTATTGATAATTAAGCTTGAACAATAGATAATAGCTTGGGCTGTCCCAAGCAAACTAAGATATATGGTCACTATATATCACTAGTGTGAGAACATAATTCTCCCTGTTTCTCTAAATTTCTGCATGTCTTATGAGCATTGCCATTGCCAGCCTTTTGTTCAGGGTTAGTTTTTCAAGAATGTTGGTGTAGCAAACAGCCTTGAAAGAGGGTGTCTCTCTCTGGAGCAGAAAGAAAAGATTGAAATGTTCTTTTTCTTTTTTTTTTTTAGTTTATTTATTTTGAGAAAGAGACACTGCCAGTGGGGGAGGGGCGGAAGGAAAGAGGTAAAGAGTAAGAATCCCAAGCAGGCTTCGTGCTGTGAGCATAGAGCCTACACGGGGCTCTAACTCATGAATCTGTGAGGTCATGACCTGAGCGGAAACCAAGAGTCGGACGCTTAACCAACCAAGCCACCAGGTGCCCCAAGATTGAAATTTTCGAAGCTTAGAGTTCCTCTTCTTTAACACAACCCACTGTATGTGTGCAGGTGTCCCCTGGTCCTTTCTGTGTCACCCTGGGGGACTTGAGTCTTGGAGAACCGGCACAAGAAAATGACCCTCTTCCTATTGCGATTCCATAGGTAATAAACTCCTTTATCTCTGATCCAGGAGTCTTGTGTCTTCTGCTAACATCCATGAAATTGTGGCATGCTGACTTGTTGGCAAATAGGGTAAGTCTTAAACCCTTCACATTTATTTCCATCTGATACAATTATAAACACTATACTAACAAACATGTTCCTACTACTACTACTCCTATTATGAATTCAGCCGAAATTTTATTCTGTGCATTTAAGAATTTCTCTCCCAAAGAATATTCTAAGACATCAACATTAGCAAAAGCAAAGATAGGCATTACTAGATCTGGTCTCATTGATTTCTCAAGATAGACTGTTTTAATCAATGAGATTAATTATGTAGTTATTATAATTAATAATTAAATCATTAAAACTAAATTATAACTTTATATCAATGCACCATGTAATTGTTTATTTCTATTATAAGTTGATTTCTTAAAACTATGTAGCATATTTTGAACTCAGAATGTGTATGGATAGAATTCTTTTTCCTAGCATAATAATCCACCCTTTGGAGGAGTATATAAGTTTTTTTTTTCTAGAATAATAATGAGGTTGGATGTTATTATTTTTATAATAGTTTTATTGAGATATAATTCACATACCATGCAATTCACCCATTTAAAATGTAAAGTCCATTAGTTTTTAGTCTAGGAAGCATGTAACTTGGGGTAACGAAAAGAATGTAATAAAACGAGCCAAATTCCAAATTTCTCTTTCTTCTACTCTAACTTAGCTCTTGTGCTTTTTTTTTTTTTAACTTATTGAACTTTCCTTAACCTTTTTTAAGTAGTTCAGGAGTGAGACACCCTTTATAAGCTATAGAATTTTAAGGTGGCAGATAATTGCAAAGAGATATACAATGTACCCTAGTGATAACATTTAGCACTTAGGCAGTGCTTTAAGGACATTAACCAATTGATTTGCACAGTATCCCCTGTGAAACAGTAAGTAGCATTATCTCTACTTTCATAGTAAGAAAATGTACAGACAGAAGCTCGTTGACTTTCCTGAGCTATTAAAGCTAGTGAGGTCTTAATACAAATTAAAACTCTCCTGTATTCAAACTTCTGAAACTGGCTCCATTCATGATAGTTTACTTGAGGGTCCTTGGAAAGGGTTTTTAGGCTGTATGCCTTGCGTACTTTCATATTATATATTTATTTTGCAGAGCATATTATTGTAATTCCTTTATCCAAAAAATAGAAGTCTTTTGATTTGTGAAATGCTTTGAATTAAATGATCTTTCCTAGTAATCACAAGATTATTGTCCTAAGAAATAGACCTGCGTGACAAATTATTTTAGTTGTAATAAAATGAGACAGGGTCAATATTAGTTTGTATTAGTTTAGGGATCAGTAATTAATGTTACTATTTTACTCATAACTAATTTTAACATACTAAAATATTGGAATTTTCCATATCAAACTGATGCAAAGCTCATTTATTATCAGTTTGATTGCTAAATAAGTGATTTTGGAATGGTCTGTTTTGGAGTGGTGATAAATTGTGCTTACCTATTCTGTCTGTTCTCCTTGCCTCCATGAGAGAGATGGTTTATTGGAACAAGATATGAAATTGTGACTAGAACAAGGCCCAAAGACCTTGTTAGGGAGTGAGCCCTTGACCTCAGCTCCTTATAAAAACAAGCTGAGCTAATGAGCTGTAGTACCTACTGCAGTATGGTACAACTTGGCAATTGCTTCTCAAAAAGTCAGTTGTCTTATTGTGTCACTGGCTTAACAAATGTTGATTGAGTACCTATTAAGTGCAGGCAATATGTTAGATACTGCATATAGGAGGTAAACATACTTGCGGTTCTTGAAAGAGCTAGGTGATTCTCTATAGCCAGGAAGTAATTCCAAAATTCCCTAGTTGGGAACCATAATGTAAGACTTCATATATTAAGCATACTTTTGTGTAAAAGGTTTCAGTGCAAATCCTTGGGCAAAAATAGCCAAACTCTTCTCTAGGAATGAGCTACCTTGTCAGCTTGTCACTGTTTCTCCTGTTAGTGAACTGTAACATGTATGTGCCAAAAAAGTGGTGCTTCTTGACAGAATAGGAGCTGGTCTAGCTTCCTGGCATTTTGTTTCCTCTTAAAATAGCATCGCTAGCAGCTTTTCTCCTTGACCTGATTTGGGCACTTGATGAGGCATTTGGGTCAGTTAGATGTGAGTGGACAATTTCAATGAAAAAACATATTAGTAAGGTAACTTGGGAAAGAACAATGACAATGGTCAAAAACTTTTCTTATTGAAGTGCTACAAAGGAAGATTGAGGCTTGGAATGAATTCAAGGGTTAGATTTCTTTTTTTCCTCAGTAAAAAGGTGTTCTCTATGTAAGTTAAATCAGTATACATGTTACTGGAAAGAGAATGGGAATTACAACCTTTCCTAAGAGATGCGCTTTGGTTTTTTTTGTTTATTTATTTATTTTGAAAGAGAGAGAGAGAGAGAGAGTGCGAGCAAGCAGGGGAGGGGCAGAGAAAGAGTGAGAAAATCCCAGGCAGGCTGTGTGCTGTCAGCACAGAGCCAGACATAGGGCTTGATCCCATGAACTGTGACCATGATTATGACCTGAGCTGAAATCAGGAATCAGATGCTTAACCTGCTGAGCCACCCAGGTACTCCGATTTATGTAGCTTTTTAACTACTGTTCAAAGTTTCTTTTTTTTCTCCCCAAAGTAATATGTCCTTCTTATACAATATTTGGGAAATACAAAATAAAAAGGAAAAGTACTCATTAAACATTCACTCCCAAATAACCATAATTAGTATTTTGGTATACTTCCTTCTAATCAATTTTTTTGTGAGTAGATATTTCCTTTTTACATACTTGTCAAATTAGATGTACAATTTTGGTATTCATGGGTTTTTAAAAAATGTATTATATATTTTATTTTCTTAAAAGTAACCTCTACCCCAATGTAAGACTTGAATTCATGATCCCCAAGGTCAAGAGTCACATGGAGCCAGGCAGGTGCCCTTCATGTTTTTCTTTTAATACTTTATCTTAAACATTTCTCATGTTGTTGGCTATTACATCATCTTTTAAAATAATTTTCATGATTTAAAAATGGTATATTAATGTTTTATTGAATTTATGTGCAGTAATTTACTCAGCCACTTAATTTTGTTGAATGTTGGGGTGCCTGGGTGGCTCAGTCAGTTGAGTGTCTGACTTCGGCTTAGGTCATGATCTCGCGATTTGTGGGTTCAAGCCCCATGTTGGGCTCTGTACTGACAGCTCGGATCCTGGAGCCTGTTTCAGATTCTGTGTCTCCCTCTTGCTCTGCCCCTTCCTTGGCTTACACTCTGTTTCTTTCTCCCTCTCAAAAATAAATAAACATTAAAAAGAATTTTAATTTTGTTGAATGTTTAAATTATTTCATGTTTTTTACTAATAAATAATATTTAAGCAGTGTTTTTAATAATTATTCTATGTTTACAGTTTTTCCTTGGGATTGATAACTGGAAGTACAATTAGTGAATAGGATTAAATGAAAAAATTTAAGGCTCTGTTAAATATTGCCAAATTGCTTTCCAAAAAATATGCAGCACTTTAAAAAATGCATTTACATTTATTATTAACTTGATGGCCTGGCAAACTCCAGTTAGGCGGGACAGATATTGTTAGGCCCATTGGCTACATGAGGAAATTGAGGTACATAAAGTGTGAATGTCTCACCCAAGCTCAGTCACTTGGTCATTAACTGAGTTTGAACTAGGTGCTGTGGAAAACACAAAATGAATAAACTCAAAATTGAGTGGAAGAGATAGTTATAGACACTGGTAACTATAAAGCAATGTGACCTGGAGGCAGCTGCAGAAGAGGTTAGAAGGGTGATGCATGAGTGCCCAGAGTGTGGGCTTGCACTTGACTCTGCAAGACTGGAAAGAATTTTCTTTTTCTTTTTCTTTTTTTAATTAAAAATTTTTTTTCTTAATGTTTATTTATTTTTGAGAGAGAGAGAGAGAGACAGAGAGAGAGAGAGACACACACACACACACACACAGAGTGCAAGCAGGGGAGGGACAGAGAGAGAGGGAGACACAGAATCTGAAGACAGGCTCCAGGCTCTGAGCTGTCAGCACAGAGCCCGATGCGGGGCTCAAATGCATGAACTTCGAGATCATGGCCTGAGCCGAAGTCAGACACCCAACCGACTGAGCCACCCAGGCGCCCCAGAATTTTCATGAGGCATGGTGTGGAGATACAGTGGGAGATGGAAGGGTGCAGCAGAGCATTCTAGACAGGGCAAGTATATGGTTGAGGAGAGAGACAGCAAGAGGTGATATCTGAAGCGTAATTTTTAGCTGAATAAATAATGATTTTTGTGTTTTAAATATATACTTATTCTTTTCCTAGGCTCTCTTAGAAGGATTTTGCTAAAAATATTATTTCATCCTATCCTGTTGTTGGCTTTTACCTTGTTGGCTTTTATGCTGTTGTCGGCATAAAGCATTAGTATGTGATGACACTTTATTTCTAAAAATTATGTATTATTGAAGTATAATTGGCATACAGTGCTATTTTAGTTTCAAGTATACAGCATATCTTTTTCAGGTGTGCAGCATGTTGATTTGACAATTCTGTACATTACTCGGGGCTCACCACAATAAGTGCAGTCACCATCTGTCCCCATATGACACTATTACATATTATTGACATACTCCCTGGGCTGCAGCCTCATCTCTGTGACATTTATTTCATAACTGGAGGTTTGTACCTCTTAATCTCCTTCTCCTTCTCCTGCCAACCTCCCCCCCTGACAACTATGATTTCGTTCTCTGTATTTAAGGGTCTGTTTTTCATTTGTTTCTTTGTTTGTTCATTTGTTCTATCTTTTAGATTCCACATGTAAGTGAAATCATGTGGTGTTTGTCTTTCTCTGTCTGGCTTATTTTACTTAGCATAACACCCTCTAGGTCCATCTATGTTGTTGCAAATGTCCAGATATTGTCCTTTTTTATGGCTGAGTAATATTCTATTATGTATATACACCACATCCCCTTTATTCATTCATCCATCGGTGGACACCTGGGTTGCTTCCATATCTTGACTCATAGATAGTGCTGAAGTAAACTTAAAGGTGCATGTATCTTTTCAAATTAGTGTTTTGTTTTCTTTGGATAAAGACCCAGTGGTGAATTACTGGATCATATGGCATTTCTATTTTTGATTTTTTGAGGACCCTCCGTACCGTTTTCCATAGTGGCTGCACCAATTTATATTTCCACTGACAGTGCATAAGGGTTCTCTTTTCGTTATATCCTTGCCAACACTTATTTCTTGTCCTTTTGATATTTGTCATTCTCACTAGTATGAGGTGATATCTCATTGTGGTTTTGATTTGCATTTCCCTGATGATTAATGATCCTGAGCACCTTTTCATGTATCTGTTGGCCATCTGTATGTCTTCTTTGGAAAAAATGTCTATTCAGGTCCTTTGCCCATATTTAAACTTTTCATTCTTGTTTTTAGGTAATCTCTATGCCTAACTTGGGGCTCCAACTCACAACCCCAAGATCAAGAGTTGCATGCTCTACTAATGGAGCCAGCCAGATGCCCTGACCATTTTTAATTGGATTGTCTGTGATTTTTTTGGTTTTGAGTTGTATGAGTTCTTTTTAATATTTATTTATTTTTGAGAGAGAGGGAGACAGAGCGTGAGCAGGGGAGAGAGAAAGAGACAGAATCAGAAGCAGGCTCCAGGCTCTAACCTGTCAGCACAGAGCCTGATGTGGGGCCTTAACCGAGGAACCATGAGATCATGACCTGAGCTGAAGTCGGATGCTTAACCGACTGAGCCACCCAGGCGCCCCTAGTTGTATGAGTTCTTTATAAATTTTGGATATTAACTCCTTATTGGATATATCATTTGCACATAACCTTCTCCCATTCACTAGGTTGCATTTTCATTTTGTTGATGGTTTCCTTTGTTGTGCAAAAGCTTTTTATTTTGGTGTAGTCCCAATAGTTTATGTTTGCTTTTGTTTTCCTTGCCTGAGGAGACATATCTATAAATACATCGCTAAGGCCAATGTCCAAGAGATTACTGCCTATACTTTCTTTTAGGAGTTTTATGGTTTCATGGATTAAAGACACATTTAGGTCTCTAGTCCATTTTGAGTTTATTGTTGTATATGGTGTGAGAAAGTGGTGCTGTTTCATTCTTTGGCGTGTAGCTGTCTAGTTCCTCCAGCACTATTTATTGAAAAAAACAATCTTTCCTTCATTGTCTATTTTTGCCTCCTTTGTTGCAGAATAATTGATCACATAGGCATGGGCTTATTTCTGGGAGATGATATACTTTTCTTTAAAAATAAACATCCCAGGATGGTTTCCATCATGTTTATTAATTGACACCTAAGCATCGTGCTAAAGTACAGGGCAATTTTGACTAGCGGATGACCAACTCCCATGTTGTGAACCACTTAACTACTTTTCTTGAGGGACCTGAAAGGCAGACAGTCGCAAGTACAGTGTGTGCTCCCAGCAGCTCACGGCCTAACAAGCGCTGTCAGGCAGCCGTGCATTTCAGCTGCTCGTTTTGCTGAAGGCAGATAATTTATGCTACATCCCGCAGCATATATCAAGTACACAAAGCCAGAGAGGAATGTTGATGGAAAATGTTACAAATTCTTAAAGTGACAGAGTTTTAAATATTTAACTGATTTAATCAGGTTGCAATATTATCAGCTAATGTGAAAACTTGAATGACACGTAGGTAAAGATAAATGAAAGAACTTTGTAAGAGGGAAGGAATACAGCATATTTGACTTAAAACAGGGCAGCGTCTGGCACATAGTGGGCATTCAGAAATGTTTACTGACTTAGTAAATGAATGGGCGTATTTGTATTTTTTGACATGCCTAACACCCATTTTTAATTTTTATTTTTACTTATTTGGTTTTTAAAATTCCAGTAGTTAGTATACAGTGTTAGTTTCTGTTGTACAATACACTAATGCAACACTTCCGTACGTCACCCTGTGCTCATCATGACAGCTTAATAGATTTTTTAAGATTTTGCTACTAGTGAATTTTACTGAACTGGCAAACTTTAAAAATACACAGAGTGAGTTACTGTAAGGCTGATACACCTAAAAGTGAATGTGTTTTGCTTTGTTTTTGCTAGAATTTTTAAGACATTTGCCTTTTTGCTTTTATGACTATGACTTAATTATAAAATACAGTAGAATACATAAATATGGGCAGAATAGTATTCATAGCCTCAAAGACAATTCAGATTTTTCAATGACCTCAGGAGAATTTTCTGCTTTGTTTAAACCACAATAATCAGAGGGGTGCCTGGGTGGCTCAGTCAGTTAAGTGTTTGACTCTTGATTTTGACTCAGGTCATGATCTCACGGCAGCGAGATCAAGCCCTGTATTGGGATTCTCTCTCTCCTTTTCTCTCTGCCCCTCCCCTCCTTGTTCTCTCCCCCTCTCTCTCAACTCTTTCAAAATGAATAAATAAACATTTAAAAAAAAACTCCACAATAATGAGAACCAGATCATATGGTAGACAATCTTAAAGTATTCTGGGGGCTCAAACGGTTAGGCATCCCACTGTTGCTTTTGGCTCAGGTCATGATCTCGGGGTTTGTGGGATCCCACCCTGGGTCGGGCTCCGTGTTGACGGTGAGGAGCCTGCTTGGGATTCTCAATGCCCCTTGCTCACGTGTGCACATGCATGCATTCTCTCTTTCTCAAATTTAAATAAATAAACTTAAAAAAAAAAGAATCATTTACAAAAAAGTATTCTGCTTGCCTGGGTAAATTACTTCTTAGGAAAGACTAATAAATTGTCTTAAAAGAGAAAGTTATTTCTGATGAGAGCAGGAACTGATTTCCAGTAGACAGTATATTTTGCTTTCTTACTCAGAGGTGGGCTTTATTTTTTATTATTATTTAAAAATTTTTTAATGTTTATTTTTGAGAGACAGAGAGAGACAGAGCACAAGCAGGGGAGGGCGGAGAGAGAGGGAGACACAGAATCTGAAACAGGCTCCAGGCTCTGAGCTGTCAGTAGAGAGCCCGACCTGGGGCTCCAACTCACCAACCGTCAGATCATGACCTGAGCTGAAGTCCGACACTTAACTGACTGAGCCACCCAGGCACCCCTCAGAGGTGGGCTTTAAATTTAATTAACAAACAACCCTCTATTTCTTTTTTTTGCAGGTAAGAAAACAATAATAGTTATCGATTATTAAGCACTTCTCATGGGCCAGGGCCTGTACTTAGAGGGCTGGTCTAAGACATGCACAGTCTCATTTTATCCTCACTCCCACATTAGGAGGTAGACACTATTCTTAACATCATCCTCATTTTACAAGTGTGGAACAGAGGTATACAGTTTATGTGACTTGTACAAGGTCACAGAGCTAGGGAGAGGTGGAGCCGGGGATCCAAATCCAGCTCTGATTTCAGGTGTTTAGTAAATGGGATGTGCTGCCTTTCTATGCAGATGTTCAACCTGTTACCTACAATAACTCAGGAAACAGAAACACTTGAACATTTTCTCAGTTGCCAGTGAGTATGCAAGGTCTGTTCTTAGGTTTGGTGCTACAGTAAAGTTTTCACTTTCTTTTACCCTAACTTCCTATTCTGTAAGCATTAGGAACTGAGGTAAGCTAGTAAACTTGCCTTTTGAAACAATGCTGTAACAGCCAACATTTATTGGCTGCTTAGTGTGTGCCAGGCATTTTCTAATTGCTGTATAAATTTTATCTTATTTAATCATTGCAGCATCCTTTTTTTTTTTAAGGGAATACTTTTTAAAAGATGTTTGTTTTGAGAGAGAGAGAGCGAGAGTGAGAGAGAGAGCACAGCAGGGGAGGGGCAGAGAGAGAGAGAGAGAGAGAGAGAGAGAGAGAGAATCCCAAGCAGGCTCTGTTCTGTCAGCTAGTCTTGAAACCATTCCATGGAAGGTCCACACAGCCTGCCTTCTCTCAGGATGTTTTTTTTAAAATATGGTTTTTTTAAAAGAATTATATATATATATATATATATGTATTTATTTTGAGAGAGAGAGAGAGAGAGAGAGAGAGTGTGTGTACATGTTGGGGAGGGGCAGAGAGAGGGAGAGAATCCCAAGCAGTCTCTGCACTGTCAGCACAGAACCCAATGTGGGGCTCACGAACTGTGACATCATGACCTGAGCCAAAATCAAGAGTTGGATGCTTAACCGACTAAGCCACCCAGGCGCTCCTCATTGCAGCATCCTAAAGAAGGTACCATTATTAGCCTTCATTTTATAGATCAGGAAACCGAAGCTGAGCAAAGTTAAGCACCTTTGCTGCCAAAGTTAAGTAAATTACCAACGGCGAACAACTCGAAGTCACACAGGTTAAGTATAGAGGCAAAGGAGTGGGATTTGGAGCCAGGCAGTTTGATCAACAATTGGCTTAGTTAACTGCCTGGCTCTACTGCTTTCCTAAATCCCAAGCAGCGGGCCTGTCCCCAAGCAGGTTCAGCATGCCTCTCTGCTGACAGCTCAGAGCCTGTGAAGCATGCCTCCTGCTGACATTCCCGGTCCAAGGGAGAAGTCTGCAAGAGGCAGAGTCCCAGAGAACATCACTCTGAGCTGTATCAGGCCTCCACATGCTGGAATGTTCTATATGGATTTTTTGTTTTCTCATGGCTAGAACATTGACATCCTTCACAATTCCCCTGAGGGAGGACAAACTTTTTTCTGACATGTGAGTCTCTCTCTGATTGCAGACGGAGGGTGTGGCTTGCATCTGTCTTGGGCAGCTTGTCTCTCTCTTGTTCTCTCTCTCCCACCAGCTGAAATGCCCCAAGCACTTGCTTGCTTCTCTTGTTCTCCTACTATTTCCCACAGTTTTTTTTTTTTTTTTTTCAAAGGTAAAACATAGATCTTTCTGTTTCATGTCGCACCAGCTGTCTGGTTTGCCCCCTGTCACCTACCACCAATTGGAGCAAATGGAAAGGAACACATTTGCTAAAATGGGACTGACCCAGGCGGCCTACCCCTGTTGGCTCAGTGGGTACCCTCTGCAGGGGAGATAGTGTGAGTTTTTGTAATTTTGCTACTCTCCCTGGGAGGTCTTTTAAGGGCTGGGGACCTAGGGATGTTATTCTATCAGGCCCTTTCCCCCCCCCCCCCCCACCTAGGTTTGATCTTGCATTCCCCTGCTAAATCAGATAACAACAATAACTAATATCTACTATGGGACTTTACAGTTTACAAACTTTTTTTTTATTCAATCTCATTTATCCTTTACAACCACCTGGTGGTAAGTATTATTCACACATTGAGGGATAAGAAAACTGACTTAAAGAGATTAAGTTGTTTGCCCAAAATCTTTTGCTAGGGAATCCCTAGTCCTTTCTACTATAATGATGTCACCGTAGCTTTTAAGTGGCATGATCATCAAGTTGAGTGAAACTCTGAGATATGCTTCATACCAGGAAAAGTCTTTGTAGTGAAGAGCATTTTGGAATGTGGAGGTCAGTGCAGTGCCCAGGCCTTAGCAGGTGTTCAATAAATTGTTGAACTGAGCTAGTCAGACATTGTCACTAACTTGTAGTGTGCAGTTTAGCCTCAGGCAACCCTTTAACCTCCTTTGCCCTTTATTCTTTATCTGCCCCGATGGTCTCAGAGGGTTGTTGTGAGCATCAAATGAGATGAAGGTATAGTTTTGCAGAGTGATATAGAAATGTAAGGAACTAACTTGATGCAACTATTTTTAATCTGAATGTCTCTGGCAAACTCCATATTCTGTTTCCTTTATGAATATCTTTCTTTGGGAAGATCTTGTCACAGAAACTCTGTGAGAGTATTTTAGTGACTGATTACAATCTTTTAAAAAGAAAGGAGGAAGGAAAGACTAGGGGGAAAAAAAAAAGAATAAGTCTTAATGGGAAAGGTAAGTATTAGCCCAGGGAGACAGCACTTTTAAAGAAAGAGAAACAGCAAGACACTTGAAGAGCAGGTAAAGTAGCAAACATTATGCACTTCTTAGCGTGAAGCCAGGTGCAGTTCTACATGCTTCTTGGGTATTAATTAATCCTCCCAGTGACCTTAGATATCATTCTCATCCTCGCTGTCCAGATGATGAAATAAGGAGTTAAATAATGTGCACAGACTGTACAGCTGCGAAATAGTAAAGCAGCATTGGGGCCAGTCAGTTTTGCTGCAGGGCTCAGGCCATCACACTTCACCTTCTGCCTTTGGAATCAGAGGTGTGAAGGAGACAGTGCACTCTGGATGTCTTTTAGTAAATTGAGTCAAGCGCTTAAGGAGAGAGCATTCGAACTTGATATAATGTAATTCCTCTTCAAAATAGTTTTTTGCTCACTTTTATTTTTAGTTTTTTTATCTTTTTTTTTTTTTTACATTTTTATTTATTCTTGAGAGACAGAGAGAGACGGAGCGTGAACAGGGGAGGGGCAGAGAGAGAAAAAAACACGGAATCCGAAGCAGGCTCCAGGCTCTGAGCTGTCAGCACAGAGCCTGACGTGGGGCTTGAACCCACAAACCGTGAGATCATGACCTGAGCCGAAGTCAGATGCTCAACCGTCTGAGCCATCCAGGCACCCCTAGTTTTTTTTTAAGTTTATTTATGTTGAGAGAGAGAGAGAGAGAGAGAGAGAGAGAGTGTGTGTGTGTGTGTGTGTGCGCGCGCGTGGGCATGTGAGTGGGGGGGGGGCGCAGAGAGAGAGGGAGAGAATTCCAAGGAGGCTCTGTAGTGTCAGTGGGGCTTGAACTCACAAACTGTGAGATCATGACCTGAGCTGAAATCAGGAGTGGGTAGCTTGACCGACTGAGCCATCCAGGTGCCCCTCTTTTTGCTCACTTTTAAAACACAGATACAAGTCAGTAAAGACATAAGATTAGTATTAGATAATATTTTGGAAGTCTTTTAGCCTGTTCTTCCATCAGAACCAATTGTAGCTTCTATCACTGATGCTTTTCTAAGGTGCCAATAGTCTTAAAATGAGACTTTTTTAGTATTTTCTTTCTTTCTTTTAGCTTCCTTGCACTGAATAAAGCTGCTATTTGTTTTTTAAAAATTTTAAATTTTTAGGCGGGGCGCACGGGTGGCTCAGTCGGTTAAGCGTCTGACTTGAGCTCAGGTCATGATCTCAAGGTTTGTGAGTTTGAGCCCCACGCTGGGCTCTGTGCTGACAGCTTGGAGCCTGGAGCCTGCTTCAGATTCTGGGTCTCCCTCTCTCTGCCCCTCCCCCACTCATACTCTGTCTTTTTCTCTCTCCGAAAAACAAATAAGCATTAAAAATTTTTTAAATTTTTGAATAGGCAATATAATCATATAGTTCAAAATTAAAGGAAAAGATATAAGAAGGTATGTCATGAAAATTGTCCTTCCCACTCTTCTGTCCTTCATCATGCCTAGTTCCCACACACCTCAACTCTAGTAACCAGTGTTTAGTGTTCAGTGTATCTTTTTCAGAGTTCTTTAGGAATGTAGAAACAATTGTGAATGTTTTTTTTTTTTACTTTTTTAATGCAAAAGGCAATATTAATCTGTATCTTCCTTTTTTACTTCATGTGTCTTGGTAATCTCCCCATGTTAGTACTTAGAGAATATCCATTTCCTTCCTTTTTATTTTCTTTAACAATGCATACTAATTCATTTTATGGAGGATCATAATTCATTTGATGGACTTTTGAGTTGTTTCAGTCTTTTTAAAGCTACCATTTTAAATGCTTTAGTGAGGGAATGTGGGGGTAAGGGGCAAAGGTAAAACTAGAGCAAGAAAATCTAGAAATTTTCTGGATAAGAAGTTGTGACCTGGGAGGCAGAAATAAAACGGTTCTGGCTCTGCACTGTGACGAAGCACATCTGGAGTGCCAGAGGCTTGCATTTTGACTGCACCTGTCCTAGTTGGAGAAAGAAGGAAAACAACCAATTCTTGCGAGGCTTCAATACACCTGAGTTTGGTTTGCTGCATAGTGTCAAGGTGAGGACAGATTGACAGCTGGTGTATGAGCTGCCCAAAGGTAAACTCCCGTAATAAAGAAATTGATAGCATGATAGATAGAGGTGAGATAAGGACTATTATGCACAGGTAAAGTGCTTTCAACAGGCTGTTACCAATTCTCATATATAGCTTGCAATAGAAAAAAAAAAGATTCAAAGCTCTATTCTTAAACCTTTAAGTGAGCTCTGACACCCTATCAAAGAGCAAGAGAGATTTACCTTTGTATCTTGGATTGATGTCAAATCAAAAACCTCAGTAAAATACAAATGACATATCTTAAATGTATACTATTTAGCAGTTTGTTAAAGGCTTACTGGAATGACAAGATCAAGAGGTAGTTTAATCATAAGCTTTCTAAGGTTAGTAATTATATACGTGGGGTTTCATGCCATAGTTTTGATATGGATCCATGGTTTTCCCTCTGTTAACAAAGAATAGTTGCAAGCCGACATAACAGATTATCACTGTACTTAAAAAAAATGAAATATACCTGAAATATGCAAATATATAATTTATATCAATGTTACATGCTGCTTTATGGATTGATGGTGAAATGGAAGATACTTCTAATTTATTTGCAAAGAAATATCATGATTCGCATGGTTAAGGAAGAAAACTTAATATTACTACTGATGTTCACATGTAAACCCAAAGGTTGTTTTTTCTTTCTCTGCTTCCTTCCCTCCCAGTTCCTTCCTTCCTTCTTTCTCCCTCCCTTTCTCCCTTCCTTCCTTCCTAACTTCCTAACTTCCTTTCTTAGGTTTGTTCTTTTTTGTTTAAGGAGCCAGATGAAAGAAGACAGAAATGTCAAATAATTGGTTTCATTTTTATAAATATTTATCCTGCATGAGGGTAATAATAAGGCAGACACAAAAAAAGAAGTGTTAGTGTGACGAAGCCATGCAATCAGATTTCTCTAAAATTTTCTATAGTAACTTTTTCAAGAGGTGCATTCTATGGGTATAATTACTGTATTAGAAATGGCAAGAATCTTTAACATTTGGGTTAATTAAATTATAAGGAAGTTATCAGGACCCATGTTGTTACTTACTTTGGGGAACTTTTCTGAGGTTCATTGAGAAAAATATTTTAAGTTCGAAATAACTGAAATCCAAGTAATTCTGGAAGAAGAGCAAACTGAGTAACTTGTTTTCCCCTTTGTGAAGATTGATAAGGTATAAAAGTATAATTTAACCAAAGCAACTTTTTTTCTTTTAAAAATTTGACCAATAACCCTGGAAGTTTCATTTAAAGTTCAAATCAGTTTAATAACTTTACGGTTTTGAAAAATTGTTTTGAAGATTTGAAGGTGACAATGTCAGAAAAATAACCGAATATCTTGTTTATTGTTTTTGTGTGTGTGTTAAGAAATATTAGTTTTATTTAACCAGTTTCATAGCTGAATATTTATTCCATAAAAACTTTACAGATTATACTATTTATCATATAGAGTTCAAACTACTGAACAAACAAGTAGGTCCCACAGATGCAAAAATATTGCACTAACCAACCTAAGGTAAAGACAGATTTACACACTGAACAGCTCTCCATGTGGCCAGGAGGTAGTCGGGTCTAAGTATAAATTTCAAAACTGTACAAAAATAAGGTTTTGATTTTATTTCATTCTTCATACATTCAAGATGATTGCAAGCTCAGAAGCCTAATAATAGGCGTCTGTAATCGGGAATCAGTCCCCACTCCTGGAAGGAATGTAAATGTCTATTTACCCAGGACACTCTTGGGCACCACCCTATACGCTGCGTATTACATGGATATGAGAGCAGCGACCAGGAACATTAAACATTGAATATAAAGGAGTTCTTTTTTTTTTTAAAGAAGTTTCTACATTTAATACTGTGCCAAAAGAATTTTAACTTATTAAATAAAATATAAGTAAACCTAAAAATTACATTTTATAAACACGAAGATACCTTTTTTGCTATAATACATTAATCATATCTATGAATAGAAACCTAAAACTGTAGGGGCGTTTGGGTGGTTCAGTTGATTAAGCCTCTGACTCTTGGTTTCAGCTCAGGTCATGATCTGGTGGTTCATGGAGTTGAGCCCCAAGTTGGGCTCTGAGCTGACATCATGGAGCCTGCTTGGGATTCTCTCGCTCCTCTCCCTCTCCCCTTCCCCTGCATGCTCTCTCTCTCTCTCTCTTTCTCTCTCTCTCTCTCTCTCAAATAAATAATAAATAAAAGAAAACCAAAACTGTATATAAAGTAGTATTTCTCACCCAGCCATAAGAAACATTTATGTAATTATTTTTCAAAAGGGTCAGGAAAACTATTTAAAATTCACTAACTTATAACTTAGATATTTATACTTAAGCAATTTATTCAGAGATTCACTAATAATACAAAACAAGCTTTCTTCTAGAGAGACAGTGGTTTCTTCATGTTAACTGGGTAAGAACTGGACATATTTAAAAAGAAAGAAGAATCAGTGGATTTTCCAGCATGAATCCTAAGTTGCTTATTCTTTTTTTTAAAATTTAATTTAAGTAATCTCTACATTCAGTGTGGGGTTCAAACTCATGACCTGAAGATTAAGAGCCTCATTCTCTACTGACAGAGCCAGCCAGGCACCCCTAAGTTGCTTATTCTTTTTTTAATGTTTATTTATTAATTTTGATACAGAGAAAGAGAGAGAGAGAGAGAGAGAGAGAGGGAGGAAGCACCACCTAGGCATCCCTAAGTTGCTTATTCTTGAACCAAAAAAATTTTGAATCCAGGATGGAATAAATCAAATTATGTCTTCCTAAGCAGTCCACATGGTCACTGACTTAGTTCCCTCATCCACAGTCTACCAGTTCAGTTTTTCTGAAGGTGTAAATTATATTTAGGTGTATTATTACACCTAAGTTATATTAGGATCACTTTGGGTCTTCAGATTTGATTATTATATTGTAGTCATGTTAAAAAAATAAGGTCTCACTTTTCAGAGACACAAATTGAAGTATTAAAAATTTTTTTTAATGTTTTATTTATTTTTGAGAGCGAGAGTGCAAGTCGGGGAGGGACAGAAAGAGAGGGGAACAGATCTGAAGCAGGCTCTGTGCTGACGGCAGCAAGCCCGATGCAGGGCTTGAACTCACAAACTGTGAGCTCATGACCTGAGCTGATGTCAGCAGTTCAACCATCTAAGCCACCCAGGAACCCCTACAAATGGAAGTATTAATAGATAAAATATTAAGACCTGGGATTGTCTTTAAAATAGTGACAAAAGAGAAGTGGTGGGATATAGATGAAATAAGACTGGTTCTGTGCTGTTTATTGAAGCTGGGTGGTGGGGATGTGGGTAATCTTATACTATTCTAATTTTATATGGCTTAAAATTTCCATTGCAGGGGCGCCTGGGTGGCTCAGTCAGTTAAGCTTTCGACTTCGGCTCAGGTCATGATCTCACAATTTGTGGGTTCGAGCCCCGCATTGAGTTCTGTGCTGACAGCTCAGAGCCTGGAGCCTGCTTCAGATTCTGTGTTTCCCTCTCTCTCTGCCCCTCCCCTGCTCGTGCTCTCTCTCTCTCAAAAGTGAATAAACATAAAAAAAAATTAAAAAAATTTCCATTGCAGACAGTTAAAACAAGAATTTCTTACGGTCTTGTTAAAAATTCAGTTTCCCAGGGGCCTGGGTGGCTCAATCAGTTAAACATGGTTTCAGCTCAGCTCATGATCTCACGGTTGGTGAGTTTGAGCCCCATGTAGGACTCTTCAGTGACAGTGCAGAGGCTGCTTGGATTTCTCTCTCTCCCTCTCTCTCTGCCCCTCTCCCTGCTCGTGCACAAGTGCTCTCTTTCTCTCTCTCCCCAAAATAAATAAACATTAAGGAAAATATTATATGTAGAAAATAGGATTTATTTTTAAAAACTTAGATTCTTCACCCAAGATCTCCTGAGTCAGAGTCTCAGGGGTAAGACAATATAACTGTCATTTTATGTAGCCCACTTGTGCTTTCTGAAGTTTGGGGACTGCTGATACAAGGTTATTTTGTGCACCTGATTCAGTGTATTCGTGCCATCCATGCGTGCATTTCCACACTCAGCCCATTTCAATTCACAGAATACAATCCCAAATGAAAGCAATTACTGTATTTGAATAATTCAGACTTTAAGATTTAGTTTCAAAGGATTTGTAAAGTGAAACAAAATAAAACCAAAACACATCTCCTTTGAACTGAAATAAGTATTTAGGCAAATAGGTTAGCTGTCTTTCACTTTCAGCCGAGAATGGATTATTTTTGTCAATGTCTTAAATTCCTTCTCTTACCAGGGCACTCATATCCTGTTCCAGACATCTACTTCCTCTTCACAGTACTTCCTTGCTTTTTCTCAAATGTACCATGTTACCTGGGACCTCCAAGACTTTACATATGGGGTTCTCTTCAAAACATTCCTCAATCCTTTCTTAATTTCTATACGTTTACCCCACCCCATTGCCAAGCTTGTCTCCTACAGAGGAAAGCCTCAGTGGTATGTGTAGGGGGGATGAGGTGCTCTTCCTTTGTTCCACAGTCTGCTTGTAATACTGTAATTCTGAACACACTGTCGCGGTGCTTTTACACTTTGTCATGAGGCTGTAGTCCCCTGCCCCCTTCTCTGTCCTCCACCAGACTATGAATTTCTATTAAGGATTGTGTTTTGTTTATGATTTGTATTGGCACTGCTGAGCACTGTGTGGGCGTGTGGGAAACACTGAATAAATGTTTGATGAACAACCGAATGAGTGAAAAAAATATCTTGGTACTGTTTTCTAACATGCCAAAGAGTCTTGGGAAGTATTAAAATTGTTCTTTTAGGAAGAAAACCTCTCTGGAAAGCTCCCATTGGCCATAAATACAGATCTTGAAAAAAAAGTTCCCCAAAAGGAAACAAAGGTTGCACCAAGAATTTTTCTCTTGGGTACAATAATGTTTATAATCACTGTGCCTAGTTTTTTGTGTACGTACTTATTAATTTACCATAATTAAATTATAGCTCTTGACCCCAATTTTTTTGTGAAAAATTTCAAATATACAAAAGAATTATATAGCATAACCATATATCCACCAACTGGATTCCATAATAAAGTAGGGTGTTCAAAAAGTCCCAGTGAAGTTTTAAGCTTTAATAATTTCAGAAGTATAAATGCTAAAAACTGATAAACATATCATGTAAATATTTATTTGATTTTATATTTAATTTTATGAATTTTAATAATATTTTAATTTTGTTTTTTTTTTGTTTTGCATCTTCAGAGGCACTGAAAGAAAAAATTAAAGTTAAAAGTTTATAAATAAAAATTTATAAAATTAAATAAGTCTAAAAATTTGAATAATTAAAGTCTCAAATGATAAAAATTTGTAGCATTAAATTATTAAAGCTTGAGGAAAATCATTAAAGCTTGAAACTGCACTAAGGACACCATCAGCAGAGTGAAAAGGCAACACATGGAATGGGGAGAAAATATTTGCAAATCATATGCCTGCATTTAGAATATATGTAGAATTCCTACCACTCAACAACCACCACAACAAAAACCTAAAAAAAAATGGGCCAAGGACTTGGATATTTCTCTGAAGAAGTTATACAAATGGCCGTCAATAAGCTGATGAAGAGATGCTTAACGTCATCAATGCAATCAAAACCACAATGAGATCCCACTTCACACTTATTTAAATGGTTATTATAAAGACAAAAGACAAAACCCCCCAAAATAACAAATGTTGATGAGGTTGTGGAAAAAATTGGAACACTTGTGCATTGCTGGTAGAAATGTAAAATGGCGTGGCCACTGTGGACAGCAGTGTGGCGTTTCCAAAACAATTAAACATAGAATTTTCATATGATTCCGTAATTTCACTATTGGGTGTTTACCCAAGAGAAGTGAAAGCTGAGACTCAAATAGCTATTTGTATGCCCATGTTTGTAGCAGTTATTCACAATAGCCAAAAGGTGGAAGCAACTCAAGTGTCCACTGACAGATGAACAGATAAACAAAGAGCAGTATTTGTATACGATGGAATATTATTCAGCCTTAAAGAGGAAGGACATTCTGACATATGCTACACAACATGGATGAACTTTGGAAAGTGTATGCTGACTGAAATAAACCAGTCATATGATAGAAGAACAAATACTGTGTGATTCCACTTATTTGAGGTCCATATAGTTGTCATTTCATAGAGACAGCAACTGGAATGGTGGTTGCCGGGGCTGGGTGGGTTGGGTGAGCAAATGTTCGTAATTGAGTAAAGTGAAATTGTTGGTTGAAATAAACAGAAGGGGAGGGGTGCCTGGCCGGCTCAGTCATGACAGCACGTGACTCTTGATCTTGGGGTTGTAAATTTGAGCCATACGTTGGGTATAGAGACTACTTAAAAGAATAATAAAATGAAAGAAGAGAAAAGACTCAATTTTTAAAGCAAATTAAAAGGCAAAAATATATCGCTTCCTCTCAAGGAACAAGTTGCACCAGAAATGGAATTGTCAAATAACTGAGTCAGACAACAATTTGGTTTAATCTGTGACCATTTGCGATGGTGAAATGAATATAGAAAGAAAGTAATGGGGAAAAATTGCTGACTCTGATAAAATTTTCCTATATATTCCCATTAACTTATTCCCCCCCTTTTTTTACTTTCTTTTTTGTCGATTTGAATGTATTCAGATATAAATAGCTTGTCCATGGATGCAAATAACATAGCACTTTCCCCAAAGGCAGAATTTGTGTATATGGTAATGTAGAGACACAAAAAAGAGAGGATTTAGCTCCCTAGTGTAAATTGCCATGACTATCATGGATATGCTTCCTGGAATTAGGGACAGATAAGATTGAGATTATTATGAAATCACTGGTTTTGGCCCTGTTGAATTAACTTTATCTGAAAGGATCCAAAATTGAGTTTATCATTTAACCTAATTGGAGAACAGTTAACAAAAAACCCCATAAAATCTCACAGAAGTCTTTGTTTAGTGTGCACTAACTGCTACAGTAGTGATGAGCTGAAACGAAAACAAATTTGGACATTTTAAACATATGGATTTATAATGTTTGAGCTTTCTAAAAATTAAAGATCCAGAAGATCAGAATGCATATCACATATATAGATACTCTTAGTATCTCCACAGAATAAACACTGCTTTAGAGATCATTGTCATGTGCAGCTTCAGCTTCAAAACAAATTGATAGAATGTGATACCCTCACTGTGTTCCTGCCACAGGCAGCAACAGGAAATACAGATAGTTTATACTGTTTGGGCCTCCACAAAGAAGAGAAAATACCAAAAGATTAAGCGGCAACTTGGCCTTAAGATTTGAATATTGCCCCTTTCCTGAGCTATTTTTTTTACCAAGCTCCCATCACTGAGTTAAAAAAACAAAAACAAAACAGGCTTTTATGGAGAAGGGATTAAAGAAAGGGAATTGGATGAGAACTGTTTTATTTTTATTTATTTTTTATAACTTGATACACTTATTATTTTTGAGAGACAGAATGCAATCAGGGGAGGGGCAGAGAAAGAGGGAGACGCAGAATCTGAAGCAGGTTCCAGGCTCTAGGCTATCAACACAGAGCCCGACCCAGAGCATGAACCCACAAACGAGGGGATATGACCTCAGCTGAAGTTGGACACTTAACTGACTGAGCTACCCAGGTGCCCTGGTTGAAAACTGTTTTAAAGAGGGCTAAGGGGAGGTGGGGAAATTTGTTTTCTTGCCAGTGAAAATCCATAGGTAGTGAATGTTTTTGAAATTAGTTTCTAATATATATTTGTAAACACAGTTGTATTCCCTTTTTTTTATGTGTTTCTGAATTGATCTGCCTCCTGCCTTGGGCCTAGGACACACCAAATGGCTTCAGTTCATATGTCCAATAGGCTTCCATCTTGAATTAGGATCAAGCCATTTTCCTGCCTCCTAGAGAAACCTTTGTGATTTCGTTCACATCTTTTTCCCCTGTGAATTAAAACAAAAATTTGAACTCAGAATTCCTTTTTTTTTTTAATGTTTATTTATTTTTGAGAGAGACAGAGACAGAGAGCAAGTAGGGGAGGGGCAGAGAGAGATGGAGACGCAGAATCCGAAGCAAGGCTCCAGGCTCTAAGCTGTCAGCACAGAGCCCGACGCGGGGTTCAAACTCACAAACTGTGAGATCATGACCTGAGCCAGAGTTGGACACTTAACCGACCAAGCCACCCAGGCACCCCTCAAAATTCCTTTTAAGTGGTAAGGCTCTTTAAAATAAGAAGTATCACTGTTAGTATAATATATATACTAATACACAAAATACATACCTACACAATACACACATGTATTTAATTTGTAAAACACTCTCACTGTTTAAAAACAAAATCTGAAATAACGTGTCCCTCTAGATTGTATTTGGAATTACCAACTATATAGACCTCTTTCCTTTATGGGCTACGGTCCCTGAATATGCTGAGCCCTCCTTGGAGAGCACAGTGGAAAACTCCCCTGAGTGTCACTGCTCCTGTTATTGATGTTGATGGCAGAGCCTTCTAATTCTAACCCCTGCTGAGTCTTTAGAAACCTGGTAGATTGTTAACATGGTTAGCGGGAGTTCATGAACTCTGCTCTGTATAAATGCAAAGTCCTGAGAACTTTGATATGGAATTGGCATTTAAAGATTTCTCTTCATATTTTTTCAAAATGTTTTAATAGTTTATATTTTAAAAGGACAAATTTATAGAAGCTTGTAGGGTTTTAGTAGTATAGTTTCTACTGTATAAATATTGCATTTCATACCTAATATGCTTAGAGAATTGTTATACAGCTCATTTTTTGGCAATATGCTTATAACCTGCCCCTTAGCCATTTAAAAATAAATAGCAAATGTTTTTCTATATGTTAATGGGGCAATTTAGAAATATTTAGTTATTTACATAAGGGAAACATACGGTAGCAATACAGTGAAAATCTGTCATTTGGAAATGATTTGAACCTATAGTCGTTAAAGGGTGTATTTATTACTCTCATAAAATTAAGGAAATATCTAAAGGAACAATCATTACATTAGATTTACAGTTAAGATACCCAGTTGTATGTGCTGTGGTTGTAAATCAAGTGCATTTTTCCAGAGGGTATTTGAGTATAGAGGCTAGAAAAATTTCCTAGTGGCCACTTTAACTTTTCTCTGCTTGTCAGACATGAACTCAGCTAAATAAAGAAAGGGAGAGAAAGGGGGACAGAGGTGCATAAAGGGAAAGACAGAAAGACAGTTGGAGAAAGCAAAGCTAAAGTGAGTGAGTAGCTGTTTTTTATTTCCAGGGCAACTTTCCTACCAACTAGATAGCATTTGCCTGTGGATTAATTTATTCAAGTGCTTTTTAAGTGTCTACTAAATACAGAGCACTGTGGGAAGGTTCTATTGAGTCCTCAACTTTGTAAACAAGGAATAAGGACTCTCTATGTAGTAAAGGCACACTGGATTATTAGGGAGGCCATCCATCCCTCTTTTCCTCCCTCTCTCTCCAGTTCTCCTACCTCCTCTCAATTCCTCTTTTATTTTCAGTTTTTAAAAATTTTTAATGTTTATTTTTGAGAGAGAGAGAGAGAGAGAGAGAGAGAGAGAGAATGGGGGAGGGGCAGAGAGAGAGGGAGACACAGAATCGGAAGCAGGCTCCAGGCTCTGAGCTGTCTGCATAGAGTCCTCGACGCAGGGCTCGGACCCACAAACTGCGAAATCACCCAGGCACCCCTCTCAATTCCTCTTTTAAACTAAGGAAAATATTCTGATCGTATTCCAGCTATGGGCTGATACATAGAAAAGACTCCGTGGGCCTGAAGAGCTCTCTCTGGGAAAGAAGAACACTTTCTGGGGAGTCCTAGGGTTCCTTTCTTATGTGGAAAGCTGATTCTCTTGATATCCATTAGCATTTACTGAGCGTTTAAAGTGAACATTTGGGGACACCAAAAGGAATAAGAGCTGATGCCTGTCTTTCGGAAGCTTACAATCTTGGTCTCATTTGTTCAGGGAGACAAATATGTAAACCAGTATTTGCAGCACATCTTGAAAAGTATCCTGATAGAGAAGATCTTTGCAAACGACACATCCAAAATATATAAAGAACTTATGTGACACCCCAGAAATAAATAATCCAATTAAAAAATCGGCAGAAGAAATGAATAGATATTTCTCCAAAGAAGACATACAGATGGCCAACAGACACATGAAAAGATGCTCGATATCACACATCGTCAGGGAAATGCAAATCAAAACAATGAGATATCACCTTACACTTGTCAGAATGACTAAAATCAAGAACACAAGAACAACAAATTTTGGTGGGAATGTGGAGAAAAAGGAACCCCCATGCACTGTTGGTGGGAATGCAAACTGGTGCAGCCTCTGTGGAAAACTGTATGGAGGTCCTCAAAAAGTTAAAAATAGAACTACCATACAATCCAAAAATTGCACCACAGAATATTTACCCAAAAAATACAAAAACATTAATTCAAAGGGACCCATGTATCCCTGTTTATTGTAGCATTATTTAAAGTGGCCAAATTATGGAAGCAGCCCAAGTGTCCGTTGATACATGAATGGATAAAGAAGAAGTGGTATATATACACAATGGAAACTATTCAGCCATATACAAGAATGAGATCTTGCCATTTGCAACAACATGGATGGAGCTAGAGAGTATTATGCTAAGTGAAATAAGTCAGTCAGAGAAGGCAAATACCATATGATATGGAATTTAAGAAACAAAACACATGAGTAAAGGGGAAAAAAAAGAGAGAGACAAACCAAGAAACAGACTCTCAACCGTAGAGAATAAAGTGACAACTGTCGGGAGGTGGGTGGAGGAATGGGTAAAATAGCTGATGGGGATTAAGAGTACACTTACCATAATGAGCACTGAGTAATGTACAGAATTGTTGAATCACTGCATTGTACACCTGAAACTAATATCACACTGTATGTTAACTGTACTGAAATTAAAATAATAAACTTAATTTAAAAAAGAAAGAAAAGTACCCTAATAAAAGACCAAGTATCCCATAGGTAGATATAAGTAATTTATTGGGCAATGAGCGAAAATGTTACAGAGTAATGGCATTTGAGCTTCATCTTTAAAAATGTGGAGGAGCTCCCAGGCAGGGAAAAGCATCATATGCAGGGAACAGAACATTCAAAGGCAAAAAATTAAGGATCATGGGTTTGGGGAGTGGCAAGCAGTTTGATATGGCTGACTACATGTAGGGCTTGAAATAAGGGTTGTGGAATGCAGTGGGGAGAATTGCAAGACATGTGGATGTTAAAGAAGACTGAAGCAAAGTTATAAAGAAACTTGTTTGGATTTGGATTAAAACAATTTTTTTAATGTTTATTTTTGAGAGAGAGAGAGCAAGCAAGCGAGCAAGTTGTGGAGGGCCAGAAAGAGAGGGAGACACAGAATCTGAAACAGGCTCCAGGCTTTGAGCTGTCAGCACAGAGCCCAACCGTGAGACACAAACACACAGACTGTGAGATCATGACCTGAGCTGAAGTCAGATGCTTAATTGACTGAGCCATCCAGACACCCCTGGATTTGGATTTTTTTTTTTTTTGAGAGAGAGTGAGTGAGCTGGGAAGAGGGGCAGAGAGAGAGAGAGAGAGAGAGAGAGAGAGAGAGAATCCCAAACAGGCTCCACAGTCAGTGCAGAGCCCTACATGGGGCTCAATCTCATGACTATGAGATCATGACCTGAGCCGAAATCAAGAGTTAGACACTTAACTGACTGAGCTAACCAGGCACCCCTGGATTTGGATTTTTATTTCAGGAAGCAGAAAAGAGCAATCAGAGGTTATTGAGATTATTAAAGAAGTGAGATTTACATTAATGTTTTAAGAAAGATCACTTTGATACAAGGTTTTCCAGAAAAGACACCAGAAACATAGAAGTTAGTTAGAAGGCCTGGTGGGAAATGATGGGAGTTTTATCTAAGACCGTGGCAGTATGATTGGAAGAATAAAGTAGACTGGAGAGAGATCTAGGAGGTAGAATCAAGAGCCCTGGTGATAGATTGGATTTGGGAGTCAAAGTAGAAGAAACATTCAGAATGACTTCAGAGGTGCTTTTACTTTGAGAACTGGTAGATACTATGTGGATAGTGGCAAGAAGTTTAGGAAGCATGGAGGTAACAACTTTGATTTTAGACATGGTCGCCAGCCTGCTGACTATGACCAGTGTGGCTGGTGGATTTTAGAAGAGAGAACGGGTTACAAGTGTATGTTTGGGAGTTGTCATTATTTAAGGGGTAGGAAAAAACACAGAAATAAATAAAATTGTTCAGCTAGAGCTTCTGGAGTGAGAGTTCCAGGGAGTGAGCTCTGGAGACTAATCAGGGAGGGCACGGGGGGGGGGGGAGGAAGAACAGAATAGGGATGTGTCCAGAAAGCTAGGGGACTGAGGAGCTCCAAGCAGAATGGAGCAGTACTCAGTGCTGCCCACTGTAGGCAGACCACCCAGAAGGGCCTTTCTCCAGGCTGCCCCATTGAAGGGGTGCTCTCTTGGAAGCTAGGAAGAAAGAGAAACTACTTCTTGAGATGTTTCCTTCTCTCTCCTCCTTCTTACTTGCGCTCTCCTACCCATTTATTCCTTAAAAAAAAATCTTAGTTGGGGCTCCTGAGGGACTCACTGGTTTAGGGTCCAACTTTAGCTCAGGTCATGATCTCTCAGTTTGTGAGTTCGAGCCCTGTGTTGGGCTCTGTGCTGAGCGCTTAGAGACTGGAGCCTGCTTCTGACTCTGTGTCTCCCTCTCTGCCCCTCCCCTGCTCGTGTTTTGTCTCTTTCTCTCAAAAATGAATAAACATTAAAAATTTTTAAAAATCATGGTTGCTTCCTGAAATGAATTTGGGGTTCCTTTAATGCACCCCCTCCCAAAGCAACTCACAGTGCTTGCATTGCTAGTTTAGAAGCGACAAATGTTGGAATTTTAGCTATGATTCATTTTACTTTGAACATAGAATTTATTCTTCTCTATGGATGCGGTTCAGACTTAACTATTCTGCTCTCGAAAATTGTTTTAAATAAAGCAGTCCTCCAGAGCTCAGGTCTCACTCTTGCATAGGAGGGGACACAGGATTGCACCAGGGTTCAGGCTGTTCAGTGTCTTGGGGTCTCTAACTGCTGGATCAATCTTTGAGAGGGAATCCAAGTATAACATTCTCTGATTAAGAGGAGCCAGGCATTCTTCTCTTCTAATTCCCAGATTCCTTGAAACTTCCTGTTATGAAAATTGCTCTTCATCAGATCAGCAGGAAACTCAGTCTTTTGGGATTGAGACAACCATGAAGGTTATCAGCCTTTGCAACTGAACATCCCATTCACTCCAGGGATTGGAAAATCTTTCCATCCATGGTCGCTGATCCATAGAAAATGAATAATGAAGTGAGGGGCCCAAAGTTCTAGCAGATGTGAATGAAAGTTAAGAAGAAGACATATAGACTAAAAATAAAAGGAGGAAAAGAAAGGCGTTAATGTGTTTTTAAGCACCTACCATGAGGCAGACACCTGGTGTGTATTTTATATTATTTTATTTCATCCTTACAGCAACTCTGTGAGGTCAGTATCATTCTATCCATTTTTCAGATGAGGGAGCCAAAGTGGAGAGATCTTAGTTAAATTACCAGAACCACACAGCAAATACATGATGGGCCGAGATTCAAACCCTGACAAGCCCATCTTCTCATCAGCAAAAAAAGAGAGAAGGTTGCAAAAGGACTAAAAAGAAAGAAAGATCTAAAAATGGATAGGAAAGAAAAAGCAGCGTCTCTCGCCTTCTCCACGTGTGTTCCCTGCAGCTCAACTGCAGAGTTTCCAAACTTTTCCTTCCTTCTTGTCAGCTGTCAGAATCTTCCCTATCTGTTGTCCAAGAATCCCCACGCATCTGTCTTGTGTCTTCTCTTACTGGCTCAGGCTGGAATTCACCTTTGCCAACATCTCCTCATCCCTCTCCGAGGCTGCTGACTCAGAGGACCGCGCACACGTCTGGAAGAGAATTCCCCCAGGAAGAGCCAGGGCATGCATCTTACCACAGGAACACACATTCCTGCTGTTTGCACAGCTGTATTTGTTGCTCTTAATGGTAGAGAGGGGAGGCTCAAAAGACACTTGGTTTCAGAAAACTTTTCATGGTCTAGCTAGAAGAAATTAAACGAAGGGCCAGAGGTTTCCCATTGCTTTCCTGGAGGCCAAGATTCTCTCGTTTTTGAATTCTCTCTTGTCAGTGAGGAAGCGTTATAGCAACTGCTATATAAATGTTACCATTTATTTTTGAGATTTGCCTGAAGGAAGTTGCTCCCTAAAGAAATTATTTTTTTT
The DNA here is from genome assembly GCA_028646485.1 of Cryptoprocta ferox. Taxonomy (NCBI): domain Eukaryota; kingdom Metazoa; phylum Chordata; class Mammalia; order Carnivora; family Eupleridae; genus Cryptoprocta; species Cryptoprocta ferox. Next base: position 53,522,519 of record CM053559.1, on the reverse strand, counting down.
TTCTCCCTACAAAATCTCTTTCTAAATGGAGTGTTTGTGACTTCTCCTTGACCAGAACTAGGTCATTGTGTTCAGTGACCACATCGCTCACCAATGCTGAACCGTCTTCTTCCTCTGCCTCTCTGAACAATCTGGGTCTGTTTTTCAATTTGAAGCGACTGTTCATGGAAATTCTGCCGTGAAGGAAAATATTGTGAGTCAACACACTTTGGGCCAAGTCCAAGCCTCAGATAACGAAGTCAGTAGTACTTCTGCAAGAAGTAATTTGCCCCCTGATAGTAATAAATCTGATATTTGTATGTCATAAACATAAATGCCTGACTGCATTCCAAGGTCTTGCTTGAAATTAGTAAAATGGATTTTCTGATGCATCTGTAACTAACTTAGTGACTATTTATAGAGCTATTTTTACTTAAATCCTAATTACTGGTGAGTATGCTTTATTTAAGTACTAAAATAGGGAAGGGATATTTATTTGTCATAAATGTAGGGCCTCATCAGTATTTCCTTGTGTTGTTTGAGCATTTATGCCTGATGGGGCAGATATGGTGATACCTTACCTTAGGTAACTCAAGGGACAGGCTGAGTGATTAATAGTGAAAATATTGGATTATGTAGTAAAGGGATGGTAATATTGCGTTGACTAGAAAATTGTTGGCATCCTCATGACATGTTACTACAGAGGTTCCTTTGAGGTAGGCGATCTGTTTATGTGCCGTCTCCAAACTGAACGGATCCCAAATCAGATCCTGTGAACTCTAAACCACATTAAAAATTATATTTGGACCCAAAGTCCCTTCTTCTTTCTACAGAAATTACGATTTTGATCAAATCAATGCTGAAAAATATTACTTTCTCTTCCTACCTATGGTGTGTCTAGAAATGGTTTGTGACAGAAAATCCTTTTATAGCTTTGCTTTCAGCATGCATTTACGTTTTCATGATACATTCTCCTCCAGTGAAAATGTAATGGCAACACACAGAAAATCAACACATTTTAAGCTTTCTGAGTCTATTTAAACTGTCAACAATGTGCTGGCTGACATATAACGTTACTCTCCTTCCGCCTTTAATGGCTAGATTGTTTTCTAAAGACAGTCTAATGACACAAGACTCCTAAATCCTGTCGGACCATGTGAACTAAGAATGACCTGAGTGGATAGGGACGCTTTGACCATCTGTCATTGATAGCCATATTGATCTGGACATGGTGGCTGAGGGCACTGTGTACTGAGGACATGGCAGTTTGCTGAGGGATGATAACCATCACTGATACCTTTGTGATGGGCTTGACTCCTCATTGTGTGTTCCCCAGCCATGGAACCCTTGGGCAGTGAGTAACCTGGTTTTAAAAGTACTCTTGTAGGTCAAAAGGGTACATCAGTCTTCCTACATTATTCTCCTAGGTCACCCTTTAGCATGTCTCAGTAAAGTACAAAAAGGAGCTTCTTTTTAAGTTTTTATTTTGCAGAAGTTAAAAGCATACCGGAATGTACACCCTCCACCTAGACTCACAAATTTTTAGTAATTTGCCTTATTGCCTTTATCTTTTTATCTCCCGGAAGTATTTCAAATAAAGTTTCAGAGGGATGCCTGGCTGGCTCAGTCAGTGGAGCATGCGACTGACTCTTTATCTCAGGGTTGTGGGTTTGAGCCCCATGTTGGAGGTAGAGATTACTTAAAAATAAAAATCTTTAAAAATATAGTTTCAGATATCATGACAGTTCAACCCTAAATACTTGAGTAAACACTTCCTAAAAGTAAGGAAAATTTTCCACCTATCCATGGTATCAATATTATACCTAAGAAAATCAACAATAATTCCCAAATATCATCTAAAAACCTATCCATATTCAAACTTCTCCACTTGTCCCCTGAATACCCATAATGTTTTTTCAAAGTAGGATTCCTTCATGGTTAATGTATTACATCTGTTTCTTAAGTCAAAAGAACTCCTTTTTTAAAGTTCAAAAAGCATGGTGAAAGTGAAGAGAGAAGTAGTGGTCTCAGATTCTATTATAGGTAGAAATAGATAATTAAAGTGTTTTGTTCACACACACTCTGCTTCCTAAGTCTAACGCAATTTAGATTCTAGCTGGTGAAATTCGTACCAAGTTTAAATGTTGGCGTAAAATTCTGTGACCACTCTTTCAGGACAGAATGATTTTTCTTTTTGGGATAAGCCTCTTTTTCAATCTGTGCATGGTGACAAGAAGTTATTCTTAAATGTCTGCCTTTACGTGAGTTTTTAAAAATCTATTTTTGACAAATAAAAATTATAGATATTTAAGGTCTTTAACATGATGTTTTGATATATGTATGCATGGTGGAATGATTACTGTAATCAAACTAACATATCTATAGCCTCTCATAGTTACTTTTTTTTTTTTTTTATGAAAACACTGGAGATCTCTCTTAGCAAATTTCAAGTATACAATACCCCTGTCAGTTTTACGATGAATAATATTTGGAGACCTACCATACAGCATGAGGACTACAGTTAATAATAATACACTGTATACTTGAAATTTGCTAAGAGAGTAGATCTCAAGTGTCAGGGAACATTGAATGGCCACATTGGTGCAATGCTAACATGAATGTGGTAAAAAGTCATAGTTGTGAGTGACAGAGCATCTCAAAAGTAGTAATTAGTACTAAAGTTGATACATAGTGAGTTTATTTTATTTTATTTTAGGATTTTTTTAAAAAGTAATCTCGATACCCAACCTGGGGCTCGAACTCATAACTCTTCATTGACTGAACCTGCTAGGCACCCTGATTTATAGTGAGTTTTGTTAGCATGGTTTGGTTTTGCACATAGTGGCAGTAGATTCATTTGAGTTAATATAGTAAGCAAGTGATGACAAGTATATTAGAATTAGGACAGGTAGCAATTAACACAAATTTGATGAAATGCATTTTCTGTAAATGGCAATGACCTTTGTTTTTCATCTGTGGTCTTCCTGTGGTTTCATAAAGATGTTTCTCAGTAGATAACATTTAATGCTATTATGTTATATATTAAAAAGAGTCCATGTTTATATAAAGAGCATTCTGTAAATGTTAATTGTTGATGATACACAAGCCTCCTTTCACCTTTTGATATAATTTCTAGATCTCAAAAGAAGGCAATAGGGTTGAAGAATTATATACTTTACAAGGGAAACAAACACTAAAGGGACCCTAGAAGGTAATATAATTTTTCAGTGGTTACGGTAATTCACACTGAAATTCAAAAACATTTGTATTTATTGGGGTGCCTGGGTGACTCAGTCGGTTAAGCGTCTGAGTTCGGCTAGGTCATGATCTCATGATATGTGGGTTTGAGCCCCGTGTTGGGCTCTGTGCTGACAGCTCAGAGCTTGGAGCCTGCTTCAGATTCTATGTCTCCCTCTCTCTCTGCCCCTTTCCTGCTCTGCTGTGCTCGCTCTCTCTCTCAAAATAATAAAACAAAAACAAAAACATTTTCATGTATTAATAAACTCTACTCATTGTATGTTTGTTAAGAATTTTTGATGTGCTAAGCTCTATGTAGAGGTATTATATATATATAATATATTATATTATATATATATTATATTATATATTATATATTATAAGAGAATTATATATATAATACCTCTTATAATATATATAATATATATATATGTATATATAATACACATACATATTATATATATGTATATATGTGTGTATATATAATACATATATAACATATATGTATACATATATATGTATATATACACGTATATAACATATATATATACATATATATTTATATATATACAAACACTTTAAGGAGTGCCTGAGTGGCTCTGTCAGTTAAGCATCCGACTCTTGATTTTGGCTCAGGTCATGATCTCATTGGTTTTTGAGTTCAAGCCCCGTATAAGGTTCTGCGCTGGAAATGCAGTCTGCTTGGGATTCTCTCTTTCTCCCTCTCTCTGGTCCTCCCCTGTTTGTGCTCTCTTTCTCTCTCTCAAAAATAAATAAACTTAAAAAACTTTTATATGGAAAAACTCGAACATATGTAAAAGTAGAGAGAATAGTATAATGGATTCCTGTGTATCCCTCTTTCAGCTTCACTAAATCATATTTTGCCAATCCCCATTTACCTCTTCTTTTCACTATTTGGGAGGGGAGGGGGTGGTGATGAAGTATTTTAAAGCAAGTCCCAGATATCATGGCATTCCTATATAAATACTTCTTTATTTATGAATTAGACTGTGAAGTTTTATGAAGACCATGCAATTTGGATTTCCAGAACATTTTGACTAGAGACAGATTAGTAATTTAAAAAAATTCACACCTGGGGCACCTGGCTGGCTCATTTGGTGGGGTGTGCAACTCTTGATGTCAAGCCCCAAGTTGGATATAGAGATTATTTAAAAATAAAAATCTTAAAAAAAAAGAAATAAAAGATTCAAACCCTGCAGTTAGTACTTTATCACTGACCCATATTCATTCATTTAGTGAAGATATTTGGTCCATAACCAAGTTGAATAGTTTGGAAAAGTGTTATACGTTTACCTGAGGTATCAAATGATGAAATGTAAATAATAGGCATTTCCAAAGAATTTGGATTACAAAGTATTCATCAATATATTATTTTAAATACTAGTAGGTTATTGTTTTTGTGACAATATTTGCACATGTAGGAAGGGAATAGCACATTAAATTTAAGACACACATACATATATGCAATGGGGAAAGAGTCTGTAGGTGTTTCAATTATATATTGCTCTCTGTAAAGTCTAGAAATAATAATAATGCAGAATTCCTATACAATTTGTCACTGTATGATGAACTTACAATCCTGAAATAAAACAAGAATGGTTTGATTGTAGGCAATCAAGGAAAGACAATGACGCAGAGGCTCAAGCAAGGTTCAACTCAGTTAGGTGACTTTTAAGGGTAAAGGTAGAACAAGAGGGCCTCTGATGTGCTTCCATTATGTCCTGGGACAGCCTCATGGATAGGTTCACTGCACTGTCATACTTGCATGCAAAGCTTCTGAGTTTGCATTGCTCCTTGAATTCTAGTCCCTCATTTTTTTAAAGCTTTTATTTTTAAGTAATCTCTACGCCCAGTGTGGGCCTTGAACTCACAACCCTGAGATCAAGAGTCGATGCTCCACTGACTGAGCCAGCCACGCACCCCTCTAGTCCCTTATCTTATAATAGAATCGTAGAATGTAGTTTCAGGCAGAAAAGGACCTGAGAAAACATCTGGTCTCACGAACTCCCTGGTTTTAGAGAAAGAATACGGAGGCCCAAGTTTCAATGACTTGCAAGCCTGCAGAGTTAGGACTTACTCCAGGTGTTCTGATTTTCTACTTCACCATGTAGCCTCTCCGTATAGTTTCGTATTCAGAGGTAGTTCAGTGTTAAGGTAAATGAGATTACCCTCTGGGGCTTCAAATTTGTATGGGTTTTTCTAAACCAGCACTTTAAAATGAGTAGAATGAACACTCTACCTGGCCTAATGTGAGGGACAGAACATTCCATCATTTCAAGTAATGATGTTGTTCATTTGCAGTACTGATGTGTTTACTTTATAAATGTGCATACAGTTTCAGACATTTTAGGGAAGCAGTCTGACTTGCTTTACTGTAAGAATGGTTTGCACAACTTGCACTTCTGTGCAACACTGACTTTTGAATGGACCAAGCAATGTATAAGTGAATTTAGCTAGTTGGAATGGTAGGGCATGTGTGCACGTGCACACACACACAGCGAGAGAGAGAGAGAGAGAGAGAGAGGGAGAGGAAACACAAGAGCAAGAGCAAGCAAGCTCTATAATACAGCGGTTAACTACTGGTAATTCTGGGTGCCTGGGAGAGTCAGGGAAGGCAGTGCCATGGACTGGACATTTGAGCTGAGTCCTAAAAGAAGTATTTTGCCAGAGATATGAGGGGTGGGGGGAGAGTATTCCAGGGAGAGGACACAGCATGTGCCAAGACATATTTTGTTCAGAAAAGAGGGAATCCTTTGCCCCTAAGAACATCAGTTGGTTTGGGGGCACTCCTAAAGTTTGGATCTGTTCTAGATGGAATGGTGTATAGCTGTCACTAAGACCCCCCTTCCTCATCATGACAGCCTGCCCAGTACTCTTTCCTACACTTCCTTCTTGGTTCTCTAAAAGAGCAGATGGGGGCCTTGGGTTGACTCTCAGCTAACAAGCATCTTGACATTCCTTCAGCCCAATGTCAGTTGGAATGTGTTCAAATCCATCTTCACTGTCCAGTCCCTTTGCACTCAATCTACCACAGTGGTTTTCATATATTATGAGGTAGGGCATGGAAGTGGTCTAAATAGAATTTTCTTAACAATTACTAAGAATTCTAAAAAAAAAAAAAAAAAAAAAAAAGAAGAAGCAGCCCAGTAATATTATTACATTTTTCAGTGTTGTCCTGCAAGTTATCATATGGTGTAGTGGTTAAGAGCATTGGAGTCAGACTTTAGTTTGCAACCTGGTTATGTTACTTACGAGATTTATGACACTATTTGGAATACTTACTTAAAAGCTATGAGTTTGTTTCTTCAAGTAAAGCATTCAGTTGAGCGACCAGCATAGTATAAACCTCCCCTCCCTCACCCGTTTTTTCCTCTTTCTCTCAGGCAAGTGGCTTTTCTGGACTATTCTTATAGGGGCCAAATGAGATACTGAAGAAAAAGAAAAACTGCACAATATGGTATTCATTTTCACATGGACCATTCTATGATGTTTCTGAAGACATTTATGTCTTTTCTGATTTTCAGCTGAACTGTGAGCAGTTTGAGGTTAGGGACTGTTTTTTCTTCTGTTTGTTTCCTCTCTAGAGCAGTTAGGACTGACTATACAAGGAGTGAGCCATATAAATATTTTTTTAAATTAGAACTGATTATTTTTTTATTATAGTTTATTGTCAAGTTGGTTTCCATATAACACCCAGTGCACAAACAAGTGACCTCCTCCATGCCCATCACCCCTTTTCCCCTCTCCCCCCCCATCAACCCTCAGTTTGTTCTCAGTATTTAAGAGTCTCTTGTGGTTTGCTTCCCTTCCTCTCCTTAACTATTTCTCCCCTTCCTCTTCCCCATGGTCTTCTGTTAAGTTTCTCCTGTTAGACCTATGAGTGAAAACATATGGTATCTGTCCTTCTCTGCCTGACTTATTTCGCTTAGCATGACACCCTCGAGGTCCATCCGCTTTGCTACAAATGGCCAGATTTCATTCTTTCTCATTGCCATGTAGTAGTCCATTGTATATATAAACCACATATCCTTGATCCATTCGTCAGTTCATATAAATATTTTTGATTAGCCGATATCCTGGACTTTCCAGGGCATCCTGGATGTCACTCTGACCTTTGCTCTCCCACTGGAGCCATCCTGATCCAGATTTAATCTATGGTATCAGCTGCCCTAGAATTCAACCATGTGCAAGTCTTGAGATTTTGGAGTATGACATTCAGACATTTGTGTGTCTGTACATGTATATATGCATGTATATACACATGTATTTACATATACATAAATCCACATATATATTATGCATCTGTATATGTGTATATACATAATACTCTGTATTATATATGCCGTGTTTCTGTGTGTATGTGTATATATATACATACATGCATACTTAGAATTTCCTGCATGTACAGGATGAGTTCAGCATTGGTGTTAGGTTGTGGAGAAAATGCTGAAATTTTTGTCTTTTGCCTAAGCTACAGAGGCAGGGCTTTGTGCCAATTAAAATGTCATTTTTCTGTTCAGTAAGATATCTCAAAAGTTCCACATTTATGTTTCTTATTCATTATAATATTCAGTACCCAAATCAAATCTTTTCTGTATTAAATAACCTCCTTTACTTCTACAGGGCTTTGAAATGTATAAATCTTTTAAATATCCAGTATCTGGCATAGGTACCGATTTCTTGCTGGTGAATCAACAAATGAGTTTCACTGACTCTTCAAAACAGACCTATAAGGTAGGCAGAACACGTATTAATATTAAATATAATTATTCCTATGTCACACATGAGAAAACTGAGAGCTATTGAGTTAAACCATCTTGTTCAGAGTCATACAACTAATAAATGGCCCAACCAGGACTCAGCTTCCGTCTTCTGATTCCCAAATCGGCACACTTTCTACTACTATCTCTGATCACAGGAAAGACATTTTAAAAAACTACAGTACTTAGGGAGATATCATATTACTGCAATTAATTCTCCTTTCACACCAGGTAATTGGTGCTTCTAATTATGGCTCACTTGTATATCTCCTTTGTATTATAACCTTAAGACCCAGTGTAGTCTTAACTGTGAAATATTTCAGGCCTTAAGAAATATTATAAGAATGGAACACAGCTACTGATCAAATCCAATACCCACACAGCAATACATTTGGTATGTATTAAGGCTAATATCCAGATACATTAGTATAATGCGATCTTCTTAACTAACACCTGTCTCTCATATTTCACCGAAATTACTAGTGAAACTATGACCATAAAATTGGTTTAGAACCAAAATTCAATAAAAGCAAAGTTAATTATGTGTTTGTAAGAGAATAAGCATACAGTTAGATCAATATGCAAATTGTGACCTTCAATGGTCTTTTCTGTCTTCTTTTAAGCCCTTAGTCTTGCAAAGATTAATTTACTACCTAGAACTTCATTTTATGAAGCCATGAGGACTTAGATTACTAGGTTTTTAATTGTTTACATATCAATGATATGTATGTATATCTGTGTCTCAATCTTTATATCTTTGTGCAGGAGCCCTGTTCTAACAGCAGAAACAGTGCATGAGGCAAATAAATATGTTCAGCTTCATGTTAACAAAAGAGCAAGCCAATTTAGAAAATTAAGATCACATCAACATTTTCTAGGCACCATTGTTTGACATCATGGTCTACTCTGTGTGAAGTACGAAGTTAAATAAGACATTTTCTGGTCTTAAAGAGTTTGCAGTGTAGCGGAAGAAACAGCCTTGTTCACAAATAACTAAAATACAAGTTAATGTTTATTTTTAAATAGAGACACAAACAAAAGCAACAGAATGGAAAACAGATGGAGAGATTTATTTATCCTTGGGAAAGCTTCACTGAGGAAATGGCATTTGATCAGATCTTGTGTTGGGTTTTCACCGGAGGAAGTGGGAAGGCAGGGCTAGGTGGAAAACAAGAAGAGCAAAGGCACAAAGGACATAGTGCAAACATAACAGGACAGCAACCAAGTAGTACCCTCCGTCACACTCTCTAAACAAATGGCAAAACAGTACCTGTCCCTGCACCTTCAAATCCTGACAGTGGGTTAGTTTGCACAATGGGTGGTAGATGTATTCCTGAAAGTCATTCTTGTGTTGGGAACAGCGGGTCATAACTTACTTATACATTGAAATAACTGCAAACTACATAGCTATCCCACTAAGCCCGATCTAAATGTATACCAACTTCTCTTGGATTCCCTTGGATCTCAAAATTTTTGTGGCCATTTTAAGACACCTGCATAAGAGAGAAAGTGTGATAGAAGGAAAGTCAGAACCAAAGAGATGGTGGTCTCATCTTACTGAGGATAAATATATTTTATTTTTTCAAATTTTACAAAAACATATAACTGTGTAAACACATTGCCAGAAGCTTAAGCTTCATTAATGTTATGATAAATTAACTTGCTCATGAACCTGATGCTAATTCCATTTCTATAAATTCATGAAGTGCTTTTTCCAGAAGTGCTCTTCAAACACCTGCTAATAAGTTAGAACAGATCTCCCAAATGTTTCTGAAGATCTTAGAAAACATTTGTAAAGAAAAGTATCTGAGCCTGTAGGTGATATGCAAGAATAAAGTAGGCAGTAACTCTTGGCTCTCTGTTTGCACTCAAGCTACTAAAAGGTTCAAATTGAACCAGTGTAGAAGACTACTTATTTATATTCTTTTTTTTTCAATGTTTATTTATTAATTTTGAGAGAGAGAGAGAGAGAAAGAGCGCGTGCGCGCTAGCAAGTGGGGAAGGAGCAGAGACAGAGGGAGATGGGATCCAAAGCGGGATCTGTACTGACAGCAGAGAGCCCAATGTGGGGCTTGAATTCACAAACCATGACATCATGATCTGAGCTGAAGTTAGAGGGTTAATGAACTGAGGCACCCAGGTGTTCTGTTGCTTATATTCTTATTAAGAATGTGTTACATATGAGAAAAGGGGTGGGGTGGTGTTTCTGCTGTTTCTGTTGCATTTTGTTTGTTCTTAGATGGTCTGAAAAGTTGAAATCACTTGTTTAATTCCCAGATAACCTGAGATTCTTTTTCTTGGCTCCCTTCCTCAGTTTTCCTTTCTTTATTATTTTGTTTTTAAACAAAGGAAAACTTACACTTTTCAGGTTAAGATTCTAAGGTCATTTTTTTTCAATGCCATTTATGTAGTATGGAAGAAAGAACTTCTGTCTTTAAGGCTGTCAACTAACTGAGACCCTTTGTGTTGTGAAGAAATGTTGCATTTTGAAAGAAACAAATTATTTTTGTGAACTTTCTCCTCACTGGCCAAGACAGGCTTCCCACTAGTATCCATCTAGTCCCTTTTGGCTTACAGGGCTGTTCTGTACCCTTCTGTCTGTAGCCATCAAATGACTTATGTGAAGTCATCTCGGACAGTTACGTTGAAAAGAAATAGAAAGAAATTCTTTAATTCCATAAACACGGAGCGAACATTTATTTGAGGTGGGTACTATAGTTAGTTCCTGGAAATGCAAATATGAAGAAGACAGTCTCTGCCATCAGGAAACTTAGCATCTAATAAACAGATAAACACAGTATTATAAGATACACCCTACTGAGGAGAAAAGTGCAAGGCATATGATAACTTTCCTTGCCTGGTGGCAGTAGGGAAACTGAGGTGGTGTCATCGGAACCGGGTCTGAAAGGATCCATGGGAGTTTGCAAAGACAATAGGTAAGGATTCTAGGTAGGAGGAAGAGTATGTGTTAAGACCCCTTTTTTGGAGAAGTGCCCCAGAAAGTGGGAAGTGTGGTATGACAGGGGCATGATTCAGGGGGAATAGCTGGAGATACCCCTGGGAAGTTAGATTGGCGCTGACTAGAACTAAGAAGGTTTGATTTCATTCTGTGTGAAATAATACAGTGTGAAAGGCAGAGAAAATATAAACTTGAAGATTGTTATTATTTTTAATGTTTATTTATATTTGAAAGGGAGGAAGAGAGAGAGAACCAGGGAAGGGGCCGGGGGGTGGGGTGGCAGAGGATCCTAAGTGTGCTGCACGCTGACAGCAGCAAGCCCTGTGCTGGGCTCAAACTCACAAACTGGAGATCATGACCCGAGCCGAAACCAAGAGTCTGAGATCACTTAACCGACTGAGCCACCCAGGCGCCATGAGGATTATTTTTAAAAATTTGTTTGCAGATGATCCATTAAGTTCTCATCCACAGAACTAAAATTTGGTCACTTTTTAAAATATTTTTTAAGTGTTTATTTATTTTTGAAAGAGAGAGACTGAGTGCAAGCAGGGGAGGGGCAGAGAGAGAAGGAGACACAGAATCTGAAGCAGGCTCCAGGCTCCGAGCTGTCAGCGCAGAGCCCGATGTGGGGCTCAAACCCATGAACTGTGAGATCATGACCTCAGCAGAAGTTGGGTCCTTAACCGACTGAGCCACCAGGTGCCCCTAAAATTTGGCCACTTAAACAATGTAACATTTGCATGATGCTTTTGAATTAAAACAATTTTATTGCATGCTTTCAGATGATCTGTAGTTATTATATTATGAAATATATTGACTGTAGCCTTCATAGACCCAAGATACAAGACACAACATTCTCATTCCTTTAGGTGAGAAGAGTAATTATAAGTATGATTTTTGCAGTAAGAAAGAGCAAGCTGAAGTGTTTTGAAAAAGCAGTAAGATTTTTTAAGGCGAAAACCTCACCTACTGACTTATTTCAAGTTCTCTATTAGAATGCAGTGGATGCCACTTAACCATTCTAAAGTGAAATTGCACTTTAGCTTAGACAAAGTAAAGGGTTTTTAAAAAAAAATTTAAATAAGACAAATACTTATAAGTAGATATAAATTGCCAGTCTGAGAATTCTTCAACTGGCTCTGTTTTCTCCCAAGCTACATGTGAACATCCAACATAGAGAGTAAAATGAGTAAAAGACACTAAAATAGTTTTTACTAAGTATTGTAAGCAGGAAATGTACCCGTAGCCTTTCTGTATTAGTGAAAACTCTGAAAATTGTAAAACAAAAATGTCATTGCTTTTTTCTTACTAAAAGAAAATAAACATTTACACTAAACCTCACATTATCCTTAAGCCTATTCAAATAAACTCAAAAGAATTATAGCTGTCACCTTTTATCACCAGTCTTGTTAGGCATAAAAGTATTTGTCTAAATAGTATTCTTGAGTGCTTATTCTGGGCATACTTGGTTCTATGGAGGGTTCCTCAAACTATACTCAAACAAGTAAAACACTAGAACACAAGTTTTAACACTAGAGTGTAAAACACTAGAAAACAAGTCACAAGGTGATCCATGATTACGTGCCAAAGATGGGGGCAGACTTAGGTGCTAGGATCCACAAGAAAGTTCCTGAAGATGAGTGTTAATATTATTTACATAAGTGACATATTTTACATAAATGATATTGAAAGGTATGTGTCATTCTGTAATTTGTTTTTTTGACTCAGCAGTATGTCTTAGAGAGCTTTCCATGTTAGTGCATGAAAAATTTATGTTAATTCAAAGTCGCATAGTACTTCTGGGTGTGTATATACCATAGTCTGTTCAGCTATCCCTCCGTGTTGGTTGACATTTGGGTCATTTCTAATATGTAAATGAACTTGAAAAGGTCTGGAGCATTCAGTAGGTGGAAATAGCTTTATCTGTTAGGTTTAATTTTTTAAGTAAGAAGGATATATTGATGCACTATTTGTATAATTAAAATTGAAAAGTTTTAATAACATTTATCTTGGGGCAACCATATAATATTTGCCCCCACACCCATTAGCCCCATGCATGCTGGTCTACTAGCCCGACATCTGATATGCATAGCCAATCAGCCAGCTTGGACAGGTGTCTCGGCTTTCCACTGGGCACTGGTATCCATTGTCCCTAAATCTATTCCCTTTGGCTGAAGCTTTGGTTCCCATGCCTCCTTGCTGTCAGCCTCTGCTGTCTCCAGCAAACAGAAGGTACTATGTATTTTAATTCTCAGTGTGGCTGGTTATCTGAGAAGCAAATCCTGATTTAATACTGTCATCTAGTTATTTCTTTAATTATGTTTTTGAGAAGGAGAGAGGCAGAGAGAGAATCTTAAGAAGGCTCCACTCCCAGCACGGGGCCCGATCTCATGATGGTGAGATCATGACCATAGGATCATGGCCGAGAGATCATGACCGTGACAAGACCTGATAGGAAATCAAGAGTCAGAGGCTTAACCAACTGAGCCACCCACGTGCCCTAGTCATATGTTTATGTTAGGTTGAGCTTTCTATTTCATTTCCTTTTAAAAAACAAAAACAAAAACAAAACAAAACACCCTAATAGGCAGTTCTTTTTTTATGAATTTTTTAGGTTTCAACATAAATTTTATCTTTGATGGTTTTCATTTTGAAAAATTTGGCCTTTAAAATATTCTATGGAGGTGTCTGGCTGGCTTGGATGGTGGACCATCCAACTGTTGATGTTGGGATTGTGGGTTTAAGCCCCATGTTGAGTTGCTGGAGTTGTGGGTTTGAGCCCCATGTTGGGTGTAGAGGTTACTTAAAAATGAAATCTTAAAATAATACATACATATATAAACTATTCTATGAGCTCTATTTAGTATAAGTTTGTTTAATAGGATTACTAGGGAAAGAACACTACCAACACTGTAGATTCTAAATATTAGGATTGCAACTAGATCTTCTGGGCTGGTTTCTTCTCACACTGTATTTTCCAAGTCATCTATTTTCTTGTGAGGTAAAGGTCTAAGGAAACTGAAAGTATTCATTCAAACAAATCAAGCCCATATTAATGTTTCGTGTTTGCAATTTTTCAGAAACAAACAAACAAACAAACAAACCTGTGTCTTGCAATCTTTGTTAAAAAGAAACGACAGCCAGTTCCTTTTATCTCAACTTCACTTTAGTAAATTGAGATTAGCTAATAAAATTTGTACTATTTTTTCCAAGTACAAGACAAAACGATTGGTGTCATAAATGGGATTTTAGAACATTGCCATTTAAAAATTGACTTCAGATCGTGATGGGCCCCAAGTGTTGTACAGAGGTGGTCAATCACTGTACTGTACACCTGAAACTACTGTCATACTATGTGTTCACTAACTGGAAGTTAACTAAAAACTTTTAAAAAATGAAAAATAAAAGTAAAAATTGCCTTCACAGTGTTTCTAAAAACTCAATTCTGTTTACACAATAAATATGTGTATATTTGGGGCAGAAGTTGAGCAGAAATTTTTTTTTTGCAGAAGATTTTTTAAATTAAGTATTTAAGAAAAATAATCTCAACGGCTTCTTGATGTTTTAGGAATTGTCTTAGAAATGCCCAAGTCATCATACAGTGATGAATATCATAAACACTGCTAAAGGTCAAGCCATAGTCATCCTGACAGTTTATGCCACAGCCCTGTGTTTTGTGTCTTTTTCCATAATAAAATATCCCTTTCCAGTTAATGGGTGTGGGAGCTTGAAGGAAACGCATTCTATACCTTGCATTTCTTAGCAGGATAAATTTCATCTCTTACCTTCTCATTGTTGTGTGCACAGATGAAATAAAGAAGCAGGTAGAAGGGAGGGTACCGTCAATAACTAACCTAACGGAGAAATACATGGTCACTGAAATCTAAAAGGCAGGGAGGTTTCGATCTTTGGGCTCACCTATAATTTGTGCGCCATAAATGTAGAAGGCAGTCAGCAGGGACTTTTTAATGACAGTGCTGTCTATAACAGTATCATCAAGCACGACATTGGCATAAATCATTGGCACTTTGCAAAGTGTCACTTCTGTCAACCTTCTAGTGATGTGATCTTTAGTCTTTCAAATCCATAGACTGGCATTTGGATCAGCTAAGCATCTTACATCCTGTCTTGCATATTAAAGCTGTTTTAGCCAATATTGAAATGCTGAAGTAATGCTTGCTCTAAAATATTTGTAAGCAGCTGACCTGATAACTAAGCTTTGCTCTGGGTATAGCTTGCAGAGCTTCCTGTTTGCGAATGTAAATGAGGCTGTTACTCATTTTAGGAAGTTCCCAGGGAAAAAAGATAATGAAGCAGTGGTGATTTTTGTATCACTTCAAAGGAGTTTTATTAATACAGCTTTTATTTTGAGTTCAAAGGCAGCTTTACTTTTGGTTCAAGTTTACTTTACAAAAGAAACTTGTTAAAGTTTGATGTGCTGTTGGATGAATTTTATAACAATCAGAATAACACTGATGAATGTAATAAATTACCTTTGCCTAGGTGAAATAAAATTAATCCACAACTGTACGTAGTAAGATAGAAAATTTGCTCTACTCCAGTTTAATTCAAATGAATGCTTGTACTCAGCACAATTGCTATTTGCATCAATGGAACTCAAGTCCTATGCAACCTGCATTGGTGTTTAGTGATTCTGAAGTTAAACTGAAAGATATCTTGAGAGGCAGAAAGCTCATTCATACCCCCTTATCAAGTTTGCATCATCATTCCCCCCTACCTTTATGTTCTGAGTACAGTGTATTGAGAAGACTAAACTTGGGGTAGGAGAACTTTAGTAATACTTGATCAGCTCATGGTTTGGGGTTGCCACATTGCTGTTAATTTTTTTAAATTTTGTCAGACATAGGTGTTCATCAGCTCAGGGAGAGACCTTAGGAACTGTAAAATTGTGCTCCCTGTCTTCCCAGAGGTTCTGTTCTTACCACCATCAACCACCGTTACTCCTCACCCCCTGATTTCGCACCCCAGGAATCTAAGAGCCTTTCAAACCTGTATGATGAATTTACACATCTCAGTGTCCTTAGAACCATCAAATCCCCTTTTGTCTAGCTCCCCAGGCGAGCGGAGAAATGTCCCATATGAAACCTTCAGGGTAGCTACAGACAAGAGCAGTTATTTCAACCCAAACTAAAGGAACTTCCAAACTTTTCCCGATTGTCAGAGTGTTGCTAAGACAGAGAGAATCCAGTTGACTCAGTAACACAAGAAAGGCATAGAATGAGAGGCTGT
Source organism: Cryptoprocta ferox (assembly GCA_028646485.1). Lineage (NCBI taxonomy): Eukaryota > Metazoa > Chordata > Mammalia > Carnivora > Eupleridae > Cryptoprocta > Cryptoprocta ferox. Next base: position 53,506,313 of record CM053559.1, on the reverse strand, counting down.
GGTGTACCCTGGGGTCCACTGAACTTCTAGAGGACCTTTGCAATAAAAATACCTTCAGGATGCTACAGGACTCTTAGACAAGACATAGTCTGAAAAGCTGCTGCATGTTTCTGTTTTTCTACCTGCATATTTATGGCATCTTCCCACTTGAGTCTTGGCCGCCTACCTCCAAAGTGACTGAACACTAGCAGAAGCTACAAAATATTGGCTCCTCTGCTTGTTATTTTTGTTTGTTTTCTTAAAATGTGTGGACCTATAGCTTTGTTCAGAGCAAATCCTGGCTTTAAAGTCAACAACCAAACCACTCTTTTCCTAAGCTAAGTTTGGCAGAAGGACAGTTTTTTTTGGATAAGGCACTAGGCTCCCACTTTTAGCTGCAACTCCGTCAGGACCCCTGTGCATAATTAAAATGGGAAGAAGGTGAAACAACAGAAAACAGCACGGCAGATGGAAGAGATCCTCAGTCTTTCCCCAGCCCTGTGACTGACCTTCTTTGAGATCTCCTACAGATAGCTCTCTCTCTATCAACCTTCCAGTTAGAACATGGGAATGATTATTCATGTTTATTGCAGAAGGTTTTAAAAAGGTTTTAAAATAAATAAAGAAAATTTTTAAATAAAAAAGGGTTTTAAAAACTCCAGGTATAAACACCTCAACAACTTGCTGGTTTTCACCCAGATGTAATTGTGCGTCAAACTAGAAGTAGTTATAAAGAGGCAGCTTACTGCTACCTGATTGCCCCAGATTCATCTCCACTCTTTCCCTACTTGGCCTGTGTTACAGGAGGGCAGACCTACATCTGCAGGCTGCATTCCCCTGGTTTCTGGATGGAAATGGGGGTCTAAAGGGCAAGAGGAAGGAAGAAGCCACCATATTGCTCTTTTCCCCATTTCCTTGGGCAGCAGTTCTCTTCAGCTGTGGTTATAGGCGCTATTAGGTGACCCCATCCCCCGGCTCCACTGACTGCCTCACGATCTCCAGTTTGTGTTTTCTCTCTTCTATCACTTGTGTTACCAATTTCCTTTGTTTCAAATACGCTTAGTGGCTTGTTGACCTGATTGAACCCTGACTAATTCATATACCTATAATATTAAGAATAAGAATTTTACCTTATCCTTCCCCAAGAGGAGATAAGGCATGAGACAAGATGTGGAAAAGAAGGAAAGAGGGAGGGAAGGAGGGAAAGAATGAAGGAGGGAGAGTCCTTCTTAACCATTTCCCCTTGCCCCCACCTTGTTCTGTCTCTACTTAAAACCATAGGGTGGCCCATTTGTGAGTGTATCGTTTCAGGACTGAGACCAAGACTGAGGTGTAAGTAGGCTGGGGGTGGAGGTGGGATGGAGAGAAATTCAAGATGCACAAATAGAAGGATCACAGGTGAACCCAGGTTACTCTGGAACTGGGAACCCTCTGACTTCCACCTGGATTCAGGCTCCTCCCTGCTGGCCCCATATTTTCATCCTTTTCTTTTCTTTTCCTTTCTTTTCTTTTTTCAAGTTTATTTATTTATTTTTTTGAGAGAGAAAGAGAGTTTGTGGGGTAGTGGTGGAGAGAGAGGGAGACACAGAGTCTGAAGCAGGCTCCAGGCTCTGTGCTGTCAGCCCAGAGCCCAACGCAGGGCCTGAACGCACAAACCGTGAGATTATGACCTGAGCCGAAGTCAGATGCTCACCTGACTGAGCCACCCAGGCGCCCCCCTCTTATTTCTTTTCTATCCCTCTGCCCACTCACCGCTCCAAACTTCTCACTACCCCTGCTATGTTTTTTTTTTTTAAATAAAGCTTTAATTTGAGAATAGTTCAGATTTATAGAAAATTTGCAAAGGGAGAATAGAGTTCCTATATACCCCACACCCAGCTTCCCCTATTATTAACATCTGACCTTAATATGGTACATTTGTCACAGTTAATGAATGGATATTGACAGATTAGTATTAACTAAAGTCCATGCTTTATTCAGATTTCCTTGTTTTTTTCCATAATATCCTTTTGCTGTTTCAGGATTCCATCCAGGATACCATATTGTGTTTTGTCATGTCTCCTCCTTAGACTCTTCTTGGCTGTGACAGTGTGTCAGACTCTCCTTGTTTTTCTTTGCTTTTGATGATCTTGACAGTTTTGAGGAATGCTGGTGAGATATTTTGTAGACTGTCCCTCAATGGGGATTAGTCTGATATTTTTCTCATGTTAGACTGGGGTTATGTGTTTTTTGGGAGAAGACCATAAAGGTAAAGTACTATTTTCATCAAATTATATCAAAGGAATAAACTCTCAGCATGGCTTATCACTGTCGATCACCTTTGTGTCCTGGCGGAGGTAGTGTTCGTCAGGGTTATCTACTGAAAAGCTACTCTCTTTTTCCCCTCTCTATAGTGTATTTCCTGGAAGTGAGTCACTGTGTGCAGTCCACACTTAAGGAGTGGAGAATTATCCTTCTTTGAGAGTGGAGTATTAATATAAACTATTGGGAATTCTAATTAAAAGATTTGTCTATTCTCCTGTATTTATTTAATCATTGATTTATATTAGTATGGACTCATGGATATTTATTTTAGTTTTGGGGTTATGATCCAATACTACTTTATTTACTTTGTTGCTTAAATTGTTCCAGCTTTGGCTCTTGGGGTGTCTCTCAGTTGACTCCCATGGCTCTTCGACATGCCCAATCATTGTGGGCTCTTTGGAGCACTTCTCATTGTCTGGTACTACAAGATGCTCCATGCTCATCTTGTAAAATTAGCCATTTCTCCAAGGGGTCCTCGTTCCTTTTATTGGAGAATTGTATTAGAGACCAAGACCTGGGCTCTAGATGTGCTCCTTGCAACCTGGGTGTCTCTATTCCTCTTAACTTCCACCATTCTCATAGTTAAACCAGTGATTCTTCAATACAAGGCTCTGAGTTTTCTTTGCTTTCTTTACTCCTGAAGAAAATTTGCACAGCAATAGAGCTCAGGATGAAAAAGCAGAAAAAATAGGTGGTCAGGTCTAGGTTGGGTCACTTTTGGATACTTCATAACTTGGGAGATTAGATCAAATGACCTGCAAAATCAATCACATTTAGTGCCAAGGTTCTAAGATACCTTATTCTAACGGTTTGATGTAGGGGACATTCTGTTGATTTTCCAGGTGGCCCAAGTAAGGGAGATGGGAATGTGCATGGGAACAGGGAATATGCTAGTCTGTCTGGAGGGGAGAGACTTTATAAGCAAGTGCTGAGAGATGTTGTTGGAAAAGAAGATTGGGATTGTGCACAGGGGACCTGTCCTTGAATACCAGACTATATTCTCTAAGCTGAGGTGGTCATTTTATTTAAGTAACTAGGTTTATATGTACAATGCCTTGTAATATACATAAGATAAAGCTTGTTCAGTGTCAGGTTGGCCCCACAGGGGCAGGGAGGTATTAATGATTTGCCATGCAAATTACTAGGACTCATGACTGGATGTGCCAATTCCTTTTCTGTTCCTTAGTCATTACGTATTAATCATTCTCTTTATTACCTAGTGGACATAGATATTCAAGTAAATTATGGGAGCATTTAAATATATTGTATGAAAGTAAGTCTGAAATGGACAATACAGACTCATTTTCTTTCATAACATTCTGTTCCTATTAGATTTCAAGCAATGCTAGGAAGCCCTAGAGGAAGTAGAAAAATGGTATATGTAACCCAATTGTCTCACTGGATGATTGTATGTGTACATATAATCTCATTGTCTGAGCCTAGAAGATTATAGGAGAGTGAGAACAATTTTGAAGCCTTGGGCAGGAAATATTAATAGGCCTTAGTCTTTAAACTGACATAATAAATATTGTCTCGCTTACCTTTTCCTTCTGAGTTTGTGTTATTTATTTATTCCCCCATCCCCTTGTACTCTGAACTTTGATATTTTCATATATATATATACACACACACATATATATGTAGATATATACACCCTTATTCCCCTTATGATTCATCCTTCCGTATTTGAGTTTGGTTTAGGTAGTTAACCTATTTAAGAGGGTAATCACTCTCTGAAAGGATAATAATTTATATAGAGGCAGTTTACCTTGCCCCAAACCTCCACTGAATTGATAACCTTGAAGAGGGAACACTAATCCTCACTTTTAAATTCTTTATTATTTTATGACCTCATCTTCCCTTTCTTTTCTTAGCTCTGTAATTAACTACTTTTGTCTAACCCTTAATCTGAATATTTGTAATGACCTTCTGCAACTGATAGTTGTTCAAATACCAGGGGGTAATTATTTTCAGTAGGAGGACCAAGTCTTAGGTTTTTGATCCACTCTATAATTCTTGCTTATTGAGATGGTGTTTCCCTTAGTACCATTTAGAGGACAAAAACATTTTAACAAAGCTAGTCTCATTTATCGGATATTTTAGGAGCATGTCACAGTGGGGTTAAAAAAAACCACTAAAAACACCTCATCCCACCTGTATCGTATCTCACATAAAAACAAATCAGATTAAAACCAAGGGAGAGAAGTAATGTCATCGAGGCAGACCAGAGCACCAAAGGACTTGGCTGCCAGAATTATAGGGAAACAGAGGTGACTTCGAGAGAAGAAAAAAAGATTTTTGAAGAACAAGAGTGTTGCTCATCATCAGGGAAATACAAATCAAAACCACCATAAGATACCACCTCACACCAGTCAGAATGGCTAACATTAACAACTCAGGCAACAACAGATGTTGGCGAGGATGCGGAGAAAGAGGAACCCTTTTGTATGGCTGGTGGGAATGCAAACGGGTGCAGCCACTCTGGAAAACAGTATGGAGGTTCCTCAAAAAGTTAAAAATAGAACTACCTTATGACCCAGCAATTGCTGGGTATCCAAGGGATACAAGTGTGCTGATTCGAAGGGCCACATGCACCCCCAATGTTTATAGCAGCACTATTGACAATAGCCAAAGTATGGAAAGAGCCCAACTGTCCATTGATGGATGAATGGATAAAGAAGATGTGGTATGTTTATACAATGGAGCATTACTCAGTGATCAAAAAGAACGAAATCTTGCCATTTGCAACAATGTGGATGGAACTAGAGTGACTTATGCTAAGCAAAATTAGTTAGAGAAAGACAAACATCATATGACTTCACTCATGTGGAATTTAAGATACAAAACAGATGAACATAAGGGAAGGGAAGCAAAAATAATATAAAAACAGGGAGGGGGATAAAACGTAAGAGACTCTTAAATACAGAGAACAATCTGAAGGTTGCTGGAGGGGTTGTGTGTGTGGGGGGATGGGCTAAATGGGCATGGAACATTAAGGAAGACACTTGTTGGGATGAGCACTGGGTGTTATATGTAGGGGATGAATCTCTGGAATCTACTCTTGAAATCATTGTTGCACTATATGATAACTAACTTAGAGGTAAATTAAAAAATTTAAAAAAAAAGAAGAAGAACAAGAGTGATGAATGATTCCAACTTGAGGGCTGGTTGCCTCTTCCTCCCTTTGCTGGAAAATGTCATGAAGTTTAAAAAAATGAAAAGTGAATAGTTAGGCCAGAAGACTTTTGGGAGTTCAGAGTTGTGAGGGGAGAAGGAGAAAGTCAAGTCTGCCAAGCCTAGGGATGAATTTAAACTGTGTCAGGTCAGGAGGACAAAGGGAGGATTCCTGAAGGCAGACTACTCATTATTTACCCTGCTTGTTGAGATAGGTGCATTTTAATGCAGTTTTAATTTAGTAATTATGAATACCCTCCTTTTTTTTTTTAAACAGATGGAGAATAAATGCTATTTAGCCTTTTACAGGTCAATTATTGGGAGAATAGGGAGCTGATAGACTGATTCTTAAATCTGTCTGCAATGACTAGACTTCCCTTCAGTTGATGGTTTCCTGTTGTTATTTTCATTATTGCTCCTACCAGCTCAGCAAATTGTTGGGAAGATGGCACTTTAAGTGGGTGTATGATATGGCTGGAAAGAGCTATGCATTTTCATCACTTCCCACCTTCCTAAGCACCACAGTGTAAGTCCTTGCCAGATGCAGGCGGAAGGGAAGGAGGCACGCGGACATTCTCCGGCTGGCCGTGGACAATGCTGACAGCACACATCAGCCACTCAGCACTTTTCCAAGTAGCAGCCGATGCCCGGCTACTCAACTTTAACCCGGGGAAAGGAGGTCAACACAGGAAAGAAAAGCATGTCAAAGATTGTGCTGGTGGTCCGCTGCGGAAGATCGTGGACTGCTGGGATGGCCGTTTTCTGAGATTGCCTTCAGTTCACTGTCAGCACCCTCTTTGTGGGGAGTAATGCAAGTGCTTATCTGACAAGGAATGAACTACATGTAGATTCATCATTGAGAGCTAAGAGACAGAATATAGTTTTTATCTCAGAGTATTGGAAGAAAGCATAATAATTAACATGTTTGAGCATTTACTGTTGTAAACTATGCTTGGTGTCTTACATCAGTTGTCTCATTTAATTCTTAAAATAATCAGAACTACACCTCATTTTTCTCCCAAGATTAGCTTTTTCCTTGAGTAGACATTGTGATTAAAACACCACTTCTTTAAAGGTACGTTTTTGTGATCTATACTTTATAATAATTATACTGCATTATAAAATAGTCTATCTCTGACCTGAGTTTCATTTAAGCTTAAATATGCCTTGGTTTTCTGCACAGATCCCCTTACCCCATTGTTTATTATCATGAATTATGAAGACGGAAAATGCCTATTCCAATCTCTGCCTCTTGGACACTTGGAACCATGTGTGTGTGGTTGATAGGGCTTCAGGGCTACACATACGGGAGAGTCCACCTCACTTCCATAGCCTTGTCATTAGTCCAGACACCCCTGACTTTAGTGTTGAAGGCTGAATAATGCTCCCCATGTATGCCCATGCTCTAATTCAGGGAACCTGTGACTCTTACCTTATAGGGCAAAAGGGACTTTGTAGATGTAATTAAATTAAGGGTTTTGAGATGAGGAAATTATTCTGGATTATCAGTGTGGGTCCACTGTGACCACAGTGGTCCTTCAGAGGGATGCAGGAAAAAGAGTAGGAAGGTGGGGGGCAGGGAGAAGACCATGTGGTGATGACAGAAGCAGGGGGCTGGAGTGATGTGCTCTGAAAATGGAGGAAGGGACACAACCTAAGGAATATAAGTGACCTCTAAAAGCTGAAAAATCAAGGAAATGGATTCTTCCTCAGAGCCTCCAGAAGGAACAAGCCTGACCAGCACCTTGACTTTAACCCAGTGAAATTGATTTAAGATTTATGGTCTCCACACCTGTACAAGAATAAACTTGTATTGTTTTTTTTTTTAATGTTTATTTATTTTTGAGAGAGAAAGAGAGCACGTGAGGGGGACAGATAGAGAGAGAGGGAGAATCCCAAGCAAGATCCATGATGTCAGTGCAGAGCCCAACGTGTCTCAATCTCACGAACCATGAGATCGTGACCTGAGCTGAAATCAAGAGTCCAAGCGCTTAACCAACTGAGCCACCCAGGGGCCCCTAAGTTTGTATTGTTTTAAGCAACTTCATTTGTGGTGATTTGTTATGGCAGTGGTAGGAAACTAATGCATGTAGTTAGCGTAAAATTTAGGGGTGTGAGACAACAATTATATGGAGTAGCTGTAGAAATTGATGTGCACACAGTGTGGAGTGGGGGACATCACACTTCTGGGTTCTTGAGCTTAGAAGTGGCCAGGGAACACCCCACTGTGGGGCCTCTTGCCCTTAGCCCCCTTATCGCTGCTGGCCCTTCCCAGTCCTCGTTGATGCACATACACGGGAGCCAAACAGCTTTTCTCTGGGTGGTTAGTTAGTTTTCATTCTCAGAACAAGAATTATCTTACATTTGTTTTTTCTCAGGGAGAAAAAATATCTTTGATTGAATCTTAATGGCTCTTATAGCCATCTGTCTTCACTTGTGGGGTTCTGAGGGATTCATTCAAAGTAGAGAGCTGGGGTGCCAAGGGTAAGCAGAAAGGAAGATCTATTTGTTTTGTCCTTTGTGGGCTTAGGATAGTAAAAGTAGTTAATTTGATTACCTCTTGGTGCATTTTTATGAATGAAACTTTGGAGTGCTTGATATTTAATACTAGTTGCAATCTTTGCAATCAGGAGCTGCCTAAAAGGCTGTGGTAAAATTCCATGGTTAATCAAAGAAGGATCCCAGGCAATGTGGTACAGGGAGAGTGATAATCTCAATTAGATTTTATTTTTAATTTTTTTACTTTATTTTTATTTTTGCAAGTAACGTCTACCCCCAACATGGGACTTGAACCCATGAGCCTGAGATCAAGAGTTGCATACTCTACTGACTGAGCCAGCCAAGGGCTTAAAATGATAGAGGACAAAGAGGCATTTTCGTGGAATGTCAACTACCAAACTTTTAAGAAGCATTTTGTTGCTAATATCAACTGTCATAAGCAATTTGGAAATAGAATGTTCTCGTTGTTAAAATATTCCCATGATTGAGAGTAGCTCTACATAAACAAGTGATTTTCAAAGAATATAATAGATTAAAATTCAGTTAATGCTGAAGCTAAATTCTATATAATTGATTCAAACTCCAGTGATTTAGATTTTTTATGTTATGCACCTAAAATGTCACTGAACTGTAAAAATACATAGAATAGGGTCTTTCTTTACATTTGAGCCCCTCACCACCACTATTAGCAAATTTAGTGCCTTATTGCCCTGAAGAATCCAAAATGGTGAAAAGTATTTCCTTATCATTATTGTTATAAATTTAAATCAATGTAGTTACCTTTCCTCAGAGAAAGGTGTATGTGGGTTATAGCCAATTCCGGAAGAAAAGAGCTGTTGGAGTAAAATTATTAGCCTTTTCAGAGTTTGTGTATGACTTCTCCCCGACTCCATCCCCCACAGAGGGTTGAAATGGTGTAGTCAAGCTAAGGAAATAGGCTTGTAAATTTTCAATAGCATCTTAATTTGAAATTGCAGTTTGAGAAGACTAATATTCACACTGCTTTTAAGAAATGTTCTGTGCCTTCACATACTCAATTAAAATGCCTGTATTTAGGCCAAATCACTTCATTGTGGTTATATTCCTGGAAGTGCTCTCATTCCCCTGACTGGCATTTCCAGGAATAATGTTAGAGCTCTGGCCAATCAGAGAAAAACAAACGGAAAGGGTAAAAAGTATGTCTAGTAATTGCAATAAACAGTTAAAGAAAACATAAGGAAAGTGAATGACAAATGCTCAGGAAGAAAGTGAACTCCTAAATGAGTTTCTTTTGGACAGTTATTCCTCCTAAAAGCATAATTTAGTACTGTGCAGCCACCGATCGTTTAGTCATTGAGTGTTGGAAACTACAAATCTGCAGCCATGAAATTGCACAGATTCAATCTCTTCAGGAAATATAAAATGGGAGACGTGAGAATAAGTAGTACATATTATATAGCGGAAATATTAGAAAATAAACTATCTAGGCAAAAATTCTCTGTCACTTTTTATTGTCTCCTGAAAGGAAGTAAATATTTCTGGGTATACTATTTAGCCAAAACAAGACAAGACTTGCATTTAAAAAATCATCTTTAGGTTTTTCTTCTTTGATAGTGTTAATTTTTTAAGTAGCTTGATCTGGAGATAAAAATGGGAGAGCTGTCATTATCATTGAATATTTCAAGCTCACCTGAACATGGTCAGTTGCTGTGAAAATCCTGCCAGTTCTGAAACTGATGTGTATAGAGAACGTTAGCCATATGTAAATTCATTTTGGGAGGTACAGACCGCATGTGACCTCTAACAGTAGACTCATTAAAAAGTCTGAGTATTTTTGAGAGGTGTTCATGTACCAGTCCCCTATAGTTCTCATCTTTTATCATTTGAATGAAGTTTAAAAAATATTTATTTTAACATTTATTTATTTTTGAGAGAGAGAGAGAGTGTGTGAGCAGGGGAGGGGCAGAGAGAGAGGAAACACAGAATCTGAGGCAGGGTCCGGTTGAGCTGTCAGCACAGAGCCCAATGCGGGGTTGGAACCCACAAGCCGTGAGGTCATGACCTGAGCTGAAGTCCAACCCTTAAACCAACTGGGCCACCCAGGTGCCCCTAAAAAATAGTTATTTGGAAAGCCAGCCAGTTAAAGTGAATTGTGATTCTTTTTGTTAATGACTGGTTTTATTTTATAGAAATACAATAGTAATATACAGAATATTTTAATAAACACAGAGTATATACTTGATCTTGTCATCTCAAATGCTGAAATGGTAGGTCTCTACGGAGTTGATTTAGCATTGTCTCTTCAGATAGTATCACTGGTAATTGAGTCATTCTGTAGTAAGACAGGCAGATTTAAAATGCGATTTATATCTCTTTCAGCTCATTGCTAATTTTAGAGATAAATATACAGTAGTCTGATTTTACATATTATTTTTCAACAGTATTGTGATGATCAAAGTGACAGCTGTTACTGAAAGTTTCTTTGGGGACTTGAGTGATTTAAAATAATGTACCTAAAATACCAGCTTTCTCACTTCGTTTGCCTCCGTTATGATCCTCCAGGCAGGCTCTACATCCGTCTTCCAGAGAGAAAAAACAAGTTGATGTTTTTATATGCCCTTTTAGCTTAGACTAACAATTACATTTATATTTTAAGAGAGCTGATGAGAAAAAATATTGTTCATGTTCGCCATTGAGTTTGAAGAAAACTTAAAATTAATGTCATGTTTTTTCCTCCTGTTAAAACAAACCTCTGAGATTTCACCCTCAGGCTTTGACAGTTAACAATTAACAAGGGTTTGAAGAATGCTCTTACCCCCATTTCCCCTGGAGAACTTTGTAAGCTTTGCATGTAAATGCAAACAAAAATTTTAAGGCTTTTGATCTTGGGGATTTGATGGAATCTCCAAATCTCCAGAGCAAATTTAAGGATTACAGGCTACAACAAGTACACATATGAAAGCATGACAAATTAACAGTAAATATGTAGTATTGATCCCAAACAGGAATATGATGGATTTATTTCTTATGACGACATTCCAGTCTGAGTCACTAAAAAAAATAAATGTCACTGGGTTGGGTGGGAGTGGGAGGAAGATGGCAAAAATCTGTCTATTGACCGTATTCATATTCATTTATATGCAAAAGAAAGAACACAGCTCTCTCAAAGGCTTCCTTTCCTTTAATCCTTTTTCTTTCTTTCTTCTTTCCCCAGACTTGTTCTGAGCAGAGTGAAATTCAATTCTGAGCAGACCTGGGTCACCAGGGAGTTGATATCCCAAAGGCCTTTTTGTTTCCCTTGTGTCAAGATCTGAGTGAGCCGGTATTTCGCTGTGGGAGCATAGGAAGCCTCTTGCCAGGCAGGACAATGACTGGGGCTTGTGGAATTACCATAGCTCCACATCGTAATTGTCATTCGGGGAGGTGATCTATGCATTCCCTCTCCCACTTGGCAGCAGTGGTAGCAGGTTGACCTGGTCATCCCAGGTTCAAGTGTCATTGATTGGCTGATGATGGACAAGGCAAGACATGAATCTACTTGACATTTCACTCAACAAGCATCTTAGATGTATTATCTAAATCAGTCTTTCTTTTTCCTTTACTTTGCTCTCAGTTTAGCAACAGTAGCATGCAGGGACACATCACCCTGTTTGCATCTGGTAGCAACTCTAGGAAGAAAAAAAGGTCTCCCACAATCTTATGTAGACATTTCACATTCCACAACTATTAGAGAGGTTGATTGAACCGTAGCAGGTGCTAAAAGATTCAGAAATGGTTGCTGTTGTCTCTAAAGAAAATGAACGTGGTCCTATTTCTTTTATGTGAGTGAATATTGTTGCTTCCTTCCTTGCATGTTTTAAATACAGAGGAAAATGAAACTTAGTGAAGTGGTAGTTTCTCTTTGGAGTTCCCCATGGGATTTATATAAATCTGCATATGTGAAACTTGAGGAATTTCTTTAATTTCAAAATAAAAACCTTGTAAAAAAGGAGCATATTTTGTTCATATGCTGGATGCATACTTTTATTGTCTTCCATAAGCCTTGATGCCTAAACTGAAGCGAAGTCTTGCCGAGGCCCAGTGGTGGGGAAAAAAAAATGACTCAAAATGTGGAAAATTGAGATTTATAAGGGAATAATAAGGTAACTGAGAATAATTATCTAGGAAGAGGCCAGAAACACAAATGGAAATTCTTAATGAGATGGTATTCACACTCTTTGGCTTGGGCCTGTGGGAGATGTCTGTAGAACTGGAGTGACTGTGCTCTCAAGTTCTGTACCCACTCTTCTGGATGACATGGCTGATAATACAGGGAAAAGTAGACTTCACATTTAAAAAGCTTCTTTCTGCACATCCACACATATATTTTCACTTTTCAAAAATGTACATATAAAGCCTTGCAATGTTGACTTACATTGTAAGTGGTTTCTAAAAGAATCTTAAAAAAAATTTTTTTTAATGTTTTTTATTTATTTTTGAGAGACAGAGAGAGACAGCACTAGCAAGGGAGGGTCGGAGAGAGAGGGAGACACAGAATCCAAAGACAGGCTCCAGGCTCTTGAGCTGTCAGCACAGAGCCTTATGCGGGGCTCGAACCCACAAGCTGTGAGATCATGACCTGAGCCGATGTTGGATGCTTAACCAACTGAGCCACCCAGGCGCCCCAGAATATTTCTTATAAATTACAAAGAGTACAATCTGTGGTATACCACAGGGTGTAATTCCACATGATACTAGATTGGAGAAAGGTCACAAATCAAAAAAACTCAATATAGAAGCTCTCAGTTGAGACTTGTTTCTGTCTTAATGTTCCTTTTGACCTTGGCTAAGACCATAGTTCAAAACTTCTTTCTTACCTAAGAATTCCCAACAATTCACTGGTGTGGTGCTGAAAACTTTCAGAGGAATCTGTTGTAAATATTGAAATTAGAGAACAAAGGTAGATGTATGCCTAAGTTAGCAGTTAAAATTGAACACATAATAGTATATGACTAAATAAGGAGCCTCATGTTAATATATTGTATGTAAGATGAGACTCATTACTTAAATGTCACCCTAAGGATTTAGACCAGATATGGCCTCTCTTCGTTTATTTCAGTCATTTACTGTCACTGGGGAAGAACTTTTCTCTGGGACAAGAACTTCTCATGCCACCTTCCTCCGATACTGGTAGAAGTATAGTCATACAGGAATTGGAGGCCCTTGACTCAAGGATGAAGACATGTCCATACCCAGGGAATACTCAGGCCACAACCCTGGAATCGTAAAGGTATAATCAGGCAAGGGAACAGAATTAAAGTACCACTCACCATGCACAATCTTAATTTTTACCATAGAAAGAATTTCTGATAAGACTGTAATTCAAGAAATCTAGTGAATAAAGAGTACATGGACAGACAGCGATATAAACAAAGTTAGTTTATAAATTATTAGTAAGTAACTGTTTCTGAGCAGAATTGTGGTTGATTGTATTATTTTTTCCCAGTAACTGCTACTTATAAGAGAACATCTTCCTGTAAGCAGAAATGTTATGTGCCAGATGCCAGTTTAAGACACACTATATGTTTCCAAAAATTATTGCTCTTTTCCCTCTGAGAATGAGGTGACCCAGGACATGTACTAGATAGGGGCACTGCCTCAGCCTGGCCTTGGAATGAAGATCATTGGCGCAAAGCCACAACTAACCTGCAGCTCATGTAAAAAGTGAGCAAGAAACAATTTTTTTTAGTTCTGAGATTTTTTCGCAGTTGTTTGTTATTGCTGAATAATATAGTTAAAAGCTGACTGATATACTTATCAAAAATAAAATGTTTTAAATATTTAAGTAGAGTCCCTTTGTAATCTTCAGTACTCATTCATTTATAAATGTTATTGAATACCTTCCGTGTTCCAGATATTTGCTACATCCTGAAATGCAATACTTCATGAAGCTTTGAGTGCGGAGGCTTTCAGTGGGAGAGATAGTAAGAGATGAAAAAAAGTGCACAATTAAATAATTGTGGCTATAATAATTTCATGAAGGAGAGAAACAGAGTGCTGTGATCCATAATAAATAGGAATGGAAGTTGAAATAATCTACTTTATAAAGAATGTTAACGGTAGCTATTTTTAAGAAGGTGACATTCAAACGAAGACTTGAAGAATAAGAAGGTGGCCCCAAGAAGAGCATTCTGGGTCAGGAAACAACCAATGCAAAAGCTCTGTGTCTTTCTTCAACTTCTGGCTTGATCAGTGTCTAACAGATAATAATAGTCCTCTGAGAGATTGTGCTGTATGGGAGTTAGACCTGAGTTTAATCCATCAGAAATGTATGGGACTTCCTTAAGTAGAGCAGAATCTAAAAAGCGTCTTCTGATTGGTTATATCATGATGGACATAGGATTGTAGAAGGGATAATGGTGGCAAATGCACAAGCCAGAGTAAAGGGTAGTTTTACTTTCTCTCTGCACACGCCTCTAACCAGCCTCCTTGCTAGCCATTTCCTAGTTAGTTAGAAAATTCTTGTTCTCCCAACAGTGCACTGGAACAATCCTCCCAGATTTCAAAATTGTATCAGTGAAGCAATACTTGGAGAGTGCCACCAATACCCAAAGGTCCCATGCCCAGTGTAGATCTGTACCCCCAGGGGTTGGCTTTGAAGTGGTTTGAGAGGAATGGGCCACTATTGTATTGGTGTTCTGTTGAATACCAATAACTTAATCATGCCAGAGAAATGCTTCAGCGGAATCATGTTCATTCTGCATCTGGACCAAAGCTGGAGAGCTGCCTGGATGTCTAACCTGCTTTTCAAATTCTAGGTCCCTCTTATGTTTACATTGACATGGATCAGTGAGGACACATAGGACTCTCACGGCCACCTGTCCAGGCAGAGGGAGAGCCACAGGAAAAGCAATTAAGTTCATTTCAATTCTGATGAACTTCTCCCAATGTGCCATCCCCCACCTTTTTCTCTCCCTTAAGGCAAAAGGTGCAGGGAAACAGTTCTTGTTGGTGTCTTTAAACTCTACATTCTGCATTTCTGTGATTCCTAACTCGACAAGTACATTTAGAAATCAAAACTCAAAGCTGGGTTGGGAAGACAGCCAATTCTTTGCCTATTGCACCTGGTCCCTTAAAAGATAATTTATATGTGAGGCAAAGAAGGCATGGGAGTGTTCTCTCTAAAAGGAGAAAAATGCTTTTATCTTTTACAGACTTCATCTATAGACAGCAGCAGACAATTTATATGTATAATTCTCAATTTGATGCAGTAGTTAAACTACTTTATCTGGCCTTTGCAGTGATAGAAAACACACTCCCATACAGCCCCCATATAACAACATAAAGCAGAAATAGAATATAGACAGATAAAATTGCGTAATGCTCTCAAGTTGGTGATTTGAGAAGCAGTGGCCACATTTCATTTAGAACAGGGAGAGTGCCTACAGTCTTCTTAGAAAAAGCCATTCTAGTCTAATTAGGGATGCAGGTAAATACTCCTAGCCATTCTGATTTTTCAAAGTTATTTTCTAAATGAATTTCAAGGCACAATTTTAAAATACCGTTAGTATTAAACTAAATAGCATTTTTTTCCTCTTTAGAAACTGGATATAGAAAGGAGTAGTTTGTCAGCCATTTCCCTGACTAAAAGCTAGTTGCTACAAACTGATCATCATTTAGATGAAGAATGGTAAAATTAAAAAGCAGAGAATACCAAGGCAGGTGTGTTAGGGAATAAAATTGCAAATTAAGCCAGCTGTAAATTGGTTGTCAAATATCAGTATAAATCCTCAAATAAAAGTCCTGTGTACAAATCATTAAAATCTAGGACATTTAAAAAATAGGTGCCAGGTTTAAGTGACTTTGAAAGGTAACACTGAAACACAATTTTGGGATGTACTGAATACCTAATTATTAGCAATGTTTTCATTGTTTTATTTATTTATAATTATAGCATTAGTGTGTCCATTTTATATGTTTGTATATTTTTTAAAAGTTTATATATTTTGAGAAAGAGAATGAGTGAGTGAGTAGGAGAGGGGCAGAGAGAGAGGGAGAGAGAGAATCCCAAGCAGGCTCACTGTCAGCTTGGAGTCCAATGGGGGACTTGAACTCACAAACCATGAGATCATGACCTGAGCTGAAATCAAGAGTCAGACACTTAACCAACTGAGCCATGCAGGCGCCCCTATTTGTTTATATTTTTTACCTAGAAACCAGAAGTCTTCCTTGGAAGACCTATTTAATATGATAGTTTATTCTTATATTAACTCCCTTACCATATTATCTTTCGTAATATAAACATCCTTCCATTAGATCTTTTAAGTAGTTTTATGTGATCAAGTGAAAGGGTTAGTATTTAGATTAAAGTTCTTCTCCATAGTAATGACCTAAACAGAGTAGTAGTACATAAAGGGATTATTTTAGTACTTTAAAAATAATCAGTTTTTGGGTACCTGTGTGGCTCAGTTGGTTGAGGGTCCAACTCTTGGTTTTGGCTCAGGTCATGAGATCATGAGATCATGAGATCATGTCGGGCTTTGTGCTGGGCATGGAGCCTGCTTAAGATTCCCTCTCTCCCTCTCTCTTTGTTCCTTTACTGCTCGCGTTCTCTCTCTTTTTCAAAAATAAGTAAAAAAATAATAAAATAAAATAAAATAAAATAAAATCATAAAAACAGTTTTTTAAAAATGGCTTCATTTTGGTACGTAAAATAAATCAAGTCTGTGTTGGTACGTAAAGTAAGATCTCTATTTCTTAAACAGTTTAAAATTCTTGGGGCGCCTGGGTGGCTCTGTTGGTTAAGTGTCCGACTTCAGCTCGGGTCATGATCTCACAGTCTGTGGGTGTGAGCCCCGCGTCGGACTCTGTGCTGACAGCTCAGAGCCTGGAGCCTGCTTCGGATTCTGTGTCTTTCTCTCTCTCTCTGCCCCTCCCCTGCTCGTGCTCTGTCTCTGTCTCAAAAATAAACATTAAAAAAAAAAAAAGTAAAATTCTCAAATCAAGTGTTTTTATAAACATTATTTGAAAAACTTACCTAGTGAAGCATACCATACAATCAGAAATCTATGTAATTTTCTTTTTTGGCTTTTATATCAAATTTTGTATTTAAATAAAGGTTTTACATGCACATAGTTTAAAAAATAAATAGTTCTGAGGTGCCTGGGTGACTCAGTTGATTGAGCATCTGACTCTTGATTTTAGCTCATGATCTCATGGTTCGTGGGATCAAGCCCCACATCAGGCTGTGTGCTGAGGGCGTGGAGTCTTCTTTGGATTCTCTCTCTCTCCCTCTCTTTCTGACCCACTCCAGCTCATGCTCTCTCTCTCTCTACAGTCCTCACTTTGATAAAATGCAGGTCTGTCTCTCCCTCTCCATAATCATAAGGCCATCTCCCAGTTACTATAGGAAACACTTTTAACTCTTTGGGCTGTTTCTCCTGGGATTTACCTCTCTGTCACTAAATGTTCTTATACTGATACTTGTTGATTTTTTATTTTTAAGTACTATCTATTGACATCCCCCTATGGAAAATAAGAATTTATCTTTCTTTCCCTCTTGTTGCCACCAGGATTCTTATTCTGGCCTGGTATATTTCTAGTTTCCTCATTTTCCTCATATAACTATTAGTTTAATATTCGGTGCTTATATTCTTAGGACCACATAAATGTTATTCACAGCTGAACCATGTAGTATACTATAATTATTCTTCCTGTACCACTATTTTAAAGATAATTTATTTTAATAATGCTCTTGTTTTTCATTTGATTTTCTGTGCACTTATAGCCAATTTATCCCCCAGTCCTAACCAAGTTGCACAAATCTACTTTCAGTGCATTCAAACCTTTCTGCAATTCTATTAGTTTAATTTTTTTTGGAGACCTCCTCTCCTGATTTGTTCTAATTTGGACCATTTGCTGTCAATACTTGCTGTAGAGCTGTTATTCCAGGATCCTCCTTCACCATCCTCCATGACAAGGCAAACTTTTTCTGTAGAGGACCAGATATATATAAAAATTATTTTGGGCTTCTTAGGCCATGTGGTCTTGGGCACATTTACTCACCTTTGCTGTTATAACACTAACGTGGCCATAGACAATATATGTATGAGTGTGTCTTTTTCCAATAAAACTTTATTTGCAGACACTAAAATTTGCATTTCATATAATATTCATGTGTCATGAAATGTTTTTTTTTTTTTTTTTAAACCACTTTAAAAAGTAAAAACCAGTATTAGGTCATGGGGCATATAGACACAAGTTTTAGATGGATGAATGGGTCCATCCATTTAGATCCATTTAGATGGATGGATCTCAGGATGGATATAGACTTTGGGCTATAGTTTGCTGACCCCTGATTCAGGAAACTCTCTTTGCTTTGCTTTTGTGTTGGGTCCCCTGGTTTCTTGAATTTTATGTCTTTATTTTTCCTATGTCACATTCTTATTTTGATAGAGCATACTTTCCAACAGCTTTCTGAGAAGTTTTTGAGATCTTAAATTACTGAAATCCATTATTCTACCTTCACATTTAAGTGTCTAAAGTTTAAATTTTTGAAGACATTTTTCCATTGTCTGCTAGCTTCCATTATCGATACTGAGAAGTCTGATACCATTTTGATTTTGTTTTAAGTTTATTTATTTATTTTGAGAAAGAGAGAGAGCATAAGCACAAGTAGGGCAGAGAGAGAGGGAGAGAGAAATAGAATTCCAAGCAGGCTCTGCGCTGTCAGCACAAAGCCTGATGCGGGGCCTGAACTCACCAACTGTGAGATCATGACCTGAACTGAAATCAAGAGTGGGACACTTAACTGACTGAGCCACCCAGGTGTCCCACCATTTATATTTTTAATCTTGTGGTTTTCTTTTTAAATCTGATTTTTTTTTTTTGAGAGAGAGAGGGTGAAAAAGGGAGGGTAGGGTAGGGGCAGAGGAAGAGGGAGAGAGAGAATCTCAAGCAGGCTCCATGCCCAGTACGAGCCCAACAGGTGGCTTGATCCCACAGCTGTAAGATCATGACCTGAGCCAAAATCAAGAGTTGGACACTTAACCAACTGAGCCACTAATCTGAAATCTTTTAAAATCTTTTCTTTGTGGTAGGGTTCTGAACTTTGATAATGATTTATATATACATATGTATATAAAGATATGGGACCATTTTTATCTATTGTGCTAGATACTACATGGATCTTTTCAACATGGAAGCTTCTCAGCTTCAATGCTGAGAAGTTTCTTGAATTATTTCTTCAACGATTTTCTCCAGTCGCTTTTTGGAACTCCTATTTGGAACTTTTTCATCTTATCTCACTTAAAGAAAATATCTTTTTTTTTTTCCTCTCCTTTCTCGGAGATGATCTTAATTCCTCCATGGATGTTTGATTTTTAATTCCCAAGATCTCATTCTTATTCCCTATTTTTTAAAAAAAGCATTCTATTCTTCTTTCATGATAACTTCTCATATCTTTCTGAGGCGTTATAAGAGTAGATAGCTTTTTTGTGTTTTGGAAATTTTCTTCTCTATGCATAGACTCTATTTCCTCCAACTTGCTTTTTTCTCTTTGTTTTGGTAGTTGACTTTAACACTAGAGCTTTTTTTGGTATGCCTTGCCTATCTGTTGGTGATTAAGTGTAGTGAGATTCAAAGGCCACTTGAAAGCTGTGAGAATGTGAAAGAGCTTGTTGCCTTTGGGCTTTACTGTGGGTTGACCTCTATGGGGAGGGAACACACCAGTATCAGAATCTTTAGGTCTGTTGTCTTGGGCTGGTCCTATTCCCCGCCCCAAAATCATGCATTTTCTTCTTAGAAATTATCAGTGGGGCTGCCAAATTCTAAGAGTAGAATAGGGCAGAGGGCTGGAGGTTTTGAAGTTCTGTTTATAAACTTTCATCTCTCTATTTTTAGTATGATACTTCTCTCTCACTTGTGCCAGGGTTCTTCCAGCCCAGAGTCCCTCTACTTTACCCTCTTCAGAGAATAAACTTCCTGTTGTCTACTGAGATTGGGAAGGGGCAGTTGTCTAACTACATGGAATTGGAAACTCTTCACTTCCCTAGTAATTTGTGATGTCAATCCCTGGCCTTTCGGGAGTTCTTAGAAGCAAATTAAGTTGCTTCTTAGCTATCCCACTGCCAGTTTAGGATTCAGCTCTTTAGAGTCTTGTTTGCTTGCTCAATTGCCTTCTAGTTTCTGCAGGTTTGTGACTTCATCCCTTCTTTCATTGTTGTTCTTCTTGTGGGTTCCTCTTAAAAATTCTCTACCATCATTCATGGGTTTGGGGGAGGGAGTGGAGATCAATGAAGTGTTCAATTTGTCATTTTAAACTAGACCAATTTTATGTGACAATTTCTCCCCTTATGAAAATATATTAACTTTTATATATTTTAGTCAGATATCATTTGGTTTATTAGCTGTATCTCCATGTGAAACGTAGGGCATGAAGAAGTAGGTTAATTCTCAAGAAGGTGATAGTGAGTGGTTGCATGACTTCTGACAGGTACCTGGAGTTATGTGTTCTAAGTTTTTACATATTTAAATGTGTAATCATGGAAATCTATAGTTGTTCTAAAGTACATTATGTGTTATTATATTGTTATGAAGATTAGTCTATTAGTCTGTTAGCACTAGGTTTAGCTGGTATTGACAAAACGGCTGAAATAACAGTGGCTTGAATAATTTTTAATGTGTTTATTTCTTATATATATGCAATCCAGGGGTGAACAGACCAGGGTTTGTAAGGAGCCCCAAGATTAACAGGAACCTAGATCCCTCTGTATTGTTGCTCCATCGTCCTCCATATGTGGCTTCCTCCTTAGTCTAAGGTGGCAGCTTGAACTCTAGGCATCATGTTCTTAGTTTAGCCAACAGGTAGAAGGAAAGGGAAAGTGTTTGTGCCTAACTACTTAATAAATGGGGCTATTATTTATTGCTTTTGGCCTAGGGATACTATGAAAAAAGTTACTAACACACTTATAGTGCTATGAACCAGGAATGTTTGGGCTCCTCTGGCACCAGATAATCTTTAGGATGTTCATAAATTGCCTGATTCTATGACATGTTCCAGTTCATATGTTAGAACACCCCTCACATATGGTTAATAGGTTGATGTCCTAGGACCTGAATGTTGTAGAGATGAGAAAGCTAGAGGGTGTGACTCAGAGAAGTAGACAGGGCTGCCATGTACTCTTAAGAGTAAGGACAGCCTGATTCTCACTACTCTTACATAGGAGAGTGTGGAAAGTCGTCTCAGATGACTCTTGGATCACAATTTGTATTACTTTAGGGGAGTATGTGCCCTAAACATTTTCCTTTCCATTTTCAAATTTAGAGTTAAGTTACTGGCTAGTAAGAATCTCTACCTTGGGGCGCCCGGCTGGCTCAGTTGGAAGAGCATGAGACTCGACTTCAGGGTCATGAGTTTGAGCCCCACGATGGGTGTAGAGATTACTTAAAAAACAAAAGGATATCTACTTGCTGAGGGAGCTGTCTTACTTGGTGGTGAGATAAATTGTCAGCCAAGGGACGGAGCAGAGATTTGTTCCTGGCAAGCAAAACTGGAATTTGGGATACATTTTCATAAGGAACAATGTTCTGAGTACTTGGGTATTGTTTAACCAGTCCAATTTTTAGCATTCAGCCAATGTGCAAGAATATATTTGTGACATTCAGAGTTTTGGCATTCTGTAGATAAAATACCCAAGTGACTGACCAAAATCTTTTCTTGGAAATACTTAGTAAACAAACCCATTGCATCATCGGAAGCTTTCTTAAGGCACCTTTCTCAACTCTATTAACTTTATAAAAGTGGCCAAATACCTCAGAGCAAACAACCAATCAAAACTCTGGGAAAATCAAACAAGCTTTAATGTTCAGATATGCTGACTGATTAGAAAAAGGAAATTTTGTTTATGTAAAGAAAACTTTGAATGGTTTAATGACAATCTCAGTAATAATGAGTTGCTAAGTTGCTGCAAGTTTAAGAAGCATTCCTTTGAATTGGTTTCTCAATCATGCAGGGACTCATCCTGAATGGAGAAGCGCTGTCTTGTGTACAGCAGTTTAATCAAACAAGAATAAGAAAATTAGGTGTCCTTGTCCAGATTAGGCAGATAAGTCCTGGCAGATCTGGATGGTGCAAAGCTAAGGAGACACAAATGCAGGGCAAATGCTTTCAACACCACCCTCCTGCTGTTTTTGATTCTGGATTGGAATTTTGCGTGTTGTAAAAGAAGCATCTTTTCTCAACTGGATCAGTGTGGCTAAAAGTAACATGTGTTATACACAAATAGGGTTCAGATGATATTTCTCACTTCTAACTATTTTAGTATTTTCCTGGGATATATGTGTCGTTCTGATACTTATAGTAAACCTGGTATTTTCTCTTTTTTTAATTAAAAATTTTTTTAATGCTTTATTTTACTTTTGAGAGAGAGACAGAGACAGAGACAGAGACAGAGAGACAGAGCATGAGTAGGGTAGGCGCAGAGAGAGAGGGAGACACAGAACCCCAAAGCAGGCTCTAGGCTCTGAGCTGACAGCACAGAACCTGACAAGGGGCTCAAACTCCCAAACTGTGAGATCATGACCTGAGCTGAAGTTGGACACTTAACAGACTGAGCCACCCAGGTGCCAATAAAAAAATTTTTTTTAATGTTTATTTATTTTTGAGAGAGAGAGAGAGAGAGAGCACGCGAGCGCATAGGAGGAGCAGAGAGAGAGGGAGACAGAAGACCCGAAGCAGGCTCTGTGCTGACAGGAGAGATCCTGACGCGGGGCTGGAACCCACAAACTGTGAGATCATGGCCTGAGCTGAAGTCGAATGCTTAACTGACTGAGCCACCCAGGACCCCCACCTGGTATTTTCTTATACAAAGAGAATGATTCAGGAAAGTTTACTTGATATATTTGCAAATATCTTGTTATACATGCAACATGTTTATATACCCTGTGTTGAATAGAGCCTTTTTTTTTAATAGAAGAAATATGTTATAGTGAAAATAGAAAGCACTAAAGGAAGGGCAGCCCTTTACGGTCTACTCTGCTACACACTAGCTATGATCTTGTCAAGAATTTAACTTCTCTGTGCCTCAGTTTTCTTATCCACAAAGCATTAATAATTGGCTGCACATAGTACATATCTTATCTACCAGGTCGCAAAATTTCACATTCCTAGTACTCAAGGATTCAATATGAAGCCAGATATTCATATATTTTATTTCCTGAAATTTCCTGGGTATGTGCTTTCTCAATCCTTTTTTTCTTTTTGGTTTATTCTTCTAGAGATTTTTTGCTTAGATTTAGGATGGGATCTAGAGAGCTCCCATTTATATAAAGGCCATAGACAGGCCTGATGGGGTGGAGGAAGGTGAAATGTGTGATCAGAGGGAGCAACCCTTCTGAATACATCCTCCACACTGTCTTGCCACACTCGCTGCTTTGAATTACAAGACTGATTTTTTCAGATTGTGAAAGAAATTCCTTACTCAGCAGTTTGCATGGGTAAAAGTTCCTGATGCTGCTACCCCTGCTTCCAAACGCCCTCCCCCTTACGTTTCTTACCTCTGTCACTACTGACCTTGGTAATAACCTCATATCCTTGACGTTTGGGAACATGTAAGAATTAATATTTTGGGAGGGGATCATTGGATTCCAGAAGACTGGAAAATTTCCAGGCATATTACAAGCTAGAACCAGTTCTACAGAGTCACTGGGACTTTGAAAGAGAGTGCTGCAAAGGGCTGTAAGGAGCAAGATCTACTGTGGTCCCCAGGGACTTATGAACCCCCAAAGAAGATGGACCTTGGGGTGCCTGGGTGGCTCATTCGGTTAAGCGTCTGACTTTGGCTCAGGTCGTGATCTCACAGTTCATGGGTTTGAGCCCCACATCGGGCTCTGTGCTGAACGTTTGCTCAGAGCCTGGAGCCTGCTTCAGATTCTGTGTCTCCCTCTCTCTCTGCCCCTCCTCTGCTCATGCTCTGTCTCATTCTGTCTCTCAAAAATAAATAAATTAAAAAAAAAAGAGGATGGGTCTTAGTTTCTAACAAAGCAGTAAACACGTATCAGGAAGGAGTTACAAATATCACCCAAGCATGCCTTACACTAAACAAAAATACAGTGATATCTCCTGAAACTAAAAATAACATTTAAAGAACAGCTCATTCACTACACATATTATGAATTGGATTTTGCCAGTATCAGGAAAAACTTGGGCTCTACATCCTGGGAGCCCCCAACATGAAGGCTTCAGCTGTTTTGGGATTAATCAAGATCACCCCATCAAATGTGCTGTATATCAATTTTTTTTTTTTTTTGCTGTATATGTTTTTTTCAGTGATTTGCCTTCTTGGCTTACCCACTGGGTTTTGCCTGTTTTTCCTCATTCTCTACTGTGTCTTTAGACAGCGCCGTCTCTGACAGGCTGGGTAAGTCATCAAGTGCATGCTGATGAGCTGGTTTGCCTTCTTTTGCCAGATTAAATCAGAGCAGCCTTCGAGTTTGGAAAAGGAGAGGATGGTCTGTGCCATTATGTGTGACCTTTCCTTCCTTTTCTTTTATCTGGGACTTTTTCAGCTCCCAAACTCTTCCGTTATGTTCTCAGTTTAGGATACTTCCTTTCCTCCATCTTTTCTACCAGGAACATAACTGTTTCTGTCTTGCCAGTGTGTTTCTTGCCAGTTTTCTTACTTGTTTCTATTGATTTTACTTTGTGTTTCTTTTAATAAGCAAGTATACAACCTTATAAAAATGTTAAGGGAGTTCAGAAGTAAAGATAAAAGTCTATTCATTGACATTCTGAGTCAAGAACCAATGTTTACAGATTCAGTTTTCATATAAGATGGTAATAAGGAAAAAAAAGACCTATATATAGTATTACCCCAAGTTGTTTTGAGAAACGCATTCCAGGGGTGCCTGGGTGGCTCAGTTGGTTGAGCGTCCGACTTCGGCTCAGGTCATGATCTCACGGTTTGTGGGTTCGAGGCCCGCGTCGGGCTCTGTGTTGACAGCTCAGAGCCTGGAGCCTGCTTTGGATTCTGTGTCTCCCTCTCTCTCTGCCCCTCCCCTACTCATGCTCTGTTTCTCTCTGTCTCAATAATAAATAAACATAAAAAAATTAAAAAAAAGAGAAACACATTCCAGAACCTTTGATATGCTAATGAACATTGTAAATTTCTTAAGAGGAGGATATTTATGCTGCATTTCCCAAACTTATGTTGTTGAATCCTTGTTTCCAAAGGATTTTCAATGGAGTAGGAATGTTGCCATATTCCATTTTCTTACAACTTATTTTATAATTCAGCTTTACATGTAAAGCTGGTAACTAATAATTTCAAAGAACCACAGACTTCATATCTTTTAACAGTGAACTTTATGGGGAAAGTTTGGCCTGAGAATGGATAAGGATTTATTGTGATTTGAATATGTTACAATACTTTAACATCCTAGGAATCTTTCAATATCTATTTAGATAGGAAACATCGCTTCAATTTTATTTTCATGTTTACCTCAAGAAAAGGTGTAGAAAGAAGTGTGGCTAGAGTTCAAAGTTTTTCCCAATTGTATTTATTTACTATTTTATATACAGTAGGAAGAAGTAGCTGCAACCATGGATACAAATACTGAATTTTACCTGCCAATATGAATCTCCTGATTTGTCAATATTTCAGAGCATTGCTCTTGGGGCTGAGCATGTCACATTAGCATACAACGAAGCCCCTTTCTCTCCCAAAATATGTTCTGTATCATGACTATGCCCCAGTCAAGGCCCCAGTCATCAACTTTAAACCCACAAGGTCACTTGGTCATCTTGTGATTACAACAGCAGCTTTACTGCGTGTAATTGTCCTACAGCTGTGGCAGGTCAATGGAAAAATGTTCTTTAAACACCATAAGCATCTGATTGTGCAATACCTAAATGAGTGTCATTGATTATTCACACTGCTGGCTGGTCAAAGCTGGGGAAGTAATTAGGGCTTTTTGTGTGGATTATCCACTGAGAAAAGGTCAAATAACTACAAACAGTCCTAGCAGAGAGGAGCCACCAAGGACCACAGCATCCGTGATCGGTTAAGAAATGCTAAAGCAAGGCTTAATAATGATGTGCTTATGCCAGGTTCTACAGGATGTGATCATTCTGTCATGGAAATCCAATGAAGCATGAATGATGGCTACTTTTTCCCTGGCAGCTCTGCTTCAGGTCCCTGATGCCCATCAAACAGGTTTGTCAGGGACACTAGACTGAGAAGAATTTAAAAAGCAGAGCTTCCCCCCCACCCTTTCTTTAAATCAAGAGAAAAGGACTTCAGCCAGCAGCCATTCTTTTTATCTCCCCCTTTGAAACACCAGAGCAAAGTTGTTTTTCAGATTTGCTGAGAAAATATTCCATCAGATGGTCTGGCGTTATGGGGGCTTGAAACCATTCATTTGCTGATTTAAATTTGGATCTCGGAAAACATCCTCTTTGAGCCACACTCCTGTTTATGGTAATGTAATGCTGAAAATATGTTTCAGCGTGCTAAAGGGCCTTTCATATTTTCCAAGCTTAAGATATTTCTTCTCAATCCACTTAGTCAGTCTTGGGACTAGTCGCCATCCTCAATAATACCTGTAAATCTAAGGTTAAATCTTCATTGTTTTAGTTGCAATTATTGCTTTCTGTTAAACTGAAGCTATTCTGCAAAAGCCAGCAATTGAGCCATTTTTCACCCTCGTATAAATAAAAAATCTGAGTCAGGCTTAAGAAGACATTAGAGAAATAGTATTTGGAAAGTATAGTAAGTAGTTGGGGAATACCCAAAACAAATCCTAACTTCGCTTGGAATTTTATTAGTATAGTGGGAAAAAAGAGTGGGTAGTAATTAAGAACACCAACTTTGTGAAGGTTCAAACCCTGATTCTAACCACTTACTCTGTGGTATTGGGCAAATCACTGAAACATTCTGAGCCTTTGTAGGAGGTGGACAGAATTTTAAAAAACAATCTTTTTGGGGGCACCTGGGTGGCTCAGTCAGTTGAGCGTCCTGACTTCAGCTCAGGTCAAGGTCTCGTGGTTCATGAATTAGAGCTTCACATCCGGCTCGCTGCTGTCAGTCTGTCAGCGCAGAGTCCATTTCAGATTTTCTGCCCGGCTCTCCCCGCCTCTCCCTCAGTTGTATTCTCCCCAAAATAAATAAATATTTAAAAAAACCAGTCTGCATACCCCAATGTACTTTCAACAATAGCCAAATCATGGAAAGAGCCTAAATGTCCATCAACGGATGAATGGATTAGGAAGATGTGGTTCATCTATACAATGGAATACTACATGGCAATGAGAAAGAATGAAATCTGG